>CM040129.1:66231168-66934477 GCA_022559845.1 Amorphophallus konjac
TATCTCCCTCACAGAAAGAAATACAAAATCAAAATCAAGAGAAAAGCCTGGTCGTGACCGTGCCTGGTACGATAAACGGAACCCCTCAAAGCAAAAGTCTGAATCCACAAAGGGGGGCCGTGGAATGTAAATGCTCGAGATTTGGTCCGAAGTTGTCCGAAAGGAAAGAGTTAATGGGCCCTTATTCGCTCGCCGGGTTAACGGCTTTGCCGGTCCTCTCAGGAGGTTTATCCCCTACGCTCTTCCTTCTCCCTCTAAAGATGAAGGTTCGATGGAGTTTCTGAAAGGTGAAAACTGCCCAGGGTCTGCGACCTTATTTTAATATACACATTTTGGTTGCCTACTTTGAAAAGCAAAAGCTATCGCTGCGAAGGAGTCTCTGTGTTTCTGGCTGGTCAAGACCCCTGTTTACCACCTTGATGTCTTCTTGTTTAACCTCGGGCTTAGGCCAATGCAAGCGCGTCACCTATGGGTACGACGGCGTCTGATTCCGGGTCAGCGTCGCGCGGTTGGTCGTTAGGGTTCCAGGGTGTTCCATCTTATACCATCTAGAGTTGTGAGGAAACAGACCCGGGTCGGGCAAATCATCTACCTCAAACACCTTTTGGGTGAATCCCTGTGGTCGGAAGCAACTGGGAGCCTAAGCATGGCATGACGGTATTGTCATCAGGGTAAGTCTTAGCCGGCGGGATCGTCATTCGAGGGGTCTAGAGGCCCAAATCAACCTAGATGTGCACTTAGGATACCTGGGAGGTTAGTAAGAAACCCCTGTCTCACATAGGTTAGGTGCCATTTGGGTGCTTGCTGGGCGTTAGCAATAAAAAAATTGAAATGATAAAAGCAAAAAAAATAGAAAAGAGAAATGTACATATTTGCAAACAAAAAAAATCTTTTTATGATAAACAAAAAAAATGTCAAATATAAAAAAGAAAACAAATCAATTTTACATAATTACATTTGCGTGCAGCATCTCACTTTTAATATCGCTTGCATTCGTGTGCTTGCCTGTCGCATTTATCATCACCGCATCTTTCCCTTGCCTTCGTTAAATAAAGGCTTGGCCCCTTGACCAGTTATCAAGGACAGTCACAGTGACCATTTGCTTATTGAGCAAGGGGCCAAGTCAGAACAGAAATTCTGATTTGTTTGTTTCAGTGATATGTGCAGGGATTCAGGTAACTGAAGCAAAGGTGAAAAACAAACAAACCGAACCTTGTTTTTATTCCAAAAAAAAAAAAAACCAAAAATTTACATCAAGTTCCGCCCTCTCTCTCTGCATTACTCGTCCCACTACTCTCCGGGCAAAACACTCTCAAAGGTGCTACCCAACTACGAAAAGCGGTACTCCTGCCGCTCTGTACTCCTCTTCCTATTCCCACATCCCGGCGTTGATCCGCGGAAGCAGCAGAGAAGCTACCAACACGAAAGCCACGCTCTCGTGCTCTTCGGTAGCGCTCCTCACCTTCTCTCAGCCACTGTTCAGCAAGACCAAGGCTGATTCGGAGTTCGAATAGTTGGGCCTCCATGGCCCTTCGTTCCTCCCTTTCAGTCAATCTGTTGGCTCTTTCTCTCTCTGCGTCTCTTTCTCTCTCTGTCCGTTCTCTCTCACGGTCTTCCCTCTCTAACTGGAGAGTGATCCTCAGTTCCATAGCATCCCTGGATGAGTCGTCATCAGGATGACGCCGCAGTTCCCTCTCCAGTTCTGCTATCCTAGCCTCCTTATGCACAGCTTGGGCAAGCGCTTCTTCCGTCTCCTTTTCCTGCCGAGTGAACCATCTCAGATACACGATAAGGCGTAAACAAAGAGAACTCAACGCTGAAACTTTTACCTGTATACGGAGCATTCCTTCTGCCTCCGCAGCACGCTGCGTGGCGTGAGCAAGTTGCTCATGAAGCGAGTCAAGTTCTGAGGTGGGAATCCACAAGCTGGAAGAGGAACCACCTACTCCCATCGCTGGGGAGGCTGCGCCAATCTGGGCATGCTGCGACCATGTGAATTAGCAGCCAACATCTGGAATCTGAGGTTTTAACTAGGAACGTACTGTACACCTACCAAGGCGCTCGTAGCTCCGCGGGTATCGCCCAACTGTTGTTCCATCTCTGCCAAGCGAGTTCGTAAATTCGCGATCATGGCATCCCGGACATCCTGCGGCCTTACAAGTCAGCATTTTCACCAGAAAACCAAGGAAAAGAGAAAGAAGAGAAGAGAAAAGGGGAAACCTACCTCCACAAGTCCCCGGGGTTGGAACCGTTCTGCGTACTTTGTCCTATATAGACGCAAGTAGTCCTCGCTGTCCCGCGCCTGTGATTCTACAATCGTGCCACCCCGTTGCCAGTCTCATACTGTTCGGGGAATCGCACGCGCCAGTCAATGCAAGTCGCCGGTCCTCGCGTCTTTCTCCCGACACGAGGTGGCGCAGCTGAATCCACCCATTCTTGAGCCAGTCCTAAAGTCCTCATAACTAATCGTAGCCGAAGTGGCTCGATTTCATTCAGGCAGTGCATCCATAGTTCCCGTCCGAACCGGGCACGACTTGCTAGAACCCACGGCTGGTTGGCATCGACCATGTCTGAGTAGGGTCTCCAGTTTACCATCGCCGAAGGGAACTCCTGTAGCTCCCGCCTCAGCACCATCAGTTGGTAGGTTAGGGGGGCCGCACTCATGATGGGTTCCCACCGCCTGGCTAGCGGCACCATCGCAGGTCGCCAATGTCGAGCTCTCCCCATGGGGAGGTAATAATAGCTCCATAACTGCTCGGCGCAGGTCATCAGTACCATGCAAAAACACAAAAAAAAAATATATATATATATACAAAACAAGCAAAACCACAAAAATACCTGGATGAATGGTGTGAAACCACTCACAGTCGTCTCACGATCCGTTTCTTGGAATAGGCCTGCAAACAAGTGTGCCAGCATGGCGGCTCCCCAGGCATAATACCCT
The DNA here is from genome assembly GCA_022559845.1 of Amorphophallus konjac. Taxonomy (NCBI): domain Eukaryota; kingdom Viridiplantae; phylum Streptophyta; class Magnoliopsida; order Alismatales; family Araceae; genus Amorphophallus; species Amorphophallus konjac. The sequence continues at coordinate 66,234,113 of CM040129.1, forward strand.
ACTCTTTCAAGGTCTGACAGCAGCTCCAGGAAGCAACATTGGATACCATCCCCTTTCGAGCTCAGTACCAATCTCCCCAAAAGGAAGAGGAGAAATCTCCTCAAATCTATGTTACATCTTTCCCAGTTGCCGAAATCTGTGCAATACACGGCGCGGCATCCTATTTCTATCCTTTCCATGAACTCTTCTGAGGATTCATCATCCCGCCGACGAGTGTCGGTGAGCCCTAATGCATCCATGAGGGACGCCCTAGCTACCGACCTATTTTTCCGACCATCCAGGTCCAGACCCAGTAACTTCTGGGCACCTTCTCTGTAGTCCGCGTAAGTGACTCCGGTCACTGCCTCGCCCTCTACCTTCAGGCTTGTGATCCGGACCACATCCTCCAAGCTGGGCACCATGTGCCCCCAGGGCATCAGGAATGCCCGGCTCACTGGGTCCCATCTCTCACACAAAGCTTGGATCAGAACCAGGTCGGGCTTGATCGGCTCGATCCGAAGAAAGGTACCAAATCCCATCACGTCTAGCCTCGCCTTCTGAAAATCTGGGAGGCCCCTGTACGCCGCTACTACCAACTCCCATAAGATTTGTGATTTCATCACAACCTACACATACAAGGAATGGGGGTGAGGTTTGGTCAGAAGAAAGGAAGAAAAAATGAGAAAAGGGCAGAAAACTTGGCTTACGAGTTGTGATTGGGCCCTTTCGCTGAAGTGCCCTTCGAGGTCCGAAAGCCTCCTGGAACTACTACCACTGGACCTGCTTCTCTTCGAGGAATGGGAAGATTCGCCCTCCATCAACTCTCGGAATTTTGAACTCCTCCTCTCCCGTAAGAACTTGTGCTCCTCGAGTTAGTCCTCGATATACCTGGGAAGATAAAAGGGACAAGAATTTATAGAAATGGAAGGAGTGCGGGCCAAGATTGCCTCCATCACCTGTCGATGATAGCCCTCGCAATAAGACACCGGCCAAGCGGCCCCATGTGTCGCTTCACCGCTCGCACAGGGTGATTGACTGGACGAAGAATAGGACGAATAGCCCCTATGTTGTCTAGGGATACCCTATCATGTTTTGGAGGACGCCCGCAAAATTTGGCACAACATCCGGGAAAAGGAACTAGGGCCGTCAGTATTGACTTCGACGGCAGATTCCCGTGGAAAATGGTCACAACAAGACGTGATTCTCCGCTCGAGGCGGAGTCTCGACAGATCCGTCACATGGGAACAGTGCAAAGGAGAAGAAGTGTAGGGAAGAAGGAACGCACAAGAGGACAAACAAGCATCAGAAAATCAAATCACTCCATTCATAATTCTACATAAGCTGTCAAAAACATCATAAACATAAAGAGGTGACGGGTCCACTAGCCCGCCAATCCTCACCATCACTCATCTCTCCGGGCACTCTCCTCCTCTCCCCCGAGGTGAGGGTCCCTCAGAAGCCTCCGGGATCCCCGTACAGTAGCACCTGCCTCGCCTCTGGGCGCCTGCTCCGCAGCAGTGACTCGCTGCTCCTCCCCTGGCGTGGCGAAGAAGCCACTGGCGGCAAAGCGACCGGACTGGCGGAGTCGCTCCCCGAACTCTCGCGCTCTCTCGTAGCGCGTCTCCATCCCTCCTAGCCTCTGCACGACGGCCTGAAGGCCCAGCTGGAGCTCCCTCACTTGGGCCTCCAAGGCCCTCCTCTCGGTCAGATCCCGCTGTCGCTCGGACCTTCTCTCGGCCTTCTCTCTCTCTACCTCTCTCCTCATCATCTGCAGAAGAACCCTTAACTCCAGGATGTCTGGAGAAGGTCTCTCCTCACCTCGGTGCCGCAGCTCCGCTACAGTCGCCACCCAGGCGTCACGCTCCTCTTCCGCCCGGGTCGCACGGGCCACCGCACTGGCAAGTTGCTCCCGGAGGGAAGCAATCTCGAGAAAAGGGGCCGAGGAGCTAGAAGATCCGCCAGCCGCTCCCACCGTCGCTGTCTGCTGGGCACGCTGGAACAAAATAAACAACGGCCGTCAGTGAAACTCCGAAATCTGAAGTTAAAAGGGCGGCACGTAACTTACCAGGAGCGACAGCTCATGTTGAGCGACGGCCAGTTGCCGCCTAGTCTCTGACAGCTGGGCGCGCGAGCCGCCGATGCCACGCGTGTCCCCAGCTTGGGGAAGCCCCGCGTAACTCTCTCTCTGCCGCCGCAGGAAGTCGGCACTGTCCTGCACCAGTACACCCCCTTGCTGTCCAGGGAGACGTACGGGCCAGTCCTCGAGCCTCGCCTTGCCGCGACTCTCCCTCCTGACGCGGCTCGGCTCGTCTGCACTCGCCCACTCATCGGCCAGGCCCAGGGTCCTTGCCATGTCCTGCACCAAGAAAGGGGTCCCATATCAGTCAAAAGGAACGCGTCCCCTGTCTAGGACGCGTCCATCATTTGAGTGCAACACTCTCCGAACCCTTTCCTCCTCGCCCGGCTCGCTTCAAAACCCAAAATGAATTAAAAGAGGAAGAGATCGGAGGACCTACCGGACCGTGTTCACCTCCTCCCACGCCATCGGGCCCCTCGGGTCCCTCGGGGGCCCGAAGCGGCCCTTCCTCCTCCATGGACGCCGTTCCGTGATCGGGCGCGTCCCTCCTTGGGCGAGGATTTCCTCGTCCCTCTCCACCTTCACCACGGTCGGGCCCACCGAACTCCATCGATCAAAAGAGGAGGAAGACGAAAAAGGGGCAAGCGCGTTTCGGCGGAAGGCGGGCTCGTTTGCGGATAAGGCACGGGAGAAGAAAGGACCACCCGTCGCTTTAAATTTAAAATCAAGGATTAAGACGCGTCCTCGCGCCTGGACGCGCCCAAAAGGGGGGAAAGGAAACAAAATCCCCCCATGCAAAACATAGTTCCCCGTTGCTCAGGGCAAGGTCTCGCGAAGCGTGCCTCAAGGGACAACTCAGTGCAAAAAAGAAAGTGTGGGAGAGAGAGAAGTACACACAACACAAAAAAAGCCATTTCCATTTCATATAATAGCCGAAAGTACATCATACAGTGAGAAGGGTGACGTGTACAAGCAACTCTCTAACTCTCACCGTCACCCTCCTGGTCATCTCCTTCCTCCCTCCTATGACGGAGATCCCTAGGGGGCCTCCGCGACCTCTGTGAACCCTGAGAAGCCGTGCTCGCCTCGCCCTGCGGTGGCACTCCAGCCTCGAAGGCGCGACGACGCTCCTCGGCCGAAGAAACCAGGTAGCTGCCCATGGAAAAAGAACCAGACTGACGAAGTCGCGCCCCGCGTTCCTTCGCCCTCTGGTACCGCTCCTCGCTCTCCCGAAGCCTCCCCTCCGCCGTGCCAAGACTCAATCGGAGCTCCAGCAGCTGGGCCTCTAGAGCCCTCCTCTCGGTCTGATCCCGCTGTCGCTCCTCCCTCTCTCTCTCTCTATCCCTCTCCCTCTCTCTCTCCACGATCTCCCTATCCCTCTCCCTCTCCTCTCTCTCCCTCATCGCCTCTCTCCTCGACAGCTCGAGGGCGATCCGCAGATCCACTACGTCGCGAGGAAGCTCCTCAGCCTCCCGTCGCCGCTCCTCCTCTAGCTCCGCAATCCGGACGTCACGCTCTGCCACCCGGGCATCGCGCTCCTGCTCAGCACGAACAGCACGCGCCAGGGCCTCTCGGATCTCGGCCACCTGTCAAGACACGCATGCACCGTAAAGAGAACAGTGATAGAAGGGAAGTAGCTGGAAAAGGGTCGCGGCCAAGCAAGCACTCACTCGAGCCTCGCGGTCACGCTCGGCCTCCTCAGCCCGAGCCACCGCGTACGCCAGCTGCTCCTGGAGGGCAGAAACCTCCGGAGGAGGGCCCCGCGAACTGGAACCCGCTCCACCAGCCATCGCGGCTGCCGCTGTCTGGTGGGCCCGCTGAAACACGGGGCAAACGTCAGTCAAAGGCTAAGCATCAAAAATCCAGGTCACAAAAAATGCATTGCATAAACTCACCAGGATCTCCAACTCCTGTCGGATGGCCACCAACTGTCGCCTGGCGTCCGCCAACTGGGCCCGCAGGTCGGCAATCATGGTATCACGAGCATCCTGCATTACACATAAGTTAGTATCCCATGCATACATATAGAAAAGTGGAGCAGTTTCATTTCACTTACCCCTGCCATACCACCCAAGGAGAGGCGGTCCCCGTACGTAGCTCGGTACCGTCTCATGTAGTCTGTGCTATCCTGTACGTGGGACACTACTGGGACCCCGCCCTGCTGCCAGTCCTGGTACTGTGCTGGGAAGCGCGTACGCCAGTCCACGATCTTCGCCTTCCCCTTGGTCTTCCGCCCAATGCGGGCCGGCGCATCTACGTCTACCCACTCCTGGGCCAGCCCCAACGTCCTCATGACCAGTCTAAGCCGCAGCGGCTCAATCTCGTTCAGGCAATGGACCCACACGTCCCGCCTGAAGCGAGGAAGACCCGCTACAACCCAGGGCTGGCCAGCATCGCCCATGCCCAAGTAGGGCCTCCACACCACCTGCATCACCATACATACATCATGTTAGTTACCATTCAGTCACATGCATAAACACAAAAAAATCATGCGCATCATACCATGGCCTCGGGATACTCGCTCAGCTCTCGACGAAGTGACGCCAGCTGGTAGCCGTGGGGTGCTGCAACCACGACCGGCCTCCACTGCCGCGCCAGAGGCACGGCCCTCCTGTTCCCATGCCTAGCCCTCCCCATCGGGAAATAGTAATAGCTCCACACCTGCATCCATCATACATCATTAGTACAATAATTACATATTTAACTGTGGGAATGCATAAATAAAATGTTTACCTGGAGGAAAGGTGCGAAGCCGCTGACTGTCGTCTCCTTCTCCGAAGTCTGGGAGAGATCGGCAATCAGATGGGCAAGCAAAGCCGCTCCCCACGCATAGTGCCCCACTCTGTCCAGATCCGCCAAGAGCCCGAGGAAACGGCAGTGGATGCCATCCCCCTTCGTCCCCAGCAGAAGGCGGCCCAGGAAGAAGAAAAGAAACCTCCGAAGGTCTAGATCCACCAGCTCCCTCTCGCTCGGATCCTGGGTGAAAGCTGCACGAGCATCCCCCTCCAGTCGAGCCAAGAACTCCGCTCCAGTCTCGCTAACCCGCTGACGCGGGTCGACGAATCCGAGCGCCTCCATGATCTCCACTCGGCCGACTACCCTGCTGTCTCTATCAGTCACGCTCGTCTCTAACCACAGCAGGTCGAGGGCACTCTCTCGGTAGTCGGGGTAGGTGACCCCGCTGACTGCCTCTCCGTCAACTCGTAGCCCGGTGATCCGAGCCACGTCCTCCAGTGACGGCACCATGTGCCCCCAGGGCATCAGAAATGCCCGGCTCGGTGCGTGCCACCGCTCCCTCAGTGCCTGGATAAGAGGAAGGTCGAGCCGGAAGGGCTCGATCCTAAGGAAAGCTCCAAAGCCCATGGCGTCCACACGCGCCCTCTGAAAATCCGGCAGCCCACGGTATGCTGCCACCACCAAGGACCAGCTGATCCGGCCCTTCATCACGCCCTGCAAACCACAAAACCAACAAAGAACACATCAGCATCATGAACAGTAATCAACAATAACACTGTATATACTATTTTATTTTATTTTCAAAAAAAAAAAATACATATATATATTTTTGGAGGCGTCCAGACCCTTGGACGCCTCCTTCCTATTTTCTTTTTTTCTTTTTCGAAAAAAAAAAATCCAAAAAAATAAAAAAAAATATATAATATATATATAATTATGGAGGCGTCCTAGGCCTTGGACGCCTCCTTATTTTTTAAATTTATTTTATTATTTACGAAAATAAATAAAAAAAAATTAATAAATGAAAAAAAAGAAAAAGAAAACATGGAGGCGTCCAGGTCCCTGGACGCCTCCTTCTCTCACTACCCGCCTCTCTCTCACAACCTCTCGTACACCCGTTTTAGCCTATTGAACCACAGAGTGAGGATTCCGAGGTACTTACCGGGTCGTGATCATCCTCTCCCGCGTCACCAGCATCCGCAGCAGCCTCCGCGGCCAGGAGAGGCACCTCCATCCCCTCCTCCGCAGCAATCTCCTCTGCTGCAGCCTCCTCGGCATCATCCCTCAACCTCCTCGCACGACGAGCCAGTCGTTTTCGCTTCCCTGGAACCTGGCTCGATCCTCCTCGCTCCATGGGGACTAAGAATAGGTCGTCTGGGTGACTGGGTCGTCAGATTGAACAGTAAATGAGCAAAAGGGAGGGGGGGCAACCCTTATAAATAGGAATTAGCTTCTTTGAGGCGTCCAGGCGCCTGGACGCCCCCACCTTTTTTATTTTTTTTTTCAAAATTCAAAATTTTAGGGGCGTCCAGGCACCTGGACGCCCCCAAAACAAAAAAACCAAAAAAAACTAATAAATAAAAAGTTGGGGCGTCCAGGACCCTGGACGCCCCCAAATCAAAAAATTTAAAAAAATCAAAAATAAAAAATTAGGGGCGTCCAGGCGCCTGGACGCCCCCAAAACAAAAAAATTAAATAAAATAAAAAAATAATAGTTGGGGCGTCCAGGACCCTGGACGCCCCAAAAACAAAAAAATAAAATAAAAATTAGGGGCGTCCAGGCCCCTGGACGCCCCCATAATAAAAAATTTTCAAACAAAAAAAATATAATATATTTATATAAGAATATGTATATAATCCAAACAAAATAAAAAAATATATATATATACAAAGAAAAAGGAAAACCATAAAAAAGATAATAATTAAGGGGACGGGGTTCCGAAACATCCATGCCAGATTTTATTCCATCAGAAAAAACAGAGTGAACTACATCAGGGGCTTAGGCGCTTTAGGCCTTAACTTCCCCAGTTCGGTTACATAAGCCCTCCACGGCTCGTATTCCTCCACCACGTGCGCTAAGGCCTTTCCCGCAACACTTGTCTTCCAGGGAGCTTTAATGGCCTTCGCTTCCTTCGCGTCCGCTTCAGTGCCCAACTCCCTTTTCTTCAAAGGAACAATGTCAGTCGGTGGCGGGAACGAATGGCGTGGGATGCCAATCTGGAGGCAGCACCGATGCGCGTTGTAAAGAACAAACTCGGTCGCGCCGATCAGTTGAAGATCAACTTCGGGAGAAGGCCTCATGAGGAGATCAAGCGAAAGCAAACATGTCGGTGCGCAAGTGAAGAAGCCTTGTGTCACGGTGCGGAAGTGAGACCGCCAGTCTTCACGTTTCTTCAGCCACGGAACGCGGTTCACTACAGTACCACCAAAGCCTAACACGTCGGCTATATGGTGAAGCGGGCTTTGTTGGAAGAGCTTCGAAGCGGTTGGCATTCCCTCGCGGTGGTCGAATTTGAAATGCAAATCCAGCCAGCAATTTAAGACAAGTGCACAACCAAATGGAGGCTTACCCAGGCTCGAGGCAGTAAGACCGCTGTAAAGATAGGCGAGGACGGCGGGTCCCACCCTCTTTCCACGCCAGATCCCGCAGATAGCACCCAGTTGGTCTTCCTCCACCATGTTGTCGGTATAAGGGAACAAGAGAGCACCCGCCAGACAAATGGTGAACCCCTTCATGATTCCCTCCAAATAGTCATCGTCTGGTGACCCTCTCAGGGCGTTCATGACCCACTCCGCAAGCTTTTGGAGATCGATCCCCTTCTGAGTACGGACCTTTCTAGCTGCGTCGGGCGGCATGAAGCTTCCAAGGACGCTTTCAGAAGTACCCCGTGTCAGCATCCGCATAGCCTTCACCTTCCCGTCGCTCTTGAATTTCTTCAAACCAAGCAGAAGTTCCACCTCCTCGAGGAGGATGGTCACCTCGAAGGTCGGGAAGACAAAAGTGTGGGTCTGGGGATGCCAGACCTCCACTAGCGCGCCCATAGCCGCCCAGTCCATACGAATCTTCTCGTAATGCTTGGCGTGAATAAGGAGCCCTTGCAGATGCCACTTCGAGAGTATGGCCCTCATGCCAATGGAGATATTGGAAGTCAGCTTTGAAAGCCATGGCAGCTTGGAAAACTTCCTCGGGCCTGGAAAGAGTGGATATGGCTGGAAAGACGAAGAAATGAAGGAAGTAAGAAGAAGGTTCACGTGCAGAAATTTGAAAAGAGTCGGCTTACCATATGCGACATGATCGTCCCACTCAGATGACCCTCGAGGTCGGAAAGTCGCCTAATCTCGCTGCTAGGCTTGCTCCTCTTCATAACGCGGGAAGACTCTCCTTCCATCCTGAAGATCTCTAGATTCTCCTCTCCTTCCTCTCCTGAGCTTCCAAAACCCACCTTGGTGCATTTGAATGAACTAGCCTAAGGGGAGTTCTTATAGGAAGGGAAGGGTGCTACAGGACAAAACATGTCACATCAGTGGTCATTGTCAAGATTTTGTCTGGATCTCCTTTAAACTGTGGTGCGATTCTGCTACCTTTTGATGTTGCTAACCTTTGCTGGCCCGTGCAGGTTTTACTAACGGACGTCTTTGTCCTATCTCCTGTCCCACCTTTCATTGGTTGGTCCCACCATGTCATGCATCATAGTATATGATACCTACGCTACTAGAGCATGTCAAGGACCTTGCGGCCCGAACGAATCTGGGATTTGAGTTCCCCTTCAACAAAAACGGTGATGATCCCGGAAGAGTTTGGGTTGTACGGATAGGCCGTCAATCTGTGATAGAATGGGGACGACGGTTCCATTCAGTGAGTTGGTGCGCGGATAAACGGGCCCCAGCCCAGTATCAGCTCACCGGGTCGGTATCCTGACCCGTTCTTCACAAGTTGACAATATTATCCTTGGCTATTTTCTATTTTTGTTTGTTTTAAATTTTTCTTTAAACCCAGCATGCATTCATATAGGACTTTGATTTATTGCGGAAGATCATTCAAGCGATTCGATTGTGAAAGCCGTTGTGTTTCAATTCCTACAAATATGAGATATTCCACTCTGAATGAAATACTGAGTTTCTTTGAGACAGCCCTACGCTGCTCTTCCAAAGGAGACCCTTGTTTGGACAGACCCTCAGATATTCCTTTACATTTTTGACCCACCTTGGCCGCAGCACTTCCACATTGGCTGGTAACCGCTCCCCAAAGGTGAAACCTCCGGTTTATGACCCAGGTACTTCCACACCGAGAAGTTGGTCTTCTTTTGTTTCGTGCCTGAGTGCACATCTCACCCTCCCTTATTTGATCTCCGTCCAAGCGATCGTCAATATTTGAAAGACCTCCTTCAAGGTCGCCTCATTGAAACTTCAGGAAAGATTCCAAACAGTAACGTCACAAGCGTGTCTCATCACACCTTGGCATCAACTTATCAGTCCGCTCCCACTTCATTTCAGTCCACTTCGATACCATTCCACTACGTGTCGCTCCCTTGCAAAGCAGACGCCAAGGCGGGGCAGCTGTAGACACGCCATTCTTGACGTCTCATAGAAAGTCTCATATTACTATACGACGCCCCGCGATGGCCTACGCATTTCGAATCGCTCGAGTGCTTCCTTTTCCTGAGTCTTCTTCCGCCCTTTTCGGCATCCGGAATCGTCCCGTCACGGCATTCGGACGGCATCAACACCAGTCGAACGCATCAAGAGGTTCCGGAATCAAGAAGGGGGTCTGCCAGGCGGCCGCCGACGCCTGATCCAAGGACCCGGGTGGGTCTTAATGGGGGCGTCCAGGCCCCTGGACGCCCCCATGATTTTGATTTATTTTATTTTTTCTTCAGGGCCCAAAATTAAATAAAAAAAATAATAAAAAATAAAAAATAATAAATTAATGGAGGCGTCCAGGCATTTGGACGCCTCCATAAAAAATATAAAAAAATATATATATTGCCAGTTGGCATATAAAAATAAAAAAATTAAAAAAAATGTATATATATTAATGGAGGCGTCCAGGCCCCTGGACGCCTCCATAAAAACAAGTACAAAAAAAATATAAAATGCCAGCCTTGGCATAAAAGACAAAAACAATAAAAAATAATAAACTTTTGGAGGCGTCCAGGCCCCTGGACGCCTCCATTAACTCACTCACGGGCGCCGGCCACCGAACGACGGTTTGTCGTGTGTGAAAAAAGCCAAATTTAGAGACGTCCAGCTGACTGGACGCGCCCATTTCTGAATCACGAGGCGCCGCTCACAAAACCACGCGTTGTGCCAAACCGCGTGCGGCCGTCGTCGGTTTTCGGTGGACCTGTTAGAGGCGTCCGGGACCCTGGACGCCCCCATAAAAGTATTCTAAAAAAATCAATAAAAATAGAATAAAATATTATTTCGGCCCTGATGGAGGTGTCCAGGGTCCTGGACGCCTCCACCTTCCGGAACTCTATAAATAGAGGCCCACCCCCTCAGTTCTAGGGGAGCTAAGCAGTGATCCGATAGGCTGCCGGAGCCCAGAGGCTACGGAGTCATTTTTCTAACCCGTGGGTTCTTTTGTAGGTGGAGGTTCTGCCGGCTTCTCGGGTGCTCACGCTCGCGAGAGGAAGGTCGTCTTCATCCACCGCGCTTCTACGTCGTCCCCACGCTGCCGGAGCTCCGCCGATTTCACCCTCGGCACATCCAATAAGCCTTTCTTCCCTTTTCTCATAGTCCTTACATTCATATTGCATCATCATCTCACAAGGGGGCCTCTTCTCTTATACTTCTACATCCATCATCTCATTTTCCTCCTACTCGAGTCCGAGAGGGGTTTAAAAGATAACACCAACCAGGTGTGTGTCTTGCCATCATTTCGTTATTTTTATCGCAAGGATTCGAATACTACACCTCATCTTTCTAATCCACTTGTCATTTATTTGTCGTTGTCTTGCAAGGGTACCCGAGGAAAGCCCTCTCCGTCGGCCGGCCGGAAGGAGAGGAAGAAGCAACCCGCCATCTCCCGCTCTTGAGGTAGGCGCGATCACCTTCTTATTTTGGGGTCTTTTGGCCCCTGGCGATCACATCTTATCATCGAGGCCGCGGCGAGTCACTTCCCCAATGGCCGTTTAAATTTCTGTTTCCTATATTCTCTTTATATTTTGTTATATATTCTGCTTATATCATCGAGGCCGCGGCGAGTCACTTCCCCAATGGCCGTTTAATTTTCTATTCCTATAATCTCTTTATGCTTTGTTATATTCTGCTTATATCATCGAGGCCGCGGCGAGTCACATCCCCAATGGCCGTTTAAATTTCCGTTCTTATATTTTCTTTATATTCTGTTATATTCTGCTCATATCATCGAGGCCGCGGCGAGTCACTTCCCCAATGGCCGTTTAAATTTCTGTTCTCATATTTTCTCTATATTCTGTTCATATTCTCGAGGCCGCGGCGAGTAACTTCCCCAATGGCCGTTTCAATTCTTGTTATTTAATTTTTGCATCATTCCCGTCCCCCCGAGGTCGCGGCGAGTCACTTCCCGCTATGGCCGTTTAATCCCCATATTTTGCTATATCATACTTGTCCCTCTCGCCCCGCCGGAGCAATCTCCCGTGGTGGCCCCTTCTCTCTTTCCTCTCATTTCTGTGTTGCAGCAAACAAAACAAACAAAAAAGAGGAGCCCGCGCGCTCTCCGCTCTCTTCCTCTTCCCCGCATCCCGCTCTACTCCGAACCGCGTGACGTCGCTCACAACGTCGACTGGCATAGTGGTGGGCTTACGTGGCGCATAGGCCCATGGAAAATCCAGATCTAAAACTGACATAAAAGACCGACTACTGGGCCATAGTGTTGGCAAAATTTTCTCTGAGACGGCCTTAACAGACTGGACTGTGGACATACTCTCTACTTTGACCAGCCTCCCTTGAAAAGGGAATTTGAGGCATTGGTGGGCAGTGGATGGTACAACATTGAGATTATCGATCCACAGACGACCTAAGATAGCCTTGAACATAGGGTCGATATCCAGCACATAAAATTCAATAGGCATAGTGAGAGGCCCAAGCTCAACCTAAATGGTGACCACCCCGTGACACGCCCTCCTGGAATTATCATACGCTGCAATAGTAGTCGGGGTCTGCTTCAATAGATCTTCTGACAAATTGTAGGCCCTCAAAGTGCTGAGAGGGCAGACATTAATAGAAGCTCATGTATCCACTAATGTTGCGTCTATGCTGACTTTGTTGAGAGTGATAGAGATGCATAGCGACATCTGTCGAGCTTCAGGGGGTGCCAGTTCAGTTTCGAAAAAGGTAATTGCTGGCCCTTTGGAGATCACGGCCAGGGCTGTTGGTAAGCTGTCCACTGCCATGTCTTCATTCACCATCACCTTCTGAAGGAAATTGCGGAGTGAATCCTGGTGAAGTGTGGATCTCTTGATCAATACCAGCACAGAAATCTTGGCCGGCACTCTGTCTAGATGATGCAGTAGAGCATATTGTGTCCCCGACAGTGGATCTGCCTCTTCTTGATCAACGGCTTGTTACGAGGACTGAGGATTAGGTGCAGGTGCACCGGTGGAAGGATAGTTCCTATGGAACAAATGTCTGCTCCATAGGGTAAGGTTTTGGGCCGGCACGGTGCTAGGTGGGTTTAAGATAAGTGGCTTGACGGGCCCGACAGGGTGGATGAATGACGTGGTAGAGGGTGTAGTGGGGATGGGGGTGATAGGAGTAGTGGTGATGATAACCAGTGTTATGGGGGTAGTGGAGATGACAAGATGTTGAGGGTTGATGGGTGAAGGGTTTCATGGAGGGATAGGTATGGGTGCTGGTGGTGGAGTAGAGATAGGCGGGATAATGGGGGAAGCGGATGGTAGGATGTGGGGTTTGGCGATTACGGGCGATGGAGTGGTTTGATGGTTAAGCAGGAGGATGACGGGAGTAGAAGGTAAAGAAGGGTTGCGGTAGCTATGGTGGAGTGCCATGAGCCGCTACATCGAGGCTTCGTCGTCATAGGACCACGCAGCGTCAGGAGCTGGGGGTTGAACGAGGTTAACTTGGGCCGGTGCCGGTGGTTGTGGTTGCGGAGCGGGCAGATAATTCGGCATGGGGTTTTGATGGATCCCCAAGTCCTGCACGGGCTGTTCTTGCTGTTGTGGCTGTGGTGCTTGTTGCTGCTGCACTTGCTGCCTCGGCGCTTGCCTTCTTTTCTCTTTGATTTCAATAATGACCTTATGCATCTCGGCCTAATCAATACGCTGCCCTTCATGGAGATCGTACACCAGATCTCGGAACTGATAGCACCCTTCAGTAGTGTGCCCGGGTTGCCTATGAAACATGCAATATTGAGACTGATCAACGGACGGGTTCCAGTGGGGCTGTTCCGGAGGAAGCTGAATTACACTTATGGACATGAGAGCGGAGAAGATGTCCGTGAGGGACTCGGACAAAGGGGGATATTGCGCTCTCCTCGGAGCCGGGCGTTTGTTGGTGTAGCCGTTGGGTAGAGGGACATTGTGGTATTGCGGAGGTTGTTACGGTTGTTGTGGAGCGGGGAAGGCATTTTGCGGAGCGGAGAAGGTAGGTTGGGTGTTTTGCGGAGTGGGAAAGGTAGACTGGGGATGTTGGGGAGCAGAAAATTGGGGATTGCGTGGGTTTTGTGGAGGGCAAAATGGAGTGGACTAGTTAGAGAAGGGGAATGTAATGGCTTGCACCTGTTCATTGGTCTGGACTCCCTCGGTGACAGGCCCCTAAGATTTTCTATTATATTTGGGTTTTTGGGCCTCGAAGAGAGAATGGGTGAGTGAGTCCTTGAACTGGGTTTGAATGAATCTCGCTCGACAATATAGTTGGTGCATGTTGCCAATATCATTCATGGCCAATATGTTGTGGAAGGTGGTTGTAGCATTGGACATAAGTAACTTGACCTTTTCCTCCTCCGGAATATGACCTGGCACCCGGGCGGCCATCTGCCTCCATCTGTCGATATATGTAGCAAAGTCTTCTTCTGCCGTCATTTTTTCAGCCACAAGATCTGTAAATGAATACTCCGGGGCGACCCGATCTTGGAACCTCTGAATGAATTTCTCCTTTGCCACCTTGAAACTTTTAGCATCCTCTAACGGCAAGGCATAAAACCATTCCAATGCAACTCTATCTAGAGATCGGTGGAATAAATACCTCATAAGGTGATCATCATATTGGAACTGCGCCGTTTCATACCTAAAGTCCCTCAAATGAACAAATGGATTGCTATTCCCATCATACTTGTGGTACGTGGGGAGCTCGGATTGGGGAGGGAACCGGATATTATGAATGCTAGGATCTGGAACGTCCGCTAAACATTGTGGGCCAACGCACTTTTGAAGGAAGTCGAGTTGCTGCTGCATGGTGGCCCATTTATCAAGAAGTACCTGCTCCCGAGATGGAGTAGGTGGAGTAAAAGGAGCATGTTCAAGGCGAGGAGCTGAAGGATAAATTGAAGGAGGGGGAGGAGGCCCATATGAATGAAATTTGGCCGGAGGGTGACCCAAATTGGAGTGGACTTGGGCCGCCCCATGCTGTGGGCGAGCGAAATCGACCGGTCCAATGAGGATTTGTGGCATTGACGGAGTAGGCCTATAGGACTCGGCCTGGGTAAATGGGGGAAGGAGGGACTTCCCCTTATCAAGAATTTGATGGGCCGAGCCAGAGGACTGGCCCGCTTCTAAGTTGGAGAACTGAAGGGTCCTAGGCTGGACCGGGGTAAGATCAATAGGAATGGGTGACACCCCGGGCCCATCAGTCCTAGATTGTGAGATGGAGGTAGTGGACAGACCCTGTGCAATCCTGGGAGATGGGGCATTGGACCCCTGCAAGGTCTGATAGAGGGCCTGAAGTTGGGCAGGATCCAATTGGACCATCATTTGCAAAATGTGGCCAGTGGGATTATTGGAAGAGAGGGAGGGTTGCTCACCCTCCATGGGGATAGAGGATGGAGGAGGGGGCGGACCCTTCTCCTGATTGAAGTTGGACAACCCTAGGTGGGTCCTCCAAGAGTCCCTAGGGAAGAGATTCCTCCTGGGAACGGGGGAGATCATAAGGAGACATGTTTGAATCAAACAAGGGATTGGAGAAAGATATGAAAGAAGAATTGCCCCTAGGAGATGAACCTAAGGATCAGAAGCAACTCCACATGCAATGTAGCACCTTGGAAAGAGAACACAAACACAAATAAGCAACTAGACAAGAATACTCCAAATATATGCAAACAAGAAGAGAGAGAGAAACAACCAAAAGTCAACCAAGTTGTGATGATGCACCAATTTTACTTATCTCTTCCTTTAGAACCTTAGTACTTTGAAATTAATATGTTCTCTCCAACAATAGGTTCCTAATAGGAAGGATATTGGGGACTTGGTTAACTCTAGATGTAAACTCTCCCATACTTATGCCACCTAGACACGGGGTGGTGAAGGTACAACCGGCCCGACGTCCGTGTGGGAATCCACGGCTCGCGGGGACTTATGGAGGTCCCTAATGTGGTCACCTAGTCGACCCCAAGGAATATAGAGGTGAGAGGATCACACACCAAGGTGGGAATGCAACTATGATATGAGAGATGAATGACCCTATGTGCACCAGAGTGCATGCAATTTCTAGCCTAATAACTAGCAAACAATATCCAAACAATGATATAGATATATGCCACAACAATAGGAGGAGACCAGATAGCACCCAAAAATAATAACACAGTCAAAAACTATGGAAATAACAGTAACCTCGGGATGCGTACCAGTATTGGAGAAAATGGTCGTATGAGTGACCGCTAAGAATACCAGACGGTCTATCGCTAGACTGCCAGAAAGCCAGAAATGGTCGGGGAGGAGACCGCCAGGGAGCCAGAGAGCAGAAAACAATAGGGAATAAATGGGAAAACCGAGGAAAAACATAAGGGCAACTGAGGACAACTAAGAACAGCTAGTTAAACAGAAACTTGGCACGATTCGCACTAGATGTCCCACCATGATCGCCAAAAAATAAGGGTTGTTGATATTTTATTTCTTTCCTTCTTTTGTGAGTGTGTGAGAATATGATGGATGTGAACAAGTGATGAGTGTATGCACTAACTCAAGCAATCAACATGAAACTGCAGCATATAGGCATGTTATCTCAAATATAGCCAGAATAAAGAAGGAGAACTAAAAACACATGCCGTGGGCGTGGAGCAAAGGATGAAAATAAACACACACCAGGGGTGTGGAGCAACTAAAGTAAAAGAAGACAATCAAGCAAGAATGAACAATGCCCAAAATAAGAATGATGTGATTGCCACCAAGGGAAATAAAATAGTAAAATTGTAATAAATACCTTGGAAAGAGCCGAGCGAGACCACCCGCCATGGGAGAGAGAAAACCCAGGTGCAATAGAGGCAAACGGTCTAACAGACGACCACCAGAAGACAGTAAACGGTCTTAAGACAGATCGCCAGAAATCTACAAACGGTCTAATGAATGACCGCCAGCACACCTAGAACAATGAATTGGAACCTGAATCTCCACCCCTCCTGGCCGGCCAGAATGAGATGGGCCTCATGCAATAAGTCATGTAACCCTGCAAGAGAGTGTAGACACAAAGAAAAATGACCCAATAAGCCCTTGGGACCAACGTAGTATCTATAATGCAGTTGGACTAAAGTGCATAAAAGGAAGGGTGAATACCTGGGAGTTGGTGATTTTTTACCCCCTGTGGAGCGTGGAAAAGATAGGAGGATGTTTTGAAATGTGTTGTGAGTGCATAGAACGTGGAAATAAGAAGAGGGAATATGCTATGATGATGCAAGGGAAAGACCAAAACTAAGAGAGAAAGACACAAAACTAAATCAAAGGAACTTGATACTCCCTTAACCAGAAGCCTTATGGATGTAGACACAGCTTCTCCCTGATTAGTACTCACTGCAAAATACTGTAGCACTTCGATGCGATCTCCAAAAATCGTCTCCTCAAACCATGAAGCCAAGGGTCCTATTTATAGGCCCTCAAACCCAAGGTTCGAGTTGGAGGGATAATGACTCAAAAATAGGCATGAAACCAGATAAACCTTGAAGATAATACTCCCAAGAGTCCATAGAAACAAACAGAAGATTTTGAGAGCCTCTATCTAGAGAGAAATCGATAAACCAAGGACTCTAGTTCATCCACGGCGAAGCAGAGGAAGAATAGTAGAGTAGGACTCTCGGCCTCCGCAAACGGTCTTGCGATAGACCGCAAGGAAAAGAAAAATGGTCAAGTGATAGACAGCTAGGCTCAGTCGTTCACAAGAAGATAAGATCAAAGAGACCCAACAGGACTCTCTGCCTCCTAGCGGTCTAGCAAAAGACCGCCAACGCCCACCTAACGGTCGTACGATAGACCGCTAGGCTAGTAGACGTGGCAAAAGAGATAAAGACCGATAAATCTTTAAGTTAATCCACAATAAAATCCTTATAAGCCCATATCCAAGCCCAATAAGATGCAATGACAAGAAATAAAGGGAACTAGGCCCAACCAGGGAGAATGACCCATAAAATAAGCCCAAAAAGATGACTAAAAATGACCCAATAATCGACAAACAACTCGGGACATCATAACAATAGATAAGGAGATGACCCAATTCATTGGTCATAAAACGGGCGTCAACACCCTTGAACGGTAAGAAGAGGTTCAACGGAGGTAACGGTTCCCGTAAGGACAGGAAACCTCGGAATGATAATCCACAAATTGTTCCGGCTAAAGAAAAGTGCGAGCATTGCAAGAAAGGGAGGCACAATCAGGACGAGTGTTGATATAAACTCGGGAAGTGCATCCGTTGTGGAAGCGGAGATCATAAGATCGCCCATTGTCCACTCTTAAAGAAAGAAGTGCCGAAAGCATTGGAAGGTAACTCTATAAACCTATCTCATCCATAATTGCATGAATCAAATATGGTGATCTTAGCACTTAGCATATTATGAGAATGATCTAGCTAGAATACATACTTTGGATATGGTGATTTTACCCCACTATTATGGAAAGAAATCATGTGAATTCGGGGACCAAATTCTTTTAAGTGTGGGAGGGTGTAGCACCCCGGAATTTTTAAAAATAATAAATATTAATATTTGTCATAAAACAAATATGGAAAATAAAATCTCGATAATAGAAATAGTCTAAATAGATAATGGGCCTACATATTAATTAGAAGATTCTAATTAAAACTTTCAAAGGGTTACAAGCCCAACTAAAAGCTAAAACTCGGTAGGCCACAATAGTAAAGAGTCATAGGATCGAACCCGACTCTAATACCCGAGACAAACAAGTGAAAATTAATAAGGAAGATAAATAAATAAAGAAAATAAGGTCTATATATATAGTTCTATCAATTAATTTAGATAAAACCATTTATAATTCTTATGAATAAAATTAATGGGCCTTAAAGATAATGATTGGGTTTTTTAGAGTACGTAAATACCTAAATATAAATAGTCCTGTATATCCCTAAACTAATGGGCTAATTATGCATGGGCTTTAATGTGAATCCAACGTTATAAGGGGCATGGCCATGTAAAACCACAGTTTTGCCCAACCCAAACCCACATACGTTCGAACGAGGCTTGCATGGTTATAGATTTAGGGTTTTCGTCAGATGATATGGTAGGCGGCTGAGATTTGGGCAACATGGGAAAGCTTTAGTTCCATTAGGGAAGGTAGGCAATCTCCCAAGCAAAATACTAGATAAATATATTGCTAGATTAAATAGAGCATGTAGTTTTCTCCATACATCTCCTGCTACGTGATTCTTTCGTTTATTGCTTGAGTTTTTACATTTCTGCATGGAAGGGAAATAGCGACCATATCATGGCCGTTATTTCAAGAATAAATGTCCACGTGAACGGGCGCTGAGGAGGGTAAATCTGGTTTGACCCAGGAATGGCCCAGTAACGGGCGGCCCACTAAGGTTTGGGCGTGCTAAGCCCGGCCACGGGACGAGCACGCACACTCAACCTAATAAGAGGAGGCCCGACCCAGCAAAGCATCGGATTCCACGACGCACGATAGAGGCGGCCCAAGCCCAGTTCTCACCGGAGGACACTCCGACGATCGATCGTTGCCCCCACGATGTCGGCCTTGACCCTGTAACGGGCGAGCACGCGCTATGAGCACCGTAAGACTCGCCCAGGGACCGGCCGACGGCGAGGCTATCGCCCCCCAATGGGAAACTCCCGCCAACATAGCGAGGGAACGTTACTCTACTAAGCGGACCCTTCCCTCTCAAGGGATGAGGTCCCTCGCTCTAGGACAACCCGTATAAAAGGGACATCGATAGAAGAGAAGAGGACACGGTGGATACTTCTGCCATAAGAGCTTCCTACTGAGAATAGAGCAATCAGAACTACAACTACGATAGAGAGGCTACCCGCTACGACCAGAGAGAATCCTCCTCGTGCATGGCCTTACCACCCAACGAGCACTCTCCGAGTACCCCCTGGGAGCGGCGAGCACGCGTGCAGAGGACTTACACGCCTCTCGGATCGTCTACTGTGGCCTCTACTTCTCTCTTACTTACCTCTTCTCTATTGCCCATTGATCCCTTGCTGACTTAAGCATCGGAGGGTTGTCCCCTGGGGTAACACCCGGGACTCCTTCTGACGCCTCTTTGGTTTCTTGGTGTTTGCAGGCCTCCACAGGCGCGAGACGACTTCCCCAACAAATAAATAGAGAAGGTGATACGTGGCCTAGGAACCATTTTCCTACCTCTACACTTCTTGGCGCCATCTGTGGGAATCAGAGCGAAAAGCTATGGCATCCCGTGAAAGCTTCCGCAATGCCAGCAACTGGGGGCGGGGTTCCCACCAGGGACCCAACTCTCGCCGGGGATCCTAGGAAGCTTCTTCCGCTCGCCCCCGACAAGAGGTAACCCCAGGTGACCTAGATGAGCTCCGCCAGGAGATTCGAGCTTTAGCAGAATTCTGCCAAGAGCTTCGGGACCAGAGGCCCCAATACGCCCCACCCGAGCGACGGGAGGGCGAAGGAGGCCAGACTGGAGAAAACTTTCGATAGATACGGGAGGCATCCCATTCCTCCATCGTAAGGACTCGACGGTCATGCAACGTGCCTGCACCCAAGGTACGCAGCCCACTTCATTCCAACCCTGATATGGACCGCCGGCTCCAACGGTTCGACGATATAGAGGACAAAGTCCGGTACCTGGATGACATCCTCTTGGCCGCCAAGAATTGCAGCCTCATCAACAACGATCTGGACTTCCATGCTCCCTTCTCCAGGGAAATCATGGAAGGTCCTATCCTGCCAAAGCTCCAGTTGCCGTCATTTGCCTCCTACGACAGCACCACTGACCCGGCCGACCACCTGTACGGCTTCGAGTCCCACTTGGTGTTTCACCGGACCTCGGATACGGTAAAGTGCTTGGCGTTCGTCACAACTCTCCGGGAGAACGCCCGAGCATGGTTCGAGTCCCTGCCGGCTTGGACAATCTCCTCCTTCCAATAGCTCAAAAGGCTGTTCAAGGAGAACTTTTTGGGTTGCCGAAAGGTAGCCAAGTCTGCTGTAACCCTGCTCGCTCTCAGGCAGGGGAAGGAAGAAACACTATGGGACTTCATCTCCAACTTTCGCGTGGAGCCCCTCCGCATTCCCCACCTCGACATCGACATTGCCACCACGGCACTCACTCAGGGGACGCGTGATCACATCCTCCGACGCGCGCTCGGAGTCGAAGCCCCGATGACCCTTCTGTACCTCCTCGCGTTAGCCCAGAAGCACGCGCACTGCGAGGAGAATACCACGACTCTGCACCGCGCGGCCGGGACCAACCAGTTCGACCGAAAGAGAGCCACCGACCCACCACAAGAGGGTCGGAGTAAACGGGAGCGATGCGACGGGGACCACCGCGACCGCTCCAAGAAGGAAAGGGGTGGCTACCGCCACTATACTCCCCTAACGGCCCCGCCCGCCCAGATCGAAATAAAGATCCGCGAGGAGCCATTCCTCAAGTGGCCCCCGCGGATGAAGTCAGATCCAAACTCGAGGAATAAGAAGAAGTATTGCCACTTCTATCGAGACCATGGTCACGACACCGTCGACTACATCAACCTGAAGGATGCTATCAAGAACCTCGTCCGCAGAGGACTCCTCGATAAGTTCCTCGCCAAAGCCGTCAAAAGACGACAGAAGACACCTCCTCCGATCGAAAATCGGCCCAACGGAAAGGAGATCATGATGATCTCTGGAGGGCCCGCGACGGGGGGTGATAGTGCGACCAGAAGGCGTCGGTACGTGACGGCCATCAACATGGCAGACTAAGGCGATGGCACCCCATGGGAACTTTTCCCCTCGAGTCATCTGGGAGACCCCATAGTCTTCTCTGAGGATGACCTGGAAGGCGTCACTACGCCCCATTCTAATGATCCGGTGGTTTCTGCCACTATCAACCAATGTACTGTACAACGCATCCTAGTAGATAATGGAAGTTGACCCGATGTTATTACGTACGACAGTCTTATACTCATGGGTGTGGATATGTCACGACTTGCGCCATTGCACACGCCACTGTATAGGTTCTCTGGTACGACTATCTGCCCAGAAGGGCGTATCTCGCTCCCGATCACGTTCGGGACGGCACCAAAAGAGGTAACCTTCCTCGCCGACTTTATTGTGGTTCGTGCAATGACAGGGTACAATGCCATCATTGGCCGAGGGATCCTCGACACGCTTCGGGGTGCACCTTCTTTCTACCACCAGAAGCTTAAGTTCCCCACCCCCCGCGGGGTAGGGGAAGTCCGGGGTGATCAGCGGGAGTCCAGAAGGTGTTACCTTATCTCCACCCGTGATCGACGTCCCGAAGATGTGCCATCAGAAAAGAAGGCGAGGACCGAAGATCTAGGTCCAAGCATGAGCGCGCCAGCTAAGGATTTATACCTCATCCAGGTTGGGGAAGACCCAAGCAGAACACTAAAGATCGTGTCGCACCCCGATTTATTAACGAATAAAAATTTCGAGAAAATTAATAAGAAATTCCTTAAGAAACAGGATAAGTAAAATTTTGACTATTTTACAAAAATCTGGACAAATTAGAATCTTGTAGAGGATGAAGCGTTAAGTAAAATTATCTTCTATGACCAGCCCAAATAAAATTTGTAAACAAGTCGAATTAGCAGATTAAGGCCCAAAACCACACTTAGCCTAATCGAACCTTAAAACACAAAATTCGAGCCCAATACCCGATCATTTAAGCTCAAACCAGATTCAAAAGAAAGGCTAGGATCATCTCATCATTTCCCCTCTGGTTAATCTTCAAAACCCTAACCCTAGAGAACGTATTTCGGATGAGATCGGCGGCGGCGCCCTAATCCACGCGATTCGCGCGCAACCAAGTTTGTGGACTCTTATTTCCGCGATGGAACCCTCTAGAATGTAATTGAACCTATAAAAGTGACCCTTAGCCACCCTAGAATCGTTTAGATGATGTGGCGGCAGGCGAGGACCTCGGATGGGAGAGTATTCTGGTGATTACTGGCGGTGCGTACTTAGCGCGATCGGCTTTCCTCTTCTTCCTTCTTCCTTCGATTAAGGTAGGTGATAGCAAGCCAAACCCTAACTATTATATATGGATAGAAGTGTCGTCTTGTCCTCTTTCCATTGATCTAGAAAGCCCTAAATTTTATCTCGTATCCTGCTAGGATTTCAGGTTTTAGTAGAAGCTTGATAGAACTAGGGTTAACTATGTTCCATCTCAATTTAAGTAGGGATTTCAGGCACTAAACGTCCAATTGATCATGTTATCTTGTATAACTTTTCATGCTCATTCTATTGACTATAAAAGCCCTAATATTCATGCTTTATATTATGCGTATTTAGTTATTATTGCTAACCCTAGCCAACCCCGCCAGAGACGGGCAAGGCGAAGGGGTGGCAGACTGATCTGACTTGCGCGGCCTCTCGATAGACCGCCCATACTCTATAGGCGGCCGATTCTTGACCGTTCATATGTTTTATCTTTTATCACTTTTGTAGATTGCGCGGCAGAACCCTAACCGCTCTTTTCTTCAAGCGGCCAGTCTCGGACCGCTCATCTTTCCCAGCGGCACCCTATAGACCGTTGAACCCTAGCAGGCCTTCGGACCTAAAAGAGTGAGAACGGCCTGTTGTGCGACCGTCGAGGCATGTGAGCGGCTCTGCACGAACCACCCAACTACACAGAACTGCTTATTTCTTCACTTAAGCATGATTTATCTTAGTAGGTTAGTGGCTAATGGTAGGTTAGCAACTCACATGATAACTGGAACTCATGGAAGTAAACAATTATGAATTTTTGCTAGTTGTCTTCACTTGATTCATCATGGCCTTAACCTATTTCAATATATTAAGTTCAACATGATTTCTTAAACCATGCCATTAAGATTGATTGACAGTCATTCTACTCCGGTAGGATTGGCTGACCGATATACTTGGTTTCTGATGATTTGACAGCCTCATTTCCTTGTAATGGTTGGGACTCTCCGCCAGATACTCCTTCCGTCGGACTAGGACCTTCATTACGGGACCTCCGTAAGCCCCCGCGAGCCTGGGATTCTCACTAGGACGTCGGGCAGGTTGTACCACCAAGACCTAAACTTGTTCACGTGATCGAACAACTTGGATTGCTGTGCTGTGAGTTACGACTCAATTTGGACCGACTGAGCCTTGAACGGTCGGATTTGGACCGTTTAACTCAATAGGGGGCCCATTATGAACCGTGCATTCCTGGCTAAATGCCATTTCTTGTTGGTCGATTAACCTTGTTTCATCTTCGACCAAATCATGGTTTGATCGACCCAATAAGCCCTAGGTTGACTAGTGGATAGTGGGTTGGACCCTGGTTCAATTATGCCCTACTTATGGCAGCCCGGAGCCGTTTTGGGTGGATTTCTAGTTGCCAGTCAGGCCCAGTAATTTAACAGACAGTCTCGGCCCGCTCATTCTTTAGCGCGGATCGTAATGAACCGTTCAGTTACTAAGCGGCCCAATCCAAACCGCTTACTGTCGTCGTGAGCTTCAGAGCTTACCTGTCGTGAACGGCCTAGGGTGGACTGTTCATACCTATTAAAAGCCCACTTTTTGACCGTCCTATAATATTGAGCGGCCCATAGTAGACCGTTTATCTTTGGCTTCTATTAGGCTATTCTTTCAGCCCAATCCCTTTTGCGCGGTTCATATACCGACCGTCCATTTCTCTGAGCGGCCCAACATGGACCGTGTATCTTCCAGGAAAATGATTTCCATGGTTGTTCATGTTTGAATCCAAGGACCTGTCGATTCTTGATAATTTGAACTTTCTGGTCAAAGTATCTCTTCGACTTATCCTTGGGTTTTTCGAGGTAAGTTATACCTTGACACTATTGGCCAATTAACTTGATTAAAGTCTAGACATAACTTGGGATCTTGGATCCATTAAACCAATGCCAACGCATCATAAGGGCCCGGTCTGGTCCTGGGAGGAGCGCCCGAAAAGTACTTGTGTCTCGGGGAGTTTGAATGACATGGTGAGGCATTGCACCGAGTGCATGACTAGCGTGATGTCTACGACAATAATCTATTACTTGAATTTTTCTTCACTTGGTTAGTTCTTGCTTGTTGGCCAATTTCCAGATACATCATGGTATCGCCTTCTCTTTATTCTATTACTTTGTCATATCGTCATTTCATTTTTTTCTTTATTTTCACACTTAAAAATACAATTAATTGGTTAATTATTTAAACTTGCCTGTTATTACGTACTGAGCGTTCGCTCACCCAGTTGTTCCCCTCTTTCAGGTAGCTTAGGTGAGGATTCGCAGACTGATGGGGACGGGCAAGAGTGATGGCCATGGAGCGAACCTGTTAGAAGCCGTGTGAAGCCAGTCTTAGTTGTTATGTCTAGTTATGTTTAGATTGTGTGTGTTTGAAAGAGTTGTAATTTCGAGATTAGCAATTGTAATGTTGTCAAGTGGATGTTATGTTGGAAGTTGTTTAAGAGAGTTGTGTGATTGGAACGTGGATCTTTTAAATGTAATTTAGTTATGGAGTTGTTTCTGTTCATGGTATTCTGTTGATCTTTAGCTTAGCATAGCATGTCTGTAAATTAACATATTTTCATTAATTGTTTCTACTACCAGTACCGATATTCCGCGTCGGGGCGTGACAGTTTGGTGGTATCAGAGCCTAGGTTTCTAATATTCCTAGGTTTTCTAAGTTCTAGGATCCTATGTGATGTCGTAGAACCTATAACCTTGTTATAAGTCTAAGAATCCAACCCAGTGAGAATTGGGTAGAGACTTGGGTTGAGTTAATAGTCTAATTCTAAAATTATTCCTTCTAAATAATCCTAAAATAATTTATTCTATGTGTAGGACGTTCTAATGGCAGCCAAACGTGCGCAATGGCGAGACATGCAGCGAACGGTTCAAGGACTTACTCGGGCCTTGCAGCAAGTAGGCCAAGGAGGAGCGGCGAACCAGGGAGCTGGCAATCTTCACCGGAACTTCCGTGGAATGAATCCCCCGCGTTTTGGAGGCTCAACTAACCCCGATGAAGCCGAGCACTAGCTAAAGGAGATGGAGAGGATCTTCGAAGTAATGCAGTGCAGCGACCCGGAGCGTGTTCTTTTAACGACCTTCCAGCTGGAACGTGATGCGATAACATGGTGGGATGCGGTGAAGGCTACCCTTGGAGATAGGCAAGTTTCCTGGAAGGAGTTCGAGGAACTCTTTAATAGCAAGTATTTTTCTGATAGAGTGCAAGAAAAGAAAGCTGCTCAGTTTGCTGCATTGAAGCAGCAGAATTTATCAGTAGCCAAGTATGAAGCTCAATTCTCTCGGTTATCTCGATATGCCACCCACTTGATATCTACAGAAAAGATGAAGGCCAAGCGTTTTCTCAACGAGCTGAAGTTACATTATATTAACCAATTGGCACCATTGGAAATTCAAACGTATGCGGAGATGGTAAAGAAAGCTCAAGTCTTAGAAGACACTTTAGAGATGACGGAAAGAATCCATGGAAAGAATGTTAAGAAGGAATCGCCTACTGGATCCGGGAGTGTCAAACCCGGCAATGGCAAGAAGAGGCCCAATGGCGGGTCTGGATCGTGGAAGAACAAAATGCCGAAGAATGAAGACAAGAAGCCTGGACGATTGTGCCGTTTAAGGGCATGTGCAAGTATTGTGATCGTCCAAGTCACAAGATGGAAGAGTGCTGGCGCAAGCTGGGCGCCTGTTTGTGTTGTGGTAGCAGGGACCATCGTATTCCTGAGTGTCCCCTTTTGTCTGATCAAGCTACCCCGACCAAGCCGCAAGGGAACAAGAAGCAGCAGGGCAAGCTCCAAGCCCTACAGGAAGATGATGTCGGAACCACCGAGGAGGGTGGACTCGTTGAAGGTACTCTTATTATTCATGATAAGCCTGCATCCATTCTCTTTGATACCAGTGCCACTCATTCTTTTGTTTCTCAGAAATTTGCTAAGTCTTTTACTGTGAAGCCGGTCTTGATGAATTCCCCGTTAGAGATTTCAACCCCTATTGGTTCCAGTTCGGCAATTAAGTATTTCTATCCTTCTAGTAAGGTTATGACTAGCGAACAGAACTTGCCAGCTGATTTAGTTTTCCTGGATATGAAAGGTTATGATGTAATTCTTGGAGCGGATTGGTTGGCTAAGTATGAGGCAAATGTTCATTGCAGTTTGAGTTCTGTGTCTTTTTCTGGACACCCTGGACTTTCTTTTATAGGGGTTAGGCACCATAAGTCCGTGCCACTTATTTCGTCCCTTCGAGCTGATAAGTTGATGAGGAAAGGATGTCAGGCTTTTCTAGCCTTTGTTTATGTGACCCCTGAGATGAAGATCGAGGTTAAGGACATTCCTGTTGTCCGAGACTTTCCAGATGTCTTTCCTGAGGAATTGTCGAGACTTCCGCCAGAAAGAGAGGTTATCTTTTCTATTGATTTAGTTCCTGGCGCGACCCCTATTTCTAAAGCTCCTTATTATATGTCCCCTGCGGAGCTGAGGGAATTGAAGCAACTGTTAATGGAATTACTTGAGAAGGGGTTTATTCGTCCAAGTACATCCCCGTGGGGAGCCCCAGTATTATTCGTCCGGAAGAAGGATGGTTCGATGAGGTTGTGCATCGATTATCGGCAATTGAACCAACTGACTATCAAGAATAAATACCCATTGCCGAGAATTGACGAATTATTTGACAAGATAGCAGGAGCTCAGTATTTTTATAAGATTGATCTTCGATCAGGATACCATCAGTTGTGAATCAAGGATGAAGATATCTATAAGACAGCCTTCCGTAGCAGGTATGAGCATTTTGAATTTGTAGTTATGCCTTTTGGACTAACGAATGCACCTGCAGCTTTCATGCAGCTGATGAACAATGTGTTCCGACCCTATCTTGACCAGTGGGTTGTTGTGTTTATTGATGACATCTTGATTTATTCTAAGAATAAGGAGGAGCATGTTGAACACTTGAGAATGGCGTTGCAAATATTGAGAGATCATCAACTATACGTCAAGTTTAGTAAGTGTGAATTCTGGCTGCAAGAGGTGTCCTTTCTAGGGCATATTATTTCAAAGGAAGGTATTTTTGTTGACCCTTCGAAGGTGGAGGCAGTGAACAATTGGGATAGGCCTACTAATGTAACTGAAGTTAGAAGTTTCCTAGGCCTAGCAGGTTATTACCGAAGGTTTATTAAGGATTTCTCCAAGATTGCGGTGCCCTTAACAAGATTAACCTGCAAGGAGAACAAATTTGATTGGTCAGAGCATTGCGAGAGAAGCTTTCAGACCTTGAAAGAGTGCTTAACTACTGCCCCTGTTTTGACTTTACCACATGGAGAAGGAGGTTTTGTGGTATATACTGATGCTTCAGGCATTGGTCTAGGTTGTGTGCTCATGCAGCACGGGAAAGTGATAGCCTATTCTACTAGGCAATTGAGGAAGCATGAAGATAACTATCCCGTTCATGATTTGGAACTTGCAGCTGTGGTGTTTACCTTGAAGATATGGAGGCACTACTTGTATGGAGAGACATTTACGGTGTTCTCAGATCATAAGAGTCTGAAGTATTTATTTTCTCAGAAGGAACTCAACATGAGGCAGAGAAGATGGCTTGAGTATTTAAAAGACTTTGACTTCTCCATTGAATATCATCCTGGAAAAGGGAATGTAGTGGCGGATTCCTTGAGCCGCAAGCCAATAGCTAAGTTGTCACACCTCATGATGCAAGAATGGAGACTATTGGAGCAGTTAGCTAGTTTGGATCTTAATGTTGACAAGGGCCGGGTTACGATTGCTCAGATTCAACTTAGACCAGAAATCTTGATAGAAATCAAGTCCTTGCAAGATAATGACCCAGAGTTGGTAGAGATCAAGGAGAGTTTGAGTAACAGACCTGATTTCAAGGTAGCTGACGATGGCAGATTATTGTTTCAGGGAAGGACCTGTGTGCCAGATGTAGCTGAAATAAAGAGTAAGATTCTCGAAGAAGCTCATAGATCCAGATACACTATTCATCCTGGAGGTACCAAGATGTTTAAGGACTTTAAAACATCCTTTTGGTGGCCGAATATGAAAAATGAGATTGTAGAATTTGTGAGTAGATGTTTGGTATGTTAGCAAGTTAAGGCTGAGCACTTTAGACCTGCAGGGAAATTAAAACCACTTGATATATCTCAATGGAAGTGGGAGAGTATTGGCATGGATTTTATTATAGGTTAACCTAGGACTCGTAGTGGATTTGATGCAATATGGGTTATTGTCGACAGATTGACAAAGTCTGCTCATTTCTTATCCATTAAGTCGAAGTGGACAGTTGATGTCTTACCTGCTTTATATATGAAAGAAGTTGTAAGACTCCATGGTATTCCAGTCAGCATTGTGTCGGATAGAGACCCCTGATTCACTTCACATTTTTGGAAAGGATTACAAGAATCATTGGGAACCCGTCTGAATTTCAGTACTGCTTTTCATCCACAGACAGACGGACAGACCGAAAGAACCAACCAGATAGTGGAGGATATGCTTAGAGCCTACATGATTGATTTTGGAGGTGGTTGGAGTGATCACCTGGCTTTGATTGAATTCGCCTACAATAACAATTATCAGTCCAGCATTCAGATGGCTCCATTTGAAGCCTTGTATGGAAGAAGCTGTTGATCCCCATTATGTTGGGATGAGGTAGGAGAGAAGCAATGGCTGGGACTAGATCTTATTTCTGAATCATCCAAGAATAGTCGTATTATCAGAGATCGATTGCAAGTAGCACAATCAAGACAGAAGAGCTATGCTGACAACAGAAGAAGAGCCTTAGAATTTCAGATCGTTGAGCACATGTTTCTGATAGTTTCTCCCACGAGAGGGATTCGAAGGTTTGGCATTCAAGGCAAGCTGAGTCCAAGATATGTTGGTCCATTCCAAATTCTAGAAAGAGTGGCGGAGGTTGCTTACCGTTTAGCACTACCGCCTCAGTTATCGGGAGTACATAATGTCTTCCATGTGTCAATGCTGCGGAAATATGTGTATGACCCCACTCATGTCATTTAGCATGCGGATTTGAAGCTGAAGGAAGATTTGATTTATGAAGAAAGACCAATCAAGATTTTGGATCGTAAGCAACAACAACTCAGGAATCGTTCCATACCCATGGTTAAAGTGCAATGGAGTCGGCGTGGAACTGAAGATGATGCTTGGGAATCAAAAGATACTATGCGAAATCAGTATCCCAACTTGTTCTAGGTGAGTTTTCTCGCGCCCTGTTTCCGTAAGTGCTGTGAATTTAGAGGACCAAATTCTTTTAAGTGGGGGAGGGTGTAGCACCCCGATTTATTAAGGAATAAAAATTTCGAGAAAATTAATAAGAAATTCCTTAAGAAATAGGATAAGTAAAATTTTGACTATTTTATAAAAATCTGGAGAAATTATAATCTTGTAGAGGATGAAACTTTAAGTAAAATTGTCTTCTATGACCACCCCAAATAAAATTTGTAAACAAGCTGAATTAGCATATTAAGGCCCAAAACCACACAGCCTAATCGAACCTTAAAACACGAAATTCGAGCCCAATACCCGATCATTTAAGCTCAAACCAGATTCAAAAGAACGGCTAGGATCATCTCATCATTTCCCCTCTAGTTAATCTTCGAAACCCTAACCCTAGAGAATGTATTTCAGATGAGATCGACGGCGGTGCCCTAAACCGCGCGATTCGCGCGCAACCAAGTTTGTGGACTATTATCTCCACGACGAAACCCTCTAGAATGCAATTGAACCTATAAAAGTGACCCTTAGCCACCCTACAATTGTTTAGATGCTGTGGCGGCCGGCGAGGACCTCGGACGGGAGAGTATTCTAGCGATTGCCGGCGGTGCGTACCTTGTGCGATCGGCTTCCCTCTTCTTCTTTCATCCTTCGATTAAGGTAGGTGATAGCAAGCCAAACCATAACTATTATATGGATAGAAGCTTCATCTTGTCCTCTTTCCATTGATCTAGAAAGCCCTAAATTTTTTCTAGTATCCTGCTATGATTTCGAGTTTTAGTAGAAGCTTGCTAGAACTAGGGTTAACTATGTTCCATCTCAATTTAAGTAGGGATTTCAAGCACTAAACGTCCAATTGATCATGTTATCTTGTATAACTTTTCATGCTCGTTCTATTGACTATAAAAGCCCTAATATTCATGCTTTATATTGTGCGTATTTAGTTATTATTTCTAACCCTAGCCATCCCCGCTGGAGACGGGCAAGGCGAAGGGGCGACAGACTGATCTGACTTGCGCGGCCTCTCGATAGACCGCCCATACTCCATAGGCGGCCAGTTCTTGACCGTTCATATGTTTTATCTTTGATCGCTTTTGTAGATTGTGCAACAGAACCCTAATCGCCCTTTTCTTCAAGCGGCCAGTCTCGGACCGCTCATCTTTCCCAGCGGCACCCTACAGACCGTTCAACCCTAGCAGGCCTTCGGACCTGAAAGAGTGAGAACGGCCTGTCGTGCGACCGCCGAGGCATGTGAGCGGCTTTGCACGAACCACCCAACTACATAGAACTGCTTATTTCTTCACTTAAGCATGATTTATCTTAGTAGGTTAGTGGCTAATGGTAGGTTAGCAACCCACATGACAATTGGAACTCATGGAAGTAAACAATTATGAATTTTTGCTAGTTGTCTTCACTTGATTCATCATGGCCTTAACCTATTTCAATATATTAAATTCAACATAATTTCTTAAACCAGGCTATTCAGATTGATTGACAATCGTTCTACTCCGGTAGGATTGGCTGACCGGTATACTTGATTTCTGATGATTTGACAACCTCATTTCTTTGTAATGGTTGGGACTCTCCGCCGGATACTCCTTCCGTCGGACTAAGACCTTCATTACGGGACCTCCGTAAGCCCCCGCGAGCCTGGGATTCCCACTAGGACGCCTGGCAGGTTGTACCACCAAGACCTGAACCTGTTCACGTGATCGAACTGCTTGGATTGTTGTGCTGTGAGTCACGGCTCAATTTGGACCGACTGAGCCTTGAACGGTCGGATTTGGACCGTTTAACTCAATAGGCGGCCCATTATGAACCGTGCATTCCTGGATAAATGCCATTTCTTGTTAGTCGATTAACCTTGTTTCATCTTCGACCAAATCATGGTTTGATCAACCAAATAAGCCCTAGGTTGACCAGTGGATAGTGGGCTGGACCCTGGTTCAGTTCTGCCCCACTTATGGCAGCCCGGAGCCATTTTGGGTGGATTTCTAGTTGCCAGTCAGGCCCAGTAATTGAACGGATAGTCTCGGCCCGCTCATTCTTTAGCGCGGATCATAATGAACCATTCAGTTACTGAGCGGCCCAATCCAAACCGCTTACTGTCGTCGTGGGCTTCAGAGCTTGCCTGTCGTGAACGGCCCAGGGTGGACCGTTCATACCTATTAAAAGCCCACTTTTTGACCGTCCTATAATATTGAGCGGCCCATAGTAGACCGTTTATCATTGGCTTCTATTAGGCTGTTCTTTCAGCCCAATCCCTTTAGCGCGGTCCATATACCGACCGTCCATTTCTCTGAGCGGCCCAACATAGACCGTGCATCTTCCAGGAAAATGATTTCTGTGGTTGTTCATGTTTGAATCCAAGGACCTGTCGGTTCTTGATAATTTGAACTTTCTGGTCAAAGTATCTCTTCGACTTATCCTTGGGTTTTTCGAGGTAAGTTATACCTTAACACTATTGGCCATTTAACTTGATTAAAGTCTAGACATAACTTGGGATCTTGGATCCATTAAACTAATGCCAACGCATCATAAGGGCCCAGTCTGGTCTTGGGAGGAGCGCCCGAAAAGTACTTGTGCCCCGGGGAGTTTGAATGACATGGTGAGGCATTGCACCGAGTGCATGACTAGCGTGATGTCTACGACAATAATCTATTACTTGAATTTTTCTTGACTTGGTTAGTTCTTGCTTGTTGGCCAATTTCCAGATACATCATCGCCTTCTCTTTATTCTATTACTTTGTCATATCATCATTTCATTTCGTTCTTTATTTTCGCACTTAAAAATGTAATTAATTGGTAAATTATTTAAACTTGCCTGTTATTACCTACTGAGCGTTCGCTCACCCAGTTGTTCCCCTCTTTCAGGTAGCTCAAGTGAGGATTCGCAGACTGATGGGGACGGGCAAGAGTGATGGCCCTGGAGCTAACCTGTTTGAAGCCATGTGAAGCCAGTCTTAGTTGTTGTGTCTTGTTATGTTTAGATTGTGTGTGTTTGAAAGAGTTGTAATTTCGAGATTAGAAATTGTAATATTGTCAAGTGGATGTTATGTTGGAAGTTGTTTAAGAGAGTTATGTGATTGGAACGTGGATCTTTTAAATGTAATTTAGTTATGGAGTTATTTCTGTTCATGGTATTCTGTTGATCTTTAGCTTAGCATAGCATGTCTGTAAATCAACATATTTTCATTAATTGTTTCTACTGCCAGTCCTGATATTCCGCGTTGGGGCGTGACAGCTCGGCACTACCCTGGCCGAGCACGATAAGCAAGCATACGCAAGCTTCCTCGTGGCCAACCATGACGTGTTTGCTTGGTCCGAGGATGAACTCCTCGGAATTCCTCCAGAGGTCATCACGCACTAACTAAGGTTGGACCCCCCTGCCGCCCGGTACAGCAACGCCGAAGGCGCTGCAACCCTGAGTGACAAGCCATCATCAGGGAGCAAGTAGGAGAAAAGCTGCGATTAGGGCTACTCCGACCTACCCAGTATCCAGACTGGGTAGGCAACGTAGTCTTGGTGCCCAAAAGCAGCGGGAAGTGGTGGATGTGCGTGGACAACACCGACCTAAACAAGGCCACGCCCAAAGACAGCTTCCTCATGCCACGGATCGACCAGCTGGTCGGCGCTACGGCCGGGCATGAGATGCTGAGCTTCCTTGACTCCTATTCTGGGTACCATCAGATCAGCATGCACTAGCCCGACCAAGACAAGACCGCGTTCATCACCGACCATGGCCTATACTGCTACACTCGCATGCCGTTTGGACTTAAGAACGCTGGAGCTACATATCAATGCCTAGTCAACCATATGTTTGACTCGCAGATTGGCCGCAATATAGAGGTCTACATTGATGACATGCTCGTGAAAAGCCTCTGAGCAGCCGAACACTTGCGCGACTTGACGGAGACCTTCGCCACACTCAGAAGGTACAATATGAAACTCAACCCTACTAAATGTGTGTTTGGGGTACAGTCAGGAAAGTCCCTAGGTTTCCTCGTCACCCACCGGGGAATTGAGGCCAACCCCGACCAGATCAGAGCAGTGTTAGAGATGGAGCGACCGAAACGAGTGAGGGACGTATAGTGCCTCACCTGGCGCGTCGCCGCCCTGGCTCGATTCCTATCCCGAGTCGTCGAACGGTGTCTTCCCTTCCTCCGACTGATCAAGCAAGCCAACCTGGCACCTAAAAAGAAGGGATGGATCGACTGGGACCAGGAGTGGGAGCAGGCGTTCGAAGAATTGAAGCGCTACCTGACGACACCGCCTGTCCTCGCCAAACCCCAAAGGGGAGAGCAGCTGCTCATGTACCTGTCCGTGACGTCCAGCACTATGAGCATTTTGCTCGCACAGGAGGAAGCAGGAATCATGAAGCCCGTCTACTATGTTAGCCAAGCACTACAAGGGCCGGAGGTCCGATATTGACGGACTGAAAAGTTCCCCCTTGCGCTAATTACGGCTGCTCGCAAGCTACGACCATACTTCTTAGCTCACCCGATCGTCGTCCTCACCGATCAGCCTCTCCGACAAATCCTTCAGAACCCTGATGCTTTCGGAAGACTAGTCAAGTGGGCTATCGAGTTAGGAGAATTCGACATTAAGTTCTGACCGAGGACAACAATCAAGGCCTAGGCTCTCGCGGACTTCATCGCCGAATGCACCCTACCCGCCGAGGACTCACCCGAGCAGTCCTCGGGGCCCACCTGGGAGCTATACGTCGACGGATCTTCCTGCGCTGCGGGCAACGGCGCAGGGTTGGTCTTACTCTCACCAGAAGGAGTGGAGCTACAGTATGCCCTATGTTTCAACTTCCTGACTGTTGGATTTAATGTGTCCCTACTTTTGCAAGATGGGCTATGATGCCAACTATGAAAGTATGAGCCAAGTAATGAAATCATTCAACCTATGAACATGCGAATCATAAACCTAGGCAACCAACACAAGTTCTAGCATGGGCATGCTATCTCAATCAAGACTAAGCAAAGCAAAGAAAGAAAAAACACACGCCGGGGCGTGGAATAAGAAATAAAGAAAAACACATCGTATAGGTGGAACAAGCAAAGTAAAGAAGAGATATGATGAAAGAGAAAGCTAATGCCCAAACTAAGGAAAGATGTGATCGCCACTAAGGTAGAAACAAGCCAAAGACCTGATAAATACCTTAGAATAGGAGGATGATGCACCCGCCCACGGGAGAGAGAAAATAACCAGGAAACTGTAGCTCCGTCAGATGTAACGGTCTAAGACAGATGCGCCACAGCAAGTGTGACGGTCTCACGATAGACCGCTACAAGACTCTAACGCGCCTGTGCCAGACCGTCAGAGCTTCTGCAGAATAAGAAGTTGGGAATCTTTTGATCTCCAATCTTTCCAGTCGGCCAGAGAGCTTGGGCCTCGTGCTATGGACCCTGTATACCTGTAAAAGAGTGTAGAACACAAGAAAAACAACCCAGATTAGCCCTTAGACAAAGTAGTATCAATAAATCCAAGAAACTTAAGAACATGAAAAAGGAAAGCGAAATACTGGGGAGGTTGGTTTTTTTACCCCTCTGGGGCGTTTTAAAAGATGGGAGGATGTTTTGAATGAATGCAGCAAGTGCAAGAACGTGGGAGATGGAGAGGGACAATGCTATGATGTTTGAAAGAGAGAAAAGACACTAAGATGACAACTTGACTAAACTAAACCCTGGAAACGATACTCCCTGAACTTTGGAAGTAGATGGACGTGGGAAGCAGCTCTCCTTGGTTGGTTCTAGCTCCAGGATGCGGCAGCACTTCGACGCGAACTCCATATGTCTCCTCCTTAAGCAATGAAGTCAAGGGTTCTATTTATAGACCCCCAAAGTCTAGGTTCAAATTAGGAGGATAATGACTAGAATTTTGACGAAAACTTGGATAAATCTTGAAGATAATACTCCCCAGAGTCCAC
This sequence comes from Amorphophallus konjac, assembly GCA_022559845.1. NCBI lineage: Eukaryota > Viridiplantae > Streptophyta > Magnoliopsida > Alismatales > Araceae > Amorphophallus > Amorphophallus konjac. The sequence goes on from CM040129.1 coordinate 66,269,632, forward strand.
AGAATCAAACGAAGCTTCTTAAGATGAGTATCGAGAGAGAAACCCTCAAACCAAACTCTTAGTTCGATCACGGAATAGCAGAGCAAAGGCCAGGCTTGTCAGGACTCTCTGTTGGATGTAACGGCCGCACGATAGATCGCCACACTAATGTAACGCTCCAGTCTTGGACCGTCACACAACCCTATCCACTATAAGATAAGATCAACGGGAGAAGTTTGCGAACATAGGACTCTAGATGAATGTAACGGTCATAGATAGACGCGTCACAATGTATGTAACGGCCGCACGATAAACTATCACACCTAACGGATAGGCAAAAAGATAAGCTTGAAAGGAAGCCTTAAACTTAAGGACTCTCGAAAGATGTAACGGACCAAGGAAGATGCGCCAGAGCACTGTAACGCCCCATCAAAGGACCGTTAGAGATAATAGAGTGCAAATGAAATGAGAGTTTGCTAAGCTTCGTCCAGCGGAAAAGGATAAGGAACCAGACCCAACCAAGGAGACATGACTCATGAAATAGACCTCAAATTGACCAAGAAGGCCCAATAAAGGTGAACAACTCGGAGCATCATATAGAATGAACAAGGAGATGACCCGACTTATCGGTCATAAAACGGGTGTCAACAGATGCCCCTCCTTAACGTCCTCTTTGCAAGGGAGCGAGCGGAGGTGAAGCGAAAGCGAAAATGGAACATGGAGATGAAGCGGAGACGAAGCGGAGTGGACTAAAAAGCGGGCGTTAAGGCAAACGACACCCGTTCTCAACCAACAAGAGACAAAAATTTTCCAGAAAGCTTCGAAGTAATCATAAGGAAAGGCAACCAAAGGACACATGTCTGGAGGAACTAACAACTAAGGAAAGGAGAACACGGCCAGCGACTGGAGCAACGGAAAGGAAATAGATGATTAACTAAACTCCAGACAAGAATCTTCAGCTAAACAAATCAATCGAGATGACCGAAGGAAACCTTCCAATTCAGAGAGGAATGACTCTCCTTATTCGAGATCATTAAACACATAGTTATTCACCATTACTGAGGCATCTAGACAGATGAGGCTCACGAATGCTCAAAAGATGCGTATGATGCATGCTGGGCTAAAGGAAAAAGAAATCATTTAAAACAAATGCAAATAAAGATAGAATAACAAGATACTCGAGAATAGTATTGCTAGACCGGAGAAACTAGGGTTAGGACACCATCTGCAACCACGGCATGCAAGATAAAACCATCGTCTCCAAGCTTTTCCAACCTAACGGCCTATCCAACGATTAATCACGTGTACTTAGATCATCATCATTTTTGTTTAAGGGAACATCAGATCCCAAAACACATGAATGACCAGCCGGTTCTCGAGATAGTATATCATACCTAACATATAGTAATGCATTAAGGGATAAGGAATCGGGATACAATACCTGACTTACTTGCCTGGCGAGCGAATGTATGATGGCTTAAATTTTGCAACAAGAAAGGGTTAGCCAACAACAATAATATAAACAAAGCATAGAATCAGGCATACCCATTGAATAAGCATGAATTGCATTAACAAGATAATCATTAAGCATGAAATTTCTGATAAATAAAGCATCATCATTCATCAACACTCCGAAGCATGTAATGGTCCAGTAAGGGTGCATTAGAAGTCCTTGACGATCCACCTCGGGCCGTTAGAGTCTGGCGGTTCACATCCTTCAAGACATTGTTTCAAATGACCTAACGGTCTAAAAAGGACGCGTCAGAGTAGTGTGACGGTCTCACGATAGACCGTCACATTTCCTGAGCGTTCAAAAAAAACCAACCGAACTGTCACCCACCCTCATTCGCTCACAAACGCCAAAACACAAAACCACACCAAAACCTCAATCACCTATCGGCGACCCTCCGTCCAACAAACGATGGCCGGCGACGAGCCCTCCCGACCACCGAAGGCGAGAGAGAAGGGGAAGAAGAGGAAAGCCATCAAGCGCCTCCGATGTCGGATAGAACAAGAGAAAACTCCACTGGCGGTGAGCCCTCCGGCAAACGAACCAATGGAAGAAGCTTCCCCCATGACCGTGGAGGAGGCTGAAAAAGACATGGGAGAGGCCATTGGCGGGGCAGCGACCACGGCGAGGGAGAAATAGAAGAGAAGGAGCCAAGACCCCGAGGTAGGCCGTCCACCTCAAAACCCTAATTTTTAATTTTGGTATATATGCATGTATGATGGGAGGGTAGAAATGGGTCTGCGAACCCCTTAGGAACAATTGTAGGCCTTCTATGGCCATTTTAGGAGCCAAGGAAAATGAAGGGGATAACGCCCTATTGCAGAGAACGTGACGGTCGTTGCAGCGACCGTCACAGACCTGACGCACCACCCCTAGTACATCAGAGAACTGTGACGCATCAACCCAGAGCTGTCAGATAAACTAGAAGCAGAAGCAATTTTTGGGATTTTTCAGTTATTCAATTTTTTGTTGTTTTATATTAATGTAATATAATGCAATGAAATTGTGATTTGAATGATTGCCTTATGCTCTACATGTGTACAGGGAAAAAGAAGAACCAGGATCTCTTGGCTCCAGATCTGGGCGGTATACCAGGCATTGCCCGAGTACCAACGGGAGAGATTGGCCGGGATGGGATTCGTCGAGGTGCTTAGCATCGAGGTGACGAGGACGGATACCCCGCTCTTGTATGCACTGCACGAGAGGTGGGACCCCGTGAGCCGGGCTTTCATCTTCCCATGGGGCCACATGATCCCCACATTAGAAGACATGGCGAGGATCAACGGATTGCGAGTCCATGGAGCAGCAGTGACCGGGTGGACATATGGAGATTACCGGGAGATGGCCCAAGAGCTACTGGGCTTAGATCTGATCAGGCTGGGGCACACATCATCCCAGCTCTCGAGGTCGAGACTACAGGACAGCTTGGGACTGAGAGGAGCGGCTATAGCAGTCGGTGAGCTCCCCGAGCAGCATATAGACTGAGTGATAGAGCAGGTACGCCCGCGAGTGGCGGCAGAGGCAGGACAGGAGGGAGATCGAGTCCTGAGACGATTTCTGATGCTGTTGTTTGGAAAGCTACTTTTTTCGACCCGAGCCGACGTGATCACCTACAGGCTACTGCCACTGCTAGAGGATTTGGGCAGAGTGGGGAAGTACGCATGGGGAGCGGCAGCGCTTGCCTTCCTCTTCGAGTCGCTCAGCACCACAGACCGACAGACGATGCTGGGCGGCTTCTCGCCTTTCCTACATGTAAATGTTGAACTCTAGATGCTTTCTATATGATTATGATTCTGCAAATGTAAATGATGCAATTTACTGACACTCGACTTTAAATGCAGATCTGGAGCTTCGTGTACCTCCCAGGGATTGGGCGAGGTAGTCAGCTACATCCCGAGCGGATTCCGATTGCGAGACGATGGGTGGTAGCGAGGGACACGGGATCAATCAACAGGCTGACCTGGGCCATCCAGGATGATCTTGACTCATTCCCACACACAGCGGTAAGCTCCAAACTTAAACTTTCTATATGCTCTTAAATGCAGCAAAAAATGCTTTCTAAATGCTCATGAATGTTTCTGAATGGAATTAACATGACCTTTTCAGGTGAGATGGACCCCATACCGGGATGAGGGCTACGAGGGACAGCCTTGGGTGAAGGCATCCCTGGCATACAGCAGGCGAGACATATGGCTTCACTGCATCAACGTGATCGAGCCCCTGCACTACCGGTTGATCCTGAGGACATGGGGACTTCATCAGCCAGAGGTGACGTTTCCCCGTAGAGATGATGAGCGCCCGGGCAAATCTTCAAAGGGCATTAGCGGAGACGTCGACTGGTGTGCTCGGAAGGCTAAATATGTGCACGATTGGAACAAAAGAGGCCGGGTGGTGAAAGACCGGGCAGACAGCGACGAGACCTACTTCAAGGCTTACTCCCACCGATATGGCGACCAGGTGTTCAGAGGCACTCGACGGCCGGTATGAACTTCTAAACTTAAAACTCTGTCTATTTAAATTAAAACTTCTATATGCACTGACATATGCTTTCTAAATGCAGCTAGACCCACAGGGAAGAATAGCCAAGCTCGAGGGACTCCTTCATGCCACCATCCAGCAGCGGGACGAGTACCAGGCTGCCTTGGAGCTTTTGGTGAGTTTCTACACTTAAGACTTAAATGCTTATGATGCAAATGACTAACCTTGACTTTTAAATGCAGCGGGCCGAGGGAGCCCAGAGGACCGGACCAGATGCACCGTCCTCCTCTTCACAGCCTGCCGGGGGACGGGCTGAGCGAGATGCAGATTTTACCCGAGCCATAGCTCGAGCCGAGGAGGCCGAGGCTACCCTCGTAGAGCGGGTAAGAAAACCTGAACCTAAATGCTTTTTTTAGTCTCAGTACTCCGACTGAGAGGGAAAGATAGAGAGGAATCGAGGGATGCTAAAACATCGGCTAGAATGTTCTGAGACCGGGGAGTATGGATGTAGATCAACTTGCGGAATTGCCTAGCAAGGAGCGTGACCAAATCTTGATATGGATTGAGCTTAGGGTCACGGGTGCGGTAAGTGGACAGAACTTGCCACAGGACGAGCTGAGAGTCCCCTATGATATTCAAGTAACGCGCGCCTAGAAGGTAGGCGTGCTTCAATCCAGCTAAGAGAGCCTCATACTCGGTGATATTGTTGGTAGCAGAAAATCAAAGTTGATAAGCAAAAGGAATCGTCACTCCTTCCAGAGTGAGCAGAACAGCAGCTATCCCTCGGCCCTGAGAATTGAGTGTACTGTCGAAGTGCACCGACCAGAAGGGATGATGAGTCAGGACAGAAAGATGCTCGTTAGGGAAGTCATCCTGAATAGAATTCGTGCAGGTAATCGGGAGATGGGGAAGATGCTCAGCGATGGCGTATCCTTTGACCGCCTTCTGAACGACAAACGTGATATCAAATTGAGATAGGAAGCTCTGCCAGCAAGCTAACCTTCTAGAAAGGACAGGCTTTTCTAAGAGATAGCGGATCGGGTCCATTCTAGAGATCAGCCTAACTGGGTGGGCAAGGAAGTAGTGTTTGAGCTTCTGAGCTACCCACACTAAGGCGGCACAAGTCTTCTCCATAGCGGTGTATTTAGCCTCGACCGGGTTGAACAACCTGGAGAGGTAATAAGCTGCCCGCTCTCTCCCTTCATCGTCTACTTGTGCTAAGACCGCCCCTAAGGAGTCCTCAATAACCGAGATGTATAGGATTAGGGGTTTCCCAGGGACAGGAGGTTACAAAACCAGAGGATTAGATAGATATTCCTTTAGGTCCTCATAGGCCTTTTGACAATCTTGATTCCATTCAAATTTGACTCCCGCCTTTAGCAATTCATAAAACGGGCGGCACCTCTGAGAATGTTGGGATATGAATCTTCTGATGAATTGCAATCTACCAATCAGTCCTTGAAGTTCCGTAATATTCTTTGGCGGAGGCATGTCCATGACGGCCTTTGCTTTATTAGGATCAATCTGGATCCCCCGTTTTCTAACTATAAATCCTAGCAACTTTCCTGAAGAGACTCCAAAAACACACTTCTTCGGATTCATTTTCAGCTTGTACTCCCTAGCTCTTTGCAGCACCTTAGCCAGAATAGAGGGGTGTTCTTCTTTGGTTCTTGATTTCACCAAGATGTCATCCACGTAGGCTTCCATATAGATATGCATCATGTCGTGGAAAATGACCATCATTACCCTCTGATAGGTGGCACATGCGTTCTTCAGACCGAATGGCATAACCACGTAGCAGTACGTGCCCCAGGGCGTGGTGAAGGAAGTTTTCTCTTGATCCTCCGGAGCGAGACGAATCTGATTGTAACCTGAGTAACCGACCATGAATGACAAAGCTTCGTACCCGGCGGTGTTATCGACCAGGACGTCTATGTGAGGCAGCGGGAAATCATCTTTGGGACATGCTTTATTAAGATCCCTGGAATCGATGCAAATACGCACCTTCCCATCCTTCTTGATAACAGGGACTATGTTCGCCACCCACTGGGGATATAAGACAACTCTAATGAACCTAGCCTTGTATAACTTATCAACTTCTTCTTTAATCCTTAAGGCCATGTGGGGGTGAAATCTCCTTGACCTCTATTTTACGGGTGTTTCCCCTGGTTTAAGTACGAGTCGGTGTTCCACTAAAGAGGGGTCAAGACCCGGCATGTCCTCATAAGACCAGGCGAAAGAATCACTATACTCCCTTAGAACCTTGACTATATCTTCTTCCACTTGTGGAGGGAGATTAGAAGCAATAATAATGGGCCTTGGGTCTTCTTTAGTTCTCAAATTTATTTCCTTCGTAGGTTCATCCACTGCCGACGATGGCTCGTCGAATCTTTTTAATCCTTGCGTATACAGATCGGCAGTGTCATCTACGTTGCTGTCCTCATCGTCAATCGGGTCTTTCTCATCCAAGACTTCATAGACACCGAGTCCGTCATCGCTCCACACCCCTTCTATTTCCTCTTCATCTTCTATCATGATTGCTGTAGCAACAAACTCTGGACACTTCAAAAGAGCATGACATCGCTGAGCCAGATCCTGCAAGAACCTATCAGGAATGGATTTGGAATGACGCGTAAGCGGGCGCGGCTCAAGCTCGGAAGGATTGGACGACCTAGAAGAGGACCCTACTTCTCTGGACCTAATCAACCCTACTTCCCTAGACTCGACTGACCCTACGCCTAACCTAGGAGAAAGGAAATCTAGTGGAAAGGAAGGAGCAGGGGACTCGTGCCCCTGGGAGAAGGATGGAGACAAGATAGCGTAATCTTCCACCGAAATCTCCGTTTCAAATTTGACATTTTTTTTGGAGATCAGTGCAGACCACATAGCAGGATGGAGGAGGAGGAAGTTGCATGGGGAATAGAGAGGCGAAGATGCAATCAAAGAAGGGGTCGGAAGATGAAAACCACATCTCGTGGAGTTGGGTGGTGGTGGAAGGAGGAGTGAATAGAGTTGACAGATCAATGGGTGGGCAGCGCCCACATGCGCATGGAACAAACAAGATTTCGGGTGATCTTTCCATAAAATACGGATCGACCATAATCGGGGGTGAACGGGGAATGGGTCCCAATTGTTGAAATAGAGATGTGAGACGCGAGGGAGACCAAGAAATGATAATAGGTGAGCTCCCCTTCTTCTGTAGATGGCCAAGTGGCTTCGGCTTCCATTGAACGAGCCGCACCTCCTGATTCTCCTTCTGACCATAACCATCTGGCTCGCTGAACATTCTGGCAAATGACTGTCTGAAATCTGGCATATCATCAACAGACCCTTTTGGTAGTAGAGGTGGACTAGCAATTGTGCAAGCTGTATCTTTCTTTTCTGACTGTACTGGTGGTGGATTCAGTGTACCTGGCTGGAGGGGTCCTCTTACAAAGTGTTGGCGGTAATCCCACGTAAGTGGCCCTGAGTCTCCCATCATTGAGAGTGCGGACTCTCAATAACCGAGACCTCTCCGGCTCATTTTTCTTCCTTTGGGCACTGGCTTGGTTCGCCCTTGTAACTGCGCACCGAGGCCTCTCCCCGGTTGATAACCCAGCTTCAATATGATATCCCAACCCTTGGAATCTCGGATCTGGGGTTTCACTTTGATATTGACGGGTGTAGCGGCGGGCTTGCGTGGTGCATAAGCCCAAGGGAAATCCAGATCTAATACAGAAATAACGGGTTGGCTGCTGGGCCATAATGTGGGCAGAATCTTCTCTGAAATAACTTTGACATACTGGACCATGGATAAGCTTTTTACTTTAACCACCCTCCCTTGAAAAGGGAACTTGAGACATTGGTGCGCGGTGGAGGGCATGGCACTGAGAGTGTCGATCCATGGACGACCCAAGATAGCTTTGAACATAGGGTCGATGTCCAGCACATAGAATTCAATGGGCATGGTGAGAGGCCCAAGCTCAGCTTGAATAGTAACAATCCCGTGACATGCCCTCCGAGAATTGTCATAAGCAGCTATAGTAGTGGGGGTCGGGCGTAGAAGTTCTTCTGACAGATTGCAGGCCCTGAGAGTGCTAAGCGGGCACACATTGATAGATGCCCATGTGTCAACTAATGCCGCATCAATGCTGCCTTTATTCAAGATAATGTTGATGCAAAGTGGCATTTACCTAGCTTCTGGTGGTGCTAGCTCGGATTCAGAGAAGGTTATAGCTGGTCCTTTAGAAATAGTCGCCACAGGTGTAGGTAAACTGTCGACTGCCACATCTTCACTAACCATCACCTTCTGAAGAAAGTTCCTGAGAGCATCTTGGTGAAGGGTAGTTCTTTTGATAAGCTCCAGCACAGATATCTTAGCGGGAACCTGATCCAAGTGATGCAATATATCGTATTGGGTTCCTGGTAACGGCTCGGCTTCTTCCTGCTCAACAGCCGGTTAGGAAGACTGGGGATTGGAGGTGGAAGGATAATTGTAGTGAAACATGTGCCCGCTCCGCAGGGTGAAGTTATAGGCTGCCACGGCCTCGGATGGCCTCAAGATAAGTGACATAGTAGGCCCGGTGGGGTGGATGAATGGCGCAGAAGAGGGTGTGGTTGAAAGGATGATGGGTGAGGGGTTGGTGGTAGCGGGTGCGAGTGGAAGTGGGGATATAAAGGTAGGTGGAGGTGCAATGAGTGGAGGGTTAGATGGAGGTGTGGTGATAGCGGGGGTGAGTAATGTGTGAGAGACGGGCGGTGGAGTAGGAATAGATGAAAGGACAAATGGTGTAGCAGGCGGAGGAGGGTTTTGGTATGTAAGCATAAGGATGGTAGGAGCGGAAGGAGTGCGAAAGTTGTGGTGAAGGGCCATGACTTGCGGCGTAGAGCTATCATCGTCAAAGGTCCACCAGGCATCAGGGGACGGGGGTTGAACTACATTGACCTGGGCCGGCGCCGGTGGCTGAGGCTGTGGAGCGGGAAGATGGTTCGGCATTGGGTTCTGATGGATCCCCAAGTCTTGAACCGTCTGTTGTTGCTGTTGCGGCTGCGGTGCTTGTTGTTGCTGCACTTGCTGCCTCGGCGGCTGCCTTCTTTTATCTTTAATTTCCATAATGGCCCTATGTATTTCTGTCCAATCAATCCTTTGTCCTTCATGGAGGTCATAGACAAAATCCCTGAACTGAAAACACCCTTCAATAGTATGTCCTGGCCGCGTGTGGAACATACAATACTTTGTCTGATCAACGATCGGGTTCCAGTTGGGCCGTTCTGGAGGGAGTTGTATAGCACTAACTAACATGAGAGCCGAGAAGATATCTGTGAGGGTTTCTGGCAGGGGTGGGTACTGTGCTCTTTTAGGAGCCGGGCGCTTGTTGTTGTTGTTGTAGCCGTTGGGTGGAGGGACATTATGGTATTGCGGAGGCGGTGGAGGTTGTTGTGGAGTGGTAAAGGTATTTTGTGGAGTGGCAAAGGTAGGCGGAGGGTTTTGTGGAATGGTTGGGAAGTTTTGTGGAGCGGGGTTTTGAGGAGTGTGGGGGTTTTGCGGAAAGCGAAAAGTTGCGGCTTGGAAGGGGAAGGTAATAGCTTGAACTTGTTCGTTGGTCTGGACCCCCTCGGTGACAGGCCCTTGAGGTTTCTTGTGGTATTTTGGTTTTTGATTCTTAAAGAGCGAGTGGATGGGAGAGTCTTTGAACTATGTTTGAATGAACCGCGCCGGGCTATAGAGTTGGTGCATGTTTGCTATATCATTCATTGCCAAGATGTTTCGGAAGGTCAGGGTAGCATTTGAGATGAGTAGCTTGACCTTCTCTTCCTCCGGAATATGGCCTGGCACTCTGGCGGCCATCTGCCTCCATCTGTCAGCATAAGTTGCAAACTCCTCATCGGGCTTCATTTTCTTGGCCACCAAGTCTGTGAAAGAATATTCTGGACCGACCCTATCTTGAAACCGTTGGATGAACTTGTCTTTCACTATTTTGAAGCTCTCGGCATCCTCTAGCGGTAGAGAATAGAACCATTCTAGTGCAACCCCATCCAATGATCGGCGGAACAAATATGCCATGAGGCGATCATCATGCTAAAATTGGGCTGATTCATATAAAAAGTCCCTCACATGAATAAAGGGATTGTCATTCCCATCATACTTGCGGTAATTAGGGAGCTCGGATTGCGGAGGGAATCGGATGTTTTGGAAGCTGGGGACTGGAACATCTGCCAAGGATTGTGGGCCAACCCATTTTTGGATAAAATAAATCTGTTGTTGCATGGTGGCCCACTTATCAAGTAGTTCCTGCTCCCTAGATGGAGTAGAGGTAGTGAAAGATGAAGGTTGAAATTGAGGAGCAGAAGGATGGACTGTTGTAGGAGGTGGAAGCCCATAAGAAGGAGCAGAAGGATAAACGGCCAAGGTAGGGAGCCCATAAGAAGGATATTGGGCCGGAGACTGACCCAGATTAGAATGGACTTGGGCAACCCCTTGCTGAGGGCGCAAGAAATATGAAGGGCCAACAAGGACTTGTGGCATCGATGGGCTGGACATGTGATGATCCACCTGAATAAAAGTAGGGAGAGTAGACTTTCCCTTGTCAGAAAATTGTTGGGCCGAAGCGGAAGATTGGCCCGTTTCCATACCAGAAAAGGTGATGGTCCGAGGTTGGACCGGAGTAAGATCAATTGGAGTGGGCTGGATGGAGGGCCCACCTACTCTAGACTGGTCGATGGAAAGATTAGATTGGCCTTGCGCGATCGTGGGCTGTGGGATATTGGACCCCTGCATGGCCTGATAGACAGCCTGGAGTTGGGCCGGATCCAACTGGGCCATCATTTGGAGAATGAAGCCAGCAAAAGGAGAAGAGAAGGAAGGAGTGGTTTGGCCGCCCTCCATAGGGACGGAGGATGGAAGAGGGGTAGACCCCTCTCCAAACGGGAATGAGATAACCTTAGAAGGGTTTTCAAGAAGCCCTTGAGGGAGAGACTTCTCTTGGGAATGGGGAGGATTGAAAGAAGCCATGATGGGTTCAAAGAGCGGATTGGAGTAGAGTTTGGAGAAGGAATTGACCCTAGAAGATGACTCTAATGGACGAAGACAACTCCACATGCAACGGAAGACCCTAACAAAAGCAAACAGCACACAAATAACACACAATGAGTGATCAAACTTAGATAACTTTGACAAAGATGCAAGCGAAAACGAGATGACCACACTCAAATTCAACCAAGTTACTTAGATGACGCAATAAGATTTTTATGATTTCCTCCTTTAGAACCTTAGTGATTTGATTAAGATGTGCTCTCCACAATAGGTTCCTAATAAGAAAGGATGTGTGACTTGGCCGACTCTAAATGTAATCACTCCTTCACTTATGCAATCCTAGACACGGGGTAGGAAAGATACAACCGGCCCGGTGTCCATGTGGGAATCCACGGCTCACGGGGACTTACGGAGGTCCCTGATATGTTTTCCTGGTCGGCCCCAAGGAATATGGAGATGAGAGGTCCACGCACCAAGGTAGGAGAATGCAATCTAATATATGAAAATATGCATGAACCTATGTGCACCGGGGTGCATGCAAATTCTAGCCTAAAATCTAGCAATCAAATATGCACACAATGATATGAATATGTGAACCAACCAAGGAGGAGGCCGAATAGCACCCAAGCAAGAAAATCACAGCAAAAACTGCGGAAGTAAATTGCACCTCGGGATGCTTACCTATCTGGAGTATGTGACCGTCTAGACTACCTGCATCAGAGGAGTGTGACGGTCGAAGACCGGGCTGTCACAGTAATGTAACGCATTCACAGGAGACCGTTAGAGGAGCCAGAGAACCAGAAACAACAGGAAATAAAGGGAGAATCCGAGGAAAACATGGGCAACCAGAGCAAACAAAGGAGGGTAGGTTTAATAGAGATTCAAAGCACGATTGGCACTAGATGTCCCACCGTGATCGCCAAAAAATTCTATTGGTTTTAATGTGTCCCTTATTTTGCAAGATGGGCTATGATGCCAACTATGAAAGTATGAGCCAAGTAATGAAATCACTCAACCTATGAACATGCGAATCATGAACCTAGGCAACCAACACAAGTTCTAGCATGGGCATGCTATCTCAATCAAGACTAAGTATAGCAAAGAAAGAAAAAACACACGCCGGGGCATGGAATAAGGAATAAAGAAAAACACACCGTATAGGTGGAACAAGCAAAGTAAAGAAGAGATATGATGAAAGATAAAGTTAATGCCCAAACTAAGGAAAGATGTGATCGCCACTAAGGTAGAAACAAGCCAAAGACCTGATAAATACCTTAGAATAGGAGGATGATGCACCCGCCCACGGGAGAGAGAAAAAAACCAGGAAACTGCAGCTCCGTCAGATGTAACGGTCTAAGACAGATGCCCCACAGCAAGTGTGACGGTCTCACAATAGATTGCTACAAGACTCTAACGCGCCTGTGTCAGACCGTCAGAGCTTCTGCAGAATAAGAAGTTGGGAATCTTTTGATCTCCAAGCTTTCCAGTCGGCCAGAGAGCTAGGGCCTCGTGCTATGGACCCTGTATACCTGCAAAAGAGTGTAGAACACAAGAAAAATAACCCAGATTAGCCCTTAGATAAAGTAGTATCAATAAATCCAAGAAACTTAAGATCATGCAAAAGGAAAGGGAAATACCGGGGAGGTTGGTTTTTTAACCCCTCTGGGGCGTTTTAAAATATGGGAGGATGTTTTGAATGAATGCAGCAAGTGCAAGAACGTGGGAGATGGAGAGGGACAATGCAATGATGTTTGAAAGAGAGAAAAGACACTAAGATGACAACTTGACTGAACTAAACCCTTGGAAAGGATACTTCCTGATCTTTGGAAGTAGATGGACGTGGGAAGCAGCTCTCCTTGGTTGGTTCTAGCTCCAGGATGCGGCAGCACTTCGACGCGAACTCCAGATGTCTCCTCCTCAAGCCATGAAGTCAAGGGTTCTATTTATAGACCCCCAAAGTCTAGGTTCGAATTAGGAGGATAATGACTAGAATTTTGATGAAAACTTGGATAAATATTGAAGATAATACTCCCCAGAGTCCACAGAATCAAACGGAAGCTTCTTAGGATGAGTATCGAGAGAGAAACCCTCAAACCAAACTCTTAGTTCAATCACGGAATAGCAGAGCAAAGGCCAGACTTGTCAGGACTCTCTATTGGATGTAACGGCCGCACGATAGACCGCCACACTAATGTAATGCTCCAGTCTTGGACCGTCACATAACCCTATCCACTATAAGATAAGATCAACGAGAGAAGTTTACGAACATAGGACTCTAGATGAATGTAACGGTCATAGATAGACGCGTCACAATGTCTGTAACGGCCGCACGATAAACCGTCACACCCAACGGATAGGCAAAAAGATAAGATTGAAAGGAAGCCTTAAACTTAAGGACTCTGGAAAGATGTAACGGACCAAGGAAGATGCGCCAGAGCACTGTAACGCCCCATCAAAGGACCGTTAGAGATACTAGAGTGCAAATGAAATGAGAGTTTGCTACGCTTCGTCCAACGGAAAGGGATAAGGAACCAAACCCAACCAAGGAGATATGACTCATGAAATAGACCTCAAATTGACCAAGAAGGCCCAATAAAGGTGAACAACTCGGAGCATCATATAGAATGAACAAGGAGATGACCCGACTTATCGGTCATAAAACAGGTGTCAACACCGACCACAAACAATGTGGCCGAGTACGAGGCACTCCTCTCCAAGCTACGCATGGCAAGACACCTGGGGGCGTCAAGTGTGTGAGCGTACAATGACTCCATGCTCATCGCCAACCAAGTCAGGGGGGAGTTCGAGGCTCGCGGCCCCTCCATGATGAAGTACTTAGAGAAGGCCAAGGCCTCGGCGAGTGAATTCACCCACTTCGAAGTGGTCCACATCTCACGCGAAGAGAATGTCCGAGCAGATGCTCTCTCCCGCCTAGCGTCAGCCACCGCAGTCTCCAGTTCAAGATCGGTCCTTATTGAGGAATTATCATCACCGAACATAGATGATCCAACACCCCAGGTAAACGCCATCGACTACGAACCTTCCTGGATGGATCCTCTCCTCGATTTACTCCTTCGGCAATAACTCCCGAGCGACCACACCGAGGTGCGACGCACGCGGGCAAGAGCGGCCCACTTCACCATTGTGGACAGCCGGTTGTATCGCCGGTCCCTCTCAGCTCCTCTACTCAAGTGCCTCTTCCCCACGGAGGCCAACCAGGCCATCCAAAAAGTCCATGAAGGACTTGGCGGAAGCCATGTGGGAGGGTGAGCACTCGCACGGATGCTGATCCGACAAGGGTATTGGTGGCCCACCTTGCAGCAAGACTGTCTCAACTATGTTCGAAGGTGCCCCCAATGCCAGAAATATTCCCACCTGCACCACCAGCCAGCTACGCAGCTTCACGCCTTGACGGAGCCTCGTCCATTTGCTCAGTGGGGGATTGATATACTGGGACCCTTCCCTGAAGCGCAAGGGAGGAAGAAGTTGAGACAGTCAAGTCGCCATCGACTACTTCACCAAGTGGATCGAGGTGGAACCATTAGGGAAGATAACAAGTGAAGCAGCCTGGAAATTTGTGCTGCGAAGAATCATTTGTCGGTTTGGGATCCCAAGGGTCCTCACAACCGATAATGACAAATAGTTCGCGAGCACTGCCTTTTAAGAAAAGTGCTCGGAGTTGGGAATCTGGAACCACTACACCTCGGTGGGGCACCCCCAAGCCAATGGGCTGGTGGAAAATGCAAACCAAACCCTACTCCACGATATCAAGACCCAACTGGTCCAAGCAGGTGACGCATGGATTGATTCAATCCCAAGCGTTCTTTGGGCCCACCGGACCACCGCTAGAGCCGCCACCGGAGAGAGGCCTTTTCATCTTGCCTACGGGGCTGAGGCAGTGATTCCGGTGGAGATATCCAACCCCTCGCTACGAGTGGGGCACTTTGATGAGGCCAGGAACAACCAGGCAATGCGAGAAAATCTGGACCTGCTCGAAGAAGGAAGATCCAACACCCAGGTGAAACTCGTGGCATATCCGCAGAAACTGGCTCAATACTACAACGCCCGAGTTAAGGAACGACACTTCTTTCCCGGTGACCTAGTTCTGAGGCGAGCAAGCGTGGCTGACCCACGGGGGGCCGCAGGAAAACTCGTACCAAACTGGGAAGGCTCATACAGGGTAGCAGAGACACTCGGCAAAGGAGCGTACAGGCTAGTGCCGCTGGGGGGGAGAGGTGCCCAGGACGTGGAACTCCATCATCCTCATAAAATACTTCCAGTAAAACGTCACCAGCCGTACTCCACGAAGGTAAGTTGCCCACGAATAATGGAAAAGGTTACCTAAGGGTTTCCTAGAGGCGAGCACTACTCCCCTTGAAAACGAGGAGGTAACCTAAGGGTTTCCTAGAGGCGAGCATTGCTCCCCTTGAAAATGAGAAGGTAACTTAAGGGTTTCCTAGAGAGGCGAGCACTGCTCCCCTTAAAAATGAGAAGGTAACTTAAGGGTTTCCTAGAGGCGCGAGCACTGCTCCCCTTAAAAATGAGAAGGTAACCTAAGGGTTTCCTAGAGGCGAGCACTGCTCCCCTTGAAAATAAAAAGATAACCTAAGGGTTTCCATGGAGGACGTGAACACCGCAGAATGCGAACACGAAGGACTGCCCAGAAAGCACAAGCACTCCAATAAAAGGTACACAACAGTATTGGCTCAAAATAAAGAATTTATATTTCTTTAGTCAAAATACAAGCTACCAGAAATTGACAAAATACCCTCACATGGGCCAAATACAAGTACATGGAGAGACAAAACGTGCTCGACCATGGCGACATACGACTCCAACGCTTTGCTTCCCGGGCACCATCCTCTACCAATGATCAGGCTGAGTCTCTTAGCAAACACCTAGCACCCATTTTTGTTCTGTGGAAGGGTACCGACGAAGAAGCCTCCTATGCCAGAGAAGAGGGACAAAGCCCCCAGGCCAACAAAGGGCTTTACTGGTAGAAGGCCTGCACAAGGAAAACTAGGCTGTCTGCTCCAGCCACCCCTATTTGGATGAAGGCCAGCGAGGCCCACCAGTTACAGGGAACAAGCCGACCTACACAAGCCAACAGGGGGCAGCAGCACCACACGGCCAACACATTATGACGGCCACTCCGGCATACTGGCCATGCCTTCAAACAGACGAGTCCACCGCCGTCGTCCAGCCGCATGGCCTTATCTACAAAGTGGAAGAAGGGAAAACAGCTCCCACACTTCCTTATGCCCCTTCCTACTGGAAGATAGGAAGATGTTCCAGCAACGGGGAGCATCTCACCAAGAACCTGCAGAAAGCAAACAACAGTTACATACCACAAGGACAAGCGACAGAAACTGGCTGAGAGATAGAAAGCAACAATACCCAGATACTTCTCATCCCTTCAGGGACAGAACTTGTCCGTCTCAAGGAGCAGGATCCCCCTGTCGGCGTATAAGCGGTTAACCTTCTCCAAGGCCTCCCGCCAGCCATCCAGGTACCCGAGCCTATACTGCTCAGAGGCCGGGCCACCCTCTCCAATTGCAGGCCACGGTCGCCACGATCGCCACGGTACCAGCGCTGGGTTTCTCCGGAGGACCAAGGGTTGATGACGAGCCTGTAGAAATTCGTCATCCGACAAAGTACCGGATTCTCCGAATGACATCCTATAAAAAGGCTACCCCCAAGGGTTCGCTAGTGCAAAGCTGATCGCCGGAACACTGCGAAGACCACCATTTATAGGAAGAAGCGAAGTTCCAAAAAGAATGAGGGTTCCCACCGCCTCAACCAAATCCGTGGAAACTGAAGTGACGGATCCTGAAAGTCGCGCCCCTTCAGAGTCCTCATCAATGACACCGCTTCGTATCCCCAGAGGATCTCGCGGTAGTTCGGGAAGAGGGAAGTACACTGAAGAAATCTCAAGTTTTACAAACAAAGGGAAGGGTTCCATTTCTATGTAAGGAAATTACAAAAGAAGGCTACTGCCTTGGAAAGCACGGATAAAAGATAATAAAGAAAAGACAGCTAGGGGCACCCTCTTAAGGGCATGCCCCAGTTACATCATTACGTGCACTAGACTCAACAGGCGCACGTACAACAGTGGCACTGGCAGAAGGTGGCTCGCCAATCAAGTCCACCACGGCAACCTCCGCGGGTGCTCGCTCGCCCGCGCCTGACATCGACCGCTCGGCACCCGCCTCTACGGGGTCGGGCCCCTCCTCTTCGTCGTCAGGCTCCGAGCCGTAAGGAGTCGAAGGAGGGGGAGGGCCGGGGCCGTTAGGCCAAGATTTTCTGCCGTGGCCTTCACAGCAGCACTTCAGCCCTCCCGGAAGCCACGGTCACATGCCGGCCAGTAGAACTCCAGGGCCGCCTCCGTTAGCTCATCCCGGTAAGCCGAGGAGGAGTGGAAGGTCTCCACAGCCTCCTCACCAGCCGAGGACAAGAATGAATGCAGCTTGGCGAGCTCTCCCTCGACCTCCTTGGTAAGGGCCTCCATGGCTCGGGCCTCCACCTCCGCCTTGGCTGCTCGCTCTCCGGCCGCGTCAGCCCGTGCCCGAAAAGAGTCTCGATCGCGCTCCATGTCGGCAAGGGCCGACCCTAGCTGAGCCAGCTATTCTTGGAGTCCGACGTTTGCAACTTCAGACTCCTTCAAACGCCCTTCAGCCTCCGCTTGAAGGGCCCAGCTGGCCCCCAGTTCACGGACGGCATCGATGAAACGGTGCCTCCACAACCCAAGGGCACTGACGACCAGGCACACACTCCCCACGGCAACGGCCGTCAACTCATTTGCGGTCTCGGGACCGAGCTCCCAAACGTGCTCGTGCCAGCGAGCACTATGCACCATAAGGTCAACGATAGCCACGACCCCGAGCAGCCCCGTCGTCAAGTCCTCAGGCTGCGAGGACTGACCCCATGGCAGAACTCTTGGCGGAGGGAGAGCACCGACATCGGTAGCAGCAGGAGCTTTGCCCCTTTCACGCCCCCGCCCACAGGAGGCGGGCACCGGAGCAGTAGCTACCGACACCACAGATGATGGCGGTGGAAGAACACTGGGGGGAGGCGCTCCGGAAGAGGGTGGGACACGACTCCTGGCCGAGGTCGAATATCTCCCCCTATTCCTCGATCGGCGGTGACTGTCCATCTCCGCCAGCTCGTCATCGGTCAAAAAGGCTCGACTACCGCCGGCCATGGCAGGCTCTTCACCAGTCGCTCTAGGGGTGGCTTCGGGAGAACTCCGCCGAAGACTAGGCCCTCCACTGGCCACAGATGCTTCGAGCGAACGCACCAAGGGAATGCCAACTGGGACCGGATACTGTAGCCTCCCCGGGGTGAACAAGACATGGGCTTGGGGGGCGACGACCAACACCTGACCTGCTCCCGAAGCAACATGGTCCACGGGGTGAGGAGCAAGCCGCGGTAGCCGGACGGTCTCATAGGTCCAACCCTGCGGTTCAGCCGCCCTGAAAATAAGGACAAGGTTAGTCAAGCACCAGCCACCACCGACGCGACCCTATGGAAGGATAAAGCAAGTACCCTGTGGTAGCGGGGGACACAACCCCAGCTCCCGGAGCAACGTCGGGGTCAGAACGAAGTCTGCATCAACAAGAGGATACCGGGAGACAGCCTTCAGCTTCTGGCGGTCCTCGGACCAGAGAGAGGGCTTCGAATCACGCCAAGTGTGGCGGAAGCCACTACGCATGGAACTATCAGAGGCCCCTTCCCAATCTTTTGACTTGATGAGGTAAACGTACCGCTCTGCCCAACCTTTGCGGTTGGACGCGGTGCGGGAAACTACGATGAAATGTTGGTGGGTGCGAGCCTTTAAATAGATGAAAAAGGTATTAGACGGGCAACTCTGGACAAGAAAGAAGTGCCGGAATAGATCGACACTCGGCGCCACCGACGCTCTATGGCACACATAGACAAGCCCGCATAGGATGCTGTAAGAATTGGGGGTTATTTCCCTAGGATTCTACCCATAGTAATGAAGGACGGACGAGATGAAGGGATGAACTGGAACACGGAAGCCCGCCTGAAAGGAGGCCACAGGGACCATGATCCCGCCTGAAGGGTGGCTCGTTATGTCATCTCCCACAGAAGGGAAGATGATGTCGTATTCAGGGAGAATCTGGAAGGCCTGCCGCAAGACATGGATTACCCGATAGGCCACTAAGGGTGGGGAACCAAGCCGACTAGTACCCGCCCCCGAGGTGCTCGGCATACCGCCCCGACCGTGAGGCATCTCCTCCGAAGAGGAGGAATCGACGCTGAGGACTCTCCTACGCGGAGGCATCACTACAGAAGGTGAGAAAACACAGGGAGAGAAGGATCCTCACCTGGCGAAGGGAGGAAGACACCTACAATGAAGCGCGACAACCAGCAAGACGTGGGTACAGTTTGCAAGGGACCTCATAGCACCTCTTATAACCGCCCACTACAGATCGACGTTGTCCCCTGAAGGGCAGGTGAAAGGACGCCGGCCGAGATAGCGGTACGGCTACCAAGGCCAGGTGACCGTTCTGAGCCCACACCCACAGAATAAAACAAGACCCGGGGTCATCATTGCCAGCGTGGCTTCTGCCACCGCCAGAGGTGCCTTGCGCGCCAAGCAGACTCTCGAAGCCACCAACTCCCATTGTACTAGGAAATCATCTTCGGATCCTACACTCCAAAAAACCCTCTCTTGGACTACTCTCAGCCCCCTGCAGAGTGCTCGGCAACTGAGAATAGGGGGGAAGTGAGGAGGGTAAATCTGGTTTGACCCAGGAACGGCCCAATAATAGGCGGCCCACTAAGGTTTGGGCGTGCTAAGCCCGACCAAGGGATGAGCACGCACACTCAACCCAATAAGAGAAGGCCCGGCCCAGCAAAGCATCGGATTCAACGACACACGACAGAGCCGGCCCAAGCGCAGTTCTCGCCGGAGGACACACCGACAACCGACCGTTGCCCCCACGACGTCGGCCTTGACCCTGTAACAGGCGAGCACGCGCTATGAGCGCTTTAAGACTCGCTCAGGGACCAGCCGGCACCGAGGCTATCACCCCCTAATGGGAAACTCCCGCCAACATAGCGGGGGAACATTACTCTACTAAGCGGACCCTTCCCTCTCAAGGGATGAGGTCCCTCGCTCCAGGACAACCCGTATAAAAGGGACATCGATAGAAGAGAAGAGGACACGGTGGATACTTCTACCATAAGAGCTTCCTACTAAGAATAGAGCAATCAGACCCGCAACTACCACAGAGAGGCTACCCGCTACGACTAAAGAGAATCCTCCTCCTGCACTATCTTACCACCCAGCGAGCACTCTCCGAGTACCCCTTGGGAGCAGTGAGCACGTGTGCCGAGGACCTACACGCCTCTCGGATCGTCTACTACGGCCTCTACTTCTCTCTTACTTAGCTCTTCTCTATTACCCATTGATCCCTTGCTGACTTAAGCATCGGAGGGTTGTCCCCTGGGGTAACACCCGGGACTCCTTCTCACACCTCTTTGGTTTCTTGGTGTTTGCCGGCCTCCACGGGCGTGAGACGACTTCCCCAACAAATAAATAAAGAAGGTGGTACGTGGCCTAGGAACCATTTTCCTGCTGCTACAGGCTCTAATTAATCTACGACAGTATGACTGTCGCTAATTCTTTTTACATAAATAATAATTACAGTATGTTGGAAATTAAGTATGTAGATAACCTGATGATAAAATTAATGCATGAACATGTTCCTAGATTCCTGATATTTTTCTCTACATGTTCATGTCTTCACTTTCCTGTTTCGATAAATTGAAAATACCATGAGTCTGTGATTGTACCTGCCCGATGCGTAGCATCAGACAAAGAAAGAGCGACAGTCCCATAGTCGCTATTTAAATAATAAACGCCCCTATACAGTGGCGCTAAATTGTAGAAAAATTTGGTAAAAGGATTTATGTGGAAAATCATGAATATGCGACCCCAATAATGTCGCTATTTAAAGAATGAATGCCCTCGCACAAGGGCGCTAATTTGTATATAACCAATAAATGTTGGAAAAATTATGAATGAACGACTGAGGTAAGGGTGTCATTAAAAGAATGAACGCCACTGTACTCAGTCGCCATTTTAAATCATAAATAATGATTCCTAGAAAAACCCTAGGATGAACGCCCTTATAAGGTGTCGTTAATTGGGATTATTTACATAAAAACTCTGATATAGAGTGTGATTGAACGACCTTTCAGAAGGTCACTATTTCATTAAATAGTGACTTCTGTACAGGCGCCGATTACTTATGACACGGTTTTTATCAGTTTTCTGGCCCATATCGGGGATCTATAGACACTCACATCTCATATCCTAAGATGGAGTCTCAGTTTCTATTTCTATCGATTACACATTAACTCTCGGTGATGTTTGAGCCCGTCACGGGATATTCCTTCCTTCATACTTGTGATTTCATCATAGGGACCTCCGTAAGTCTACGCGAAGCCTTGGATTCCCTCAAGACCGCTAAGCAGGTTGTACCCTAAAAATCCATGACACCGTGTTTTATCACATCACTCTGAAGAAACGTGATGCCTTAGCCCTCTTAGAGCGCTATTCTTGGCCTCTTTGAGAAGTCTGTTCTCTGTCAGTAATTGGCGACATTGACCTGGGTGCCAGAAGGAATTGGCAACCTGTCTAGTGCCGTTATTTCCCTGATATAGCGACCTGAGCCGGGTGCTATTTTGTCTAGCCTGTACTGTTCACAGGAATGAGTGACCTCGCAAGAGGGCACTATTTCTGTAATTTGTGGCAGCCAGAGGGGCGCCAATTACCCAAATTTCATAGATTGTCTCGGTTTCATGCGTCATCATGATACACTTGTCAAGTCTGTTCTTGAAACTCTATTCTATTGTTCTTACATACTTGATCCTTGGAACTCTTGGCCATTAACTTTAAGTGAAATTGGTCTAGATACAGAAGGGGCTATGGGTCCCGACATATTGACATTTCAATGCTAGTGTATAAAAATACGGGATTCTGATCTGATCCCATGGGCGAGGCAAAGTCTAAACGTGTACCGGTATCATGAATGATCGTGTGTTGGCATTGCACCAAAGATAGCTAAATTGTTCTATGATATTTTCATAGTGATTGACATACTCAAGTGCTTGAACTCCTTTATACAATGGCCAATATTATTAAGTGATAGTTGCAAAATCTCTAGTGAAAGTGGATGCTATAGTGGAGTGAATATTATTGTCTCTCATAAATGTTCTTGGAATTTCCTTGAAAGTACTTATTATCTTGTCATGAATGTTCTTGCTATATTCTCCCGTCTATCTATATATCTTTACATCTCTTGAAAGTATTTACTCTCTTTATAGTTCTTGAAATTTATCTCTCACCGTTATAGTTCTCGATTATGATGCCTTGCATGACCTGCATGTTCATATTAAATTATAACTTACTTAAAGCTAGTTTGGAGCTTGAGATATTAAGTCCTACTGAGTGTTCGCTCACCTAGTGTTTTATAATATTTTTCAGGTAACGACCTTAGTAATGACGAGAACGAACAAGATGGGCAAGGGCAAGAGTGAAGAGTACTCCGACTTCTAGATGAACCGCCTAGTTTCATTACCTTATGTCTATGTCAAGATTAGTCTAGTCAAGTGTCTCATTGTAATCTTTCCTTTATTGAGTCTTTCTTTTATTTGGGTCCAATTTGTAATAAACTTATATTTGGAATGAAATTCTATTTTTGTCCAATAGTATATATTATCTTATGACTATGTTCTGATCGACACGACTATTTTATAGCCACGTTCCTAGCAAATGAACACGTTCCGCTGCTATCAGTTCGGGACGTGATAGCCTCGGGTCGGCCCGAGAGCTGAAAATACATGGCTTGTCGCCGTGTGTCTGAGGGTCGGGGGTGGCCCCGACTTGCTGGAGGGTTGTCATAAGATACAGCTGAGTGATGGAGCCGCTAGTTGGCCCTCGATTTGTTGTAGAACGGTTGAGATATGAGCACCCGCAAGGTGTTCGGGAAATTCCCGACACGCGTGTATGGGCCGCATACGGGTGCTATGGGATCCTAAAGCCTGTGGTTGATCAATATAGGTCTTCCTTTGGCTTTAGAAGGCTGGATGGAGGTGTCTTGGGGGTAGATCTCGACCTCTTTGCTGGGTGCCATGTGTCATAGCCTATCATCAGGGCGCCCCCGGGTTGGCCCGGGTGGCTATGTAGAACAGGGGAAAACCCGCAAATTGAGTGATCGGGGGTGACCACAATTGATTGTTGATGTTGTCGTGGGTCACAGCTAGCTAGTTGGGGCCCTTGGCTGGGCCCGAGGAGCCATAGGAGGGGCTGGGTAGCCCACGCTTTAAAGGTGTTCCGAGAGATTCCCGAACCCTTATTTCTCGACATTTTGCTGGGAAAGTGTCTGGGTATAACAATAATATATAGAAATATAGAAATAAAACCCTATCCTATTTCTGTTGGATCTTAAATGCACGAAGAAATAAGATTTTAGAGTTAAGGAATAAACCATGGATAAATCCAAGCAACCTTTTCATAAACCCAAGCGATCTTTTTGTAGGCGTTTTCCCCTAATTGGATTGGGGGATCGAATTGATTATAGAAACATGAGTTTAATTAGTCGATTTATTAGTGAACAAGAAAAAATATTATCTAGACGAGTGAATAGATTAACCTTGAAACAAAAATGATTAATTACTACTGCTATAAAACAAGCTCGTATTTTGTCTTTGTTACCTTTTCTTAATAATGAAAATAATTTGAAAGAAGTGAGTCGATCTCTAGAGCTACTAGTCCTAGAACCAGAAATAAATAGGCATACTATACTCTTCAATTGACTCAAAACTTCAATCTGAAGTCCACATTGAAGTTTTTGAAAAAGACTAGAATCTGTATTTTATTATTGTGTTGTAATAAAAAAATGGGGAAGAATAAATCATTTTTTATTGAAATATGTTTGTTTATTCGTACTACTTAATTTAATTTATTTTTATTTTATCTTTCTGAAGTTTATTCTCTGGGGAATTTTATTTCAACCATTCCTGTATATAATTTTGTAATCTCTTTTATTTGATAATCCTTTTGGAAATAATGCAAAGATAATTCTTATTTAACATAGCTATCTGTGCAGGTGTTTTATGATTAAGAAGTAATTGCCTTTTTTTATAAATTATGTATCAATCTACTATGACTATAGGAAACCTCGTTCTCACGAGTTAATGCATTTATCCAAGTGATCCACGAATGATAAAAATCTCTCTTTTGCTTGCCACTATCTCTATAAGCGGAAACCAAAGCTCTCATTTTCTGTTGAGTAATAATTCAAGTAAGTCTTGAATAGGCCCCTCGAAAGCTTGATGCAAATAAATGAATTTATTTTCGGCGTCACTGAGCTTTATATCCTCATCTAACTCTAGTCATTTAATCAAATTAAACTTTGATGAATAATTAATTGATTTCTATTTGTTCAGTCATTCTTTTTCCCTAGTTCAATTAATAACAAAACGGATTATTTTGATGTATAAAATATAAATTCCAATGGCTTTTGCTGCTACAACCTTCCCAACCACAAATTTTATTTTATTTATTTGTACTTCACTTGTGTAAATAAGAAATTTGACCAATCAATAATAAAAAATTTGTAAAATAAATTATTTTATAAATTATTTTAAATAAAATAAAAAATAGTGGATTCTTTCGTTTCTATGGTTACTTCTTAAATAGTGAGGTCCTCTCTATACACCGGAGCTCTTTCTCCCATTCCATTTAATCAATATTTTTGGTAACTTGTAAAGTTCGCACTTTTGGCTCTACTCATGAATTATACAGTAATATGTCTTTTCAAAATGAGAGATATCCTTATAGTGGTGACATTTAATTATGAAAGTTGGCTACGTAGCTGACCCTGCTAGTCTGTTATTTCAAGAAGAGAAGCATAATTATTTTGCTTCTTAAATATGGTTTCTCCGCTTAATGGATAACCTTTTGCTACCAATGAAAATTTTATTTTCATGTCAAATCAAGGTGATTGGATTTGCACCAACAGAAATCATAAAATTCATACATAATCAATAGAGGTATATGATATATCTTTATTTTTAGTTTTATTTAGATAGCAAACCATATTCTTCTATTTTTCCATTCTATCTATTCATTGGTACTAGTTTTTGATACTGGAACAATTATATCATTTGTTTGAGCTCATGATCTAAATGAGTTGCACATACACCCTAGTACATGTTTCTCGACACTGAGGGCATCCTCGAAGATCGGGAGATTTCATGACATTTCTGATTGGCTATCTTGCGTTTCTAATAAGTTGTTTAATAGTTGGCATGTTGAATTGTATATATATGATGGGATTATAATGGGATGGTCAATCAAAAGCCTGGGGGCAACTACGCCGATCAAGCTGTATTATCATAGAGGAGCTAGGCCATCTGCTGATTGGACCCACTATTTAAGAAGACATGAAAAGTCAAAGGGCCGAAATGATAAGGTTAAGGCCAGGCGGTTGGGTCAAAAAGAGATATCTGCCAAGAAGCAAAGGAGGCACAAGTTCTAGATCAAATTCAATAGGTTTTGCATTGGAGATTCCACCTACACTCCTTCTTCTATTTTCACCCCCCTCCTCATTCTTCTTGCTTAGCTCCTATTTGTGGGTCGTTTACCTCCCTACTGCTAGTCATGGGCCATCAATCTCATTCTCTCCTCTCAGGCCCACAAACCCCCATCTCCTCATTTTCATCCGAACCCTCCGGATCATTTTCCTCATCTTTTTAAATGTAAATCTCAATCCTCATTCGATTCTCTCATTCATCTGGGGGCTATGTATCTTTTTAGTTTTGGATCCAAGTCTTCATCTACTTCTTCCTTTCATTCGGAGCCTCTAGATCTTTCTATCCTTCAATCTCCGTTGCATTCTCTTCTTCCGGAACCTCCGGATTCTGCTAAATCTTTGGATCGCTCCATTTCTCCTTCAAACCATTCTCTTTATGTTCTTTTACAATCTCCAAATCACATTCATTCAACTCATTCTCTGTCACCTATCAAAAGATTCCAAATGAAATGATTTTGAATATAGATTCATTAGTAAAAAACCTTCACCCAATTTTAAATTGTTCAAAATAATTTTATCTTTTCCATATTACCATATCTCTAGAGTCAATAATTTTCTATGAGGAACTACTGAACTCAATCACTTGATGCCGTTACTGAACAGTTTTTTGTTGAGGTCTATCCCGTAGAGGTACTCAATTTGGATCAGTACTCATGGTCTCCACCTTTTTTCCTGCTATTTCCGAGGCTTTAGTTCTCCCTAGCCTCCTTTTTTATCTGTTTCTTTTGTACACCGTTCGTTGTAATCAGGGTTTCTACACTCTTGTGAGGGAGTTATATCCCTCATCTCTTTTCCCTTTTTCCTTCTTCATCTAAGTCTAGTGTTGTCCCCCACTCCATCATGTTAAGGAACCACAAACATTTGCTATCCTTCATCTAGTCTTGTCAAGCGATGAACACAAAGAACATGATGAGTAAGGTCGCTACAGGTAGCTACTTCCACGATGAAGGATTGCAAGGTACTTTTAATTGCGTAAGAACATGCTTTCACTTCCATTATTTCATTCATCTTTACACATGATCACAAGTGAGGAATCTTTAACATGATTGAGTGGTCTAAGAGTCCTATCTTAGGTTAAGTAAAGTAAGTTCGCTCTGTAGCACCTAGGTTGGTGATCACTCCGCGCTGAGAGTCTAAAGTTCCCTCCCTAATCATTAAAGGTGACTTTGAGTACGGTTCACACACTGCATAGCAAATTATAACCAACTCCATTGAGTAGCACCGTCACTACTTTGGCCATGCTTGGGTATGCACAATAGTCTTTTCTCTTCTCCGCTCGGCCAAGCGTAGGGACAAGAGGTGGAATGGGTAAGATAACCAACCTAAGCACTCCCCAATGAGAGGTCTTAAATAGGGGCAGTCTATTAAGACCTACAAAAAAATATGGAAATCAATCAAAATCTAGCCAAGAAGGGCAAGCAAAATAAAAGAAAAATCTAAAAGAAAGGCATAACAAGAGTGGCAGTAAAATTTTCCTGCGGGACGTCATGAGCCCAGTCATACATGTGCCTTAAAAGGAAGTGGGACCAAAATAAAGACTAAAAGTCCTGACGCAACATGCTGAATCTCTGAGGGTAGTGCTATGCAAGGAAGTAGAACCCTAACATCTCTTAACCTATGTCAGGCTTACCCCCAAGCTTTCTTCTATTTCTCCCTCTAAAACTGGGTTGTATCCCTGGTATGGCCTTAATAGGGGCACAGTTCTTTAGGGGTAGTTGGTTATAGCACTCCACCTTTGAATGCACACCCTACTCTGGGAAGTCTTTAGTGAAAGAGGAAGGAACGAGGATCCTTAGCCAGTAGTTTGAACTGGCCTGGGTGCTATAGGTAGCTGGTCCAGTTTTGGTGTATGCTTAAACATTCAAAAAAATCATAAAATTGAAAATTTTAGAAAATGAGATGTTTTTAAAAATCTAAAAAAGTCAAATATTATTTTAAAAATTAAAAAATCATTTTTAAAAAATAAAAAACCATATCATGTTATTGCATCTTATTTATTTATGTTATTTTGCCTATTTAATAAGGCATAGCCCTTTGACCACTATCAAAGACATGGTTGAGGTACTTCTCTTGGCTAAGGGAAGGGCCTAAGCCTAAGAAAAGATCTAACTTATGTTCTTGTCTTTCTAGTGTGCAAGGAAAATGTCCAATAAGATAACCATGCCCATTCCGCCCAGTTCTTGCTTCTATGCCCCGCCATAACCCTTTCCCACTATGCTCTAAGCTTTCATGTGTCTAGTCATTGTGACCTGATTGCGGTTGGCCCAGAGACTGCATCTTTGTCGCAGCCTCTGGGTAGACCACATTCAATTCCCATGAACCCCTTTCCCACTCCTCTCCAAGCTTTCTCGAGCCTAGTCACTACAGCCTGATCGCAGTTGGCCCAAAAATAGCATCCCCGATAGCGAGCTATCGGTAGACCGCATTCCTTCCGACCTCTCATGTGGCTTCTGTCTGTCCTTTCGTTCGAGTCAATCCGATCCCATCAGTTGTGCACGTACGTGTTTGAGTCGCTCTCGTTCTCTCTCTCTCTCTCCATTCGGCCTAATTCAATCATTGAAGCATTTTGAAAAGAAAACATTTCATGGCATTCAAAAGTAAGGTTTTGTACATCATTATTCACATAAAAAGCAAAAAAAAGAGTCTCATCTATCTATGTCCTCTACTCTCCCCGGAGCCCACCTGGCGTCAGTCGGTTGGTGGCCCCATCGTCATGCTACCCTCCTCATGCCACTGTTGGCACTCCTCATTCCTTTGTCATCCGGAGGAGCCGATGAAGTACTATTGTGGACGCACTTTCGGGACATTGCTCGTTTTTATTAGTTTATTCACCCTTCAGTTCATTTATTCGGTTTATTAGTGTGAGGGTGTGCCAGTCACCTAGGTGACGATTTATGCAGGCTTAAAGAAGTCCGTGGTGTGCTCGATCTGACTATCCAGACGATTGTGTGTGTCATGTCAGGATTGAGAACCCGTCATACCATAAAGGCTATGACATTAATTACATCCCGTCAGAGAGGAGAAAACCCTTGATTAATCACTGGAAAAGGGGGCCTTACGGCCTGAGATTCATAACAACGGAAGCGAGAGCCAAAACCTCGGATTGCGTTTAAACAGACCCCGCGTCGGGGCGTAAACGTTCATAGATGCGTGCATGTCGGTCACTGGCGGACCATTTCTTGTTCGGATGGAAGTCCGCGTTTGTAGCATAAGAGACGGTGACAAACCGTACAAATGTCTGCCGTGAGTATGGCAAGTTTAATGCAAGTGCGGGATTAGATCCTGGTATATATGTCGGTCACTAACGGACCATTCATTGTTCAGACGAGAGTCCGCATTCGAAACATCAAAGACAACGACAAAGCCATACGGATGCCTGCCGTAGGTACGGCAAGTTTAATGTGTGGAGAGGGGGATTTCTGTAGCCCATTCAAAGAGCAGCCCGACTAGGCCCGACAGGACCCAACGAGGCCAAGCTCGCCTAAGTGACAGCCCACAGGGCCCACTCAGGGAAGAAAGCCCAATGAAAGATCGCTCGAGGACACAACCTTCCTAGGCGGCCTCTAGGCTCAGAAGGCCCGAGTGTCGGTCAGGTCACAGGAGAGGTCCGGCCCAAGTCATATCTCCGCCCGGGAGAAGAGGGCATATGCCGACCCATCCAACCCATCCTCTTCCGAGCTAAGCCTATCGCCCGATAGGGATGGCCTCTCTGAACTCGGAACGGCCGACGATTACTTATCCTTTGTAGCCATTAAGAGTCCACAGTATGGAGGAATTCAGGAAGGCAAGGGACTTCTTCTTCCCCAAGGTGGTAACGCTCCCACGATAAGACAATAAAAGCCAGCAATGAGGACATAACCCCCACCTGAAACCCCTCGGCTTACAGGACTCCAGGAAACGGCGTACTATTTAAACCAGGGAGACCCTCCGACGAAGGTAAAGGCAATTATACGCTCAAAGCTCTTGAGCAAGAACCACTTCACCCTCTGGTGGAGAGGGATCTCGCGCACACGCTCCCCTCTCCATTTACTGCTCCCGCCATAGCTCCACTGACTTAAGCATCGGAGGGTTTTCCCCAGGGACTCTCCCTAGACCCCCTGATCCGTTTCCCTGTCTTACAGTTCACTACCTGGTGATCCTCCATCCGCTCAGGACCAGCGTGAGATCACGCCTCTTCATCTGGCGTCTTCTGTGGGAAACGTACAAAGAGCCAGTATGGTGCGAAGGAGCTCAGGGAGGAGGTCCACCGGCGAGAGGGGAAGGGCCATGGTAGCGGCAGGGGATGGCCCCTCTCGGGCCTCACAGAACCCTCCCTCCAACGCCAGCGCCCCCGCCGACGATCCACTACCTCCTCCTGCGGCAGTAGGGCTACCACCCAACGGTGGCGCCGAAGCCTTCCAGGCCCTCAATGCGAAACTAGATGTCCTCGTGGAGCTCATGAGGGCCCAGGCGGCTAGGGATGGAAGGTCCCGCGCTTCGTCAGGGAGCCCTCCCCGCGGGAGTATCTCCCAGCACATCGCCGGAGGCCGCTTCACCCTCCGTAGCCAGCAGATCATCCACAACCGGATTGGAGGCCCCTCGCATGCTCCGCCTCCGGAGCAAGAGGCTTCCTCCACACCGGGGAGAGGAAAACTGGGGGTGCACCGTCTGAACCCGGAGACTGACGTTCCCAGAGATCGCCAAGACGCTCCCCCCAGCCCCACGACGTGGCAGCAGCCGGAGTTATCCCTCCGACTACGAGATTTCGAGAGGCGATTCGTAGAACAGGAGCGCGCCCTCCGCGCCCTGCAGAAGACCTCTTTCCCGGAGGACAAGAAGAAATCCCCATTCTCCGACCACATCTTGAAGGCAGAGGTATCTCCCAGAACCTCCATCCCTACCTTCAAGCCCTACGACGGTCAGGGCGACCCGGCCGATCATTATGACAGCTTCGACGCTCTGATGACCCTGCACGGAGCATCCGACGCCATCAAGTGCCGAGCCTTCGTGACCACCTTGGTCCAAGGCGCTCAAGCATGGTTCCGGGCCCTCGCCCCCGGGTCCATCCGAGACTTCAAGCAGTTCAGGCGAGTCTTCAAAGAGAGTTTCGCCGGAAGTGCCCCCCCGAGGTCAGTAGCGGGGCTCCTGGCCCTTAAATAGGCGCAAGGGGAAAGACTTCGGGCTTATATTCACCGATTTAAATCGGAAGCCCTGAGAATCCCCCGCCTGGACGTGGCCTTAGCCATAACCGCACTGACTGGGGGCACCCGGGACGAGAATCTCCGCCGCGAGCTTGTCCTCCACCCTCCCTCGACCCTCGCCGAGCTAGTGACTCTGGATTTGCGCCACGTCGAGTGCGAAGAAGTGCTCAGCGCCTGCCGAGACGCAACCGGCCCGGGTCGGGAGGGGGACAAGAAGAGGGCTCCCGAGCCAAACTCAGGCCCGGGGAAAAAGAGAGACCGTGATGGGGAGCGCAAGTGAAAGTACGAGCGGTACACCCCACTAGCCACCCTGGTCTATGAGATATATGAAGACATCAAAGACTCGGGACTCCTCCGCCAGCCCGAGCCAATGAGGTCGAAGAACCGTAATCGTGACAAGCATTGCCTATTCCACGGCGATCACGGGCACCACACTGGTGACTGCCATCAGCTCCAGGACGAGATAGAGCGCCTCATCCGTTTGGGTCACCTAGCTCGGTTCACAGTCGAGCGTAAAGAAGATCGAGGCGCCGTAGAGGAGATCGACAACGCCCCCCGAGGGGTCCACATCAACGTCATCTCCGGAGGGACAGCATCAGGGGGCGATAGTAGCCGAGGCAGGAAGCGTCATGCCGAGCGGGCGAGCCGAGCCATAGAGCCTCCCAAGGCCCCGCCGAGTGAGCCCCAGGTCATAGTCTTCTCTGACCAAGACCTGGAAGGGCTGAACACCCCGCATGACGACGCCCTCGTGATCTCGGCTACGATAAACCATTGTAACGTAGATAGGATTCTGGTTGACAATGGGAGTGCCCCTGATGTACTGTCTTATGATTGTTTCCTTAAGATGGGGGAGGATCCATCAAAACTCCGCCCGGTCCGAGCCCCCCTCTGTGGGTTTAATGGTCTGGCCACCTATCCCGAGGGAGCCCTGAGCCTGCCGGTTACCCTCGCCACCCCACCCAGAACCGTTACGGTCATGGTGGACTTCATAGTGATTAAGCGTACGATAGCGTACAACGCCATCTTCGGCCGGGGCATCCTCAGCCGAATAAAGGCCGTACCATCTACCTATCACCAAAAAATGAAGTTCCCCACCAAAAATAGGTTGGGGGAAGTCTGAGGTAACCAAGCCACGGCCAGAAGGTGCTACAATATCTCAGTAGAGGCCACAAGGCCGGACGGGAAGGACAAGGGCCCCTGGGGAGTCGAGGATAAAACCGCAACCACCGAACCTGGTGGCGAGTTACTGACGGTTTTCCTAAATGATGACCCGACCCTAGGAGTAAGGATCCGTGCCGACCTACCGCCCAAGGTTCAGCAGCAATATAAGAAATTCCTTTCTGAGTACATCTGAGTTTTTGCTTGTTCCGATGATCAACTCCCTGGGATACCAGAGGAGACTGTAATGCATAGGCTCAACCTCGACTCCGCCGTGAAGCCCGTTCAGCAACGCAGAAGGAAGCATGCACCCGAAAAGCAGGCGATCATCAAGGCGCACGTCACCAAGGGACAAGAGACTGGCCTCTTCAGACTGGTCCGGTACCCGATGTGGCTAGCCAACGTCGTCCTGGTGCCTAAAGCCTCGGGCAAATGGCGGATGTACGTGGACTTCACCGATCTAAATAAGGCCACTCCTAAGGATTGCTATCCGTTGCCGAGCACCGGCCAATTGGTTGACTCAACCTCGGGCAATGAGATACTCAGCTTCCTAGATGCCTATTCAGGTTACCATCAAATCAGAATGGATCCAGAAGACATCGAGAAGACCGCCTTCATCATCGACTACGGCGTATACTGCTACACCCGGATGCCTTTCGGGTTGAAGAACGCTGGAGCCACGTATCAAAGGCTGGTCAATCACATGTTCAAGGAGCAACTAGGTCGGAACGTCGAAGCCTACATTGACGACATGCTCGTCAAGACCCACAGGGCCCAAGATCACTTCACCAACCTCGCCGAAACCTTCGGCACCCTCCTAAAGTACGACATGAAGCTCAATCCTGCCAAGTGCGCCTTCGGAGTGAGATCTGGGAAGTTCCTGGGTTTCTTGGTCACTCAACGCGGGATCGAGGCCAACCCCGACAAGGTCCAGGCCATCCTAGACATGCGCCCGCCAACCTGCGTCAAGGACGTCCAGCGCCTAACCGGGCGTGTCGCCGCTCTCAGGCGGTTCCTATCCCGTGTGGCCGAACGATGCTTGCCCTTCTTCAAACTTTTGAGGGGGCCCAAGTTGGCATCTGCTACGTTCGCATGGGATGAGAAATGCCAAAGAGCATTCGCCGAACTAAAGGAGTTCCTGGCCTCACCCTCGGTGCTCTCCAAGCCCGTTCCGGGCGAAGTCTTGCTGCTCTATCTCTCGACAACACCATCCACGGTCAGCTCGGTCCTGGTCAGAAATGACTCAGGAATCGAGAGGCCGGTCTACTACACCAGCAAGGTGCTCAACGAGGCTGAAAGGAGGTACCCCGCAACCGAGAAACTCGTGCTAGCGTTGGTTACCTCCGCCAAGCGCCTCCGACC
Organism: Amorphophallus konjac; assembly: GCA_022559845.1. NCBI lineage: Eukaryota > Viridiplantae > Streptophyta > Magnoliopsida > Alismatales > Araceae > Amorphophallus > Amorphophallus konjac. The sequence goes on from CM040129.1 coordinate 66,302,941, forward strand.
CTATTTCCAGGGGCACCCCATCACCGTGCTGACCGGCGAACCATTGAAGAAGATTCTGGCCCACCCCGAAGCTTCAGGGCGACTCGTCAAATGGGCCATCATGCTCGGGGCCTACGACATCTCCTATCAGCCGTGCTCAGCAGTGAAATGCCAAGCGCTCGCCAACTTCATCGCCGAGAGTACCGTCCCGACTGAAGAAAGATCCCCGTCGCGCCTAGGCCAACCTGGGAACTGTTCGTTGACGGATCTTCCAATTCGATCGGTAGTGGTGCCGGAATCCTCTTGAAGTCCCCCGAAGGAGCAGAGCTACAGTACGCCTTGAAGTTCAACTTCCCGGCATCCAATAACGCTTCCGAGTACGAGGCCCTTATCTCGGGAGCACGCATGGCCCGACGGCTGGGGGCTGAGAGAGTCAAAAACCACACTGACTCCCAACTGGTCGCTAGCCAAATCAACGGCGAGTACGAAGCTCGGGAGGTACCAATGATCAAATACCTCCAATTGGTCAGAGACCTGGCCCAACAGTTCGAGGGATTCGAGGTAGTCCGAATAGCTCGGGAGGAAAACTCCCGGGCGAATGCCCTCTCGCGGTTGGCCTCTTCTCTCGATCCTGAAGGCACCCGATCGGTCCTCCTTGAAGAGCTAGAGCGCCCGAGCATTGACTCGGAGCTCCTCGCTGTTGACTCGGCCATTCTCAGCGACTGGCGTACCCCCTACCACTACCAGAAAAAGTGAGATTACAGACGAAAATTTCAGACGAAATTTCAGACAGAAATTTCCGTCTGAAATTTGTGACGGATTAATTTCCGTCAGAAATCCCGTCTGAAATATGCAAATACACACCGAATTTCAGACGGAAATTTGTGACGGAATATTTTCCATCATAAATTTCAGACGGAATTTGTGACGGATACATTAAACTGTCACAAATTTGTAACCAAGAATTTGTGACGGCCACGTCCGTCTGAAATCTGTCTGACAATCCGTCACAAATGTGTCTTCTCACTGATTTTAAGACGGAAATTAATCCGTCACAAAAATATTGCGCCCAAATCCGTCACAAATAGGCCTTTGCGACGGATTTGGGGCGCAATAAGTTTTGTGACGGACTAATTTCCGTCTGAAAATCCGTGAGAAGATACATTTGTGACGAACGAACGTGGCCGTCACAAATTCTTGGTTACAAATTTGTGACAGTTTAAAGTATCCGTCACAAATTCCGTCTGAAATTTGTGACGGAATATTTTTCGTCACAAATTCCGTCTGAAATTCGGTGTGTAGTTGCATATTTCAGACGGGATTTATGACGGAAATTAATCCATCACAAATTTCAGACGGAAATTTCCGTCACAAATTTTCGTCTGAAATTTTCGTCTGTAATCCCGCTTTTTTCTGGTAGTGTACCTGTCGTGGCTTCGGGACTCCCAAGAGCCTTCCGACCCTCGAGAAGCCCGCAGAATGAAGTACCAAGCCCAGCGCTTCGTCATTCTAGACGACACTCTCTACCGGAGATCTTTCTCCGGTCCCCTCCTGAAGTGTCTCGGCCCCGACGAAGCCAGCCGAGCCATCCAAGAGATTCATGAAGGCCTGTGCGGAGCGCATTCAGGAGGAAGGTCGCTCGCCAGGATCCTACTACGACAGGGTTACTGGTGGCCCACCCTGCAGCGAGACTGCACGGCCCACGTACAACAGTGCGACCGATGCCAGCGATTCGACCACTTAGTCCATCAGCCGGCTACGGAGCTCGTCACCCTGACCGAGCCATATCCCTTCGCTCGGTGGGGGATCGACATCCTTGGGCCGTTCCCCATGGCTCAGGCCGAGAAGAAGTTTATTATCATCGCCATCAACTACTTCACCAAGTGGATCGAGGCCGAAGCCACGGTAAGGATCACCGAGACAGTCGTCTAGAGTTTCGTCTGGAAGTCAATCATCTGTCGTTACGGCATCCCCTGGGTGATAGTGAGCGACAACGTCCGGCAATTCGACTCTCGATATTTTCGAGATAGATGCGCCAACCTAGGCATTCGCAACCACTTCACTTTGGTCGCCCACCCTCAGGCCAACGGGCTGGTCGAAAATGCCAATAAGACTATCTTAAAAGGCATAAAGACCAGACTCGGCAAGGTCAAGGGTAGCTGGCTCGAGGAATTGCCTAGCGTACTTTGGTCACATAGAACGACTCCCAGAACGGCAACCGGTGAGAGTCCTTTCTAGCTGGTGTATGGCACTGAGGCCGTTATTTCGTTAGAGGTTGCCAACCCTTCTCTCCGAGTCATATGCTTCTCGCCCGAGGTAAACGAGCAAAAGTTACTCGAGAATCTTGACCTAGCAGATGAACTCCGAGAGATCACCAGCATCCGAGCAACAGAATACAAGCGCCGCCTCACCCGATACTACAACGCCAAAGTCCGAGACAGACACTTCCAACCAGGAGACTTCGTCCTCAGGAAAGTCGAAGCCTCTCGACCACTAGAGGCGGCGGGCAAGCTATCCCCTAACTGGGAAGGCCCCTACCGAGTGGTCGAGACGCTCGGGAAAGGTGCGTACAGGCTAGCTACAATGGAAGGGGAACCTATCCCTCGGACGTGGAACGCAGCCGCACTACGCAAGTTCTACTTTTAAAAATGTGCGAACAATTTGAGGGAATTTGAGGGAAATAAAATTCTCTTCTTTTCATTAAAACAATTGTTAGTACATCAGAAAGGTAAAAGCCAGTACATCGCATAGCAAAAAGCAAAAAATCCATCTAGCACCACCGCAAGAGGCCATCGCTCGGCCGACTCGGTCTTGATCTCCTTGCGTCCAGCCACTGACTCTGCCTCGCGTAAAAACTGGCCCGGTCAAAGGGCGGTCGACCCAATTGGCTCGGGTGGCCCGTGACAAAGGTGACAGAGGGATTAAAAAGAAGGAAGGCTACCTTCCAAGTTGAACTTGGAAGAGGAAGAGGGAAGGAACGCCTTTGAAGGCCTCCTCCTTCCCAACCTGCCAATTCTTTGGAACGTACAGAGAGCAAGCAGCCTCCACAGAGTGAAAGAAATGACAGGGGAGGGCCCAGAAAGGAGGGAGCTTAATTTGCTTCCTCCCCACCCCTGGAGCGAGCAGAGAGGGAGTGGCGGCGGGTGTCCCGGATGCCCCCATCCGTCCTCCATCTCGGCGCCCCCTGGGAAGCCTCGCGGGAACTGGTAAAGGGTAAACGGCGTGCCTCCGCACGTCGAACCCTCTCCAGATCCGGGCGATGACTATCGGACCCGTCTCAACCCCGCGCGACGACCGTCGGACCTGCTCAACAGCCCAAAGCAGCAAGAACTCTCTGCTCCTCCATCACCGGCAGCGTCGTCTTCCGAAGGATCCTCCATGCTCCGAATGCAACGGCATAGCGCAACATGAAGAAGGGGCGAGGAAAGACTGGTAGTGAAAATCCTATGCGATGGGGAGGAAGGGATGCCCTTCGGTCTTTTTATAGGCTAAGGGAGGCTACTGGCTATAAATAACTCCCCCCTCGAAAACACGCCAAAGGAATTTTTCCCCTCCGAACGGTCACCTCAAACCCCTCATTTTCCACCTCAGCAGAATACACGAAGCGGCCTAGCATTCAAAGCATGAGAAAACGGAAAGACACCCTATCAGGAGCCTGTCCAACCAGCATGCGGAAACCACACAGGACGTATCGGCAATTTCCAACTACTGCAGATACGCTAATCGAATCACGGCAAGGAAGGCAAGAAGCACGTAAGTCATTTATTGCCTTACAAAAAGTAAAATCTTTCTTTTTTAGAAAAGGAAAAGAGACAAACAAAGGAAGAAGTCAAAATACCTCGGCACCCTCGGTGACGGCCGTCCTTGGCACTGACCCCGCCTGCGCGGGAACTGCCTCTGTCGCGAGCCCTCCCGAGGCAGCCGGAGTTGGTGACCCCACCGGAGAAGAGCTCTCTGGATCTTCCCCACCCGACGTAAAGGAGCTAGAAGATGACTCGTCCGAGTCATAGCACTGGCCAGAGGGGAAGTCGATCCCGGAATCTTGTGCATCGGCATAGGCAATGGCCCGGCGGTAACCCTGCTCGAACCCTTTGCGGATGCCTCGGCGAAGTGCTACCTCGTAGTATGGAAGGGTAGCTTCCTGTAGGTCGGCTAGGTAGGCCTCCGAGCCCCTGTATTGCTCAATCACCTCCGCTCCGACCAGCCCCATTCTCTCGGCAAGCTCGGCCGACTTCCGCTCCGCCTCGACCGCACGCGCCTCGGCCTCCACTAATCGCCTCTCTGCCTCAGCCGACTTCCGCTCCGCCTCGACCGCCAGCCCCTCGGCCTCCGCTGATCGCCTCTCTGCCTCAGCCGACTTCAGCTCAGCCCCGGCTGCCCGCTCCTTGGCTTCTGCCGATCGCTCCTCCGCCTCAGTTGGGTCGGCCTCGGCCTCTAAACAAAGGCGCTCCGCTGCCTCCGCTCGGACAACTAGCTCGGCGTGCTCAGCCTCCCAACGGCTGGCCAGCTCGAGATGGTGAAGGCGCTCCTCCTCAAGGAGTTTGCTTTTCCTCTCAAGCGATTCCCGGGCCTTGGCCAGCTGCTCGGTCAACGCTCCGACTTCCAGCCGGCTCGACCGCGCCAACGCCTTGATCGAGGAGAACTCCCGTCGGAGCCCCTCGTGCGCCTCATTGAGCTGAGCCAACTTCCTCTCACACCCCCCGAGGGTCCAAGCGAAGCTCGACCACTCTGACTCCGTCCGGGCGTAAGTCTCCGCCATCGTGGCCCCCATCTGGGCCATGACCAGGCCGCCCTCCATGATGACGTCGAGGACCCCGGCCGGGGATGGACGCTTGTCTCCACCTTTTATCCTCGCGGACACCTCACGGCAGAGCTTGTACAGACTGCTCGAGATACTGAGCCTTTCTAGTGCCACCGGCATGGGAACCCCTTCCGTGCCCGGTGCCTCGCCAGAAGGTCCGGATCGAGATGCGGGTTCAGCCGCTCCGCACACTACGGTCGGCTGGGGTTGCAACGCTCCTGTGGGCGAACACCTGGCCTCGATCGGCGCTGCGAGCTCGACCGACCCACGCACCACTAGTGTTTGGGGCTGTGACGCCTCCGTGGGTGAACCCCCAACCTCAACCATCTCGGCCCGCACATCACCGCCCGAGACATCGCCTACCTCGACCAGCCCCCCGGTCTCGGCCATGGCTGTTTCTGCTTCGGCCCCCTCTATTCCCACCGAGGGGAGAGCCAACCCATTGTCACCACCCGCCGAGGTGCCCCTAGTCTCCTCGGCCCTCTCTCGCTCGACAAATGGGGGAGCCGGCACAGTTGGGTCGGCCCTATCTTGCCCCCGAGAGGGGAGCGCCGCCGAGCTAGAGTCGGCCCCGGCAGTGAGGAGGAGACCGGCCTTCTTGGCCCGCTTTTTGGCCTTCACGGCCTCCCGCAACCTTCCCCCCATGGGATCCTTGCGCTTCGCGCCGCCCGGCCGTGAAGTCCCCTCGGGAGCCACCCCCTTGCCCTTGTCCCGGGCTTGGGAGCGACCCACAGGGACGCCCGACTCATCCGCCGCCGAGTCGTCGCCAAGGTCAATGACCTCAGCGGCCTCCTCCAGAGGCTCCCGCCTGGTGTCTACAACAAAGAAGAAGGCGCGGTCAAGAAGAGAAGGACGACCTCCACATCCTAAGGAGAATCTCAGTTGTGATACCTGCCGGTTTCAGCCGTGTGAGAGGACACCGCTCGATGTTCTCCGGAGTCACCAGCTCCTCGGTAGACTGATGATTCTTCAGCAAGCGAGCGGCATACTCCTCCACATCTGAAGGGAACTCCTCCTGCCGAGGAGGGATATTCGGGTGAAAATTGGGCATCACTAGGCATCTCCAAGTTTCCTCCACCGAATGTATCTTCACCCAGAAAAATTGGGTCTTCCACCCTTTATGCGAGGAATCCTTCGCCGCCAGCAAAATGCAGCTCCTGTTCCTCCTCGCCTGGATGAAGTAAAAACCTTTCCCCGCCGACGGATGCGCCTTCAACTCAAAGAAATAATGGAAAAGGTCCAGAGAAGGAGGAACCCCGCACTGACGGTAGAGAATTCGGAAGGCAGAAAGGAGGAGGTACGAGTTGGCAACCAACTGAATGGGTGCCAACTGGAAAAAATTGAGGAGTGTGAGGACGAAGGGCTCGAAGGGGAGGCGAAACCCGCTCTTCCACGCCAGAAGAAAGGTGCAGATGTGGCCCGTGCGGTCGTCGAGACTTGTCTCGTACAGGGCAGCAGCAACAAAGATGTACCTAAGAGGCAGACAGAACATGTGCTCTAGCCTCTTCACCTCAGCTTCCCCCAGCTCGCTGCTATTCGGGACGGGCGCTCTCGCCACCGGTTCGTCACCCCATCCTTCAGCACACAAGCGCTGGCCCGCCATAGATTCTGAGGAAGAGCTGGAAGAAGAATTCTCAAGGGATCTCGAAGATTCCGGGGGAGGAGGAAGTTGCCGGACTGCCTCCGCAGTTATCCTCGCCAACTCCTCAAACGCCGCCGGAAGTCTCTGCTCCTCCGCTATGTCTTCACGGCACATCAAGGAGCCCTGAAAGCAAAGGAGTGAAGGAAAGCCAAAACCCTAGAGAGTCTGGAATGACAACCAGCGCCCAACGCCTATAAACCCTCGCGGGAAGGCGGCGCGTCGTTCTGACCTCCGAGAAAAAGGGGGCCCTTTCATTTCAAATCCGTCAGGATCATAATTATTACAGGCCCAGGTGACCACGGAACGTGGCTTCATAACACCTCCAGATCTCCACCCACCTGAGCCACGTCGGTCCAAGACCCTCAAATACTACTCGTCCGAGCCTCCTTTGGCTCGAGAGTTGGAGGGGGACAAGTGGAGAGGGGGATTTCTGTAGCCCATTCAAAGAGTAGCCCCACTAGGCCCGACAGGACCCAACGAGGCCAAGCTCGCCTAAGTGACAACCCACAGGGCCCACTCAGGGAAGAAAGCCCAATAAAAGATCGCTCGAGGACACAACCTTCCTAGGCAGCCTCTAGGCTTGGAAGGCCCGAGTGTCGGTCAGGTCACAGGAGAGGTCTGGCCCAAGCCATATCTCCGCCCGGGAGAAGAGGGCGTATGCCGACCCATCCGACCCATCCTCTTCCGAGCTAAGCTTATCGCCCGATAGGGCTGGCCTCTCTGAGCTCGGAACGGCTGACGATTACTTATCCTTTGCAGCCGTTAAGAGTCCACAGCAGGCAGGAATTCAGGAAGGCAAGGGACTTCTTCTTCCCCAAGGTGATAACGCTCCCACGATAAGGCAATAAAAGCCCGCGATGAGGACGTAACCCCCACCTGAAACCCCTCGGCTTACAGGACTCCAGGAAACGGTGTACTATTTAAACTAGGGCGACCCTCCGACGAAGGTAAAGGCAATTATACGCTCAAAACTCCTGAGCAAGAACCACTTCACCCTCTGGTGGAGAGAGATCTCGCGCACACGCTCTCTTCTCCCTTTACTGCTCCCGCCATAGCTCCACTGACTTAAGCATCGGAGGGTTTTCCCCAGGGAGTCTCCCTGGGCCCCCTGATCTGTTTCCCTGTCTTGCAGTTCACTACCTAGTGATCCTCCATCCGCTCAGGACCAACGTGAGATCACGCCTCTTCAATGTGGTTGTGGGATTGGATCCCGGTAGAGGTGGTCAAAAAGGTTTTTTGTGCGACAAACAAGTAATAAGGCTTTGGACTAATCTGAAACCCAAATCCATAATAATTATTTATATAATTATAATAAATTTTAAAAAAAATAAAAGGAACTCAGATTTAATTTAAATAATTTAAATTTAAAAGTGGATCAATCGGCCAAAATAACCATGAGCAGCTACGATATTATAAGCTTCTCCCTCTTGACCGAATCTGGGAAAGAGGCTTAATACTTTTTATTTATTAAATAAATGTATTATAAAAATAACAGACTAAAATCAAATATGAGTCAAGCTGATGAACTATCGGCCCCAGATGTGCCCAGATCATGACCATGTTGGGGATTCCGAGGTCCACATCTAGTACCATGGGGCATCGTTGCTTTTCTCTTCACGCACAGTCCGGGGGAGTGAATTGTTAAGTGTGAAGCCCGAATTCACCAACGTGCGCGCTCGCCCCCGGAAGGAAATTTTGATTATGGAAGAGGTAACTTTTGATTATTGGCTTCATATTCCTTTCATTTGTTTTATCCATTAACTTCAAGCCTTTTTTATTTGGTTAATCACTTTCTTTCTTTCAGGCATGCCGGATTAAGGGAGAAGCCATGGGGGCACGACGGAATGGGGTAGCACATAGGGGCGCGTCGGAATAGAGTGGAACAGGAGGACGCACCGGATAAGGGGCCCAAGAGTGGCGCGCCGGAATAGATGGAGCAATGGGGGCGCGCCGGAATAGGCTCAATGACGAATGGCGCGTCGGATTAGGGTCACTATTCATTCCAATATTTTGAAAGTGGTTTTGACTGTAAAGCTAAACCGGCGCGGGGGGGTACCGCGCCGGATTAACCCGCCCCGGAATAGGGGCGCGCCGGGTTAGGTTCTATGAGTTTTATTTCATTCTGTTTCTTCTTTCTTTCACCCGCAGGTTACTTTGATGATTGATTTGTTCATCCGATTGATGGATTGGGTTTGTAGAGAGAAAGCTTAAGTGTTTTAATCATTTATTAAGGTGAATGAACATCAGAGGTCAGATGTTTTATTAGAAAGGTTTGTTTATGCAGGAACTCAGAGGTTCAGTTTGATTCGGGGATTCAAACATATGATGTTCTTATCCCCAGAGAGCTTCGTTTGTTCGTTTGTTCTTATGTGTTCTTGGCTGTAGCAACCCTGGTAAATTAAAAGAATAAAATCTTAAATAGAATAAAAGATTTAAAACTAATGATAAAAAGTTCAACTCATATACACTTAAAACATATAACAAAGAGGGCCAAGATAAATAACGCCTCCATTAAAGTCATCAATTAATTGAAGACTGTTCACGCAGGCGCTAATTTAAGAATTGCCGCCCTCTTGATAGACGTCATATAAAAGAATTGAAGACTGTGACAGAGGCGTCATTTTTAAATAACGCCCCAACCTTAGGCGTCATTTACAAACAGAACCGTTGGTGTTTGGTTCGAACAGATATGTTATCCAGGGTAAGTTTTGATTAAGAAAGGGATTGATACGTGTATATTTAAGTTTAGTAAGGATTCTACCAAGGAAATTTTAGTTCTAATCGAACTCCTAAAAACCCATTAGGATTCATTCCCTATAAATACCCCCTCACATCGAGCCAACATGTTGGCTCTTTTCTTCATCAAACCCACTACTGCTGTCGATCGTCCAAGCATCGGGGAGCCTTCCTCTCCATCCTGTTGTTGATACGAGGAGGGGTTCCCATCATCTTCCTCTTCGTCCTGCCGTGGAGAAGGTGAAGAACGTAGGTGTTCTTCTTCTTCCTCTTCCTCCTGCTGCTTCATCTGTTGCCGTTGTTACCAAGTTCCTCTGTTTGAAACAGAGTATCGGCTGTGATTATTATTTTCATCTTCTTCATCGTTCTATCAACCAAAGGCCATCCAAAGCATCAAAAGGTAGGTTTTCTCAAGACTTAGCAAAACCCTGTAATTCCTAGGTTAAAAACATGCATATAGGTTTGTAAGAGTTACAGATTTCGTTTCTGGATTGTGTTTTCTCCGTTTACTGCATAAATGGAAATAGCGACCCAAGCAAGGGCGCTATTTGATTCAACGACCGGGCAAATAGTCGTCAATTTCTTAGATAATTAATAATTATACCATGTTCAAAATTTAATAACTATGAACCCTTACATGTAAACTAATGCATGATCATGTCCATAAATTCCTACTATTTTTCTCTATCTGTTCAGGTCTTTAGAATCTTGATCAGACATACTCCAAAAACCATGTGTCTGTGATTGTACCTGCTCGGTGCAAATCATATGACAAAGAATTAGCGACCCGAATTAGGTCGTCATTTGAATGAACGCCCCTATACATGGGCACCAATTTAGTGATAAATTGTGAATTATAGAAATGGTTATTATATTCCTGGATATTGAAATGATGGCATATACCCTGCCCTTTAATTTGATATATGACACCTTTGACTAGGGCGTGTTTACATAATTGAAGCCTTCATGAAAGGCGTCATTTTTATAATAATCAAAATTTGAAAATGTTTACAGATATTAATTATTTACATAATCTGGATGGAACGACTGAGTGAACAGTCGTCATTTACTGAACTGACGACCCTGACAAGGGCGTCAATTCAGAAAATGAAGACTTAAGCTCAGGCGTCAATTTACTGATCTCCTGATTTCCTGATTTTCATGGTTTTCTATAACCCTTGACCATGGGTTGTGTACACTGGCACTATATTCCATTCCGTGAATATAGCCCCACATTTCATTATGTTTTATCGATTACCCACTATTTCTCGGTGATAGATGAACCCTCCATGGGACATTCTGTTCCTTTGGACCGGTGACTTTATCATAGAGACCTCCTTAAGACTTCGCTAGCCTTGGATTCCCTCAAGGCAGCCGAGCAGGTTGTACCATCAAAACCCATGACACTACTTGATTTCCATGTCACTCTAAAGAAACATGGTATACCGGCCCTCATGATATGCTATTTTGATGTCATGAGAATACTCTTTAATGGAATGGGAAACCATGCCATTAATACTGCTTAAGAATGATGTGACATACTTGTGGACACTAATTCTATCTACCTTATCATCTACAAGAACGAGCGACCATCTCTATATGAGCGCTTATTCTTATTGTCTTGGCACCCAAGTTAAAGTGCCGATTCCACCTAGTTTTAATACGAATCGTGGTTATACCGTTATTATCATCCCTACATGTTCAATCCTTGTGATTCTATTCCGCACAATCTACCTTAAAGTTAATACCAGCTTGATTCCTTAGAATTCTATATTGGCTATAACTAAAGTTGATATCAAAAATACATGATCAATGCCTGCGCATATAGGGCCCGATCTCATCTTGGGAGGAGCACCCAAAAATACTAGTGCCCATGGGAGTTGTAATGATCACGGTATGGCATTGTACCGAAGTGCATGACTAGCTTGATAGATATTCCATAAATCTCGTACTTGACTTGACTTGACATGACATGACATGACTTGCGTGACCCGGAAAGGGTATTTATTGTACTTGCTTGAAACATGATAGCCAATTCTTGACATGACATGATAACTTGACATGATAGATATATGTGCTTGATTACCTTGCTATCTTAACATGAGTTCTTGAAAGACTTACTAGTTCACTCACTATCACTTGACCTACATTATCTATTCTCTTGTTATACATTCTCTATTATCGTTTTACGTGAACATGCATAGCTAAATTGCATTCATCTAACTTGTAATTTACTTAAAGCAAGCTAGCTCTTGAAATATAATCCCTACTGAGCGTTCGCTCACATAGTGTTGTTCCCTTATTTTTCAGGTAAGTCCGAGGACGAAACTCTTTCGGATGGGAAAAGTCAAGAGTGATGAGATTAGAGCTACTCCAACTATCCAAGTGTTGTCTAGTCTTGACTTTTCTACATTCTTGAGTCAATCATTGTACTTTTTCATTTTATTGAGTCTTAGCACTAAGAGGATTGTAATAGAAGTACTTTGACGGTTTTGATGAAATAATGGATTGTGTTATCTTTACTCTTGCGCGCTCTATCTTTGTGTTGAATACACTAATGCTCTGATTGACATGATCAATATAAACTCATCACGCGTCTCCGGGTTCCTTCCGCGCTCGGGGCGTGACAGTTTTTGTGGTATCAGAGCCTAGGATATTCAATTCATAGGAAACCCAAGTCCAATGATAGGTTTAAACCTTTAACCGGTGAGATTGAGTAGAACCATGGGTTAAGGTAATCTAGATACTCAATTCTTGGTCGAATCTCATATTAATTAGTTATCTAAAATCCTTGTAGGACAATGGCTGCCGAACGTGCTCAGTGGAGTGACATGCAACGCACTATTCAAGGCATGATGCAGGCACTTCAACAGGTGGCACAAGGTGGTGCGCACCGTGGAGCGGGAAATCTCCATCAAAGCTTTAGAAACATGAACCCTCCTAAGTTCATGCGATCCACCGATCCGGATGACGCCGAGCACTGGATCCGAGAGACGGAACGTATCTTCTGAGTTATGCAATGCACGGACCAAGAGAAGGTCTTATTAGCCACATTCCAACTAGAGAGAGACGCCCGATGCTGGTGGGAGTCAGTAGAAGCAACCTTAGAGCAAGTCCAAGTTACTTGGGAGGAATTTGTGGAACATTTCAACACTAAGTATTTCTCAGATCGAATTCAGGAGAAGAAAGCTGCCGAGTTCGCCGCTCTTAAGCAATGATCCTTGTCGGTAGCTGAGTACGAGGCACAATTCTCTAGGTTGTCCCGGTATGCTAAACATCTAGTCAGTATCGAGAAAATGAAAGCTAGGAGATTTCTTAATGGGGTCAGGCCCCAATATATCACACAGCTGGCGCCGATGGACAAACAGGTCTATTCGGAGATGGTACGACGAGCCCAGTTATTGGAAGATGCCACAGAACTATCTGATAGGATTCGTGGGAGAGATAAGAAGGAACAGGTCACTAGTTCTGGTTCCTTTAAACCCAATTTCAACAAGAAGAGGCCAAATAATGGAGGAACACTCTCCCAAGAGCAAAAGTTCAAGAAGACCAAACCTTCCTCCATTACCACCACACCTTCTAAAGTGGTGTTTAAACACCGTGACAAGGCCGGACATAAGGCCGAAGAATGTTAGAGAAAACTTGGAGCTTGTCTCTGTTGTGGGAGCTGTGATCATCGGATTTTGGACTGCCCGTTGCTCAATGATCAAGCCGGTGATGGGAAACGCCCGGTAACAAAGAATGCACGCCTCCAAGCTATTAAGGAGACATAACAAGACGAAGGCGGACTAGTGGAAGGTACACTGCAAGTTTGTTCCAAGTCTGCATATGTCTTATTTGATACTGGTGCATCGCACTCATTTATTTTTAAGAAGTTTGCTGACCCATTACCTATGGAACCAGAGTGGATAAAATTAGTTATCTCAACTCCTCTTAGAAACGAAGCCGATATTGTTCACCATTATCAAAACTGCGAAGTCTTGGTAGAAGGAAGAAATTTACCCATCGACCTAATATGCCTAGACATGAAGGACTATGATATCATATTAGGAGCAGATTGGTTATCCAAATATCAGGCAACTGTTGATTGCCACGATAGCAAGGTTACTTTCAAGGAATTCCCGGAACTGGTCTATACTAGTCCGAAGAGTCGGAGCAAGTCGCCTCTTATTTCGGCCCTCCGAGCTAGCAAGATAATAAGGAAAGGATGTGTATCTTTCCTTACTTTTGTCACCATTAAGGGAACTAAGGAAACTAAGCTAGGAGACGTTCCAGTTGTACAAGAATTTCTGGACGTGTTTCCGGAAGATTTGCCTAGACTACTCCCACAAAGAGAAGTGGCCTTCACCATCGACTTGGTCCCTGGTGCTGGTCCAGTTTCTAAGGCACTATATAGGATGTCCCCTGCTGAACTCAAGGAGTTAAAGGAACAATTGATGGAACTTCTTAAGAAAGGATTTATTAGGCCAAGTACTTCCCCATGGGGAGCACATGTACTATTTGTGAAGAAAAAGGATGGATCCATGAGGTTATGCATCGACTATCGATAGTTGAATCATCTCACTATTAAGAACAAGTATCCACTGTCGAGAATTGATGAACTGTTTGATCAAATATCTGGATCCAAGTACTTCTCAAAGATTGATCTCAGATCGGGGTATCACCAACTGAGGATCAAAGATGAGAACATTCATAAGACTGCGTTCAGGAGAAGGTATGGGCACTATGAGTTTGTTGTTATGCCTTTTGGACTAACCAATGCCCCTGCTGCCTTTATGCAGTTGATGAATAGTATATTCAGACCTCATCTAGATCAATTCATAGTGGTTTTCATTGATGATATATTGATCTATTCAAAGACCAAGGAAGAGCATGAGGAGCATTTGAAAATTGCATTACAGATATTGAGGAAAAATCGATTATATGCAAAGCTTAGTAAATGTGAATTCTGGCTAGAAGAAGTATCTTTCTTGGGGCATGTTATATCAAAAGACGGTTTGTCCGTAGATCCATCAAAGGTTGAAGCTGTAAAGAATTGGGAGAGACCGACCAATGCTAGCGAGATCCGTAGTTTCTTGGGTCTTGCGGGCTATTATCGACGATTCATCAAGGATTTCTCCAAGATCACCGTACCACTCACTAGACTAACACGCAAGGAGATACGTTATGAATGGGGTGAGGAATGTGAAAGGAGCTTCCAAGCCCTCAAAGATCACCTAACTACTGCCCCGGTTTTAGCTTTACCAATTGAAGGCGTGAAATTTGAAGTATACACCGATGCATCTGGCATTGGCCTCGGATGTGTTTTAATGCAACAAGGGAAAGTTATAGCCTACTCATCTCGACAGCTAAAGAAGCATGAAGAGAACTACCCAGTACATGATCTAGAATTGACTGCGGTAGTGTTTGCATTGAAGATCTGGAGACATTACTTATATAGAGTACAGTTCACTGTATACTCCGATCACAAGAGTCTCAAGTATCTTTTCTCTCAGAAGGAATTGAATATGAGGCAAAGACGTTGGCTAGAATATCTCAAGGACTTCGACTTCACAATACAATATCATCCTGGAAAGGGTAATCCTATAGCTGATGCCCTCAGTCGCAAGCCAAGAGTAATATTAGCCAATTGTATGATTCAGGAGTGGAAGTTGCTAGAACAGTTCACTAGACTTAATATAAGCATGGACAAGGAGAGTAGGTGTGTCACACTATCCCATATGAGCATACAACCAGATCTACTCTCAAAGATACAAGGACTGCAAGATAATGACCCGGTATTAGTGAAAATCAAGGGCAAGATGGAAGAGCAATCTGATTTCAAATTAGCTTCAGACAGAAGATTGTTATTCAGAGATAGAAATTGCATCCCAGATTGTCCAGAGCTAAAGAAGAAGATCTTAGATGAAGCTCACAGATCAAGGTACACGATTCATCTAGGATCTACCAAAATGTACAAAGATTTAAAAAGGACCTTTTGGTGGCCCAATATGAAAAGAGAAATAGCAGACTTCGTGTCTCGCTGTCTCACTTGCCAATAAGTCAAGGTGGAACACCAAAAGCCTGTCGGTAAGCTACATCCTCTTGATATTCCCAAGTGGAAGTGGGAGGATATCGGTATGGACTTCATTATGGGTCTGTCTAAATCTAGAGGAGGACATGATGGAATATGGGTCATCATAGACCATCTGACCAAGTCGGCCCATTTCTTGCCAATCAAGAGCCGATGGTCAATTGACATCCTTGCTGCATTATACATTAAGGACATAGTCAAGTTACATGGAGTACCTGTCTCAATCGTGTCTGACAGAGACCCTCGTTTTACTTCTCACTTTTGGAAGGGTCTACAACATTCGCTGGGGACGAGACTTAACTTTAGTACAGCTTTTCATCCTCGAACGGATGGTCAGACCGAGAGAACCAATCAGGTAGTAGAAGATATGCTCAGAGCTTGCATCATTGATTTTGATGGAAGCTGGCATGATCACTTGCCTTTGGTTGAATTTGCATACAACAACAGCTACCAGGCAAATATACAGATGGCACCTTTCGAAGCCTTATACGGAAGGAGTTGCCGATCACCCTTGTGCTGGGATGAAGTTGGCGAGAAACAACTATTCGGCCCAGACATGGTAAGGGATACCACCGAAAAGATTCAGATGATTAGAGAGAAACTTCAAGTAGCTCAGTCTAGATAGAAGGCTTATGCTGATACAAGAAGAAGAGATCTCGAATTCCAAGTTGGAGATCACGTATTTCTCAAAGTATCACCTGGACGTGGAATAAGGAGATTTGGTGTTAAGGGCAAGCTTACACCAAGGTTTATCGGGCCTTTTGAGGTATTAGAAAGTGTTGGCGAGGTTGCTTATCGCATCGCTTTGCCTCCTCAATTGTCCGATGTTCATAATGTATTCCATATATCCATGCTGAAGAAGTATGTGCACGATCCATCACATATCATCGATCATGGAGACCTGGTGATTCAAAAGGATCTCACATATGAATAAAAGCCTATGAAGATCCTCGATCGTGAAGTTCGTATACTAAGAAATAAGATAATTCCCATGCTAAAGGTGCAATGGAGTAAATGCTCAGTGCACGAAGCCACAAGGGAGACCGAGGAGTCTATGAAGAAGCGATTCCCGGATTTATTCTAAAGAGGTATGAGTCCTACACTCTCCGTAAATATGTGCGATTGAATTTGGGGACCAAATTCTTTTTAAGTGGGGGAGGGTGTAGCAACCTTGGTAAATTAAAAGAATAAAATCTTAAATAGAATAAAAGATTTAAAACCAATGATAAAAAGTTCAACTCATATACACTTAAAACATATAACAAAAAGGGCCAAGATAAATAACGCCTCCGTTAAAGTCGTCATTTAATTGAAGACTATTCACGCAGGCGCTAATTTAAGAATTGACGCCCTCTTGACAGGCGTCATATAAAAGAATTGAAGACTCTGACAGAGGCGTCATTTTTAAATAACGCCCCAACCTTAGGCGTCATTTACAAACAGAACCGTTGGTGTTTGGTTCGAACAGGGATGTTATCCAGGGTAAGTTTTGATTAATAAAGGGATTGATACGTGTATATTTAAGTTTAGTAAGGATTCTACCAAGGAAATTTTAGTTCTAATCGAACACCTAAAAACCCATTAGGATTCCTTCCCTATAAATACCCCCTCTCATCGAGCCAACTTGTTGGCTCTTTTCTTCATCAAACCTACTGCTACTGTCGATCGTCCAAGCATCGGGGAGCCTTCCTCTCCATCCTGTTGTTGATACGAGGAGGGGTTCCCATCATCTTCCTCTTCGTCCTGCCGTGGAGAAGGTGAAGAACGTAGGTGTTCTTCTTCTTCCTCTTCCTCCTGCTGCTTCATCTGTTGCCGTTGTTACCAAGTTCCTCTGTTTGAAACAGAGTATCGGCTGTGATTATTATTTTCATCTTCTTCATCGTTCTATCAACCAAAGGCCATCCAAAGCATCAAAAGGTAGGTTTTCTCAAGACTTAGCAAAACCCTGTAATTCCTAGGTTAAAAACATGCATATAGGTTTGTAAGAGTTACAGATTTCGTTTCTGGATTGTTTTTTCTCCGTTTACTGCATAAATGGAAATAGCGACCCAAGCAAGGGCGCTATTTGATTCAACGACCGGGCAAATAGTCGTCAATTTCTTAGATAATTAATAATTATACCATGTTCAAAATTTAATAACTATGAACCCTTACATGTAAACTAATGCATGATCATGTCCATAAATTCCTACTATTTTTCTCTATATGTTCAGGTCTTTAGAATCTTGATCAGACATACTCCAAAAACCATGTGTCTGTGATTGTACCTGCTCGGTGCAAATCATATGACAAAGAATTAGCGACCCGAATTAGGTCGTCATTTGAATGAACGCCCCTATACATGGGCACCAATTTAGTGATAAATTGTGAATTATAGAAATGGTTATTATATTCCTGGATATTGAAATGATGGCATATACCCTGCCCTTTAATTTGATATATGACACCTTTGACTAGGGCGTGTTTACAGAATTGAAGCCTTCATGAAAGGCGTCATTTTTATAATAATCAAAATTTGAAAATGTTTACAGATATTAATTATTTACATAATCTGGATGGAACGACTGAGTGAACAGTCGTCATTTACTGAACTGACGACCCTGACAAGGGCGTCAATTCAGAAAATGAAGACTTAAGCTCAGGCGTCAATTTACTGATCTCCTGATTTCCTGATTTTCATGGTTTTCTATAACCCTTGACCATGGGTTGTGTACACTGGCACTATATTCCATTCCGTGAATATAGCCCACATTTCATTATGTTTTATCGATTACCCACTATTTCTCGGTGATAGATGAACCCTCCATGGGACATTCTGTTCCTTTGGACCGGTGACTTTATCATAGAGACCTCCGTAAGACTTCGCTAGCCTTGGATTCCCTCAAGGCAGCCGAGCAGGTTGTACCATCAAAACCCATGACACTACTTGATTTCCATGTCACTCTAAAGAAACATGGTATACCGGCCCTCATGATATGCTATTTTGATGTCATGAGAATACTCTTTAATGGAATGGGAAACCATGCCATTAATACTACTTAAGAATGATGTGACATACTTGTGGACACTAATTCTATCTACCTTATCATGTACAAGAACGAGCGACCATCTCTATATGAGCGCTTATTCTTATTGTCTTGGCACCCAAGTTAAAGTGCCGATTCCACCTAGTTTTAATACGAATCGTGGTTATACCGTTATTATCATCCCTACATGTTCAATCCTTGTGATTCTATTCCGCACAATCTACCTTAAAGTTAATACCAGCTTGATTCCTTAGAATTCTATATTGGCTATAACTAAAGTTGATATCAAAAATACATGATCAATGCCTGCGCATATAGGGCCCGATCTCATCTGGGAGGAGCACCCAAAAATACTAGTGCCCATGGGAGTTGTAATGATCACGGTATGGCATTGTACCGAAGTGCATGACTAGCTTGATAGATATTTCATAAATCTCGTACTTGACTTGACTTGACATGACATGACTTGACTTGCGTGACCCGGAAAGGGTATTTATTGTACTTGCTTGAAACATGATAGCCAATTCTTGACATGACATGATAACTTGACATGATAGATATATGTGCTTGATTATCTTGCTATCTTAACATGAGTTCTTGAAAGACTTACTAGTTCACTCACTATCACTTGACATACATTATCTATTCTCTTGTTATACATTCTCTATTATCATTTTACGTGAACATGCATAGCTAAATTGCATTCATCTAACTTGTAATTTACTTAAAGCAAGCTAGCTCTTGAGATATAATCCCTACTGAGCGTTCGCTCACATAGTGTTGTTCCCTTATTTTTCAGGTAAGTCCGAGGACGAAACTCTTTCGGATGGGAAAGTCAAGAGTGATGAGATTAGAGCTACTCCAACTATCCAAGTGTTGTCTAGTCTTGACTTTTCTACATTCTTGAGTCAATCATTGTACTTTTTCATTTTATTGAGTCTTAGCACTAAGAGGATTGTAATAGAAGTACTTTGAAGGTTTTGATGAAATAAAGGATTGGGTTATCTTTACTCTTGCGCGCTCTTTCTTTGTGTTGAATACACTAACGCTCTGATTGACATGATCGATATAAACTCATCACGCGTCTCCGGGTTCCTTCCGCGCTCGGGGCGTGACAGTTTTTGTGGTATCAGAGCCTAGGATATTCAATTCATAGGAAACCCAAGTCCAATGATAGGTTTAAACCTTTAACCGGTGAGATTGGTAGAACCATGGGTTAAGGTAATCT
The DNA here is from genome assembly GCA_022559845.1 of Amorphophallus konjac. Lineage (NCBI taxonomy): Eukaryota > Viridiplantae > Streptophyta > Magnoliopsida > Alismatales > Araceae > Amorphophallus > Amorphophallus konjac. The sequence continues at coordinate 66,322,426 of CM040129.1, forward strand.
AGATACTCAATTCTTGGTCGAATCTCATATTAATTAGTTATCTAAAATCCTTGTAGGACAATGGCTGCCGAACGTGCTCAGTGGAGTGACATGCAACGCACTATTCAAGGCATGATGCAGGCACTTCAACAGGTGGCACAAGGTGGTGCGCACCGTGGAGCGGGAAATCTCCATCAAAGCTTTAGAAACATGAACCCTCCTAAGTTCATGCGATCCACCGATCCGGATGACGCCGAGCACTGGATCGAGAGACGGAACGTATCTTCTGAGTTATGCAATGCACGGACCAAGAGAAGGTCTTATTAGCCACATTCCAACTAGAGAGAGACGCCCGATGCTGGTGGGAGTCAGTAGAAGCAACCTTAGAGCAAGTCCAAGTTACTTGGGAGGAATTTGTGGAACATTTCAACACTAAGTATTTCTCAGATCGAATTCAGGAGAAGAAAGCTGCCGAGTTCGCCGCTCTTAAGCAATGATCCTTGTCGGTAGCTGAGTACGAGGCACAATTCTCTAGGTTGTCCGGTATGCTAAACATCTAGTCAGTATCGAGAAAATGAAAGCTAGGAGATTTCTTAATGGGCTCAGGCCCCAATATATCACACAGCTGGCGCCGATGGACAAACAGGTCTATTCGGAGATGGTACGACGAGCCCAGTTATTGAAGATGCCACAGAACTATCTGATAGGATTCGTGGGAGAGATAAGAAGGAACAGGTCACTAGTTCTGGTTCCTTTAAACCCAATTTCAACAAGAAGAGGCCAAATAATGGAGGAACACTCTCCCAAGAGCAAAAGTTCAAGAAGACCAAACCTTCCTCCATTACCACCACACCTTCTAAAGTGGTGTTTAAACACCGTGACAAGGCCGGACATAAGGCCGAAGAATGTTAGAGAAAACTTGGAGCTTGTCTCTGTTGTGGGAGCTGTGATCATCGGATTTCGACTGCCCGTTGCTCAATGATCAAGCCGGTGATGGGAAACGCCCGGTAACAAAGAATGCACGCCTCCAAGCTATTAAGGAGACATAACAAGACGAAGGCGGACTAGTGGAAGGTACACTGCAAGTTTGTTCCAAGTCTGCATATGTCTTATTTGATACTGGTGCATCGCACTCATTTATTTTTAAGAAGTTTGCTGACCCATTACCTATGGAACCAGAGTGGATAAAATTAGTTATCTCAACTCCTCTTAGAAACGAAGCCGATATTGTTCACCATTATCAAAACTGCGAAGTCTTGGTAGAAGGAAGAAATTTACCCATCGACCTAATATGCCTAGACATGAAGGACTATGATATCATATTAGGAGCAGATTGGTTATCCAAATATCAGGCAACTGTTGATTGCCACGATAGCAAGGTTACTTTCAAGGAATTCCCGGAACTGGTCTATACTAGTCCGAAGAGTCGGAGCAAGTCGCCTCTTATTTCGGCCCTCCGAGCTAGCAAGATAATAAGGAAAGGATGTGTATCTTTCCTTACTTTTGTCACCATTAAGGGAACTAAGGAAACTAAGCTAGGAGACGTTCCAGTTGTACAAGAATTTCTGGACGTGTTTCCGGAAGATTTGCCTAGACTACTCCCACAAAGAGAAGTGGCCTTCACCATCGACTTGGTCCCTGGTGCTGGTCCAGTTTCTAAGGCACCTATATAGGATGTCCCCTGCTGAACTCAAGGAGTTAAAGGAACAATTGATGGAACTTCTTAAGAAAGGATTTATTAGGCCAAGTACTTCCCCATGGGGAGCACCTGTACTATTTGTGAAGAAAAAGGATGGATCCATGAGGTTATGCATCGACTATCGATAGTTGAATCATCTCACTATAAGAACAAGTATCCACTGTCGAGAATCGATGAACTGTTTGATCAAATATCTGGATCCAAGTACTTCTCGAAGATTGATCTCAGATCGGGGTATCACCAACTGAGGATCAAAGATGAGAACATTCATAAGACCGCGTTCAGGAGCAGGTATGGGCACTATGAGTTTGTTGTTATGCCTTTTGGACTAACCAATGCCCCTGCTGCCTTTATGCAGTTGATGAATAGTATATTCAGGCCTCATCTAGATCAATTCATAGTGGTTTTCATTGATGATATATTGATCTATTCAAAGACCAAGGAAGAGCATGAGGAGCATTTGAGATTGCATTACAGATATTGAGGACAAATCGATTATATGCAAAGCTTAGTAAATGTGAATTCTGGCTAGAAGAAGTATCTTTCTTGGGGCATGTTATATCAAAAGACGGTTTGTCCGTAGATCCATCAAAGGTTGAAGCTGTAAAGAATTGGGAGAGACCGACCAATGCTAGCGAGATCCGTAGTTTCTTGGGTCTTGCGGGCTATTATCGGTGATTCATCAAGGATTTCTCCAAGATCACCGTACCACTCACTAGACTAACACGCAAGGAGATACGTTATGAATGGAGTGAGGAATGTGAAAGAGCTTCCAAGCCCTCAAAGATCACCTAACTACTGCCCCGGTTTTAGCTTTACCAATTGAAGGCGTGAAATTTGAAGTATACACCGATGCATCTGGCATTGGCCTCGGATGTGTTTTAATGCAACAAGGGAAAGTTATAGCCTACTCATCTCGACAGCTAAAGAAGCATGAAAAGAACTACCCAGTACATGATCTAGAATTGGCTGCGGTAGTGTTTGCATTGAAGATCTAGAGACATTACTTATACGGAGTGCAGTTCACTGTATACTCCGATCACAAGAGTCTCAAGTATCTTTTCTCTCAGAAGGAATTGAATATGAGGCAAAGACGTTGGCTAGAATATCTCAAGGACTTCGACTTCACAATACAATATCATCCTGGAAAGGGTAATCCTGTAGCTGATGCCCTCAGTCGCAAGCCAAGAGTAATATTAGCCAATTGTATGATTCAGGAGTGGAAGTTGCTAGAACAGTTCTCTAGACTTGATATAAGCATGGACAAGGAGAGCAGGTGTGTTACACTATCCCATATGAGCATACAACCAGATCTACTCTCAAAGATACAAGGACTGCAAGATAATGACCCGGTATTAGTGAAATCAAGGGCAAGATGGAAGAGCAATCTGATTTCAAATTAGCTTCAGACAGAAGATTGTTATTCAGAGATAGAAATTGCATCCCAGATTGTCCAGAGCTAAAGAAGAAGATCTTAGATGAAGCTCACAGATCAAGGTACACGATTCATCTAGGATCTACCAAAATGTACAAAGATTTAAAAGGACCTTTTGGTGGCCCAATATGAAAAGAGAAATAGCAGACTTCGTGTCTCGCTGTCTCACTTGCCAATAAGTCAAGGTGGAACACCAAAAGCCTGTCGGTAAGCTACATCCTCTTGATATTCCCAAGTGAAGTGGGAGGATATCGGTATGGACTTCATTATGGGTCTGTCTAAATCTAGAGGAGGACATGATGGAATATGGGTCATCATAGACCATCTGACCAAGTCGGCCCATTTCTTGCCAATCAAGAGCCGATGGTCAATTGACGTTCTTGCTGCATTATACATTAAGGAGATAGTCAGCTACATGGAGTACCTGTCTCAATCGTGTCTGACCGAGACCCTCGTTTTACTTCTCACTTTTGGAAGGGTCTACAACATTCGTTGGGGACGAGACTTAACTTTAGTACAGCTTTTCATCCTCAAACGGATGGTCAGACCGAGAGAACCAATCAGGTAGTAGAAGATATGCTCAGAGCTTGCATCATTGATTTTGGTGGAAGCTGGCATGATCACTTGCCTTTGGTTGAATTTGCATACAACAACAGCTACCAGGCAAGTATACAGATGGCACCTTTCGAAGCCTTATACGGAAGGAGTTGCCGATCACCCTTGTGCTGGGATGAAGTTGGCGAGAAACAACTATTAGGCCCAGACATGGTAAGGGATACCACCGAAAAGATTCAGATGATTAGAGAGAAACTTCAAGTAGCTCAGTCTAGACAGAAGGCTTATGCTGATACAAGAAGAAGAGATCTCGAATTTCAAGTCGGAGATCACGTATTTCTCAAAGTATCACCTGGACGTGGAATAAGGAGATTTGGTGTTAAGGGCAAGCTTACACCAAGGTTTATCGGACCTTTTGAGGTATTAGAAAGAGTTGGCGAGGTTGCTTATCGCATCGCTTTGCCTCCTCAATTGTCCGATGTCATAATGTATTCCATATATCCATGCTGAAGAAGTATGTGCACGATCCATCACATATCATCGATCATGGAGACCTGGTGATTCAAAAGGATCTCACATATGAACAAAAGCCTATGAAGATCCTCGATCGTGAAGTTCGTATACTAAGAAATAAGATAATTCCCATGCTAAAGGTGCAATGGAGTAAATGCTCAGAGCACGAAGCCACATGGGAGACCGAGGAGTCTATGAAGAAGCGATTCCGGATTTATTCTAAAGAGGTATGAGTCCTACACTCTCCGTAAATATGTGCGATTGAATTTGGGGACCAAATTCTTTTTAAGTGGGGGAGGGTGTAGCAACCTTGGTAAATTAAAAGAATAAAATCTTAAATAGAATAAAAGATTTAAAACCAATGATAAAAAGTTCAACTCATATACACTTAAAACATATAACAAAAAGGGCCAAGATAAATAACGCCTCCGTTAAAGTCGTCATTTAATTGAAGACTATTCACGCAGGCGCTAATTTAAGAATTGACGCCCTCTTGACAGGCGTCATATAAAAGAATTGAAGACTCTGACAGAGGCGTCATTTTTAAATAACGCCCCAACCTTAGGCGTCATTTACAAACAGAACCGTTGGTGTTTGGTTCGAACAGGGATGTTATCCAGGGTAAGTTTTGATTAATAAAGGGATTGATACGTGTATATTTAAGTTTAGTAAGGATTCTACCAAGGAAATTTTAGTTCTAATCGAACACCTAAAAACCCATTAGGATTCCTTCCCTATAAATACCCCCTCTCATCGAGCCAACTTGTTGGCTCTTTTCTTCATCAAACCTACTGCTACTGTCGATCGTCCAAGCATCGGGGAGCCTTCCTCTCCATCCTGTTGTTGATACGAGGAGGGGTTCCCATCATCTTCCTCTTCGTCCTGCCGTGGAGAACGTAGGAGTTCTTCTTCTTCCTCTTCCTCCTGCTGCTTCATCCATTGCCGTTGTTATCAAGTTCCTCTGTTTGAAACAGAGTATCGGTTGTGGTTATTATTCTCATCTTCTTCATCGTTCTATCAACCAAAGGCCATCCAAAGCATCAAAAGGTAGGTTTTCTCAAGACTTAGCAAAACCCTGTAATTCCTAGGTTAAAAACATGTATATAGGTCTGTAAGAGTTACAGATTTCATTTCTGGACTGTGTTTTCTCTGTTTACTTCATAAATGGAAATAGCGACCCAAGCAAGGGCGCTATTTGATTCAACGACCGTGCAAACAGTCGTCAATTTCTTAGATAATTAATAATTATACCATGTTCAAAATTTAATAACTATGAACCCTTACATGTAAACTAATGCATGATCATGTCCATAAATTTCTGCTATTTTTCTCTATCTGTTCAGGTCTTTAGAATCTTGATCAGACATACTCCAAAAACCATGTGTCTGTGATTGTACCTACCCGGTGCAAATCATATGACATAGAATTAGCGACCCGGATTAGGTCACCATTTGAATGAATGCCCCTATACATGGGCGCCAATTTAGTGATAAACTGTGAATTATAGAAATGGTTATAATATTCCTAGATATTGAAATGACGACATATACCCTGCCCTTCAATTTGATATATGACGCCCCTGACTAGGGCGCTGTTTACAGAATTGAAGCCTTCATGAAAGGCGTTATTTTTATAATAATAAAAATTTGAAAATATTTACATATATTAATATTTACATAATCTGGATGTAACGACTGAGTGAACAGTCGTCATTTACTGAACTGACGACCCTGACAAGGGCGCCAATTCAGAAAATGAAGACTTAAGCTCAGGCGTCAATTTACTGATCTCCTGAGTTCCTGATTTTCGTGGTTTTCTATAACCCTTGACCATGGGTTGTGTACACTGGCACTATATTCCATTCCGTGAATATAGCCCCACGTTTCATGATGTTTTATCGATTACTACTATTTCTCGGTGATAGATGAACCCTCCATGGGACATTTTGTTCCTTTGGACCGGTGACTTTATCATAGAGACCTCCGTAAGACTTCGCTAGCCTTGGATTCCCTCAAGGCAGCCGAGCAGGTTGTACCATCAAAACCCATGACACTACTTGATTTTCATGTCACTCTAAAGAAAAATGGTATACCGGTCCTCATGATATGCTATTTTTATGTCATGATAATACTCTTTAATGGAATGGGAAACCATGCCATTAATACTACTTAAGAATGATGTGACATACTTGTGGACACTAATTCTATCTACCTTATCATGTACAAGAACGAGCGACCATCTCTATATGAGCGCTTATTCTTATTGTCTTGGCACCCAAGTTAAAGTGCCGATTCCACCTAGTTTTAATACGAATCGTGGTTATACCGTTATTATCATCCCTACATGTTCAATCCTTGTGATTCTATTCCGCACGATCTACCTTAAAGTTCATACCAGCTTGAATCCTTAGAATTCTATATTGGCTATAACTAAAGTGGATGTCAAAAATACATGATCAATGTCTGCGCATATAGGGCCCGATCTGGTCCTGGGAGGAGCACCCAAAAGTACTAGTGCCCATGGGAGTTGTAATGATCATGGTATGGCATTGTACCGAAGTGCATGACTAGCTTGATAGATATTTCATAAATCTCGTACTTGACTTGACTTGACATGACATGACTTGACTTGCGTGACCCGGAAAGGGTATTTATTGTACTTGCTTGAAACATGATAGCCAATTCTTGACATGACATGATAACTTGACATGATAGATATATGTGCTTGATTATCTTGCTATCTTAACATGAGTTCTTGAAAGACTTACTAGTTCACTCACTATCACTTGACATACATTATCTATTCTCTTGTTATACATTCTCTATTATCATTTTACGTGAACATGCATAGCTAAATTGCATTCATCTAACTTGTAATTTACTTAAAGCAAGCTAGCTCTTGAGATATAATCCCTACTGAGCGTTCGCTCACATAGTGTTGTTCCCTTATTTTTCAGGTAATTCTGAGGACGAAACTCTTTCGGATGGGAAAAGTCAAGAGTGATGAGATTAGAGCTACTCCAACTATCCAAGCGTTGTCTAGTCTTGACTTTTCTACATTCTTGAGTCAATCATTATACCTTTTCATTTTATTGAGTCTTAGCACTAAGAGGATTGTAATAGAAGTACTTTGAAGGTTTTGATGAGATAATGGATTGGGTTGTCTTTACTCTTGCACGCTCTGTCTTTGTGTTGAATACACTAACGCTCTGATTGACATGATCGATATAAATTCGTCACGCGTCTCCGGGTTCCTTCCGCGCTCGGGGCGTGACATTCGCCCTAGCAAAAATTGGACAGCATCTCACCCGGACTGAGGTTTGCCAGAGAAAATAGAGGAACACCAAACGGATTGCTCCAGGGTGAACCTCAGAATGCAGACCTCACGGCGGTCCGATAACCCAGATGTGAGTGTGGAAAAAGCTCAAGGACTAGCCTTCGAGAGCTCTCACAACTCACGGGTGATGATTCGCGAAGTGGGATGAATGTTTGCCCAGTAGGGCTATGGATGTTCATCCTTCTATGGGTTCCTTTGAAGGCCACGCTATGGAAAAGTGAGCTTCAAAGACCCTAGATGAGTGGGAGACTGAGAGTAGAATGTTGGTTTATGCCAGCGTCTCCTTGGATTTGGTGTGTACCACGTGGGGTATGGGACCTACATGGGACCATCGGTGCTTGGCAGCCCCGCCGCATGGATTATGGGGTCCATGTGCGAAGCCCCTCATGCCCACCCACAGCACATCGTAGACGTGGGGCTCTGCGCTGCCATAAGGAAATACGGTCTAACCTTCGATACCAGCTCGAGCTTTTAGCGCAACGGTAGGGGCTTGATCCTGTAAACTGGTATCAGAGTGAGGTCGTGGGTTCAAATCCCAGGTGCCGCTGGGGGGGAGATTGTTGGTTTATGCCAGCGTCTCCTTGGATTTGGTGTGTACCACGTGGGGTATGGGACCTACATGGGACCATCGGTGCTTGGCAGCCCAACCCGCCGCATGGATTATGGGGTCCATGTGCGAAGCCCCTCATGCCCACCCACAGCACGTCATAGACGTGGGGCTCTGCGCTGCCATAAGGAAATACGGTCTAACCTTCGCTACCAGCTCGAGCTTTTAGCACAACGGTAGGGGCTTGATCCTGTAAACTGCTATCAGAGCCTGGATTTTGAACATATCCGAGTGAAGCATGGACAAGGGTCCTCATAAACTCATTGTTGAACATATCCGAGTGATTTTGATGATAACAAAACCTAAGATATTTCTCTCCCTCGTATCTTGTTTTCAAGCAAAGCATCATGCTTTAAACCTTCAATTTTCACCCCATGTCAATTATGTGGTTATGAATTCTTCCATGGGTTTATTCAAACATAAATCAACTCATACACAAGCCCGTTTCAATCATCGAACAAATGGATAGCTTCAAGAGAGCTAACACTTGATTTTTGCAGGATTGAAGATTGGCGGTCGACCTGTGGACCCCTGGCGGTCGACCTAAAATAACAGAATTGAAATCTGGAATCTGAGAAAGCTGGCAGTCGATCGCCAGGAGCTAGCGGTCGACCTATTCTCCTAGGAGCCAAATGGCTACAGGACGGCCAATGGCGGTCGACCGCTGGCCTTTGTAGGTCGACCGCCAGCCTCGAGCTGCCAACAAATGTTGACTTTTTGTCACTTCGAGAAATGGTCTTTCTCTTGGTATTGTTTAATCCCTAAGCAACCTAACTCTCCAGAAATTGTGGATCTGGTCTGGGGGAGTCTTTGGACCATTCAAGAACCTATAAAACTTATACAAGAGGGTTTGGAAAACACTAATGCTCAAGGAAGATCAAAGGGAGGCTGCCAAGAGGAAGAGAAGGGATTTGGCACTGTAGACGTGAACAGTGCTCCGAGAGGAAAGTTCTTCATCCTTCTTCATCCAATCAAGTGTAAATCAGTCCAAGGATTCAAGCTGCATCCAAAGCATACAATCATCCACTAAGGGGGAGCAAATCAAGATCTTTCTCATATATTTTGAATTCATTCTTGATCTCTAAAAGCTTCATCTGTAATCCTTGTAATCTTTAAACATTCCAGAGTGTGTGGATCCTCTTAGATCCGTGTGTGTGTGTGGTTGTGTGTTCTTGGTTGGAGGTGTGTGTGTGTGTATTAAGGTGTTCCTACACCTTCGTGGGAATCCTCCTTCCTAGTGTGTGAGTGTTGTGTGTGGTTGATCTTGTAACTTCCTACAAGATAGTGTGTGGTTCCTCACTGTTCGTGAGGGGTGGACGTAGGTTTCCGTTGTGGCATCCGAACCACCTAAAATCGATGTCTCTATGTGGTTTGTTCGTTTTCCTCTATCCTCCTTCTGTGCAAATCGTAAGTGTGTTAGTCTAGTTCAGTTTTTATTCTCTTTTATCCTGCATAATCCTTCTTCACCTTATAAAACTTGCTTTATCTGTGGGCTTTAATTATTTCAGGTTCTCTTGTTAGCTTCTTGTCACACATTTTTTGAAAAGGCGAAAAAGTTTCATTATTTCTACCTTCACCCAATTCACCCCCCTCTTGGGTGCCATTTAATCTCGGGACTTCATAGAAGAGAATGGAGGCTCAACAAAAACACCATGCTTGCCAAAACCTTTTTTATTTTTATTCATCCACCACAGCGGGGAAAGATGGATATAGAGGATGAGGTTTCATCTCAAAAAATAGAAAGGAAATACATTGCAGGGGGGAAAAGGAAAAGATACACTGATGGGGGAGGGGAAGAGAGCACAAGCTCTTCCCCTCCGACTCACCTCTCGCTCGACGCTCTTTTCTTCACCTCTGGCTCTCATCTCTCTTTTTCTTCTTCTCTGTTGGCTAGCTCTCTCCCCTCCCGAGAGCTCTCTCCTGGTGTGTGTTCGATCCCCCCGAGCCCTGGTTCAAGAGGAATTTCTCCCATCCTTTCTTTTTTTTGTTCTCGAACCGTGCAGGATGCAGGGGAGGCTCATTCGGGGAAGAAAGCTCCCAGAAGCTTCTTTCTTTCTTTTCCCCGACAAAGGAGTTGGTAGCAAGCTATTTCTGACTTCCCCGAGCTTGGCCGACGGATAATCGAGAGCTGTCGGGAGACTTCTCTGCTTCACGCAACTCTCGGTCCATTTGTCTGCGGGAAACAGGGGGCCGAAAGCAAGATGGGAGAGCTTCGGGTTAAAATGGCGTGACATTGTGCGCGCCGGATTAACAACACAACAAGAATGGCTTGAATAGTAAGGCATGAATAGTGATATGAATAGTGGCATGAATAGTGATATGAATAGTGATGCGTGCCGGTTGAGGGGCTATGCAAGGGAGCGCGCCGTATTAACATCCAAAGAGGAAGGAGCGCACCGGTTTAAGGGGCGCGTCGGTTTAGGTGATGGTCGTGCCCGTTTTGGCTTCACCTCAAGGTCTCGGCCATTCAAACGACCACTTGTATTCCCAGAATGCTTCGGGTACAATGCATTGCCTCCGCGGTGTTTGGTTTGAAGCCTTTGAGCCCCGGTTTAGGACTTCGGATGATTTTTAGCACATGCGGAACTCGTTTCTAAACTCTCAGGTTTTCTCTCGATTCGGGCTTCGGCACAGCCAGTTGGAGGGTTGCGGCCATGTCCTCTGCTTGAGGGGGCTCTATCTTGGATGGCAGGATATCAGGCACGTGCTCGTTCCGTCCGGAGAGTGCATAGGGTATATTCGATCATCCCGTCTATGACTTGCTCTCTCGAGTGCCGAGACGTACGCGCCGTATGATCTTCATCATCATTTTTTGACGTCCACAAATGCCCCCCACTCGCGGGTGGCGCAAGCGAGGGACGAGTGCGCGGGGCCTGCGAGTGTAGAGTTCTTTGATAAGATGTTTGTTCTTCCGGGCTAGTGGAACACTGATCCGGTATGAATTCACAGGAAAGCCCTCACTCCTTCAGCGAAGGGATGAGGGAACCGCTTCACCACGTAGGCACATAGATGGGCATGTCATAGTTGGGGTTTAGTCATAGGCATGGGGTGAATACCGAAATAAGAAAGAAGGGTTTATGCATCATCCCAGGCAAGAGGCCTAAAACGACGTAGATGAGGCCAACCCTAATGGGGAGTTGGTGACTCTTGCCCGGTTTAGGAAAGTTGTTCATTCATTGACAAGTACGGAAGGTCCGAGCCAAGCAAAGAGAATGCATTTTTTTATGCACTTGGACGGAAGGTCCCAGCCAAGCAAGGAGGTTTCTTTTTTGTTCATCGACTTGGACGGAAGGTCCGAGCCAAATAGAGGGGTTCTTTTTGTTCATCGACTCGAACGGAAGGTCCGAGCCAAGCAAAGAGGTTCTTTTTGATCATGGACTTGGACGGAAGGTCTGAGCCAAGCAAGGGGTTCTTTTTATTCATCGACTCGGACAGAAGGTCCGAGCCAAGCAAGGAGGTTTGTTTTTGTTTATCGACTTGGACGGAAGGTCCAAGCCGAGCAAAGGGGTTCTTTTTGTTCATCGACTCAGACGGAAGGTCCGAGCCAAGCAAAGGGGTTTTTTGATCATGGACTTTGACGGAAGGTCCGAGCCAAGCAAGGGGTTCTTTTATTCATCGATTCGGATGGAAGGTCCGAGCCAAGCAAGGAGGTTTTATTTTTGTTCATGGACTTGGACGGAAGGTCTGAGCCAAGCAAAGGGGGTCTTTACTGCGTCGGGGTTGCCGACAATATAAGGGATCTTTTGTTCTCTAGCCAGACGAAGGGTCCGATCCAGAGTGGAAGGTTCTTTTTTGTTTATAGCTTCGGACGGAAGGTCTGAGCTACGGGTTTATTCGTCGGTGGGACTGGAAATTGAGATATTGAGGTGGTTTATTCACTGACACAGGGTCAATGCCAAATCAAGGGTCTTTTGGTTCATGGCTTCAGACGGAAGGTCTAGGCCACTGGTTTGTTCATCGATGCCGATAGGGAGTCGGGGACTGACGTGGTTTGTTCATTGACATGGGGTTAGTGCCAAAGCAAGGGTCTTTTTGTTCATAACTTCAGACGGAAGGTCTGGGTCAATGGTTTATTCATCGATGCCGACAGAGAGTCGGGGATCGACGTGGTTTGTTCATTGACACGGGGTTAGTGCCAAAGCAAGGGTCTTTTGGTTCATGGCTTCAGACTGAAGGTCTGGGCCACTGGTTTATTCATCGATGCCGATAGGGAGTCGACGACTGACGTGGTTTGTTCATTGACACGGGGTTAGTGCCAAAGCAAAGGTCTTTTTGTTCATGGCTTCAGACAGAAGGTCTGGGCCACTGGTTTATTCATCGATGTCGACAGGGAGTCGAGGACCGACGTGGTTTGTTCATTGACATGGGGTTAGTGCCAAAGCAAGGGTCTTTTTGTTCATGGCTTCAGACGGAAGGTCTGGGCCACTGGTTTGCTCATCGATGCCGATAGGGAGTCGGGGATCGACGTGGTTTGTTCATTGACACAGGGCTAGTGCCAAAGCAAGGTTTTTTTTTGGTTCATGGCTTCAGACGGAAGGTCTGGGCCGCTGGTTTGTTCACCGATGCCGACAGGGAGTCGGGGATCGACATGGTTTGTTCATTGACACGGGGTTAGTGCCAAAGCAAGGGTCTTTTGGTTCATGGCTTTAGACGAAAGGTCTGGGCCACTGGTTTATTCATCGATGCCGACAGGGAGTCGGGGATAGATGTGGTTTGTTCATTGACACGGGGTTAGTGCCAAAGCAAGGGCCTTTTTGTTTATGGCTTCAGACGGAAGGTCTGGGCCACTGGTTTATTCATCGATGCTGACAGGGAGTCGGGGATCGACATGGTTCGTTCATTGACACAAGGTTAGTGCCAAAGCAAGGGTCTTTTTGTTCATGGCTTCGGACGGAAGGTCTGGGCCACTAGCTTGTTCATCGATGCCGACAGGGAGTTAGAGACCAACGTGGTTTGTTCATTGACACGGGGTTAGTGCCAAAGTAAGGGTCTTTTTGTTCATGGCTTCCAACGGAAGGTCTGGGCCACTAGTTTTATCCGTCAATGGGACGGGATGAAGCAGCGTTGAGCTGGAAGCATTTTTTTTTTTTTGGCTACATGGGATGTAGTTGTTTGGTTATTCGGCCGAGATGTGGTGATCTAGGCTAGAGGGGGAGCTTCGCATTTTGGTGGGGCCTGATGAATCGGCGTCCCCTAATGACTTTAATAATTTTCTTTCTTCCCTTTTTTTTTGAATAGGTGTTGCATAGTCTCACAGGACATCTAAGAAACATTCTTGTTCTGCCTGAGGCAGGGGCTTCAGCTGCTCATCGAGCTGGGGAAGTGGTGCATGATATAGTTTCAAGTGTCTTCCATTAAGGGGTGAAAATTGAGTCTCCCCCCTATGGTTGACGACTACATATGCACCTCCTTCGTAGACTTTCTGGACGACGTACGGCCCAAGCAAGTTATCATTCAACTTACCCTTGTAGTTGGCAGCCATGATTTCTCTTCTTTTGACCATCACAAGGTCACCTTTCTTGAATTCACGTTCCTTGACAAGCTTGTCGAAGGCGCAGTCTATGCGGGCCTGGTAGACCTGTATATTCTGCTGGGCCCGGAGTCGCTTCCCTTCCAAGTCGGAGAGCTCCTCCAATCTTTGCTCGACGTTTATTCATTCGTGTCCGACCAAACCATGCTAAATTGCAACCCGCAACGAGGGTACTTCTAATTCAATGGGGATGACTGCTTCAGAGCTGTATACCAAGGAGAAAGGTGAGCAACCCATTGGGGTTTTGTAGACTGTACGGTACGCCCAAAGTGCCTCGTACATCTTGTCTTCCCAGTCCTTTTTATTAGAGCTGACAGTCTTTGCCAGGAGGGTGCAGAGTGTTTTCTTGAAGGCTTCAGCCAACCCGTTTGCCTGCGGGTTGTACGGAGTGGATGTCCTCCAGTCAATCTTGTACTTTTCGGCCAACTTGTAGACCTTCTGATTTTGGAAGTGACTTCCGTTGTCTGAGACGATGCGGTCGAGAATGCCGAATCGGAATATTACATTTCTCCGGATAAACCGGGCTACAATTTCTCCTGTGACTTCTTTCAGGGCTACAGCCTCCACCCAGTAGGAGAAGTAATCTGTTATTGCCAGGATATACTTGCATCCTGAAGAGGATGAGGGGAATGGACCCACCATGTATGTTCCCCATTGGGCGAAAGGCCAACTGGGTGCTATTGGATGTAGCTGTGTTGGGGGCCGCCTGGGGACCGTGGCATGCTCTTGGCATTTTTGGCATGACTTAGCATATTTGCAACAGTCGTCGAACATTGTCGGCCGATAGTAGCCTAATTTTTTAATTTCAATTTTCATTTTTGGCCCACCCTTGTGTGCTCCGACCGACCCGGCATGTACTTCTTTCATCACCCTCCACGCTTCTTCTGTTGAGAGGCATCGAAGGAGTATCTTTTTCTTGGCATCCGCCATAATTCGGAATAGGATTCCGCTCCTCAGTTCATAGGAGTCTTTCATTCGGATCAACCTGATCTTTTTTTCCCTTTGCTTGGGTAGTTGCTGGTGTTTAAACCATTTCATGAGGGGCTCACGCCAGTCGGGTGAGCCGACCGTTTCTGCAGTTGCCACTTCATGCTCTTCTTCACCTGTGTCTTCCTCTATCATGATGGGGACCTACCGTCTGTTGATCACCCATATGTTGAGTGACCCATCATGCGGGACTGCCAGTGAGCATGCTAGCTTTTCTAATGCATCGGCCTGTGCATTCTGACCTCGGCCGATGTGGTTTACTTCGACCAAGTAAAACTTCTGCATGAGCTGTTTCACCTTGGCATGGTAAGGCAGTAATTCGGCTTTCCAGACTTCAAATTGTCCCTGAATTTGTCTGACGATCAGCATTGAATCCCCAAACACTTGCAGCATACAGATATCCAACTGGAGGGCTAGCTGGAGACCGATTATTAGGGCTTCATATTCTGCTTCATTGTTTGTGCAGGCCTTGTTGATGGAGCAAGAGGTGTGTAACACCTCTCCTTCAGGGGATTTGAGGACAACGCCCGCCCCTGCTCTTATTCTTGTTCACCCAGACGGGGCTGCTTCTGTTCTCGACGCACCGTCTAAATATAGCTGCCAAGTGGCTTGCTGAATCTGGCCCACCTCCAAAGTTTCATCTTCAGGGAGCTCTGTGATCAGAGGAGAATTTTCAGGCACTGGGTGTGCTACAAAGAAATCTGCAATGGCTTGGCCTTTGATGGCCCTTTGTGGAACATAAGAAATGTCAAACTCCATGAGAATGACAGCCCATTTACCCAGTCGCCCTTTCAAGACTGGTTGGGAGAGTATATATTTGACCGGGTCGGCCCTGGATATCAATGTGACTTCATGCGATAGCATGTAGTGCCTCATTTTCTTGGCTACAAACACAAGAGTGAGACATACTCTTACAATAGGTGTGTATTTTGCTTCGGCCCCGACCAATCTTCGGCTGAGGTAGTACAAAGCTTATTCTTTTCCTTCTTCATTATTTTGGGCCAGCATTGCCCCCAGAGAACATTAGTGGAAGCTATGTACAAGATCAGCGGCCGCCCTTTAACAGGTGCCCCCAAGACTGGCGGGGTCTTCAAATATTCCTTCAGCTGGTGAAAAGCTTTCTGGTATTCTTCGCTCCATTGGAATGGGGCATCCCTTATCATTAACTTGTGAAACGGCTGGCACCGCCCCGACATGTTTGAGATAAACCTACGAACGTAGGCTAGCCGACCTTGCAACGACCGTAATTCTATCAGATTCCTTGGAGGAGGTAGCTCCTGAATAGCCTTGATTTTTGCGGGGTCTATTTCAATTCCCCGATATCTGACGACGAAGCCCAAGAATTTTCCGCTGGAGACGCCAAAAGCGCACTTCATCGGGTTCATCTTCAGTTCATGCAGACGCAGCCTTTCGAATATGATTCTGAGATCAGCCAGATGATCTTCCCTCTTCTTTGTTTTAACGACCAATTCGTTGATGTAGCATTCGACTTTGTTATAAAGCAACTCGTCGAATATTTTTGTCATCGCCCTCTGGTAGGTGGTGCCAACATTCTTGAGGTCGAAGGGCATCCGCTTGTAATGGAAAATCCCTTTAGGCGACCGAAAAGCAGTGTGGATTCTATCATGCTCTGCTATCCAGATCTGATTATATCAGGATTGTTGTGTAGTGGACAACGGATCTAGAGGGGAGGGGTGAATAGATCAGCCCCACTTTTCGCAATGCGGCCCTCTAAACAGCTAGTTAAAATGAATTGCAGCGGAATAGAAACTAGCTTCCAAGTATGCTATGATTCACTTAGCAAAATAAGCAAGATATATAATAATTCGATCCTAAGCATGCACCTAGAATGATTCAATCACACAAGCAAACCACGCTAGACAGGATTTTTAAGGTGGTTCGGACTGAATCCTCAGCCCTACGTCCACCCCTCACCAAAACCCGGTGAGGCTTCACTTGTGCAGCGCACAGAACCGCAAATCGGAAACCACCGATTACCTTCATACTCACCACCTGGTAGGGACGTCAACCGTAAATTGGAACACCCTCCAATTGCCTTCCTACTAACCACCGGTAGGGATGAATCACACTTTCAATGTTTAACAATAATGAAAATGAAACAAATGTGAAGGAACTAAAACAAGAGATTGAGTTATGAGTGAAAATGAATTGTCCCTTGTATGAAATGTTGATCAGCAACAAGGATCCTCTTGGCTTCAACTCAATATTCTTGATTCACCCTTGATTGGATGAATGTTCTTCACGGAGTACTGTTCACGTGAACAGTACCTCTTCCTTCAATTCTTCTCTCTTGATCTTCTCTTTGAAATTTTTTGAATGAATGAAGGAGATGATGAAGCTACCTTGAATCTTGATTGCTTCTTTAGCTTCTAGGAGTTTGAATGCTTGAAATATCACCTTGAATGAACTTGAAAGAACTTGAATGGATGAAGATGATTTCCCTTGAAGAACTTGAATCAAACCGGCTTCCTTGGATCACTTTGATAGCCTTGCTTTGATGTAATCTTCCTTGAAGATTGCTGGCTTTGATTTGAGCTTGATTCCCCTTTGATTGGATGAAGAACACCTTCACGAACTATTCTTCACGTGAACAGTAGCTCGTCTCCAAGCTCTCTTGCAACCTCCCTTGCAGCCACCCTTGTAACCCCTTGAAGCATTAGGGTTTCTAACCCCTCATGTGTTAGTTTTATAACCCTTGAATGGTCCATAGATGCCCCCTAGACCAGATCCACAAATCATGGAAGATTTGGTAAGGTTTGATTAAATAAATCCATGGAAAGGGGCTAGCCACGAGGTTGATTTCGAAGTCAAACAAGGCTGCATCGGGGCTGGCGGTCGACCGAAATTCATGGGCCGGTCGACCGGAACCTGCTGCAGCCAGAACTTTTCGGCTCTGGCAAAACCGGTCGACCGGACGCCTGGGGGCGGTCGACCGAAACCTGTAACAAAGTCATCATTTTGGTTCTGGGAAAACCGGTCGACTGGAAAAGTAGGGGCGGTCGACCGAAATCTGTAATTCCTAGAGTATTTCATTTCTGGAAGAACCGATCGACCGGAAAGGCAGGGGCGGTCGACCGAAACCTGTAAAACGTGGAATTCTTAGGCTCTGGCAAATCTGGTCGATCCCCGCGACTTGACCGCGCAGGTCGATCCGCGTGCGAGGGCGCAACATTGAGCTTTCACGTTCGCCATTTCCACTTGATTCCTTGTCCATTCATTGGTGCACCTGTCATGAACAAAAACATCATGTATGTCAATCACATGAAGGTGAAAAACATCAATGACTAATAGTGTTTAGCCATTATCAAAACCAAGAATACATTAGAACTCATATGACCATAGGGGCACAACATGGATGACCCGTCCATGAACGACAAGGCTGTTAGTGTTGGTGTGCTACAGGCCAATTTCGGGTCGGGTAGGCCCAATAGTTGTACGATCTTGTTCATTATTAATAAAGTTATATTTGAGCGTAAATATGCGATTGTGCTACTTTACGTTGTCCCTAGGATATGTGGTTGTAAAGTCAACACGAGATGGGATCTCGATTATGAGACTGACTTTACATGAACACATACCTTCAACTGTTCTTGGTTGGAGGGTAATCACTCGGGACTTTGATTACCTATTAAACCAGTACACATGATGTGTCAGTGACCAGTCTCATGGTCATTGGTGCGGGGCACCAACACATATGTGTAGGTGTATGTCCTTGGAGGATGTACACTAAACTGATCCGCTATTGGATCTTCAGATGGTTGATTATACCGAATGTCAAATGAAGATCCAACTGTCTCAGTGGCATCGTTGGTCCTTTGACCTGAGACATTGATCGGATCTTACACGAGGACTGGATTGGTTTAATTGCTTGGCTAAGTGACTTTAACCATAAGTCATGAGTTGCCGAGTCATTAAACACTCCAGGATACGTGTAAAGATCGTCAATGGTCAAGAAGGGATCGCTCACTGTCGGGTATATATCAGACAGTTAATGGGTCATGACATTGACGCTCCGTTAAATCCCTGGCCAGGGTCGTGTGAGTTCGTTTAGAACGGGCGTCATACACTTTAAGGAGGTCATAGTCAAATGGCACGATCATGGGGTTTGACAAGAACCATACCCTCGATCGTACCAGACTCATAGAAGGAGTGAGGGATTATATCGATGTGGTAACTGTGGACTTACAGGTACCAGACATGATGGTTTAAACCCGGCGTCCTCTAGGATCACGCGGATTTGCTTGACCCAACGTGATCGAAGGTTCGGAATAAATTAAACTATTCTTCGGCTCTAGTAGAAGCGAAAAATACGTTTAATTTACTTCTAATTAGGAATTAGAAATTAATGGGCCTTAAACTAGAGTGACTATGGGCCTAGAGGATCACACACAATGAATTCTTGGGTGACGGATTATTATTATACAAATGTATGTATTATTTCTATTTAATTCCTTTTGGAAAGGAGTGTAAATGGAGCTTAATACATATGTATAATAGTAGATAGGATATATATATAATTTTGGTCTTTTGGACCCCTTTTAGAAAATGACCAAACTCTATATATAGCATCCTATGTGAGTTCATTCGAACTCTTCTCTTCCAACCCTTTAAGCTAATCAAGCATTAAGGCTTAAAGGAGAGGATTAGCCTCCCCCTTTCTCCCTCTTGCTCTCTCTCTCTCAAGAAGGTGATAGAGCCGGAGAAGGTCGTGCCGGGGAGGTACCGTCGCTACGCAAGGGTCCGTGTGGATCTGCTCTAGAGGCCGTACAGCTGTGCGGCTCGATATTCTGCATCGGGCATCGCGGACAGCGTCGTTCCGCGCAAGGTGAAACACGCAACCCGTAATTAGGGTCTTAGAAACACCGATTAGAGCACAGATTAAGCTTTCCATAGCACCGGGATCGGGAAAATAAATTTTTGTTATTCGCTGCGTTGCCCGATAGTGCTGTGCGAAACCCTATAGTGGTATCAGAGCCAGGTTAACGCTCTAATCGGTATTTTTATCGTTGTATAGAACCATATTTGAAAGGGGATTAAATCTTCAATTATTATTTGTTGAAAGAGATCAAGGCGTCTCTGTTCTTCCTGGATGCTGGGCATCCAAGGAGCAATTTTTTTTTGAAAATAAAAATAAAAAAAAAAATTTAATGCCCGTTTGGGCGCACTGCGCCCTGGGCGCACTGCGCCCGCCGCGTGCGCCGCGTGGGCGACGCACGCGGCACCCGCGGTCAGCGCCCGTGGGCGCTGACCGCGGGGGCGGGCGGGCGCGCCGCGTGGCCGGCCGCGTCCGCCACGCGATGGGCGCCGCAGGCGGCGCCAGCAACACGGGCGCCCGCCACGCTGGCGCCCGCATGCGGGCGCGCCCGCCCACGCCTTCCGCGTGGGCGGCCGCGCCCAAATTTTTTTTTATTTTTAATAATAAAAAAATATGTGTTTTGCCCTTTTCTTTAATTTATTGTGCTCATATAAATAAATATATATATATGGGATATATATATGGAAATGCACAGTACATTGAATAGAATTTTATCGAGTATGTTAATTGTATTATCTCGATGGTAAATGTCAAATGTTAAATTTTATTTTACCGTGTTGAATTTACTGAGTTGAGATAATTACTATTTACCTTGAGATAAAATGGTAATAATTGAAGTTACTTCAGTAAAATTTAAGTTTTTGAATTTTTAATTATTAGATAATTAGAAAATTCAGATTTTAAATTTTATTGAAGATAAATGTAGAAAATTCAAATATTTGAATTTTAATTATTAGATAATTGTTAAATTCAAATTTTAAATTTTAGAAAATTATTAATTGAGGTTAATTGCATTATTTTAAATTCACTTTCAAACAAAATTATTGGATAATTAGTTTGAATTTAAATTTAAATTATTGGCATGTTTAAATTTTAAATTTAAATTTGATTGTTGGATAATTAAATTTAAATTTAAATTTAATTAATTATCTCAATTAGATGCCCCTGTAGAAAATGATGGTTCTTTACGTGCTTTACTTTATTTACCTTGTATTGGCATACTTGTGTGTTTAATTTTAGTTAATCATGCTTTGATTTTTAAAATTAAACAAAGCTAGCCTATTTTTGTTTGCACATCCCATTTTTAAATTCAAGAAGTAAGGATTATTTTCAGAAAATAACCCTTGATTGATTTTATTTGAATGGGTTGGCAAGTGATCATGGACTTGGATTAATGTAATTAATTGGGGTCTGCGAACCTCCTTTCTCTCTCTGTTAAAATTCCAACGCACTTCTATCTTCCTCCATTGTTGTACTCACCCTAAGGGCTGCTGGAATTTGAGTCACATGTAATTTAATTTTTCCGGCCTGTGTGCCATGTAAAAGTTGTAATTAATGCGGCGTCGGAGTTTGAAAGCGTGGAGCACACCCGACGAGGACGATCCAGCTGCTTCGGAAGCGGGCCGGATGTCTTAGTTACATTAGGGTTAAAGTCCATGATCACTTGCGTTTATTTTTACATTGGATGCATTTATTTTGTGCAAACTACTAGGTACGGTAAATATATTGGATATATTTTTATTATCACCTAGGGTGAGATCAAGATAAAATTAAATTCCCTCGCGATTAAATTTTAGATCTGGTAAGCGTGGCTCTAGGAGTCATCGTGGCCCTCCTTCATTATGGAGTGAATGAACGTCTTCATTTCATGGATTTGTTGTGCTTTCCACAAGGTCCATGAGTTTGGGGGCGAGATTAAACTCCAAGGCTCGGCCTCAATGGGGTGAGGAATTGAACTCGGCTTTGTTGTGCTTTCCACAAGGGTCGGGTCATGAACTCATTGCTATGTAGTAATGATGGTTAGATCTAACCGAGAATATCCTTTGTTGTGCTTTCCACAAGGGGATGATTTCTCGGGGGCCGAATATCGGATATTGCATTAGATGCAAGTGCTTGTTGACTGCCCTTGAGATGATGTATGATTTGTTGTGCTTTCCACAAGGTCGTACATCAGTCTCGTTGGGATTCCGACCCACTAGGTTGATCTCGCTGATCTCCCGTTCTATATACTGAGGGTTATATAGTCCGATCGAAAAATAGTGGGACTAACTAAGATAGAAAATCACATCTAAGTTAGAATCTGAACACATGCTAAGTTATCTTTTATTTCTTATCCATATTACAATGTCGTCGTCCAACCCCCTCCACGGTATCTTGGATGCAAATAGATTAACTGGACCGAACTACTCGGATTGACTGCGTAATCTACGCATAGTCCTTACCGCCGAAAAGATTGCGTACGTGTTGGACACGGTTCATTCTGAGCCAGCTCCTGATGCCGACGAGGGCGAGTTACTGGCTTATGCCAAGTGGTCTGAGGACTTCTCCCTTGCCCAATGTTACATGTTGGCCTCTATGGCTCCCGAGCTATAGAGGTAATTTGAAAAGACTGATTGTAGAAGTATACTTCTCAATCTACGCCAGCTCTTAGGGGAGCAGGGTAGGATTGAGAGGTATGCAATCTCCAAAAGGCTTTTCAGGACACGGATGTCTGAGGGTTCATCAGTACAGGCCCATGTACTGAAAATGATGGAGTGGATTGAAAGACTCAATGCATTGGGGTTCAAGTTGGATCTTGAACTATGCATTGATCTTATACTCCAGTCATTACCCGATTCCTTTTCTTCCTTCATCATGAACTTTAACATGAACAGGATTGAAGCAACTCTCCCAGAGTTGCTCAATATGTTAAAGAGTGCTGAAGGAACCATGCAGAAAGATAAACCATCTTCGTCTGTAATGATTGTTGGCCGGACCAACAAGAAAAGGAAGGCCACTCAAATATCCACCACAAGTAACAAAGGGAAGGGAAAGAAAAAGGCCACGGGTAAGCAACTCGCCAAAGTTGACAAAGGGAAGGGCAAGAAGAATGAAAAGGAAGACAAATATTTTCGATGCGGGGAAACTGGGCATTGGAAAAGGAATTGCAAGGCAATTCTAAATGAAGGTATTTTTGTCATAGACATTAATTTGTCATATATGGAATCCACATCATGGGTATTGGATACTGGATGTGCATCTCATATCTGTAATTCTGTGCAGGTGCTGGCAAATAGAAGGCGATTGGGCAAAAAGGAGATTGAACTGAGGATGGGCAATGGAGCTTTGGTTTCTGCCAAAGCTGTCGGGATTGCACGTCTCAGTTTACCTTCAGGAGTCATTTTGGAGTTGAATGACTGTTATTATGTTCCTAATATTATTAAGAACATTATTTCAATCTCTGGCTTGTATAACATTGGATATACATTGACTTTCAATAGTACTTGGTGCTCTATAATGAATAATGGTTTGATTATAGCCAATGGTTCATTAGTTAATGGTCTTTATGTATTAGATACACGTTCTAATGTTATGCAAATTTCTAATGCTGATGAAGTGAATTCTGCATATCTATGGCATTACAGACTTGGTCATGTAGGTGAGAAAAGAGTCTCTCACTTACACTCAAATGGGTATTTGAATTCGTTCGAATACAAGCCATTTGATACCTGTGAGTCGTGTCTCATGGGGAAAATGACCAAGGCTCCCTTTGGTGGACATGGTGAGAGGGCTGTTGACCTTCTCGAACTCATACACTCGGATGTGTGTGGACCCATGTCCATAGAAGCAAAAGGAGGTTATCTCTATTTCATTTCTTTTATTGATGACTTCTCTAGATATGGCTATGTGTATTTAATGAGACATAAGTCACAAGCCTATGAGAAGTTTAAGGAATACAAGAATGAAGTAGAGAAACAGACAGGCAAAAATATTAAGGCTCTTCGATCGGATCGAGGAGGTGAATACTTAAGCCGTGAATTCACTTCTTATCTTCAAGACCATGGAATAGTTTCTCAGTGGACTCCACCGTATACACCACAGCACAATGGTGTATCCGAAAGGAGAAACAGGACCTTGTTAGACATGGTCCGATCCATGATGTCTATGTCAGGACTACCCTTGTCTCTCTGGGACTATGCGTTAGAGACTGCGACTTATTTATTGAATAGGATATCAAGTAAATCAGTTCCTTCTATACCATATGAGATATGGAAGGGCAGGAAACCAAATTTTAATCACATTAAAATTTGGGGGTGTCCTGCCCATGTAAATAAGAACGAGAGTGATAAACTTGAGTCGAGAACCGATAAGTGTAGGTTTGTGGGATATCCAAAGGAGACATTTGGATATTATTTCTATCACCCTTCTGAGCAAAGGGTCTTAGTGGCTAAGAGAGCTGTATTTCTGGAAAGAGAATATCTACTCCAGAAAAACAGTAGGAGCCAGATAGAATTGGACGAGGTCCAAGAACCACAACCCATAAACACAAACTCATTAGATGAGACTGTATTGGTTGATCCTATTCAGAGTGAAACACTGACACTACGGAGATCTGGTAGATTACTAAGAGAACCTGAGAGATATGTTGGACATGTCTCAGAAGGGTCCTCTAAGGTATGTATCGATGAGGATGATGATCCTCAGCCGTACCAGGAGGCGATCCGTAGTGTAGACTCCGAGAAATGGCAAGAGGTAATGGATTCAGAGATCCAGTCCATGTACACCAACAAAGTTTGGAACTTAGTTGATGTACCCGAAGGGAAGGTCCCTATCGGCTGCAAATGGATTTTCAAAAGGAAAATCAGTGCAGATGGAAAGGTTGACACATACAAGGCTAGACTAGTGGCGAAAGGATATCGTCAAAGGCAAGGCATTGACTATGACTAGACTTTTTCGCCGGTAGCCATGGTTAAGTCAATCAGAATCCTCCTTGCCATTGCTGCATACCTGGATTATGAGATCTGGCAAATGGATGTGAAGACAGCTTTTCTTAATGAAATCTGTCAGAAGAGGTGTACATGGTACAGCCTGAAGGATTCACCTCCAAGCTACATCCTAATAAGGTATGCAAACTTCAAAGGTCCATTTATGGATTAAAGCATGCATCTAGAAGCTGGAACTTAAGATTTGATGAGGCTGTCAAATCTTTCAACTTCATTCAGAATGAAGATGAACCCTGTGTTTACAAGAAGGTCAGTGGGAGCTCTGTGACCTTCTTGGTCCTTTATGTTGATGACATCTTACTCATTAGAAATGATGTAGAGATGTTGACATCAACTAAGTCTTGGTTGTCCAAGACTTTCTCCATGAAGGATTTGGGAGAAGCATCCTATGTGCTGGGCATAAGGATCTATCGAGATAGATCTAAAAGGATGCTAGGATTATCCCAATCCATATACATAGACACTATCCTCAAAAGGTTTAGGATGGAAAATTCCAAGAGAGGTCTCATTCCCATGAGACATGGAATTTACCTATCCAAGGGGATGAGTCCTAAAACTTCTGTGGAGGTGGCACACATGAATAAGGTACCCTATACTTCAGCGATAGGGTCAATCATGTATGCAATGCTATGTACACGGCCTGATGTTGCCAATGCTTTAAGCATTGTCAGTAGATATCAAGCAAATCCAGGCGAAGAGCACTAGAAGGCAGTAAAGGGCATCCTTAAGTACCTGCGAAGGGCTATGGATCTTTTTCTGCTTTGTGGAGGAGAGGACCTACAACTTAGAGCTTACACAGATTCTAGTTTCCAGTCAGATCCAGATGACTACAAATCCATGTCTGGATTTGCATTCATGTTGAATGGAGGGGCAGTCAGTTGGACAAGCTCCAAGCAAGACACGACTGCAGACTCGACGACGGAGGCGGAATATATTGCTGCAGCTGAAGCTGCTAAGGAAGCCGTCTGGATGAAGAAATTCATCTTGGAACTTGGCGTAGTTCCCGAGATATCAGCTCCCATCCCATTATTTTGTGATAATAATGGGGCCATCGCCCAGGCGAAGGAACCGAGATCTCACCAAAGGTCAAAGCATGTTCTCAGGCGCTTTCACCTTATTCAGGAGATTGTTGATCGTGGAGATGTGACGGTAGAGCGAGTACCGTCAAAAGACGACATAGCAGATCCACTGACTAAGCCTTTGACACAGACTGTATTTGAGCGCCATCGGGATAAGATGGGCCTCAAAGTTGTGGGCAATTGGCTGTAGTTCAAGTCGGAGATTGTTAGTGTTGGTGTACTACAGGCCAATTTCGGGTCGGGTAGGCCCAATAGTTGTACGATCTTGTTCATTATTAATAAAGTGATATTTGAGCGTAAATATGTGATTGTGTTACTTTACGTTATCCCTAGGATATGTGGTTGTAAAGTCAACTCGAGATGGGATCTCGATTATGAGACTAACTTTACATGAACACATACCTTAAACTGTTCCTGGTTGGAGGGTAATCACTCGGGGACTTTGATTACCTATTAAACCAGTACACATGATGTGTCAGTGACCAGTCTCATGGTCATTGGTGCGGGACACCAACACATATGTGTAGGTGTATGTCCTTGGAGGATGTACACTGAACTGATCCGCTATTGGATCTTCAGATGGTTGATTATACCTAATGTCAACTGAAGATCCAACTGTCTCAGTAGCATCGTTGGTCCTTTGACCTGAGACATTGATCGGATCTTACACGAGGACTGGATTGGTTTAATTGCTTGGCTAAGTGACTTTAACCATAAGTCATGAGTTTTCGAGTCATTAACCACTCCAAGATACGTGTGAAGATCATCAATGGTCAAGAAGGGATCGCTCATTGTCGGGTATATATCAGACAGTTAATGGGTCATGACATTAACGCTCCGTTAAATCCCTGGCCAGGGTCGTGTGAGTTCGTTTAGAATGGACGTCATACACTTTAAGGATGTCATAGTCAAATGGCACGATCATGGGGTTTGACAAGAACCATACCCTCGATCGTACCAGACTCATAGAAGGAGTGAGGGATTATATCGATGCGGTAACTGTGGACTTACAAGTACCCGACAGGCTAGTTTAAATCTGGCGTCCTCTAGGATCACGCGGATTTGCTTGATCCAATGTGATCGAAGGTTCGGAATAAATTAAACTATTCTTCGGCTCTAGTAGAAGCGAAGAATACATTTAATTTACTTCTAATTGGGAATTAGAAGTTAATGGGCCTTAAACTAGAGTGACTATGGGCCTAGAGGATCACACACAATGGATTCTTGGGTGACGAATTATTATTATACAAATATATGTATTATTTCTATTTAATTCCTTTTGGAAAGGTGTGTAAATGGAGCTTAATACATATGTATAATAGTAGATATGATATATATATAATTTTGGTCTTTTGGAGCCCTTTTAGAAAATGACCAAACTCTATATATAGCATCCTACGTGAGTTCATTCGAACTCTTCTCTTCCAACCCTTTAAGCTAATCAAGCATTAAGGCTTAAAGGAGAGGATTAGCCTCCCCCTTTCTCCCTCTTGCTCTCTCTCTCCAGAAGGTGATAGAGCCGGGGAAGATCGTGCCGGGGAGGTACCGTCGCTGCGCAAGGGTCCGTGTGGATCTGCTCTAGAGGCCGTACAGCTATGCGGCTCGATATTCTGCATCGAGCATCGCGGACAGCGTCGTTCCACGCAAGGTGAAACACGCAACCCGTAATTAGGGTCTTAAAAACACCGATTAGAGCATAGATTAAGCTTTCCATAGCACCGGGATCTGAAAAAATAAATTTTTGTTATCCGCTGCGTTGCCCGATAGTGCTGTGTGAAACCTTACAAAGGCCTCATGACCGGTGGTGGCATCGATCATCACTTCGATGATTGGCACCAGAAAATCGCCCTTCGGACAGGCTTTATTCATGTCCCAAAAATCCACACAGATTTGGATCTGGCCATTTTTCTTCTTGACAGGCACAATGTTTGCCAGCCATGTGGTATATTTATTTTCAGCCACGAAGTCGACGTCTTTCAGCTTGTCGACCTCTTTGCATATTTTATTTGCTAGTTCGGGCCTCATTCGCCTGGGCGATTGCTTCACCAGCTCGGCTTCAGGATCAATGGCCAATATGTGTTGGGCAACTGCAGGGCTAAGGCATGGCATCTCCTTATAATTTCAAGCAAAGTAGTCTCGAAATTCTTGGAGTAGCTTCACATACTGCCCCCTCTCCTCGAGTGACAAGAGGGCACTGAGGAAGGTCGGCCTGGGATAATCTTCAGTGCTGAGGTTTATTTCGACCAATTCGTCGATAGTGGCTTGACCGCCATCTTCTATTTTTGGGGGAGCCGGTTGTAAGTCTACAAAGCCTTCATCATCTTCTTCAGTTTCGAGGACCTCATAGATGTATTCTTGTCTTGTTTCGCCTATCAGCGAGACTTCAGCTCTGCCTTGTTCTGAGCAGGTTGACTACTGATCGGGCTGGATGAGCAGCCCTGGCACTGACCATGGATGCGCCGTGTAGTTTGGATGCTGGCTTATGGATGTAGCATCTGTGGATCTCTTTTAAAATCCACACTTAAATATAAAGAGCAATAGATATGATGAAAGCAATAAAAAAAAATAGCACGAGGTGCTAATGTGGAGTGTGTGCGTGATCGCCAGAGACGCGAGGGTCTCAAAGAGGAGATAATATGGGGAGATGATCGCAGAATACCTCAAAACGCGGGATGATGTGAGTGCTCCTTTTCTCTTCAAAATCGGCCGGCCGATGAAGAGAGTCTTTCAACTTTGGTTACCCTTGCAAAATAAAGACAACAACACCAAAAGATATGGATTAGAAATAATGTGTGTGTAGCATCAAGTTCATAATAGAAAGGTGAGCATGATAACATATGAAATACACACCTTAAGGGTGTTGGCCCTTAAACCCCTATGCAAAGAGGGTGTGGGAGGTATGAATGTATGTAAAAATACAATGGGGAAAGAGTGCAAGAGATGCACTAAAGGGGAGATCTCAATGATAGTTGAGAAAAATTAATATAATAATGAAACATGATGCATGCATGAACTAATGAAAAAAATACAAATAAGGGGGAGATAAGATAGAAAAATCTTGTTTGGTGGCTCTTTTGGCTTGAATGCTAGATGGGAGAAAGGCTTCAAAAGGGATGAAGACTTGAACCGTGAAGAAGCCTCTCCTTAGCCAATGCCACCCTACCTTCGGTTCCTGTAAAAAGAAAAGAAAACAACAGAAGAAAAAGAGAAGAAGAAGAAGAAGAAGAAGAAGAAGAAGAAGGAGGCAGAAGAAGAAGAAGAAGAAGGAGAATACGGAGAAGACAGCAGAAGAAGGGGAAAGAAGAAGAAGAAAGGGAGGAAGAAGAAGGAAGAAGAAAAAAAGAAAAGAAGCAGCACACAAGAAGAACAATAGAAAGAAGAAGAAAAAAAAAATAGAAGAACGTCAGCGGAGAATAAGAAATATCGGAACCGAAGAAGAAGAAAAAATAAGGGGATCAACCCCTTATAGGATTGATCAAAGGATAAGCAAGGCAAGAGTCCCAACTGGGGAAAGGATTGGAACGGGCAAGAGCCAAAATAGGGGAGGATTAGACTGGGCAAGAGCCCAAACGAAGCAGGAGTCTCTCTGGGAAAGGCTGCGTTCGTTCGGAGCACAAAAGTGAAACACGACCTGGCTCAGGGCGTCAATTCAAGAATTGACGACCTTCCGAAGGGCGTCTTTTAAAAACACGCCCTGCACAAGAGCGTTAACTCCTGGATCATTTTTAGAAATGAAATTGAAACACGTCTGAGTCAAAGGCGTTAATTAAAAAACGCCTTAACAAAGGACGTTAATTAAAAAATTCGAAATAGGGCTATTTTTTATTTCTCAATATTATTTTCCCATTTTTTAGGTGGAGGTGCATCTCGTCGCCCTGATTCCAACGACTATTTTTGTGAATTTTTCTGACACCCGGAAGGCCACCAAATCACCTCTCAAAGGGGTTAAAAAAATAATAATAAAATAATCAATTTGAAAACACGCCCTCACGTACGTCGTCAATTCATTTTCTTTTGATTTTTTATTCAAAATAACGCCTTAGGAAAAGTCGTTAATTCTTGAAAAATTCCGAAAAATTCCCAAAAAAAATCCAAAAAAATAGAAATTTGAAAGAATGGACGCCCTTCACTGTAGTCGTTAATTTTTTAAGAAACGCCCATGTATAAGTCGTTATTTAAAAGACGCCCCAAGTCAAGTCGTTATTTCAAAAAAATAGAGAAAAATGCCCAGAAAATCCAAAAAAATTCAGAAAAATACAGAAAATAGGGGAAAATAGAAAAAAAAAGAAAAGGGTGAAAAAAAAAGAAGAAATCTAAGAAAAGTGAGAAAAACCACTCAAATAGAACTAATTTGAGGGTCAAATTGGGGCATTACAAGGCAATATGAGATGTACTCATAGTAACGTCAATTTTGGCGTGTCTACAGCTGCCCCGCCTTGGCGTCTGCTTTGCAAGGGAGCGTAGCAAACTGAAAAGTAGATGCCAAGGTGTGATGAGACACGCAATCAACATCACTTGATAAGAAATGAAATCAAAAGCTCGAGATGAAGCCAATCTCGGGAAATCCAATGAAATCAACAATGTTTGGATAAAAGGGGAGATGCGCACGCGGTGCACGAAGGAGATAAAATAAATGATCAACTTCCAACGCGGTGGAAGTACCCCAGGTCACAAACCTGAAGGTTTCACCATTGGGGAGCGGTTACCAGCCAGTGGAAGTGCTGCAGCTAAGGTGGATCAAAGGAAAGGAGATTAAAAAATAAGATGATAAAAATCCAAACAAGGAGCTTTCGAGAAAATGACCCAGAACAGCGTCAAAACGAACTGAGGACTCAATTCGGCATGGAATATCTCATATTGAAGATCAAGATCAATTTGACCCACAAAGACAGCTTATCAGAATGATTTTTCAACAATTGTTTCAAATTCCTACATGAATGCATGCTGGGTTTAAAGGGAAAATAAAACAAATGAAAATATAATGTAATCAAGGATAATATTGTTAAACTGCCCAGACTGGGTCAAGAAACCGATTCTGCGAGCTGATACTAAGCCGAAGCCCGTTTATCCACGCACCAATTCGCAAAAAGGAACCATCGTCCCCAGCCTTGGACGGCTCAACGGCCTATCCGTGTGACTAAGATGCCTCTGGAATCATCATTGTTTTTGATGAAGGGGAACTCAAATCCCAGATTTACCAAAGCTACAAGGTCCTTGATATAATCTAGTAACATATGTAACATATAGTAGAATGCATACAGGGAGATGGTGATATCAATAAGCATGGGAACTGAGAAATGAGCTGCAAGCACCGTGGGACTTTGATGATGATGCCCAGTCGGCGGGACCAAGAGCTTCTTATCCTGCGCTCAAAAATTCATTAGCCAAGATATAAAAGATAACAAACAATGAAGAAGGCATTTAAGCATAGCAATCATCAATATCATTCAAACATGTAATGAATAGCATAAGTCAAATCATAGCATTGTTTCTTGTTTTATCACGAGGAGACAATCTGGCTAATCAAGATTTGGAATTGAATGATCAAGATCTGATAATGCCCAACGGCAGAATTAATCAAGAGAAATCAGCAGGAGTTGATTGAATGATTTGGAGATGAATAGGAGATATAGTAATCAGAATGATATAGGGAGATGATAACCAAAAGATGCCTAGGGTGGCATGTCATGAAAATATCGGGAAAGAATCAATAGCTTGATAGCAATAAGTGGAGAGAGGACCCATCCCGTGCTTTTGGTCTCTGCAAAGTTGTTCCTGCAAAACACCATCAGAAAATACAATGCAAATTTTTGGATTTTGGAATATGCAAATTTTTATGAGTTTTTGGAAACGATTCAAATTTTTATGGATTTTGAAAATATTCAAATTTTTGTGGAGATTTTGGAAATATTCAAATTTTTGTGGAGATTTTGGAAATATTCAAATTTTTGTGGAGATTTTGGAAATATTGTTAATGCAGCATCAAAGGGTGTTCTGAACCACTGGCTAGGGGTCCTTGTTCCTTCCCTTTTCGCTAAAAACTGCCCAGAGCTGGACGTGCATTGAAAGCGGCATCCTATAACCGACCGTCTTTGATTAACGGTGCCCCTACCAAGGCCATACCCGAGAAACATTCGGTCTTGGAGGGAGAAGAGAAGAATAATTGGAGATAAGCTTTACGTAGGATGGGAGATATCAAGACTTGAATTCCTTCCAAGGTGCTTCCCCTCAAAGAGGTAGTCTGTTGTGCCGAGGCTTTGTGCCTTTGATTTTTAGACCCTTGACATGCATACGACCAGGGTTTTCCCTGCGGGGACTTTGCCACTCTTGTCATGCCATAATTCATACTTTTGCTTTTATCGAAATTCTGACTTGATTTTCATAATAGCCCTTTTGGCTAGATGTATATCATGAAAGCTCATATGAAAACTCATATTGATGTTGATTTTGGGTCAAGACTGCCCCTATTTGAGACTCCTCTCGTATTGGGGATTACCTAGGTTGGTCATCTCATCCGTCAACCTCTTGCCCCTGCATGCGGCCGAGTAAAGAAGATGAAAGACTTTCAGATATACTCATGGCATGGCCAAAGTAGCAACGGTGTTTTAACCAAAGGAGCCGGCTAAGGACGCCGTGAAGTGTGTGGAATGCCCAACCGAGGGTTACTTTTAAACAAGCGGGGAGAGAATGTTGAATTCCCAATGCTGGGTTCTTTATCAACCAAAGTGCTGCAAAGCAAGTCTAAAGACTCTTTTTTCGAAATGATTCAATTAAGCAAAAGCCTAAGATAAAGGTTTAAAACACCACTCTTAATCTTGTTAAGAAGCACTTTCTTTTGAAAATCATGCGTGAAGAAATGGGGAGATGATATTATAAAAATGCTTACTTACGCCAAAATGTTACCTTACAACCTTTGTAGAAGCAGCTGTCAGAGGCGAGGTTGATCATCATGGGATTTGTCCTCTTTGGCAGTCAAAAGGATTGGAAGCAAAGGATTTTGGGAGTGGCTTAACAAGAATGAGTGGTGCTCAAACCAGACTCAGACGAATAAGGGGAAAAGGAAAAGAGATAAGGGCTAGAACTCCCTTATTAAGGCGCGGAGACCCTGATTATAAGGAACAGTTTACAAAAGAAGCGGAAAAATTAGGAGGTGGAGTGAGGACTAAAGCCTCTAAAGCAATGGGAGAAAGGGCAAATGCCCAAGGCAGTGGATGTGGAAGAAGTTGGGTCGGACCCATGATTAGGAGGAATCAGAAGAAGAAATTGATATATAGAAAGAGACGGATCCGGAGGGTCCGGAGGTAAAGGAGGAGAATCGTGATAGGAGGAATCATCCGGAGGCTCTGGAGGGATAACGAAAGAAGGGACGCGATGTCCTGGGAAGAAATAAAGAAAAAGATGATGAAAAAGGAGGAAGAAAATGAAGGATGTGATATCCCGGAGGAGCAGAAAGATGAATTGGAAGAAAGATGGAGGGTCCGGAGGTTCCGGAGGAAGAGGATGGAAAGGGGCGCGATGCCCAGGGAGAGAAAAATCCGGAGGTTCCGGAGGAATAAAATCAGGAAGGAGAAGGTGGAAAGGGGCGTCGTGCCCGAGGGAAAAGTCCGGAGGTTCCGGGGGAAGCAAATAAAGAAGGTGGAGAGGGGCGTCGTGCCCAGAGGGAAAATCCGGAGGTTCCGGAGGAATAAGGTGGAAAGGGACGCGATGCCCTGGGAGAAAGTCCGGAGGTTCCGGAGGAATAGAATCAGAAAGGGCGAGATGCCCAAAGAGGAGGGATAAAATTCCTGGAGGTTCCAGGGAGATAGCAGGAAAAGGGACGCGATGCCCCAGGGATAGTGGATAAAAAGATGAAGATGAATAAGATGGGAAGTGCGGAATATCCGGAGGTGCCGGAAGGCGGGGAAGATACGGGTTTGGAGACCCGGGAAGCAGGAGGTGCAAATGCATATGAATGCAATAGAATGGACGTGATGAATGCAGTGAATGCATGAACGCAATGAAATGTAAAGAAGATGAGGAATGTGAAGGGTGAGAGGGTGAAATCCTCCTCTTTCCCCTGGGAGTGGCCCATGAAGAAAACGTGATAGACAAGAATATGGATGAAATAATGGAAGGCCTTTTGGCATCAAGATAACTGCCCCTCCACGGCAGTGAAAGTGTATGAGAAATAGCCCCTGCCGAGGCTTCAATGGTGAATGACAACTCCCTAGGAGAGTGCAAAGTAATGGTGTGAGGGAGTTGGAAAATTGGAACATGAAGCATTGCCATGCCCATTAATTGTGGTGTATAGGAAGTGTTGAACAAATTGGGCATTCGCCCCTTGTATGGAGGAATGGAATCAAGATTTGGAAGAGGGAACAAAGGGTGCCCTGCCTGGCCCTTGGATGGCATCAATTCTTGGCATTCTTCCCTGAGCAATGGCGGTGACTTGGCCTCTGCGACCATGCTCGGCACAATAATCCGGATTGGCATCCGGTAAAGGACTTCTTGAATCTTGAATCGCATAACCGTGGCCACATCTGTCTTGCCCGGCTCTTGATCACCTTCGGCACAAATACTTGCAGAAGCACTCCCATTCCGAGTAGTAAAAGGAGGTGAAGCGGAGGCGGAAGGCTTTGTGAGTGGTGGAGGTATAATGGAAAGTGTTGGCGTAAGTGGAGGCGGAGGTTCAAACACATCGAGTTTCTCCCTTTGCTTGCAAGCGGTCGGGGTTAGCTCGAGTGCAAAAAGTGGTGGGTCCTGCTCAGGATTAGCCATAGGTAAAGGTGGAGGGTTAAATAGTGGGGTAGGTAAGGTGGTTTTTAGGGATGGTGGTAATGGGAGGTCAATTGGAGGAGGTTCAGTGGTAGGCTCGGTGTAGGCCGATGTGGAGGTTACTGACTTAATAGGTGGAGGTTTTATAATGGAAGGCTCAGCGGTGGCTAATGGTGTGAAGGTTGATGGTATAGTGGGTGGAGGTGTAGTTGGTGGAGGGTTAATGGGCGAAGGTTTGGTGCGTAGAAAATGACGGACGGGGCGAGCAGTGTTAGGAGTGGGAGTGGGAATGGGAAGAGACTCAATAGGCGCCTGTGCGGACGATTGGAATATCGACCCATCGTCGTAACACCAACTAGTCTTATAAACAGGGGTTGAATTGGGAGTGGTTTCCTCCTGAGCAGGGGGTTCATTGAATGAAAATGGGGAAAGCGGAAAGTTAAGGAAACTCGGAAGGGGTGCCTGCGGAGCTTCATCATCATCGTATACTGCCTCGGATTCTCCGAATGCCGGCTCTTGCTCACTTGAACCGCCGACGCTGTAATCATCCCTCCTGTCTTTCCACTCTCTCTCCATCTTTGTAATCTCGTCCAAAGCGGCATGGAGAGGATTGACTGGAGTAGGAGGAGCCGTGACCCTCTTTATTTGTTCCTCCATCAAAGTAATCTTATCAAGAAGAGATTGTTGGAGGGGTGTGACTTGAACAACCGAGGGTTGGCAGGGCCTTGAAGGAGGAGGGGCCGCATAAAAAGGCCGTGGAGGGGAGTTGACGGTATGACCCGTAAAAGAACCCGGATGGGCCGGATTGCAAGGAGTAAATGGGCCTCGGGGCCGTGTTGGAGGAGGAATAGAAGGAGGCGGGTGTCGGACCACCCGAGTAGAATGAATAGGGGGAGATGGGTAATGGGCTACCTGATTAGAGGAAGGAGGTGGTGGGTGATGGGCCACCCGTATAGGAATAGAAGAAGGAGGAGATGCAGGAGATGCGCCCTCAACGGCTGCCTTAAGGGCTTGGATCTGTTGAGGGGTGAGATGATCTAATGCATGCAAGATTTGGGAGACCTTCTCATCATTGGGAGGAGACGGTCCCGTTGGAATAGTGGCTCGTGATTGAATTGGAGGGGAATCGTAAGAATGGTCATTGCCCATGGGTCGGGCATGACCATAAGAATGAGGACGGGATCCCCTAAAAGGATGGTGAGAATTATGAACATGTTGGAATTGAGGATTATAAGAAGTGCTAGGTTGTGCATCCTCATGAATTGAATTAAACATGTTATTTCTATCATGGTAAGTCATTATATAAACTAAGTTCACAACAATATGCAAATAAACACACAAGTTAGAATGGTTACCGTGATTTTGATGTGTTTAAACCTTGGTGAATTAATGAATTTTATGCAAATGGATATGATTCACACAAGGGGGAACCTAGTTTCAATATGATTCAACTCCAATGCCAACTAGGAACACCTTCTCACCGTATAGGCCAACTAATCCGGGACTCCAAAAGGGTACAACCTGCCCGGCGTCCGTGAGGGAATCCACGGGTGCGGGGACTTACGGAGGCTTGGAAAAGGGATTTCCGGTCCAAAGAGACGGAATGTTCAATGGAGGGTCGTCCCGATTCCAAGGGGGTGTGTGGATCCTAATGAGGAGAGAGGAGGTCTCCCAACCCAAATGCAAATATGTGTAAATGCAACAGATGTATAACAGAATATAAAATATGAAGAAATAAACGGGGAAGCACGGCGAAAACACAGGAAGAAGACGCCCTGGGGCAGGGCGCTACTAATCAAAAAGACGCCCTGGGGCAGGGCGTGAAACACTGTGGGGGGCCCACAGGCAAGGTAAAACGCGCCCTGGATCAAGGCGCTAAAACTAAAAGAAACGCCTCTGGCGAGGACGTTAAAGAAACGCCCTGGGGTGAGGCGTTACAAAGGAAAGGACGCCCTTCAGGTAGGGCGTCAAATTATAAAACGCACCCTGATGTGGGGCGCTACGCAACAAAGAAACGCCCTGCTCTAGGGCGTGAATTCTCAGTGTAGGAGATATGAATAAAAACGCCCTGTCAGAAGGCGTTACTCATGAAAGAGACGCCCTTGGAGGAGGGCGTTAAACGAAAACACGCCTCTGACAGGGGCGTGAATTAGCTTCCTTCAGAAACTCCTTCACGGCCAGAAATGACAGAAGCACTCACAGCAGCAGGGCAATCAACAGATTAAAAGAATCATGCTCATCAAAATTTTAAATAAGTGGAAATTTTAAAACAAATCTATTCAATTGACAAATCACTTAGGGGAGAGTGCAAAGCACAATGGAGGGTGCCCGAGGGGCACAAAGGAAAGGGTACCGAGGGTACCAATGGGAAAGGGCACACGTGGGTGCCAAAGGGAAAGGGGTAATCAAAATAAAAACAAGAAAGGGTCCCACCGTGATCGCCAATTTGTGGATCTCTTTTAAAATCCACACTTAAATATAAAGAGCAATAGATATGATGAAAGCAATAAAAAAAAATAGCACGAGGTGCTAATGTGGAGTGTGTGCGTGATCGCCAGAGACGCGAGGGTCTCAAAGAGGAGATAATATGGGGAGATGATCGCAGAATACCTCAAAACGCGGGATGATGTGAGTGCTCCTTTTCTCTTCAAAATCGGCCGGCCGATGAAGAGAGTCTTTCAACTTTGGTTACCCTTGCAAAACAAAGACAACAACACCAAAAGATATGGATTAGAAATAATGTGTGTGTAGCATCAAGTTCATAATAGAAAGGTGAGCATGATAACATATGAAATACACACCTTAAGGGTGTTGGCCCTTAAACCCCTATGCAAAGAGGGTGTGGGAGGTATGAATGCATGTAAAAATACAATGGGGAAAGAGTGCAAGAGATGCACTAAAGGGGAGATCTCAATGATAGTTGAGAAAAATTAATATAATAATGAAACATGATGCATGCATGAACTAATGAAAAAAATACAAATAAGGGGGAGATAAGATAGAAAAATCTTGTTTGGTGGCTCTTTTGGCTTGAATGCTCGATGGGAGAAAGGCTTCAAAAGGGATGAAGACTTGAACCGTGAAGAAGCCTCTCCTTAGCCAATGCCACCCTACCTTCGGTTCCTGTAAAAAGAAAAGAAAACAACAGAAGAAAAAGAGAAGAAGCAGAAGAAGAAGAATAAGAAGAAGAAGAAGAAGGAGGCAGAAGAAGAAGAAGAAGAAGGAGAATACGGAGAAGACAGCAGAAGAAGGGGAAAGAAGAAGAAGAAAGGGAGGAAGAAGAAGGAAGAAGAAAAAAAGAAAAGAAGCAGCACACAAGAAGAACAATAGAAAGAAGAAGAAAAAAAATAGAAGAACGTCAGCGGAGAATAAGAAATATCGGAACCGAAGAAGAAGAAAAAATAAGGGGATCAACCCCTTATAGGATTGATCAAAGGATAAGCAAGGCAAGAGTCCCAACTGGGGAAAGGATTGGAACGGGCAAGAGCCAAAATAGGGGAGGATTAGACTGGGCAAGAGCCCAAACGAAGCAGGAGTCTCTCTGGGAAAGGCTGCGTTCGTTCGGAGCACAAAAGTGAAACACGACCTGGCTCAGGGCGTCAATTCAAGAATTGACGACCTTCCGAAGGGCGTCTTTTAAAAACACGCCCTGCACAAGGGCGTTAACTCCTGGATCATTTTTAGAAATGAAATTGAAACACGTCTGAGTCAAAGGCGTTAATTAAAAAACGCCTTAACAAAGGACGTTAATTAAAAAATTCGAAATAGGGCTATTTTTTATTTCTCAATATTATTTTCCCATTTTTTAGGTGGAGGTGCATCTCGTCGCCCTGATTCCAACGACTATTTTTGTGAATTTTTCTGACACCCGGAAGGCCACCAAATCACCTCTCAAAGGGGTTAAAAAAATAATAATAAAATAATCAATTTGAAAACACGCCCTCACGTACGTCGTCAATTCATTTTCTTTTGATTTTTTATTCAAAATAACGCCTTAGGAAAAGTCGTTAATTCCCGAAAAATTCCGAAAAATTCCAAAAAAAATCCAAAAAAATAGAAATTTGAAAGAATGGACGCCCTTCACTGTAGTCGTTAATTTTTTAAGAAACGCCCATGTATAAGTCGTTATTTAAAAGACGCCCCAAGTCAAGTCGTTATTTCTAAAAAATAGAGAAAAATGCCCAGAAAATCCAAAAAAAATTCAGAAAAATCCAGAAAAATACAGAAAAATAGGGGAAAATAGAAAAAAAAAAGAAAAGGGTGAAAAAAAAAGAAGAAATCTAAGAAAAGTGAGAAAAACCACTCAAATAGAACTAATTTGAGGGTCAAATTGGGGCATTACAAGGCAATATGAGATGTACTCATAGTAACGTCAATTTTGGCGTGTCTACAGCATCCTCAGGAATGGGATGACTTTCTTCAGCCTGAGGCTCTTGCGAGTCATTACTAGGGGTTGCAGTTGGTTCCATGGAAATGGACTCCCAACATTTGTATGGAGTGTCAACTCCACGATCACTGTGCGCCTACGCCCGGGAAGGGCTTGAGCCTTTTACTTCTGCCGATGGTTCGGCTATCTCATAGTCTTCTATGTATTCATCATAGATCACCCATGGGGGGTCTTCATTTGTTATAGTGTAGGTTGAAATCATATTAATTTCCTTAGAATCTTCAATGGAGAAACCCAGCCCTGGGTGCTGAGTGATTTGCAGGAGTCTTCTATCCATGTTCGGGGGATCCCACAACTCTTTGAACATCTTCTTCTGACTGGCGTGCTGACAGAAGGGGATTTGCTGTTTCTTGGCCAGCTTGACTGTGCGGCCAGTCACATAAGGGAGTCTCGTGATTGGGACAAGTAGGTCTTGCATCTCTTTGGGGAATCTGCAATCATCATCCCCTTTTATAGGCAGCTTCTTGGCCACATAGAATATGGTAGGCTGGCCGTCAGGATTAGGAATTTCTATGATCTTCAACACTTCGACTGTTTGGCAGTCTGCATCGGCTGTGGGTTTGACAACCCCAAGTGGGACCTTAATGTCCCCAAGCAATTTGGCGGGGTTTAGTGTCCTCGATTGAGGGTAAAAGTTGAGTTGGAGAACTCTGGGGTCTCCTTCTTCTTCAGTTCGGAATGACACCTCTGAGGGAGCTATATAGCCAGGCGGCAATGGGGAAACCAGTCGCCGGATTCTATTTTCTTCTTTCCCTTGTCCTTAGCTGGAGGACTGGGATTCTTTGGCTTCTCTAGATACATAGCTGCATCTGACAAGTGACATTCGAACACCTCAAAAGGGTGTAAGTCGGCGAACACTCTTTCTTCTTTCCCACCCCGGGGGTACTTTATGCATTGGTGGAGAGTAGAAGCTACCACCTGATTTTTGTGCAGCCATGGCTGGCCGAGCAGTGCTTTGTATGATGTATCAGAGTTTATTACGTAAAACTGCACTGTGGTGGTGAAGTCGCCAAGCGAGAGTTCAAACTCCGCCATACCCATGGGGACCTCGCATTTCTGGTTGAAGCCAGCAATTCTCATATCCCTGACCTCGATCAGATGCACATCAAAGCAATATTTCTGATATATCCGATAAGGGAGTATGTTGACTGCTGCCCCCGGATCAATCAATACTCTGCATATTGGTTATTTGTTCAGATGCCCCTTCATGTAGAGGGGCATGTTGTGGTTGACGGAAGGTAGAAGCATGTCCTCCTCCGTAAATGTCATCGCCACCCCTGGCTGGGCTTCAGCAAAGTAGCTTTCAAAGTATGCCGGTGTTTGCAGGGCCGTGATGACAGCTTGCCTTGTTTCTTCATCGAGGGAGAGTATATCCCAGACGGAGAAGTGTGTCGGGATTCTTTTCAGTTGCTTTACTATTATGCTGGTGCCTCTGACGCTAGTCCGCCTCAGTTCTTCGGGCCTTTTACACTTGCCCCCAGGGTGCTCCTGAGGAGCTGGCTCGGGAGGTGGTTCATCTTTTTCTTGTAGTGCCACTTGGGCGTGTTGCACTGGTCAGGCCAGTTCTTTCTCTTGTACAAATTCGGAGAAGCTTAGGGTGCTTGCCGGGTCTTTATTTGATGGAGTAGATACTCCTGAGAGTAAGGTGGGAGCTACCTTAACCCTCCATTGCTGTTGCGGGCGTGGCCGTCCGCCC
Organism: Amorphophallus konjac; assembly: GCA_022559845.1. Lineage (NCBI taxonomy): Eukaryota > Viridiplantae > Streptophyta > Magnoliopsida > Alismatales > Araceae > Amorphophallus > Amorphophallus konjac. The sequence continues at coordinate 66,362,862 of CM040129.1, forward strand.
TCTCGGGATGCTAGAAATTCGGTAAAGGAGGGAGCCTCCTTGCTGCTAACACGTTCAGGGTAGAGCCCTAGTGGAGGAGGAATCTCCACCCCTTTGACTTAAGGTTGGGGAACTTGGTATGGTAGCTCACCACGCAGCATGATATTGTGGCTAGCTTTGGGAGGGTGTCCCCATTTCCTTCCCGATCTGGTAGCATGTTGCGAAGTAGAAGCTTCAGCTTGATTTGCTTCTGCTGGCATGAGGCATATCTCTTCGTCCTCCTCTTCAGAGATTTGGACTGTTTCAAATAGGGCTGCAAGAGTGTTGCAAGATACAACCAGAGCTCTTCTTTTATTCTTGGATTTCTTATTCTTTTTCTTCGCAGTCAAGGGCTGCTCTGGGGGAAGCTCGTCCCACATGCCATGTTCTTCAACTTCAGCTTCAGCTTCAGTCTCTTCCATTAGTTTCAGGGATTTGAGTTGCTCCCATGGGACATATTCTTTCAGCTGGACTGGCCGCATCTCGGGCTGTTCATATTCATCTAGCCCATTAATAACGTCTTGAAGCCGTGCCACCGCCGGGTTGGCCTCTTTATGCACCCGTATAGGGATGTGTTTTTTCTTATTGTTGGTGAATCTTCTGATGACCAACTGAGGAGTTGTCTCATGCCAGACGGGGGTCACGACCGGGGGTTCCGGCCGAGGTGTGACACCTCGTATATGACTTGTCGGGCTACGATGAGGCACCGCCCTTCTCTTTGATTTAGTCGGCACGGTGTGCCAATCTTCTTCATCTTCGGCCTGCGCCAGGATATAGCCCTCATAGGTGTGTTGAGTGCAGGCTTCCACCATTTCTTCGGGTAACTGCTGATATGTAGATATCATATTGATGGTCACCCCTAGAGTGGGCATTTCATGTGGGCCGGGGGATCGACTTGGTGCTCCCCCATTTGTAATTCTCCTTTCTTGATCAAGGACTCAATGATGTCCTTGAAGATATAGCAGTCCTCGATGGGATGCCCATTCATTTGATGATACGGACAGAAGCGAGGATCGTCCTTTCTTCTGAGATCGCCAGGCCGCTTTGGCTCCGGAAGGGTGATCTTGCCGAACTTCACAGCCCATTCAAATAAGAGCTGAGTCTTATCTCGACGGAATGAGTACAGCTTTTTCATTTTGTCCCGTAGGGATGGGCCTTCTCGCCGATCTACGGGCTTTGACGGGGGAGGCTGAGCTACCCCTTTCTCCTTTTCCTTCTGTTGTTCAAAGGTCTTGAAGTCGACCGTGTGCACTTCTTGAGATGATGGTCGTTTGTCAGATGACCGGATCTTTTGGCTTGAAATAGCAGGAGCGGCTGAGTATTTTTAGAGGAATGTCTCGACCTCCACCACCACATTGTTCAGTCGGTCAAATGACTTGATTTCAATGCCTATCATTCTTTCTAGCACTTCTCTTTGCAGATTATGCTTGCATATTTAGATGGCGTCCTCCTGATGCGGCGGTCGCCTGCACTTCATGCTGAGGTTCCTCCATCTTTTGATATATTCCAGGGTGGACTCATCGCTCCTCTGCCTGGTTTCATATAGTTCAGCTACCGTCACCTCCCTTTCGATGATGTGGAACCTTTCTTTGAATTTTCTTTGCAGGTCTAGCCAGTCAATGATAGACCCGGCTGCAAGCTCGTTATAAGGCGAGCCCTGTTAATGTGGACCTGAAGAATTTTAGCAGGTAGGATTCGTCAGCCGCCAAGTCACCTATCACATTGGTGTAGTAGGCAATGTGCTCGCATGGAGACCCTTACCCGTTGAATTTCTCAAACTTCATAGGCTTAGTAATGCTAGGGGGCAGCCTCTTGGCAACATGATGTGGAGGCTATGGCACCCTATAGACATCAAATGAGGCGGAGTCACCATCGCTCCTTTCTGCCAGCTTCATTTCTATCATTTGCTCGACCATGAGTTTGTTCATCACTACCGGGTCAACCAGGCTTGGATATAAGTGAGCTTGCTGCATCTGCGGCGTTGTCAATACGGCCGCGTGGGGTGTAGCAGGAGCCCCTTGGAATTGGAGGATTGGAGGTTGCGGCGTAGCTGTAATTTGTTGTTGCGGGAGAGGAATGCCCCCAGTGTAGTTATGCACCGGTTGTGGGGTGATTGCCTGTGGCGAGCCTTCAAATGTCTGGCCGCTGCCGCCCGATGTCTCGGGGAGGGCTTCTAGCTGTCTGGGCGCAGAGGTATGAGCATGCCTCTCGCTCAGCTGCTTCTTTAACGCTTCAATTTCTTGTCGATAGCTTTGCAGCAACATCAACAAGGTTGGATCATTGGTAGAAGGGCTGGGGAGGCTTCCCATCTCCTCAGATGGTGATTCTTCAGATGAGGTGGATGGCATTCCACCGTCACCTTCCATTGTGATTACATTGGCAGTTAAGGCAGCTGGCATCTCCCCTGGATTTGTCGTCTTGTATACTTTTACTTCTTCTCCTTGCACATCTGGTCGGCTGACCAGGGAAGGTTAATCTTTCGAACACCGAGACTCTCGGTGCATCTTTTTCATAGCGGGGATGCCCGTAGCATCTTGATTCCGTGTCTTCTCTTCCCACTGGGTCGATTGGACATCCTTGACCTTCTTCGACAGTGGTGATGGCTTGCAGCAGCCGTTGCCTTTCTAGGGAGGTGTTCCCGACCCCACGGAGATATCCACACATGGCCTGGGTGATGTCTTCTTCTTCATAGTTAGGGTAGTCCATAGACGGCGGTACCCTTGCTTGTGCTGGGGGCCCATAAGCGAGCCGATCCCTCTTGGCGGTCTTGCTATGATTCTCATCATGTAAAAAGGCATTCTCCTGTCGTTCATTGCCTTGGACAGGTAATTTGCGAGACGCCCCTACTGGCATCTCATGGTTCTTCACCCTTTCCCTTCTGGGCTTGTTGGTTTTAGTAGGTCCCGGTCGAGTTGACGTTGGGACCCGAGTAGGTTTTGGTACCCCAACCTGCTTAATCTCGGATGGCCTGGGGGCCAGTCCATTCTTCGACCGACAAACGGCTCCACTATTCTTCTTCTCTATTCTCCCTAGCGCTTGGAAAGAGTTGCGCACTAGAACATTTGGCACAATTCGATCGGGGATTACGTCGGCTTTTCGGCCATTGAGGTGGACCCGGATGCCTCCGATCAGGAGCGACTTGCCGGTGTTAGAGATCCGGCCCCTGGGAGCGACAGCAGTAGCATTCCTTCGACTCCTCCTTCGGCGGGACGCCGTCTTCTTGGTGGCCAAGTCCGTGTGGAAAAGGACGTGGTGGACAAAACACCCCACCATCTTGATCGCCACGCGGTCGGAAGTAATCACCGACGGCCTGGCGGCAACAGGATTGATGGCAGCAGCCCCGGTAGCGAGGCCATGGACTTCGACGGGCTTGGGCCCCTCGACCTTCAGGAGGTTAACAAAGGCCACCCCCAAAAAATTGGGGAAGCCAACCGTTGGAGGGAAATTCCCGAACTGCATTGGGACCGCCAGGTAGCATTCCTTGACGTGGCTCGCCACGGCCAGTGGTCCAAATACAGTAGCCATTGCAGTCGCCAAAGCACGACCCTATAATTGCAAGAGACACAGTTTAGAATCTCAAGAAGAGGCCGTGGGGCCCCCAATCCCGGTGAAGAGATGAAGGGAGGTCCAGTCCCACCAGGCGTGCCAGACTTGTGGACGCACTTTCGGGACATTGCTCGTTTTTATTAGTTTATTCATCCTTCTGTTCGTTTATTCGGTTTATTAGTGTGAGGGCGTGCCAGTCACCTAGGTGACGATTTATGCGGGCTTAGAGAAGCCCTTGGTGTGCTCGATCTGACTAATCAGACGATTGTGTGTGTCGTGTCGGGATTGAGAACCCGTCATACCATAAAGGCTATGACATTAATTACATCCCCTCGGAGAGGAGAAAACCCTTGATTAATCACCGGAAAAGGGGGCCTTACGGCCTGAGATTCATAACAACGGAAGCGAGAGACAAAACCTCGGATTGCGTTTAAACAGACCCCGCGTCGGGGTGTAAACGTTCATAGATGCATGCATGTCGGTCACTGGCGGACCATTTCTTGTTCGGATGGAAGTCCGCGTTTGTAGCGTAAGAGACGGTGACAAACCGTAAAAATGTCTGCCGTGAGTACGGCAAGTTTAATGCAAGTGCGGGATTAGATCCTGGTATATATGTCGGTCACTAACGGACCATTCATTATTTAGACGAGAGTCCGCATTCGAAACATCAAAGACAACGACAAAGCCATACGGATGGCTGCCGTAGGTACGGCAAGTTTAATGTGGTTGCGGGATTGGATCTCGGTAGAGGTGGGTCAAGCTGATGAACTATCGACCCCAGATGTGCCCAGATCATGACCATGTCAGGGATTCCGAGGTCCACATCTAGTACCATGAGGCATCGTTGCTTTTCTCTTCACGCACAGTCCGGGGGAGTGAATTGTTAACTGTGAAGCCAGAATTCGCCAACGTGCGCCCTCGCCCCCGGAAGGAAATTTTGATTATGGAAGGGGCAACTTTTGATTATTGGCTTCATATTCCTTTCATTTGTTTTATCCATTAACTTCAAATCTTTTTGTATTTGGTTAATCACTTTCTTTCTTTCAGGCACACCGGATTAAGGGAGAAGCCATGGGGGCGCGCCGGAATGGGGCAGCACATAGGGGCGCACCGGAATAGAGTGGAACAAGAGGGCGCACCAGATAAGGGGCCCAAGAGTGGCGAGCCGGAATAGATGGAGCAATGGGGGCGCGCCGGAATAGGCTCAATGACGAATGGCACGCCGGATTAGGGTCACTATTCATTCCAATATTTTGAAAGTGGTTTTGAGTGTAAAGCTAAACCGGCGCGGGGGGGTACTGCGCCGGATTAACCCGCGCCGGAATAGGGGCGCGCCGGGTTAGGTTCTATGGGTTTTATTTCATTCTGTTTCTTCTTTCTTTCACCCGCAGGTTACTTTGATGATTGATTTGTTCATCCGATTGATGGATTGGGTTTGTAGAGAGAAAGCTTAAGTGTTTTGATCGTTTATTAAGGTCAATGAACATGAGAGTTTGGATGTTTTATTAGAAAGGTTTGTTTATGTAGGAACTCAGAGGTTCAATTTGATTCGGGGCTTCAAACATATGATGTTCTTATCCCCAGAGAGCTTAGTTTGTTTGTTTGTTCTTATGTGTTCTTGGCCCTGGCAAAAATTGGGCAGCATCTCCCCCGGACTGAGCTTTGCCAGAGAAAATAGAGGAACACCAAACGGATTGCTCCGGGGTGAACCTCAGAATGCAAACCTCACGGCAGTCCTATAACCCAGATGTGAGTGTGGAAAAAGCTCAAGGACTACCCTTCGAGAGCTCTCACAACTCACGAGTGATGATTCACGAAGCGGGACGAATGTTTGCCATGTAGGGCTATGGATGTTCATCCTTCTGTGGGTTCCTTTGAAGGCCACGCAATGGAAAAGCGAGCTTCAAAGACCCTAGATGTGTGGGAGACTTAGAGTAGAACAGAATGGAGGCTCAACAAAAACACCGTGCTTGCCAAAACTCTCTTTTCTTTTTATTCATCCACCATAGGGGGGAAAGATGGATACAGAGGATGAGGTTTCATCTCAAAAAATAGAAAGGAAATACATTGCAGGGGGGAAAATGAAAAGATACACCGATGGGGGAGGGGAAGAGAGCACAAGCTCTTCCCCTCCTACTCACCTCTCGCTCGACTCTCTTCTCTTGACCTTTGGCTCTCTTCTCTCTTTTTCTTCTTCTCTGTTGGCTAGCTCTCCCCTCCCGAGAGCTCTCTCCTGGTGTGTGTTCGATCCCCCCGAGCCCTGGTTCTGGAGGAAGTTCTCCCCTCCTTTCTTCTTTTTGTTCTCGAACCATGTAGGATGCAGGGGAGGCTCATCCGGGGAAGAAAGCTCCCAGAAGCTTCTTCCTTTCTTTTCCCCGACAAAGGAGTTGGTAGCAAGCTATTTCTGACTTCCTGAGCTTGGCCGACGGATAATCGGGAGCTGTCGGGAGACTTCTCTGCTTCACGCAACTCTCAGTCCATCTGTCTGCGGGAAACAGGGGGCCGAAAGCAAGATGGGATAGCTTCGAGTTAAAACGGCGTGACATTGTGCGCGCCGGATTAACAACACCACGAGAATGGCTTGAATAGTAAAGCGTGAATAGTGATATGAATAGTGGCATGAATAGTGATATGAATAGTGATGCGCGCCGGTTTAGGGGCTATGCAAGGGAGTGCCACGTATTAACATCCAAAGAGGAAGGAGCGCGCCGGTTTAGGTGATGGCCGCGCCCATTTTGGCTTCACCTCAAGGTCTCGACCATTCAAACGATCGCTTGTATTCCCAGAATGCTTCGGTTACAATGCATTGCCTTCACGGTGTTTTGTTTGAAGCCCTTGAGCCCCGGTTAAGTACTTCATATGACTTTTAGCACATGCCGAACCCGTGTCCGAACTCTCAGGTTTTCTCTCGATTCGGGCTTCGGCACAGCCAGTTGGAAGGTTGCGGCCATGTCCTTTGCTTGAGGGGGCTCTATCTTGGACGACAGGATATCAGACACGTGCTCATCCCGTCCGGAGAGTGCGTAGGGTATATTCGGCCGTCCCGTCTACGACTTGCTCTCTCGAGTGCCGAGACGTGCGCGCCTTATGATCTTCATCATCATTTTTTGATGTCCACAACTGTCGGTAGGAGCTGCCACTCTTTGCTCTTCTACGCAAGTGATGGCGCTACTCCCCCATAAGCTAGATTACCTCTCTATGCCCTCCACACGGGCTCCTGTCGAATAGCCTCCATCCTCGTGCACTCTATCTCACCCCGCAGTCCTGCGAGCTCATCCCGTAGTCCTGTGACCTCGTCCTGCATCCCTGAGGCCTCGCTCAAGGCCTCTTTCAAATCTCGCACCTTGCATTTCACACTTAATGTTAACATCTAATTAAAAATGCAATTAAAGGTAAGAGAGGTCAGGGTACTCACCTTCTCTGCAAGGGAAGTCTCGATTGCCTTGGCCCGAGATAGCACTCTAGTGAGCCACTCATCTAGCTCAACCCGATCAGTGGGTGTCTGAGAGGAGGTAGAAGGATGCTAGGCTGACTGGCACTACGCCATTTCACCTCGTTGCATTAATAAAAATTGGTTAGCTCAGAGTGTCATTATTGAATTCAAGGGTGAGGTGCTCTTACGAATATGTCCAACGTGCGTTGGAGCTCATCTCGTTGCCCAATGGTCTAGTGGAGCAACCCCTGGAGCTCCGCTATCCTACCCTCAGGGTCAAACTACATAGAGAGCCATATTAATATATTATTCAATTACAATGCAAGAGGAAAGTGTTGGTAAGAACTCACTAGTCGACGGGTGCCTCGGAACACCTAGTTCCCATAGCGCCGTGAGAAGGGCCGTAGGTACTCCTCATCGGACTGTCCTCTCACTATCAATGGGTGTCCACGTCGCTCCCAGTCCTAGATCTGCTCTATTGCATGCACCCTCCAGTCAACACTCCCCAGCTGCCCTCGAAACCTCTGCCCGGGGTGAATCATGGTCTAACTAGAAGGGAACTCCACCAATGCTTGGTCAACTCCCAGTGTTCGCATGATCAGCTAGTAGTGGACAGGCTCCACTATGTTGAGTGAATGCAACTAGATCTCCCTACCGAAATAGGTAGAGCCAGCTATCATCCATGGTAGGTCATAGGCTTCCTCCCGGTACGGGGTCCAGTGTTGTGTTATGTATGTGATTTTGATGACAATAAAACTTTATGTATGTTTGAGAAAGCCTACTAATGAATAGGAATGGTTGTGAAAACACGAATTCATATTTACATATGTGTGTGATGCATGAATATCTGATGGTCCACACTTCATGAATACCATGGTGGTCCACACTTCTTTTGTTCCAAGTTGATTGTACTTGAACTGTGTGAATATGTCAAAGTGAGTCTCATGATTTGTATGTGTGTTTTGGTTTATTCCAAAGAGACTGCACTTGAACTCTGTGAACATGTCAAAGTGAGCCTCATGATGTGTATGTGTACTTTGGCTAATGCAAAATTGAATGGTTGATTTATATTTGATTAAGTCTGGCTAGGGTTAAAATTCAGGAAAAACTCAATCGATTGAATTTCAATTCAGTTCACTGATATCTGTCGACCTTCAAAAATTTAGTCGACGGATTTTCTGAAAAATCTGTCGACCTCCAAGAAAAATCAGTTGACCTTGCACTTACCTTGATTGTTTAAGTTGAGTCGACTTGCTCTTACGCTGAGTCGACGCAGCTCTCCAAGGCTGGTTTACTTTGAGTCGACATGAACTTAATTTGAGTCGACCTGCTTCAACAATTCACTCAATTACTCTACATCAAGTCGACTTGGTTCTCCTTTGAGTCGACTTGCTTATGCATGTGATGACCTGCTTTCATCTCCGTCAACCAAGCTTAAGATTCCTTTTAGTAAGTCTTAATGCATGTTGATTAAGAATGAAATTAACTCAGTCTTGTATGTTTTTTTTCTGGTCCTAAGGCTTTTATGCTTCATAAATGAAAGAAGGGCAATTTGATGTGTTTTAGATGGCTATGTACTGGGCCTGGAGCAAAGGGGACGACACCCTTATACAAAGGGGTCGACACCTGTGCACTAATGTTCTGTAAATAGAACTTCAAATGCAAAGGGGTCGACAACCTCATAAAAAGGGGTCGACACCCTCTTAAAAATAGGTCAACGCCACATCTCATTAGGTCGACACATGTTCACTCGAATTGAAAAGGGGTCGACACCCTCATGAAAAGGTGTCGACACCTGTTCATACCAATTTCTGAAAACAGAACTTTAGTTTCAAAGGGGACATCCCCCTTGGAGCAAGGGGTCGACACCCCTATTATGTTCGCCCTTCGCACGTGATTTCCGTGGGCCTCTATGACCCACTCGTGTGACCCCCATTTGGGCTAACATTTTACCCCAATGTCCCTGGGTTATTGATAGACTTGTTAGAGTCACTTTGAAAGGTTCTAAAAGACCTTTTTGGCAAAGCATATCCCCTAACGTGGACAAATCAACAAGAAGCTTGAGAAGGAAGTCTTTTCACTGATTGGCTGATATTCCTTCGCCATTAGATGAAATAGAAGAAGTGAAAGTGAAGAAAGGCTAAGCAGTTGAGGAAGCAAGAGAGCTACAGAGATGAAGCCAAGGGGGAGATGCGAAGAAGTAGAGATGAGCTGCGAAATAGCAAGAAGGAGTTGTGTAGCGAAAGGGGTTGCAGACTCGAAGAAGAAGGGCTGTGGAACTGAAGAAGTTGTAAAGGAGATTGCAGTGGCTACGAAGATATAGATTCTAAAAGAGATGAAGAAGCTACAAAAGAAACTCTAAGAGTTGTAGAGCTGCAGAGCTGAGGAAGCAAGGATGTGAAGCTACAGAGAAGAAGGAGGACTGCGAGGAAGAAGAGCTACAGAGTTGAGGAAGCCAACGAAGTTGCCAAGAAATAAAAGCTTAAGGTAAGAAGGAACAACAAAGCTTAAGGAGAAGACAAGCTTAAGGAGCAGCGAAGCTTAAGGAGCAGACAAGCCTAAGGAGCAGCGAAGCTTAAGGAGCAGCGAAGTTGAAGAAAAAAAGAAGTTGTAAAAGAGATTGTAGTGGCTGCGGAGTTCCAGAAGCTAAGAAGTTGAAAGTGCTGCGAAGAACCTGAAGGAGCTGTGAAGAAACTCAAGGAAGGGAACCGCAACTACAGAGTTAGAGAGCAAGAGAAGCGAACGCAGAAGCTGGGTTGAGAAGAAATTTGTATTAAGCCCCGAGCCTTCTGAAGGATATCTAAGTGAACACGAACAAGAAGAGCAACAGAGTTAGAGAGCAAGATAAGAGCTTGTAGAAGCTGTGAAGAAGGAGGAAATGCAAAGAAGGAGTACCTTCTTGAGCAACGGATTGAATCATCTAAAGGGGGAATCTCATCTTGCTAGAGTTTCTATTTCTAGATCTAAAAATGTTGTGTTATTTGATGTCACTCTGATAGACATACTCTTTTAAACTGAAGATGAAACTATGTGTGTTCAGAATGTGCAGTGCGCACATCCGAGTGTGTCTGTGATCGCTGCGGTTTAGCAGCGTTGGTGCTTATGTTGGGGGTCATACCCATTTGTGTTGTTGTTAGACAACGTGCAGGTGTTTTGCCTGTGTGTGGCTGGGGAGCTTGTTCCCCGTGTGTTAGCAGGTGTTTGGCCTACGTGTGTGGGGGAGCGTAGCTACGTGTTTACTGTCTTGTAAGTGTCTGTAGCACCCCAGTGTATAATTGAATAAATTAAAAGGGTAATTATAAAGAAATTAAGGGAAATTCCGATAGGTCAAGTTGAAACCAATTTATAAAAATCTGGAAAAATTATAACCGCATAGAGGACGAATAGTTTAAACTTTTGTTCTTATGGGTCTACCCCTAATTAAAATCTTAAGCCAGCCGAATTCAGAGAATTAGGGCGTAATCCACGTTTAGCTTGTCGGACCTTGGATCGTTGAATTCAAACCCAATACCCGACCGTTTGAGCTCAAATCGGACCCTATTGAATGGCCTCGATGTGGAGATCATTTTCCCCTCTGTTCCAGTCAAAATTCTAAATCCTAGACTTCGAATTTGGGGAATGAGCGGCTGCTTGACCGGGTCTTGCGCTATTCACGCGCGAGTGGAGGTTCGTGGACTCTATCTATCCCAATCGACGCCCTAGCTATCATTCCTTCTATTTAAGCGAACCCTAGACCGACATAGACTCGCTTGGATGCTGTGGCGACCGACGAGGAGTTAGATCGTGGGAGATATTTGGTATTCTTCGCACGACCGACAGGCGACCTATTGTCATCTTCTTCCATCGTTTAAGGTAGTGCTGTGATGGAGGCATCACCCGTGACTCCCTTTGGCACGGGTCTTCCTCACACTCCGACGTCATTTGAGTTTGGGCCTCTCTCTATAAAGGCCCAATTATCCTTTTTGTGCTTTCTATTTGAGTCATTTGATGTAATTTTCATTTTACTTGAGTCATGTCCCTAGGTCTTGTGTTTATTTCCCCTAAAGTTTGACAGTCATTATGTTGTTTAGTTAGTTATTGGGCTCAATTCATTGGGTTTGGCCCAAGTGCACCCCCTACCCCCTCGGTTATTTGTCATTGAGTCTTTTGTCAGGGTCTTATTGTAAAATGTGGGTTGCCTATATATAGGGCCCCATTCCCTTCATTTTCGACTAATGAATCAATGCAAAATTTCCATTTGAGAGTTCACATTATTTAATTCTAGAGGAGTGAATCCAATATTGGGTGAGAAACCCTAGGGGAGAGAATCCCCCACCCAACCTTCTCTCTCTCTCCCCCTCTCTCACTTTCTCTCTCCATAGTTCGCCCCCATCTCTCTCTCCTCCACCTCCCAACCACCTCCACCCTCCCACCTACCCCATTAAGACCTCCCCACTTCCCACCACCCTCTTTAATCACTTCCCCCTAGTTCCAAGAGGGAACCCCCAATCCCCACCCCACCCTCCAACCACCAACCACCCCCACCTCTTTCCAACACATTTTTCCTTCTTCCCCATGCAACCTTCCACCTCCCAAGACCCATTTGAAATTTGAAACCCTTCCCTCCACTACTTTGGCCACCTCTCTCCCCTCCCTTAGGCTAGGTTCGCCCCCTTCCTTCCCTCCACCCTCCATCCTCCACTTCACCCTCCACCCTCCTCTCATCCTCCCCTTTGGCTGAACCAGCACACACACCCTTGTGCCACCCCCTTCTCCAGCCCCTCCACCACCCCTAGACACTCTCCACAACTCCCCCACCATCCCCAACCACCCCTCATCCACCTCCCTTTCACCATATGCCTCCCTCTCCTTCTTCTTCTTTAGCCATTAGAAGCTATACCTAGGTTGCAGCTTGCAGTCCAGAGGTTGCAGGTGAACCAGTAGCTTGCAGCAGCCACCACGACAACCTCCATGCGAATCTGAAGGCCCAGAATGTATCCACAGAAGCGTCTACCGGTCTACTTCGCAACGGCGGTGGTTTCATCCCCATCCGAGCTCAGTGCTGCCCGGGAGATCCGTTCTCCCACAACTGCACAGTGCTGCCCCTGCTGAGCACCTGAACCGGAGTAGAAGCTCTGCCACGACGAACCTCGAGGAATCAGGCCAAGAGTTCTTCTGGAAAGTTGTTCCTAGTCATGTCTACTTCAGAATCAAGAAGCAGAACTTCGATCGACGTCCGTGGGCCAGAGTTATCAATTTTCTCCCTTAGGTACACGGTTCTACTTCCCATAGTCTGCACCAACCTATCATCATTATTTAGAGTCCACTGGTCTTCTCCGGCATCGTTTGGCTTCGCCGTTAGTTCTGCTACGAAGAGGACTCATCCACGGTTCCAAAAGCTTTGGCGGTACTAGATTCTGAGTTCGGCGGGGCATCCACTTCTTCCTACTGTTGGAAACCTGAAGCTGTCAGTCTGAGAATCCGCAACCCTGTTCGAGCCTCCACCCAGACCAGCATCGACGCCAGAAGAAATCAACAAAATTCTGAGGCATTCCATTTCCAGTTAAGAAGAGTTCCCCACCAGTCTCATCTTCAGAAAAATTCCCTATCAAGTTCTGCGGCCTCAACTCTGTCTGCCTGTCACCTATCGCAGAGAGCAGGCAGATTCGCTTCGTCATCTTTTCATTACCTTTAGTCCAAGTTCCCCTCCCCGCTTGGCCGGCTGAAGGCCCCTCCCTGTGTGGAGGTAGTTTTAGTTGTAATATCACTTAACCCCCACCCCAAGGTCCCCCTCTTGCGAGAGGTGTAGTATTGTAATCATTTGGGCAGGTCAAGCTACCCCGACGCGGCGTGTGGGGATCCACCCGCCTCCCCGCTCGCCCTCGTCTCCAAGCGGGACCAGTTTCTTCAAACCGGTCGAGTAAGTGCTCCAAAACCTTGCTCTCATTTGTGCTTATCTTTCAATATTAGTTCTTAGTTCCGCTGGCCGTGAGAGTGAGAGCTCGATCCTCAAGCCCCGTTGCCTTGAGTGATCACCGTGGGGAAGAGTGTAACCGATGCCTTTAGCACTTTGTCGGTCCCATTGAATTGGGCTTCCACATCCTTTGGGAATAAAATCATAGCCTTGCTGGCCCTCTACCAGTAAGGGCCCAACCCTCACATCCTCTACTTGGCATCGCCAAGTCACCCCGGGCTTGGGTGAGCGACGATAGAGCGGTGGCCCACATCAGCCCGTTTGAATGCGATTGTGCTTGCTTACTTAAGTCCAATGGTGTGTCACATCAATTGGTATCAGAGCAAGTCATTGACTTGTCTCTATCAAGTCTAAGTCCTAGGACCTTTGCATTGTGTGTCCAACATCATTGTCCCCTTATCTTGCATGTCCACCCGTAGTGGTGCTAGTTACCGACCCGATCCATCATCTTCGGTTCCACCCATGGATCCCAATCCTCAACTCAACGAAGAAGCTCCTAGGGAGGAACCCCAAGGCCAAATGAATAGGGTAGATGCTGCCCTTACCAACATTCTTTCCCAACTTGAGTCCCTTTCCACTCGACTTGCTCGGCTAGAAGAGCATGAGTTCCACCCAAGGAACGATGAGCCAAGAATCCACCCTCCACATGATGAGCCTCATAGGGAAGACCCCCATCCAAGGAATAATGACCCAAGAGCCCATCCTCCACATGGTGAATTACATAGGAATGAGTTCCACCCAAGGAACAATAACCCAAGGGTCCACCTCCCACATGTTGAGCCTCATAGGGACGATTACCACCCAAGGAATAATGGACCAAGAACCCATCATCCACATGCTAAAATTCATAGGGAAGACTTGAATTTTGACCCCTACCATGACTATGAGAGGCCCCGCCACCATCAAATTCATGAAAGGTGTCCACGGGACGACCCGGATGACCCTCTCTTAAGGATGGTTAAGGTAGAGGCCCCAAACTTCGATGGTTCCCATGAACCAAGTGTCTACTTAGAATGGGAAACCACCATGGACCAATACTTTGAATTGTACCCTATGTCCGACCAAAGGAGGGTAAGGCTGGCCAAAATGCATCTCACCAAATTAACCAAAACTTATTGGCTAAACCAAGAGGGCTTAAAAAGGATTAGGTGGGAAGAGCCTATTGAAACTTGGGAGGGTATGAAGAACCAACGTAGAAACAAATACCTACCCCAATCCTACCTCCAAATGCTCTTAGATGAATGGCAAGGCCTCACCCAAGAAGGGAAAATCGTGGATGCATTGAGAAGTTTGACTCCTATCTTTTGAAGTGTGGAGTTCATGAGGACCCGGCCGTCACCTTGTCCCGCTTTAGAAATGGGCTCCAAAGCCAAATCAAGAGAGAACTTTTCATGAGGGACGTTCACAACCTTGAGCTAGCCTACCAAGTAGCTAGGGATGTGGAAAGATTCTCTAGGATCCCTCGATTTGCTACTCCCCGATCGGTCGATCCTAAACACATGGGACCACGACCCATTCCGACCACCCCCATGAAAGCCCCTAGCCCAAGTGGGAATGCCCCATTAAGGCCCTACAACCCTCCTCCTACCATCACTCCAAACAAGCCCACCCCTAATCACCCTCCTCCACGGAGGGAAGACATTCCCAAAGGCCCAAATGTAGGAACCACTCCGGGTAGCGGGCGTCAACAATGCTATAGGTGTCAAGGGTTTGGTCACTTTGCGGGACAATGTCCATCCAAAGGATTGTCTAGTTTGCTTATTGAGGAGGAAGCTCCCCCACCCCAAGGGGAACTTGAGGGTGTTGTTGAGGACCATGAAGCCTCCCTAGATTGGGAAGAAGAGTATGAGGCCCAATACCTTGAATCGGGACTAGACCACACCACTCCACCTACCAACTCCCATCTAGGAGTGATTAGATGCACCCTCACCAAACCCCAAGAAGAGGATTGGCGTCGAACCTCAATCTTTCACACCTTTGTCAAGATAGGGAGCCATGTAAGAAAAGTGATCTTGGACAGTGGGAGTTGTGTCAATGCCGTATCCCCCGATACCGTTAAGCTCCTTGGACTTGCTATCACCCCCCACCCAAATCCATACCGAGTCTCATGGATCAACAACAACTCCATCCCAGTCAACACCCAATGCCTTGTGCCCCTCACCTTCTCTTCATATCATGGACAAATTTGGTGTGACGTCATCCCCATGGAAGGAGGAAGCATCCTACTAGGAAGACCTTGGCTTTATGATGTAGATGCCACCATCTTGGGTAGGACCAACACATGTACTTTTGAACATGAGGGTAGGACTATTCGTCTTAACCCCTCCCCACCACGTCCCATGCCCAAGAGGGACACTCTCCCTCAAGGACACCACCCCACCACCACACAAGTCTTGGGGAACTCTACCCCTCCAACCCCATCCCTCACCCAAACTCCCAAACAAAGTGGGACCTCGGGGTTGACCAAGGGTCTTCATCTCATCACTAGGAAAGACCTTGAAAGGGAGATAGATCAAGGAGTACCAATATGTGCGGTGATCATTTGCCTAGGAGAGCCCACTCCCACCAACCCACATCCTATAGAAATCCGGCATCTCCTAGTAGAATTTCATGATGTGTTCCCGGCCGAGCTCCCGGACCAACTCCCTCCCATGCGTGATGTGCAACATGCAATTGATTTAGTTCCGGGAGCCACCCTCCCAAACCTTCCTCATTATCGCCTCAATCCCACAGAGCATGCCGAACTTCGTAGGCAAATTGAGGAACTCATTAGGAAGGGCTTCATCCGAATAAGCAAAAGTCCATGTGCCGTCCCGGCCCTTCTAACTCCCAAGAAGGATGGGTCTTGGCGGATGTGTGTGGATAGCCGGGCTATTAATAAGATCACCGTCAAGTATAGGTTCCCCATCCCTAGGCTTGATGACATGCTTGATATGCTAGTCGGAGCCACTATTTTCTCCAAAATTGACCTTAAGAGTGGCTATCACCAAGTTAGGATAAGGCCCGGGGATGAATGGAAAATGGCTTTCAAGACCAAAGATGGTCTCTTTGAATGGTTAGTCATGCCTTTTGGGCTTTCAAATGTCCCAAGTACTTTCATGTGTCTTATGACGGAAGTCCTTAGGCCTTTCATTGGGATCTTTCTAGTGGTCCACTTTGATGACATACTCATCTATAGTCAATCCCAAGAGGCCCACCTTGATCACCTTAGGTAAGTTTGCACCGTCCTCCGACAAGAGAGCCTATTTGCCAACTTAGGAAAGTGCCACTTCATGACCACATCCATCACCTTCCTAGGATTTGTGGTGTCCACCAAGGGAGTCTCCATGGACCCCGACAAGGTCCAAGCTATTCTTGATTGGCCGGAACCCCACACCCTTCATGAGGTCCGAAGTTTCCATGGATTGGAAACATTCTATAGGAGGTTTATTCGTGGATTTAGCACTATCACTGGCCCTATCACCGATTGTCTCAAGAAGGGGACTTTTGTGTGAACCAAATCAGCCTCTAAAGCCTTCCAAGAACTTAAGGAGAAGTTGACCCAAGCCCCAGTCCTATGCCTACCCGATTTCTCTAAAGTCTTTGAAGTCACATGTGATGCATCCGGGATAGGAATAGGAGGGATTCTTAGCCAAGAAGGACACCAGGTAGCCTTCTTCAGTGAGAAGTTATGTGATGCTAGGATAAGATACTCCACTTATGACAAGGAGTTCTATGCTGTGGTTCAGTCCCTCCGACATTGGAGGCACTACTTGTTGTCCAAAGAATTTGTCATCTTTTTCGACCATGAGGCCCTCAAATACCTCAACTCCCAACAAAAGCTAAATGCCCGACATGCCCGATGGGTTGAGTTCATCCAATCCTACACTTTTGTCATCAAACACAAAGCCGGGAGTGAGAATCGAGCGGCGGATGCCCTTAGTAGGAAAGTTTCCTTGTTATCCACTATCCAAGTGGAAGTGACCGGATTTGATAGGCTCAAGGATGAGTACCCTAGCTGCCCCGACTTTGGGCACATCTATACAACCTTGACCACCCATTCTAGCAAGGAACATAAGGGATTTGTCTTAGAGGATGGATTCCTCTTCAAGGGACCAATGCTTTGCATCCCACGGACCTCACTCCGTGACTTCTTGATTTGGGAATTACATGCGGGAGGGCTAGCTGGTCATTTTGGAGTCCATAAAACCATTGGTCTAGTTGAGGGACAGTTTTATTGGCCAAGTCTCAAGAGAGATGTAGGCAAGATAGTGGGTCAATGCCGAACATGTGCTTCGGCCAAACAGGTGAAGCAAAACACTGGCCTATATACCCCACTCCCCATCCCCGACCGTCCATGGCAAGACTTAAGCATGGACTTTGTGCTAGGATTACCCAAGACTCAAAGAAAGCATGACTCCATCTTTGTGGTAGTTGATAGGTTTTCCAAGATGGCCCATTTCATCCCATGCTCCAAGACCTCTGATGCCTCCCATGTGGCCCGGTTGTTCTTTGATGAGGTTGTCCGTCTCCACGGGCTACCTAAAACCATAGTCTTCGATAGGGATGTCAAATTCACTAGCTACTTTTGGAAAACTCTTTGGCACATGATGGGTACCCTCCTCAAATTCTCCACGGCCTATCACCCCCAAACGGACGGTCAAACCGAAGTTGTTAATCGAAGTCTAGGGAACCTCCTTAGGTGCCTTGTTGAGGATCGTCCGGGAAATTGGGATCTCATTCTACCACAAGCTGAGTTTGCATATAACAACTCCATCAATAAGTCCATAGGGATGAGTCCATTTGAAGTCGTGCATGGGTACAAGCCAAGGAAACTCTCAGATCTCATTCCCCTTCCCCAGCATGCTAGAGTGTCTATTTCAGCTGAATCATTTGCCCAGCATATTAGAGAATTGCATGAAGAAATTCGCGAGCACATAAGCAAAAAGAATGAGGCTTATAAGAGGTGGCCGACTCTCATCGGCGTCACCAAGAATTCCATGAGGGTGACTTTGTGATGGTGAGGACGGAGAGGCTCTCCCCGGGAGCCATCTCCAAATTGAGGCCACGTGGGGCTGGTCCCTTCCAGGTCCTGAGGCACATTGGTGCAAATGCCTATGAGTTAGATCTCCCCGAGGAATATGGGATAAGTCCCACATTCAATGTCGCCGACCTAGTGCCATATAAGGGACCCACGGTGGTACCCAGTGAGGAGATTGAGCCTATTCCTTCCCTTGAGAGAGCACCCACCTGTGAGGAGAGGCCACCACCCAAGAGAGCCCAGCGTGAACGTATTGAACAGATATTGGATGAACAAGTCACTACCACTCGGAGCAAGGTATACGAGCGCTATCTCGTCAGGCGGAAGGATCGGCCTCCTTCGTAGAATTCATTGGTGAGTCGGGAGGATCTCCAGCAGTTGGATCCTGACCTTCTCGAGCAGTACCACAGCCGGATGGACCCCTACTCGACGGAGTCGAGCTCTTCACAGCCCAGGAGATTTGATGGAGGCATCACCCGTGACTCCCTTTGGCTCGGGTCTTCCTCACACTCCGACGTCATTTGAGTTCAGGCCTCTCTCTATAAAGGCCCAATTATCCTTTTTGTGCTTTCTATTTGAGTCATTTGATGTAATTTTTATTTTACTTGAGTCATGTCCCTAGGTATTGTGTTTATTTCCCCTAAAGTTTGAGAGTCATTATGTTGTTTAGTTAGTTATTGGGCCCAATTCATTGGGTTTGGCCCAAGTGCACCCCCCTACCCCCTCGGTTATTTGTCATTGACTCTTTTGTCAGGGTCTTATTATAAAATGTGGGTTGCCTATATATAGGGCCCCATTCCCTTCATTTTCGACTAATGAATCAATGCAAAATTTCCATTTGAGAGTTCACATTATTTAGTTCTAGTGGAGTGAATCCAATATTGGGTGAGAAACCCTAGGGGAGAGAATCCCCCACCCAACCTTCTCTCTCTCTCTCCCCTCTCTCACTTTCTCTCTCCATAGTTCGCCCCCCTCTCTCTCTCCTCCACCTCCAACCACCTCCACCCTCCCACCTACCCCATTAAGACCTCCCCACTTCCCACCACCCTCTTTAATCACTTCCCCCTAGTTCCAAGAGGGAACCCCCAATCCCCACCCCACCCTCCAACCACCAACCACCCCCACCTCTTTCCAACACATTTTTCCTTCTTCCCCACGCAACCTTCCACCTCCCAAGACCCATTTGAAATTTGAAACCCTTCCCTCCACTACTTTGGCTGCCCCTCTCCCCTCCCTTAGGCTAGGTTCGCCCCCTTCCTTCCCTCCACCCTCCATCCTCCACTTCACCCTCCACCCTCCTCTCATCCTCCCCTTTGGCTGAACCAGCACACACACCATTGCGCCACCCCCTTCTCCAGCCCCTCCACCACCCCTAGACACTCTCCACAACTCCCCCACCATCCCCAACCACCCCTCATCCACCTCCCCTTCACCATATGCCTCCCTCTCCTTCTTCTTCCTTAGCCATTGGAAGCTATACCTAGGTTGCAGCTTGCAGTCCAGAGGTTGCAGGTGAACCAGCAGCTTGCAGCAGCCACCACGACCACCTCCATGCGAATCTGAAGGCCCAAGATGTATCCACAGAAGCGTCTACCGGTCTTCTTCACAACGACGGTGGTTTCATCCCCATCCGAGCTCGGTGCTGCCTGGGAGATCCGTTCTCCCACAACTGCACAGTGCTGCCCCTGCTGAGCACCTGAACCGGAGTAGAAGCTCTGCCACGACGAACCTCCGAGGAATCAGGCCAAGAGTTCTTCTGAAAAGTTTTTCCTAGTCCTGTCTATTTTCAGAATCAAGAAGCAGAACTTCGATCGACGTCTGTGGGCTAGATTTATCAATTTTCTCCCTCGTGTATGCGGTTCTACTTCCCACAGTCTGCACCGACCTATCATCATTGTTCAAAGTCCACTGGTCTTCTCCGGCATCGTTTGGCTTCCCCGTCAGTTATTCTGCGAAGAGGACTCATCCATGGTTCCAAAAACTCTGGCGGTACTTGATTCTGAGTTCAGGAGCTGTCGGGGCATCCACTTCTTTTTGCTATTGGAAACTTGAAGCTGTCAGTCCGAGAATCTGCAACCCTGTTCGAGCCTCCACCCAGACCAGCATCGGCGCCAGAAGAAATCAAAAAAATTCTGAGGCATTCCATTTCCAGTTAAGAAGAGTTCCCCACCAGTCTCATCTTCAGAAAAATTCCCTATCAAGTTCTGAGGCCTCAACTCTGTCTACCTGTCGCCTATCGCAGAGAGCAGGCAGATTCGCTTCGTCATCTTTTCATTACCTTTAGTCCAAGTTCCCCTCCCCGCTTGACCGGCTGAAGGCCCCTCCCTGTGTGGAGGTAGTTTTAGTTGTAATATCACTTAACCCCCACCCCAAGGTCCCCCTCCTGCGAGAGGTGTAGTATTGTAATCATTTGGGCAGGTCAAGCTACCCCGACGCGGCGTGTGGGGATCCACCCCCCTCCCCGCTCGCCCTCGTCTCCGAGCGGCACCGGTTTCTTCAAACCGGTCGAGTAAGTGCTCCAAAACCTTGCTCTCATTTGTTCTTGTCTTTCAATATTAGTTCTTAGTTCCGCTGGCCGTGAGAGTGAGAGCTCGATCATCAAGCCCCGTTGCCTTGAGTGATCATCGTGGGGAAGAGTGTAACCGGTGCCTTTGGCACTTTGTCGGTCCCATTGAATTGGGCTTCCACATCCTTTGGGAATCAAATATTGGCCTTGCTGGCCCTCTACCAGCAAGGGCCCAACCCTCACATCCTCTACTTGGCATCGCCAAGTCACCCCTGGCTTGGGTGAGCGACGATAGAGCGGTGGCCCACATCGGCCCGTTTGAATGCGATTGTGCTTGCTTGCTTAAGTCCAAGGGTGTGTCACATCATGTTGACACCCGTTTTTTGCTTGCAGTTGAGTCATTTCTCTTACTGCCATTTATTGATGCCTCGAGTTGTCCATCACTCGCTGGGCTATTTTCTGGCACGTTCTGGGCCAATTTTTATGGGTGGCCTCCCTCCCTGGCTAGGTCCTAATTGATTCTGGGCGTAATGGGCCTTGGTTTTGGTGGATTAAGCTGTTCTATGAATTTCAAACGCCCATATACATGTGCGGTCAGTCTCCA
This sequence comes from Amorphophallus konjac, assembly GCA_022559845.1. NCBI lineage: Eukaryota > Viridiplantae > Streptophyta > Magnoliopsida > Alismatales > Araceae > Amorphophallus > Amorphophallus konjac. The sequence continues at coordinate 66,383,942 of CM040129.1, forward strand.
GCCGCTCATAACACAAACTGTTGACTTTGAGACGCTCATCTATTTATTGGATATTTAGTTGATTTCCTGAATTTCCACCGACAAGCATTTGTATGGTCGGGATTTAGCCGCATAAGACCATTGTGCGGTACCCCCTAAGCCGTCTATCTCCCAGAATCCTAACGTCGCTGATTTTCAGATAACTACCTATTTATCTTCTTATTTGTGATCTATCACCGACAGGCTTGAGCGGTTTTCCAAGAGCCATTCAACCATGAAAGAGTCCAGCGGTGAATTTATCAATCAGTTCAATGGATAAATTGATTATCTCAGGGTTTATTTGAATTTCCACCGATAGGGATGAACGGCCCATGCCTGGCCGCTCATCATTTGTGCGGTCTATCGTGAGACCGTTTATCCTCTCGGACCAGAAAGTGGTTAAGGCTTTTTCCTATCATTTGTGGCTTTTCTCCCAAACTTTCTCTGATGATTTCTCCGCGAATCCTTAACCATTTTGAGCGCCGTTTCTTCTGGTTGGGAGATAATTGAATTATCTTCAACTTTTCTTTCATTATCTCAACCTAAATATGGCTAGAAACCCTAATTTCGAGCTAGGACTTTAGGTGCTCTATAAATAGACCCTAAAGCCAAGCTTTGAAGGGGGGGGTAGATTTTTGGTCGATGGCGAAGCCTTGCCGAATCTTTGAGCGACCTACGACCGGGGAGGGAGGCCTTCTACATCCACATAGGCTTCCGGTTTAAGGGAGTATCTCATTATTTGTGTCTTTAGTTCGTTAATCTGTCGTTCTCTCTTGTTTGCATGCATCATCTTCTTCACGTTTCTTCCATGATCCTCTTATTTTCATGCATCATTCACACACCCTCCTATGCTTTTTGACGCCCCCAGGGGTTTAAAAATCCCCAAGTATCCCCCATTTCATTTAGTCATATTCATTTCTTTCCATTTTAGCATTTGCTACACTCTCTAGTTCTAATTTGGTTTTCCTTTTGTGTTCTATACGTTATTTTGCAGGTCAGCAACACACTAACGCGTGGCCCATCCTTTCTGGTCGGCCGGAAAGGGTGGAGGTTGGACTCTTACAACTTCTGGCGTGGTGGCCTTGCGCGGTTCCAAGCTGTCTGTTCAAGGACACGTGCGGTGATATCTAGACCGTTCTTCTTCTCACTGCAGTTGGGTAGGAGCCGTTCATCTGCCATAAGTTCTTTATCACGCGTCCTCTGCAGCGCCTTTAGACGGCCTGTCATGCGGCCGCTCATTTTTACAGGCGGTTCCTCCTGAGCTGTACATCCTCTCAGCGTTGCTCTTAAGGCGAGTACCTCTTCCCCTTTCCAAGATACGGCGTGTTCATCACGTTCGGCATCTTGGTGGCGATCACACACACTCCTTCCCCGACCGTTTCCCCTTGTTATTTATTTATTGCTTAGTTCTTCACATTACACTAGTAAAGAAGGGGTTGGAAGGGTCATCAAAAGGGTAAGTGAGAAGGAAAAATATGTCAACACCCCATTTTTTGGCGATCACGGTGGGACACCTAGTGCTCGTCGTGTTAATGGTTTGCTGACCCTCTCTCTGGTGTTTTGATAGTTCTTCCTCTTTGAGTCTTCTCAGGTTGCATTCTTGTACTCCTAGGGGTTGTGCGGTTCATGCAAAGCCGTCGGTGGTACCGTACGGTCGAGGATCAGCCGTGCTTCTCTGAGATATTGTTAATCCCTTTGCGAGCCTGCTACGTCCTGCGGTCTACCGCCACCCGTTCTTATCTCGAGCGATTTGATTTCAACCGTGCATCTTCCAAGTACAGGTATGCTTTCACTCTCGCGTTGGTTGGGTTTGTTGACGTTCTGCGGTTGATACAGGTCCGTTCCGGAGGTCATACAGTCTATTTGAGACCGTTCATCCAGGTACACCTGCTTCACACTCATGCCCCTGTTCAGTGCTCTGTCAGTCAGTGTACAGTATTTTGTCATTTCTTCAGCATCTCGTGGTTTAGGCAGTTCTTTAACGTTTTGTGATTTTGTTAGTTGATACATTCCCTGCTGTTGAACGATTCATACAGAGCCGTTCTACTCCCTGTATGGCCTCCTAGAGACCGTCCATGTGTGCTTTAGTTCACCCGAGCCTCCATTGTTGATTATCATGCTATATCATCTTCATGATCCCTTGGTGCTATTGTTGATCTCCCCAGTTTGCTAGTTGATTTTGCATCATTATTATTTTTATTTATCATGACTCGTTTGCCCATTATTGATTGCTAGCTGCTAGGCTAGACTTTGCATGCACTCCGGTGCACATAGGATTCATGCATTTCATTCACAACTAGTTGCATTCCTACCGAGGTAGGGTTTCCTCTCGTCTTCATACTCCTTGGAGCCAACTAGGGGACCTTGCTGAGGACCTCCGTAAGTCCCCGTGAGCCGTGAATTCCCACACGGACGCCGGGCAGGTTGTACCATACCACCCCCCAGCCTAGGGCATTCATGAGAGAGAGAGTCCCTTAGAGTCTGCCAGTTTCCCATCCCCCACACTGGTTAGGTACCTTATGGTTGAGTGAATTCACATTTTAATTAATCCACTAAGGTTCTAAAGAGGAACTTATAAGATCTGCGTGCATCATTTATAACTTGGGTGGTCAATTGGTTGATTCTTTTCTCATCTCTCCCCTCCATTGTGTGTTGCGGTATCATCATTCACCTCATTTTGTCAGATTAGGCTCATTTGGTTTAGTTCATCTTTGTGTGTCTCCATTTAGTTGCATTTGTCCTAGGCTCGTTTCTATCCTTGTATTCCTTTGAAATTCTTGACAAAATAAAGTCTCCACTCTCTCCATAGAAAATTTTTCCCCTGTATCCTATTCCTATTCCTCTCTACCTTCTTATCCCCGTGTGGATTCCTCTTCCCATGCGGACCCATCCCCTTATTCCTCCACTGGACCCTATCCTTTTAACGGGCCTTCTTATCCCGCACGTTCTGCTGTTGGCCCGATCAATCCCCATTCCCACATTCATGATTCTTCCAGGCCCATGCATTCCTCCATTCCCAAAACGGGCTTTCCTTCTCCTCATGCTGGGTCCCTCTATTCGACCCATCATCATTATCCTGGTTTAAATTCATCCTCTCTTGCTCAAGCTGGCCCATATCCTTCTCGGACTCTTCCTACCGAGGAGATGATCGCGCAGGCCCAACGTTAGCTTGATGAATTACAACGCCGAATCAATCCCCAAACTTCTTTGGATATCCCATTTGCCTTTCAAGGTCTTCAGCTCCCACCACGTTCATAGATTCCGACTTATCGTCGCTACGGTGGAATTGGTGACCCCTACGTCCATTTGAAGAATTTCTTATACGAGTCGGCCCAGTTCCGGCACGATCTACGCTTGATGGCCTATTTGTTTGGCCTATCCTTAGAGGGCTTAGCCAAGGATTGGTTCTTCACGTTACCGCAAGAGCAGATGATGAATTTTCAAGTTATACAAGAAAATTTCGTTCAGCAGTACCGAGACTAGGTTGGGCCTAGATATTCTATGGTGGATTTGGCCCAAGAGAAGATGAAGCCCGACGAGAAATTCTCCATGTTCACCGACCGCTGGCGTCGCCTGACTGCGCAAGTTCCAGGGCATATTCCGGAGGGCGAACAAATCAAGATGGTTATTTCTAATGCAACGCCTGAATTTAGATGCGTCTTAGCCCTGAATGATATCACTTCTTATCAACAACTCTACAGTCGAGCCCGCTTCATTAGCCAACAACTCCTAGTTTTCCTTGACCACCAATCTCCTTCACCTTCGCCTTCCACATACCCTTTCTCTTCACCATCCCCCACAAGTCAGCACTCCACCTCATATCCCTCCATGAGTCGGCCGTCTGCTCCCACTTATCCATATGCCTTTTCATGTCACCCCACTACATCTTCCTCCACGAGTCAGCCCTCCACTGTTTTATTTCCCCACACCTCTCCACTTCCGGTCAAGGAAACATCGCACCCTGAGCGGGTGGATGCCGTCCATTATATTCCCACTCCCTCCATGCCTCCACATCATTCTAGCCCTCCGCCTTCGCCTACGCAATTCCCCTTGCCTACGCAACCTCCACTACCATCCCCACTACCTTCTCATACCCCTCGGCGTCCACCTTGCCCAGAGCGGGCTCCTCACTCTCCGTTGCCGGAATCTCTTACAGATATTTTCAGGGCTTTGATGGTCACCCATGCATTGCAATTCCCTCTGGTTATGCCTTGCCAACCCGCAGTCGGGAATTTGCTCCATTTCTGTGAGTTTCATCGTCAACAGGGGCATTTGATTTAGAACTGCCCCGAGTTCTGAGAACTTATTTACAGCTTGGAAGACAAGAAGATGATTGATTGGGATGTCGTGCGCCAAGTTATTGTAGATCTTCACAAACAGCAGCAACAACAGCAGCAAGCGCTGCCCAGGTAGCTGTCTCCATCTCAAGACCAGGGGCATCCCTGTGATTCTTCAGTTGATAAAGCACCCGCTCCGTTATTTATCCCCTCACCTACCCCCTCACCTTCACCGTCCCCTACTCAACCTCCACGGCCTCCACAAACCCATGCCTCTACTCAGGCTAGCACAAACTCTTCTCCTTCCCCCTCCATTTTCACCACCGCTTCTACTACCAACGCCGCTCGACGTGTTGTATCGACACGTCAAAGATGGGCGCCACGACCTGCCACCTCTTCTGCCTCGCCACCACCTTCTCTACCCCCATCTTCGCTGCCTCCATTGACCACATCTCCATCATCGCCTTCTCCATTATCCCCATTGTCGTCACCACCACCGTCTTCATCACCTACTCTCACAACGATCCCTGTTCCGTCACCTTCACAATCATCCCCGCTACCGATGCCGCTCCCTTCACCATCATCGTCCGAGCCTGATCAAGCTACCCCTACGCCCACACCCCCACCATTGCCTTCATCTCCACCCACGCCACCACCTTCACCTTTGCCCTCTCCTACACCTCTACCCTCCAAACCTTTACCCCCACCAGAGCCTATCATCGTCGTTATCTCTCCGCCGCTCGCATTGCCTTCGCCCACACCTTCCAAGCCTTCTCCACCCCTCTCTCCACCTATTTCAACCCCACGGAGCGGGTGCTTGCTACCTTTGGTGCCCCTTGGGTCTAGTCCCCAGGGAGATAAAGAGCTGAGCCAGGTTTGGATTATGCATTACAAGCTTCAAGATTTCATTTGCCGCATGCAGGTCCGAGTCCTGGTCCCTGGCTATTCTTGGGATAATGAGCCCGCACTTGCTAAGAAGAGTTCCTTAGCACTGGTGCCAGTTTCTTCAAAAGCGAGGCCGGTCGCAATCCCTTTGCTCGCCGGGGAATTCACTATTGATGTTGTTATCACCTCTCGCTTGATTGCTATTCAGTTCACTGGCCCAGAAGAGTTTTCCACCCTGATGGTGCTAACCCACACGGCCGCCGAAAGTTTAATGAATTCAGCATTCAAGGGGCAATTGGCCGTGCCTTTGAGATTGACTAGGGGCATTCTGTATTTTCTGTCTCATTTCCCTCGGCTTATTGGTGAGGCGGCCACATCCCCTCAGTTTCGTCATGCGCTTCTAGCAAGGGAGTTATGCTTCATGCCCAACTACCGAGTGAAGATGCCAAAGCTCCATGTTCTAGTGCCGAATGATAAAACTCCATTGCTTCCCGATGTTCATCCCAAGGAGTTGTCTGTTCTGGAATGTCCTTCTATGGTTAGCACCGCACAGCTAGGGGCAACCGTCCCGATGAAGTTGCATATTCATGATCGGGCTAGGCCGTCTGCCAGGTGGGCCCGTTATTTGAGAAAACATTGCAAGACAAGAAGCCCGACGGCCCGAGTCCGTGCCAGGCGGAATGGTTGCAAGTAGATTTCTGCCAAGAAGAGGCAGCGACATAAGTTCAAGGACCAACAGTTGTGCATTCGGGGGCTCACTCCACCTCCTTCTTCTATCTCTTCATCTTTCTTTCTTCAGTCGCCTTTTCTGTTGCTCAGTTCTTATCTTGGGTGGTGTACCTTCCACCACCTGACTACATTTCTACCATCTTATCATGTCCTTACTATTTTAGGTCTCGGCCTACGTCCTCCTCTTCCCCTGATCTAGGGGCATCTTCTAGTTTTCTTCCCCGGGTACGTCCGGATTCCGCTTCTCATCCTTTTCCTCCGACCCTGTTCGGGGATCCTCATGCTCGTTCCCCGACCATGTCGGGTGATAACCCTTTTCTTTCCACGACCGTTCGGGTGGTTCTCACTCTTCTTTCCCGACCCTGTCGGGTGTCTGTCATTTTCTTTCCCCGACCTTGTAGGGTGGTTCTCACTCTCCTTCCCCGACCCTGTCGAGTGAGTCTAATTCCTTTTCTCCGACCACGTCAGATGATCACTCCTTTTCCCCCTTATCTTTGCCACAATCTTTTTATGGTTCGTCTATTCTTTCTGTCTCACCCTTTTTCTTGCTGTTTTCGAGGCTTTAGTCTACCTTGATCTCAGTTAATCCCTGGTTATTCTGTACTTGGTTCCTTGTTATCATGGCCTTAGTGCCTTAACGAGGGAGGTCTAGCCCTCGTCTCTCTTCCTTTTTTATCCCTTCTTCGTCCAGTATGATGTCTGCCACTCCTCTATGTCGAGGAATCCAATCCTTTGCTCTCCTTTCATCCTTTGTCCTGACAAGCAAGGAAAACAAAGTTCGTGCTCCTCAAAGCTCGATGATCGAAATCGCTTCAGGAGGCCGGTTTCCACGCCATCAATTTGCAAAGGTATCTTTGATTTTGTGTCGGAACATGTTATCATTGCTATTACTCTGTTATTTCTACACGCGCTTATAATGTTGGTTCCTTAAAACATGGTTGAGTAGCCTTAGGCTTTAGTTAGTTTGCTTACTCAAATGAGTCGCTTCTGCAGCATCTTAGGCTGGTGATAGCTCCACGCTGGGAGTCTAGTTCTTTTCCTGATTGTTGAGGGTGACCTTTGAGTATGGATTTTTCACACACTTAACGGCAAGGCATAGCCGATCTCTCTAGTGCAACATCGTTGCTGCTTTGGCCATACGTTGGGTTTGCACGAAGGCCTTTTCTCTTCTCTACTCGACCGAGTGTAGGGACAAGAGATTGATGTAGACACGCCAAAATTGATACTATATTGATCAAATCTCATGTCACCATGTTAACGCCCCAAAGTGAACTTCAATATTTCCATAATACGAAGTTTTTCTATTTTTGTGTGATTTTATGTGTTTTTCTAATTATTTTTGTAATTCACGACTTGAAGTAAGGCATGTTTTAAATAACGGCTTGCTCATGGGCGCATTTTAAAGAAAGGACGACTGATCCAAGAGGCGTCATTTTCTGGAATTTAACGAGTTTCATTCAAATTGGAAAAGGAAGAATTAACGTCCCTCTCTGGGTCGTGTTTTTAATCAACGCCTCGCCCTCAGGCGTCACTTCGTCATTTTCAAATAAGGAAGGTGTTTCTTACTAAAATTAAATCCATTAATTGACGCCTTTATGCCAGTCGTTATTTTAATTAACGCCCTGACCCAGGTCGTCAATTTCAGATAACGCCTTTATGTGGGTCGTCTCTTTCCCTTCCGTGTCCTGATTGAACGAAGCTTTCCTGGAGAGTTGCCTGCTCTGTTTGATCATCTTGTTGGATTAGGTAACTAGAGACCTTGCCGTGGATGGCTATTGCCAATTCTTATCCCATTAGATCTGGGTCGAGTTCACAAAAGGTTGGCTGAAGGGAGAAGAAAAGAGGGATTAGTAATAGCAGAAACAGGTTTTCTATGCGCATAGAAGCTTTCCACTCTCCTCTTCCCTGCGCATCCTTTGCTCCTGTGGTGGTTTCTTCTTCCTATTGCATCAGCCGACTTAATTGGTTCTCCCTTTACTGTTGTCAGGAACAGCAGGGAACTCTTTGGTTTACTGATTTATCATCGTTCATCATAATTCTTTTGCATTAGCTTTGCATCATATCTTCTTCCTTCCCTAATTCTCTTAGGGGTTTTAAAAGAACCAAAAGGTGCACACTTTATGCTCATATTCCATCATCTTATTTTATCTTTGGGTTGATACTACACACACTTGGCTAATCCCTTTTATCTTGTTTGTTTGTGATTTGTTTAAGGGTAATCAAGAAGAAAAACCCCCTTCATCGGCCGGCCGGTAGGAGGAGGAGGAGGAAATCTACAATCATCCCGCATCATTGTTTTCATCAGGTATTCGCGATCAATCTCCCTTCCTTTTGAGGTAACCCCTCTGGCGATCACCCTCCATATAGCAATCTCTTGCTCCCTTTTTATTTAGTTGTTTTCTATCTTCTATCCTTTTATGTCGGAGTGATAATCATATTTTTAGGTGTTCACAAATTGGCGATCATGGTGGGACCTCCACTGTTTTTCTTTTGATTACCCCCTCCTATTGGCAACCACGTGTGCCCTTTCCCATCGGCACCCACGTGTGCCCTTTCCTATTGGCACCCACGTGTGCCCCTCCCTTTGGTACCCACGGTACCCCTCCGTTGTGCCCCACGGGCACCCTCCATTGTCCACCGTGGATTAGCCAGTTTGTGGCATCGCTGTTGTTTTCTTATTTAACGCCTTCCCTCAAGGCGTTTTTCATAATTTAACGCCTTTACCAAAGGCGTCTTTCTGTTATATAACGCCTTCTGCAAAGGCGCTATTCATCATATCTCTTGATTTGGTTTATCACTCCCTGAGAATTCATGCCCTTTGGTCTGGGCGTCCTTTGTTAATGCAGCGCCTGACATCAAGGCGTCTTTTATTTTGAGCTTGTGCACTGTCTTTTTTTTTTGACGCCCTCTGCCAGAAGCGTCCTTTTCACAATTAGCGCCTCACACCAAGGCGCTTCTTCTGCACTGTCGGTCAGCACTTCGCAGATTAGCGGCAGCCCCCCTGTCGTTTCTTCTGCTTTTAGCGACTGCTGCTAAGTCGCTTCTTACCTGTGTGTTTACAGAAACCTGTTTGTTCTGTTTATTCATGCTGGATTGATTTATATGTTCATCATCTGATTATACATGTTTGATCTGATCATATTATTCTGCATTTTGTAGCATTTGGTTGAGAGACCTCCTCTCTCTACACTAGGATTCCACACACCTTTCTTGGAATTGGAATAACCCTCCATTGAGCATTCCGTCTCTTTGGACTGGAAATTCCTTTTCCAAGACCTCTGTAAGTCCCCGCACCCGTGGATTCCCTCACGGATGCCGGGCTGGTTGTACCTTGAAGTATCCGGAGCTTAGACAACCCCTCGTTGGTGAGGAGAGAGAAAGAACCTAGTTAACCCAGAGATCACACTCAAATTCATAACTAGGGTTCACATTGCAAAAGAGAGTGGATTGATTTTCAATTTAATTCACCCTAACCTCAAACTTAAATCTAAAAGCTTGCGCTCATCACAACTTGTTTGCATAAACTTGATTAGATTGAGTGGTTGTGGTTATAATTCCTTCAAGTTAAGCTTTCTCTCCAGTTAAATATGTAACTTCGTTCAGGTAAAATCATCAACATGGCAAGCTACAGGTATTCTTATGATGATGTAGAGGAGAATATTTTTGGTCAATCTTATGAGGCCCCCCTCCAGGATTCCATTTATCATGAGGGAGACTACCCTCCATCTCATGCTCACTATTCTCAAATTCATGTGGTTGACACCACAACTCATGAGGTTGAACACTCCTCTCAAGCTTTACCATCCAATCAGGACACATCAGGGAACACCTCCCCTTCTTTCAATGTCAATGATTTAATTCATGGTTTGTCCCAACTAGATGACTCCCAGCGGCAGGCAGTTCAGGCCGCTTTGAAAGGGAAATCTATTCCCTCTTCATCTTCCAATCCCCCTCCAGCCGTGAGTGGCCACCATGCTTCTACTAATCAGGCGGTCTTGCACAAAACTCCTTCACGTCCACCAACGCCCGTTGTGGCTATGCCGGCCCAACAGGCAAGTTATTCTGCGGCTAGGCCTCAATTCCTTCAACCTCCCCAAATTCTAAGGACGCCTATGCCAAATTCTTTCATTCCAAATTCGGCCCCAGTCGAGTCAGATTCCAATGCTCTGCTCCTTCAAAAGTTGGCTAGCATGGAAGAGCAACTCAAGAAAGTCACTGCAGCAAAGAATGCCCCGGAGATTTCTCTCCCCACATTGCCAGTATTTCATCTACCACCTTCTGAAATGCCGAATTTTCGGCGATATAATGGGACTGGCAACCCATTTATTCACTTGAAAGATTTTATGTACGAAACTTCTTTTTGGCAAGGTAATAAAGCCTCATTAGCTTATTTGTTTAGAAGGTCTTTAGAGGGGCCAGCCCTCGAATGGTTTTATTCTTTAGACCCGGCAGATGCTAGTGACTTCGATATAGTTCAAAAGAAATTCTTGCAGAAATATAGGGACCGGGTTGGACCCTCCCTATTAGTTACTGATCTGGTTGCGGAGAAAATGAAGCTAGAGGAAGCCTTCATCATATTTGCTGATAGATGGCGATCAATGGCCGAAAAATTGAAAGATACGTTGTCAGAACCAGAACAGGTTAAGATGATTGTTTCAAATGCAACCCCTCAGTTCTGGCACATATTGGCCATGAACAGATTGACCACCATGGAGGAGCTCTATGAAAGAGCTCGATATATTCAAACTCAGATGAAAGATTCGCCCATCATGGGCATGTTTGAATCAAGACCACGGGTGGTCAAGAAAAATACAAATGTCAACAATAGCGGACCCACGACTGAGGGCACCGTTACAAATGAGCAAGTTGGCGTAGTTGGCAACCCCACACCCTCCCGCCAATCTAACCCACGACCTCCATCACCTCCACAACAAAGCACCCTCTTCAACTCATCCCCGCAACACCAATTTGCTCCTCAACCTTCCTTTGTTCCTCCACAAAACCAAACGCACCGCACGGATCCACCAGCTCCACAACAATATCACCAAGCACCACCACCCGCCAACTACGGACCGCCACAACAACAACAAAGGAGACCACTAGGCCCCAAAAGGGCCCACTACCCGCCATTGCCAGAAAGTCTCCCAGATATCTTCAACGCCCTGATGGCCGCCAATCTGCTCATGTTACCAAAAGAAAGGGCAGCGTGGCCCGCTAATGTTGACACGTCCCGCTATTGTGTTTTCCACTGCTCCCCTGGCCACAATATTGATCACTGCTTTCATTTCAAGGACTATATTTATGATTTGAATGATCAGAGCGGTATTAATTGGGACGAGATGAGACAGTTTATCGCTTCTTTAAAATTAAGAAGGCCTCCTCGGCAACAGCAGGCTCAGCAGCCGCAGCAACCAGCTCCACAGGTACAACAGCGAGCTCCAGCACCACAGCAAGACATGGGGATTGTCCACAACCCACTGCCGGAGCACCCCCCAAATCAGCATGTGAACCCTGTCACGTCCCTCCACGAGGTGGAGAGAGGACAAGGATGGCATGAAGAAAACGCCTCTGTCGGGGCACTTAACCATAATTCAAATCAACCTCCGCGCCTCTTGTGCACACTTCCTTCTTCCACTCCCCAATTGACTCGTCCCTTTCTGCGCCCTGTTAATCCATCCGCTCCAACTAATTCCTCATCCTTGCCAACCCAGCCTCTTCTTACCCGTCCTCCACCATCGCAGCCCATCACGCAACAAACTCCACTACCTGTCACCAACCCTTCGCCCTTGTCATCTAGGCCACTTCTCATCCGCCCATCACCAACGCCCGTTACATCCACCACCATTGCTCCTCCGTCGGCAAGGACTCCTACACCATCAGTCCACCCCCCATTTATACCCAGACCTCTCCTTATTCAACCAACTATCTCCACCCACACTCCAACACCCCCTTCTACCCCTACGCCTCCTACAGGGGCTTCTCTTTTGAACCCTTCTCCAATACCCCCTACGGGGGCTCCTTCTTCGAACACTTCTCCACCACTTGTCAACACTAATGTTCCTTCTTCGTCTTCCAACCCTCCCTCCACACTTACCCCGACAGAGGCACGCCAAACCATAGCACCGCTCCGCAGTGGACGGATGTTCCAACGCATTTTTCCCCAGAGAGAGCAGGAGCCCACGCAGGGGCCCAATGAGCAAGAGCAAGAGCAAGAGTCTGTTCTAGGCACTCAGTATGATTTACTAAAGCATCTCGACCGGACTCCAGCAAGAATTTCTATTCTAGAACTGATCAAGAGGTCAACAACCCATCAATTGGCCTTGAAAGAATATTTGCAGAAAGTTATGGTCAATGAAGACATCCCGGTCGAGCACATAACTACAATCTTAACGCCCGCTAGCGGTCAGCCAGTAATTACTTTTTATGAACATGAATTGGCACCTCAACCAGCAAGGAAATATGCCCTGTGTATCACAATTGACATAAATAAAGTGGCAGTAAAACAATTTTTGGTGGACACTGGGGCATCCATCAATGTATTGCCGCCTAGCACTTTGAAGATGTGCGGCATTTCTGAAAATCAGATTCAGCCATCCACTATAACAGTCACAGCTTATGACAACACCAAGAAGCCTCCCTTGGGCATGATAACATTAAAAGTCAGTTTGGGTCCAGCTACAATCACAGTAGATTTTCACATATTGGACATGGATCCAACATTTAATGGCATCCTGGGTCGCCCCTATATTCAATAGCTGGATGCGGTGCCTTCTACAAATCATCAATGCCTCAAGTTTCCACATAAGGGCCGCATTATTAAAGTCACTAGCATGCCAATTCTGCCAGATGAAGACATACACTTAGCAACGTCAGTTCCTTCTATTTGGCCTTCCAACAAGCCGTTGCTATCAGTATTGGATATCCCTCACCCGCGGCCGATGCCACCCGAGACAGTTACAACAGTTGCCATGACACACCTAACTGCCAAGGGGAAGAAGAAGAAAAATATGATGAATACCCCGGGTTGGAATATTCTGATGAAAATGGGGCACCAAGCTGGTAAAGGCCTGGGTGTTAATTTCCAAGGCAGAACTAAGCCTGTCAAGCCGCAAAAATTAATTGCACGGGGCGGCCTAGGCTATAAAGGGCCGGGCAAGAATGAAGAAGAACCATGGGCAGTTATGACATCCACTTTGAAGACAGATCGCCAACTGCTCACTTGGACATTGCAGACACATTTTATTAAAGGTGGCGTTCAAAATAATGAGCAGACTACAATAGTCACTTCCATGTTAGACTGTCAAGATGTTCATGCCAGATAGTTTGCTCGTCGTATTGCTCCATTGGCCACCTACAAAGCCCTGGAGTCTCTAAGGCCTGATAAGAGAAGGAAAATGGATGATCCAGAGTGTGACTGATAAGAGGCAGCTGCTGAGCAATTATACAGACACTGGAGAGCCTGATGTGCCATACGAGGAAGGTTTCACGACAGACAGGCTGTGGGCCGGCCTTTTCTCTCTCACTTCCATGCATCCGTCTCTTCTTGTCTCCCTGTATTCCCAAATGTTTCCATGTGTGCCTAGACCGCCTCCAATCATGGTCATCTTTTCTCCAAGTTCACTTCAAGTTTCTCCTCCAATTCCTCCCTTTCTCCTCGAGCAATTCTCCAGACTCTCCATCGCACCCCTGCACGGGTCGCTATTGATTCAATCCTTCTCCAATCTGTCAATTTCCACTCCTCCTTCTGTTATTCCCCCTTCACATTGCTTTCTATTGAAAAAAGAAAATAAAAATGAAGGAAAAAATAAAGAAGAAGGAAAAGAAAAAAATGCCAAAATTCCAACTTTTCAAACCTCCATCTCTGTTGAGGAGACCTCTTATCTCCTTTCTGAGTGTGTCCCGACCCAGGGGCCGCTCTTCCGAGATTCATTGATAAACCTTTTCCACCCCTCTTGCGAGGGGTCCTCATCTGTATCCCCTCCTGTATCCACTTTTTCACCTCCTTCCTTTTCTTCTTCTAATGATCAAGCTAGTTGCTCCTCTTCTTCTCCTAATAAAACTCATGGGGTAGCTTCATATAAGAAATCCAAGGGTAAGCAGATTCCCCATAGATTCTTGTTAGAATTGGCTAGAAGGTGCCGGGCATGCTCAACTCTTCCCGAATTTTTAGAGAATCCGATCATCTTGCCAAAATTAGAATATGAGGGTACTTGTGCTTCTTATGAGAGTTTAGGTGTCTATGAGATTATGAATGACGAAGACCCTATTGAAGAGGGGAATGAGAGTTACGAAGAATGTGAGGATGAGACTGATGCCTTTGCTAGTGGCATGAGAAGATTTGATGAACCTTTAGCCTCAGTAGAAGAGCCTACCAAAGAAATAAATCTGGGTACGGAAGAAGACCCCAAGATTGTCCTCATTTCAAAGAACTTGCCGCCATCCGAAGAGGAGGCGCTTATTTTGGTACTTCAAGAATACAAAGACACGTTTGCATGGAGTTATGAAGACATGTCCGGATTAGACCCTGCGCTCGTTGAACATCGACTTACACTTAAGCCAGGGTCTGTTCCAGTCAAACAACGGTTGAGACATTTTCACCCTAGCATGGCTTTAAAAATGAAAGAAGAGGTCGACAAGCTTCATAAGGCCAGATTTGTTAGAGTTGTCCTCTATCCTAACTGGGTGGCTAACATCGTCCCGGTCATGAAGAAAGATGGGAAGGTTCGGATTTGTATAGACTTTCGGGACCTCAACCGTGCGTGTCCTAAGGATGACTTCCCCCTCCCTCATATTGATATTTTAATTGATAATACGGCAGGATTTGAGACTCTCTCCTTCATGGATGGTTTTTCGGGTTATAATCAGATTCGCTTGGCTGAGGAAGATCAAGATAAAATATCGTTTACTACACCATAGGGTACTTACTGCTATGTGGTCATGCCTTTTGGACTCAAGAATGCTAGAGCCACCTATCAGAGGGCTATGATGGTAATTTTTCATGATATGATCCACATTTATATTGAGGTGTATGTGGATGACCTGGTGATAAAATCAAGAACAAGGATCGAGCATCCTGGGGTTCTAGCTAAGGTCTTGCAAAGATCACGAGAGTATCAGTTGAAAATGAACCCCAAGAAATGTGTATTTGGTGTTTCATCAGGGAAGTTGCTTGGATTTATTGTCAGGAAAAGAGGAATTGAAGTTGATCCCAATAAAGCGAAGGCCATTAGAGATATGCCTCCTCCCAGGAATTTGAAGGAAGTTCGAGGATTAATCGGGAGGTTGCAATTTATTCGCCGCTTTGTCTCCCAGCATTCACAAAGATGCAGGCCGTTTTACGAGCTTACTAAGCCGGGGGTCAAGTTTAATTGGGATGACAAATGTCAGGCAGCTTTTGAAGGATTGAAGGATTATTTGGCCAATCCTCCTGTCCTGAGGCCGCCAGTTCCAGGCAAACCACTCGTTCTCTATGTTTCTGTCCTGGATGACTCTGTGGGTGATGTCCTAGCTCAAGTGGATGAAGAAGGGAAGGAGAGGGCAGCATACTACTTGTCTAAACTTCTCAACCCTTGTGAGCAGAGGTACTCAGCTATAGAGAAGACTTGCACCGCTTTGGTCTGGGTAGTTCAGAAGTTAAAGCACTATTTCTTAGCTCACGAGGTTCACCTCATTGCTCGCATGAATCCAATTAAATTCCTTCTTGAAAAATCTGTCCTTACCGACCAATTAGCACGCTGGCAAAGTTTCCTCTCTCAATTCGACATCACTTACATTCAACAGAAAGCTATCAAAGGCTATGCCATTGTCGAACATCTTGCTCACCACCCTCTACCCCGATTTGATCCTGTCAATTCGGAGTTTCCAGATGAGGAACTAATGTCCATTAATCAACCCCGCGATCCTATGTGGACGTTACATTTTGATTGAGCTCTAAATTCCAAAGGAAGAGGGATCGGCATGGTTCTTTTAACTCCAGAAGGGGTCACCATCCCATTCGCCGCTCAGCTTACTTTCCCTGTCACAAACAACATAGATGAGTATGAGGCTCTTTTGGCCGGCCTCCAAACCGCTCATAGATATGGTGTTACCCAATTACGAATTGTTGGTGATAGTCAGCTCATTCTACGCCAGGTGCTTGTCAAATGTCGCACTATTAATCCTAAGCTCAAACCATACCAGGAACTTGCTTCAGCTTATGCCAAGCTCTTCACCAAGCTGATCTTCGTCCATGTCCCTCGTAGCCAGAATATCTTAGCTGACGCTCTTGCCTCTTTGGCCTCTGCTTTAGTCTTCCCTCCCCAACGAGATTTTCATGTTCCCCTCATTCATCAACGTGACACTCCAGCTATTAAGGATCGTGCATTCCTCGACATTAGGGACAAGGTGCTCGAGAAGGTCAGGCGGAGTGAAGCTCTTAAAAGCAAAGAGGTCATGTTATTAGATTGGGAAGAAGAATTGGCTGATGAAGAGAAACCTTGGTATTATGAGATTGCCAGATATTGCAATGATCAATCCTATCCCGAAGAAGCCACTGTGGAGGAGAAGAAAGCAATTAGAAGAGTGGCTCAATGTTATGTCTTGGTTGGAGGTGTGCTCTATAGAAGAGGGCTCACGGGTGTTTTATTAAGATGCCTCGACGATGATGAATCCTGGAAGGTCGTGGAAGAGGCGCATTCAGGAGTGTGTGGTGGTCATGTGAACAGCCAGATGCTAGCAAAGAATATCCTTAGGCTAGGCTTTTATTGGCCAACTCTAGAAGAGGATTGCTCCATCTATGTTCGAAGGTGTGTTAAGTGCCAACTGCACACTGACAAGATTCATTCTCCTGCTTCTTCACTCCATCCTATGTCCTCCCCATGGCCTTTCTCCATGTGGGCTTTCGATATCATTGGACCCCTTGGTGATTCGAACCTCTTTACGAAGCAAAAGTCATTCATCCTTACGGCAACGGAATACTTCACCAAGTGGGCGGAAGCGGAAGCATTCGTGGAGATTAAAGCATCGACCGTCTGCAAGTTTATAATGAGGAACATCATCGCAAGGTTCGGCATCCCAAGCACCATCATCACCGACAATGGACCTCAATTCATCTCTCAAGAGCTCAAGGATCTCTGCAACAGGTATAACATTGCATTGCATCATTCTTCTCCCTATTATCCACAGGGCAATGGCCAAGCAGAGGCAACTAATAAGACATTGATCAAAATTGTTAAGAAAACGTGTGAGGCTAATAAATTTTCGGATTGGCCAAACAAGCTAGTTGAAGCTCTCTAGGCCTATCGCACTTCCATTCGTACCCCTACTGGGCAAACCCCTTTCACCCTTACTTATGGAATGGAGGAGGTAGTTCCTTATGAGATTCTCAATCCCTCTCTGCGAGTACAATTGGACAAGGAATTCTCTATTGATGAGTGTCGTGATTCACTCATTGCCCAGTTGGAACTCCTAGATGAGAAGCGTCTGGTCGCCGCTGAGCATGCGCGCGTTTATCAAAATAGGCTTTCACATTTTTATTAAAAGAGAGTAATTGAGAGAAAATTCAAAATCGGTGAGATGGTAATCAAGAGAATCTTCGTAAAACCTGGTGGACCCCGTTCAAAACTCCAACCAAACTGGGAAGGCCCTTTTGTTATAAAAGATGTTTATCCTGGCAATGCTTATAAATTGATTAATGCTGAAGGAGAAGAGCTAGCTCATCCTTGGAATGGGCTCTACCTTAAGAAATACTACCCCTAATCCCTAATAATAATAATAAGAAATATAATAATAGAAAATTTCTAAAATCCAAAAAAATATAGAAATTTCCAAAAAAAACAAACAAAATAGAAAATTCCAAAACCCAAAAACAAAAAAAGGAAGGAAAAAGATTTTCAAAATTTCAAAAATTGTTGCCATGGCGTACGAGGACGCAAAGTCTGAAAGGTCAAAATTCAGTATTCATTCATCAGTCTTATTAACTTAAAATGGGGTCGACTCCCACACACACTACACACTTAAACCTCGAACTCAAGCGGTGCAAAATCCGATGGGAAGTCAAAACTTGCCTAAAGGTGAAGACAATACCCATCCTTTTCCTCTTCGGCCCATAAGGGAGGAAGGGAGGTCTCGGGGTGGACCCGCCAAGCCTACCCGCCGCCTTAGTAAGTGGAAGTCAGGGCCCAAAAGGGAACAAAATGCCGCAAAAGCCCAAGTACAATTAGGTTTTTTTTTTTAGTACAAATCAGTTTCAAAGTGAAGGTCAAATCGTGAAAAGAAAAGTATGTCATGAGGGCAAAGTCCCCGCAAGGAAAACCTTGGGCGTATGCATGCAATATAAAAGAGGCAAAAGGCAATAAAATTTTCCTATGCCGAAGATCGAACCCCAACAGGCATAGGGTAGGGGAGGTAGTTTTATCTCGAGCTTTTCAGAATCTCTTATGGGCTTCCTTATATCTTCTTCCACCTTTTTCTTTGTGGTAAGTCATAAACCAGCAGAATGGTCGAGATTGACTTAGGAGATTGCATCGTGCGAGATCTTGCGTATAAGTTTTAACCATTATCACGTCGACCCCTTTTTGATTAAATAAGAAAGATCAATGAATCCTCAATGACGACCGTGTAGGACCCAGTGCCCTGGTAGCTTTGTCAACCTAATCTTAAAAGTATAAAAAAAAAAAAATTAACGCCTCTGAGTAAGGCGCCTTTTGGGTAATTAACGCCTGAGTGGAAGTCGTCTTTTATAAAATAACGCCTTTGGATAGGTCATCTTTTCAACGAAATTCAAACTCTTTTTCAGAATTAACAACCGTCACTGAGGGCATCTTTTA
This sequence comes from Amorphophallus konjac, assembly GCA_022559845.1. Lineage (NCBI taxonomy): Eukaryota > Viridiplantae > Streptophyta > Magnoliopsida > Alismatales > Araceae > Amorphophallus > Amorphophallus konjac. The sequence goes on from CM040129.1 coordinate 66,402,657, forward strand.
TATGAAAAACGACCTAGTCTAAGGCGTCTTGATGTGACACAACCTAGGACTCAACAAGCAAGCACAATTAAGCATTCAAAACGGACCGATAATGGCAACCGCTCACCCGATGCTCACTAAGACCCAGGGGTAACTTGGCAATGCCAAGGGGAGGTTGTGTGGGCTGGGCCCTTGCTGGTAGAGGGCCAGCAAGGCCAAGGTTTGATTCCCCAAGGGCATGGCTGCCCAAATCAAGGGTCCGACGAAGTGCCAAAGGGCACGGGTTCCACTCTCTTCCCACGATGATCACTTATAGCAATGAGCTTAAGGATCGGGCTCTCGTCACGGCCAGCGGAGTTTATGAACTAATATTGAAAGAACAAGCATGAATTAGAGCAAAGTTTTGGAGCACTCACTCGACCGGTGTGAAGAAACCGGTCCCGCTCGGAGACGAGGGCGAGCGGGGAAGCGTGGGTTCCCCACACGCTGCGCCGGGGTAGCATGACCTGTTTAAGCTATTACAACACTACACCCCATGCAAGGGGGGGATCGTTGGGAAGGGAAGATGATAGTTACATCCAAACACTACCTCCACATAGGGAGGGGCCTTCAGCCGGCCAAGCGGGGAGGGGAAACTAGTGCTAAGAGTGATGAAGAAGTGATGACACCGAGTCAGCCTTCTCTCTGTAATAGCTGATAGATAGAGGGTCTGGAGGCCGCAGAACTCTCTCTGAAATTTCGCTGAGGGTGAGACCAGCGGGGATCTTTTCGTCTCTGGAATCGGAGTGCCTCTGAATTTTTCCAATTTCTTCAGGGGTCGCTGGCGGCCTGGGCGGGAGTACGAACAGGGTTGCTGAATCTCAGACTGTCTGCAACAGACTATCAACAGTAGGAAGACATGGCTGCCCCGACTGTTCCTGAACTCCGAATCAGTCGCCGTTAGAACCGTTAGAACCGTGGGTGAGTCCTATTTACAGCAGAACAAACGGGGATGCTAAAAGATGCCGGTAAGGATCAGAGGACTCAGAAAAGTGAGGAGTGGTCTATGCAGATAGTGGGAAGCAGAGTCAAACGCCTGAGGAAGAAAATTGGTAACTTCTGCTGTAAGATGCTGAATGGAGTTCCGCTTCTTGGTTCCAAAAGTAGACAGGGAGAGGAAGAACTTTTCAGAAGAGCTAGTGGCCTGATTCCTCTAGGGTTTGTCGTGGTGAAGCTTTCTCTCCGGATCAGGATCTCTGCAGAGCTAGCTCCTGGTTTCCAACAGCAGGTTGCAGAGGATACCCCAACAGCTCCCGAACTTGGAATTGAGCACCGTCAGAGTTGTTGGAACCTTGGACGAGTCCTCTTCACAGCAAAACTGACAGGGAAGCCAACCGATGTCGGAGAAGACTAGGGGATGCAGAACAATGGTGACTGGTCGGTGCAGACTATGAGTAGCAGATCTGCGTAGCTGAGGGAGAAAAATGAGAACTCTGGATCACGAATGCCGAATGAAGTTCTGTTTCTTTATTCTGGAAGTAGACTGGGCGATGAAGAACTTTTAAGAAGAACTCGTGGACTGATTCCTTCGGGGTTTGTCGTGGCAGAGCTTATAATCTGGCTCAGGTCCTCAGCTGAGGCAGAACTGCGCAGTTGTGGAAGAATGGACCTCCTGGATGGCTCGGAGATTGGAAGAAGATGAAACCACTTCTGTTGCGAAGGAGACTGGTAGACGCTTCCGACGATGGCTCTTGGGTCTTGAAAATCGTCCGGAGAAAGTCGTGGTGGCCATTGCAAGTTGCTGGTTCATCTGCAACCTCTGGACAGTAAACTGTAACTTCAAAGTAGCTTCCAATGACCAAGAAAGAAGAAGGGGAAGGGGGTAGATGAGTGTGGGAGTGACCCCTGGTTGTAAGGGGGTCTTGAAGGGGGTGTTCTAAGGTGTGGGAGGTGGAGAATAAGGTTTGGAAGAGGGTCCAATAGATGGTGGTAGTGGGGGCTGCGAATTTGGTTAGAATGGAGAGAGGGAAAGGATATTTGAAAATAGGTTTAAGGGTGGGGTTAATTTTTTATCTTGGGAATGGGGGGGTTGTGTTGGGGAAGGGAAGGGGTGCTTGGGGTAGTGGGAAGCGTGCTTGGGAAAGTGGGAGGGGTAGTTGGGGGTTGGATGGTGAGGAGAGGATTGGTGGAGGGGGTCTTGGGAAGGGGTGGAGTATTGATGAGGGTTGTGGGGAATGGGAAGAGGCTTAAATGGGGTAGGTGGGGAGTGGAGGTGGTTGGGAAGGGAGGAGAGAGAAGAAAATTTGAATTTGGGTGTTGAGGAGAGAGAAAGTGGAGTGAAAAAGAGAGATTAAGAGAGGGAAGGGTGGGGAATCTCTCCCCTAGGGTTTCTCACCCAAAAAATGGAATCTCTCCACTAGATAAGAAGTGTAAACTCTCAAAATGGCAAGTTTTTTTATTCATTGATTCATTAAGTTGAAATGGGGGGGAATGGGGTTCTATATATAGGAAACCCACAGTTCTACAAAAGTCCCTGACAATTGACTCAATGACAAATAACCGAGGGGGTAGGGGGAGCCCTTGGGCCAAGCCTAATGAATTGGGCCCAATAGCTAACTAGACAACCTAATGACACTCAAACTTAGGGAAATAAACACAAGACCTAGGAACATGACTCAATTAAAAGGGAAAATACATCAAATGACTCAAATAAAAATTACATAGGACTCAAAATTAAATGACTAGACCATGCCGGATGCAATGGGAGGTGATGTCCCCATCACGTCTTTTTGAGAAAATAAAAGAAAAGAAAAAAAAGAAAAGGAAGAAAAAAAAGAAAAAAATGGTGATTTTATCTTTCATGATGTGTGCTTGCATTTTACATGGGCATCTTTTGTTATGGGTTGCATATGTGTGCTTGCGTGTTGCATCTCCCTTTATTGGTTATTTCATTCACCTTATTTGATTAAAGGCTTGGCTCCTTGACCCATCATCAAGGTCAAAAGTAAAGACATCCCTTGCTTATTGAGCAAGGGGCCAAGTCGAACAGATGAATTAACCTGTTTGTTCAAGTGTAAACTACAGCTGCAGGCACAGGGCAAAGTGAAGCAAAAGCAAAGAACGTGGAAAAGGAGCAAAGTACGCGACAACTACACAAGTGCTCAGGTAACAAAAATTTCAATCTCATATATATATACATCATAAATATCTGGGTAAAGGTGTGAGGGTGGAGAAGTACTAGTAAGTCTCTCTCAGCTCTCGCCTCCACCCTCCTCTCTCCTAATCTCTACCTCGTCCTCGCCGTCCCGAGGGGGCGCTGGTGGAGGGGGCATGGGCCCCCGTGAAGAAGCTGGAACTCGAACCTGGCCCCCTACCTCGCTCCTCTCTCGAAGAGAAGAGCCCGCCACAAAGGTAGAGCTGGTGAAGCTGTACCCTGCAGCTCGCGCCCGCTCCCGCCCTCGCTGAAGACGCTCATCTAACGCTCGTAGCCGCTCCTCGGTAATGGCTAGCTGGGTCCTCAAGTCTGCCAGCTCACGCTCGCGCGCTACCACCTGCTCCTGGTACCAGCCACGCTCTGACTGATGTAGCTCGTGGTGACGCGCACGGTCTGCCAGGTGTTCCTCACGCTCCCGAGCACGCTCCTCGCGCTCTCGCGCACGCTCTCTCCGCTCCAGCTCAAGAGCGACCCGCAGCTCCGCTACGTCCTGAGGCAGCTCCTCCCGCTGCCTCAAAGCCCTCTCCAGCTCCGCGACCCGCTGCTCACGGATCGCCAACTCCGCCCCAGCTAGGGAAGCCCGGGTATGAGCCGCCTGTAACTGTGTAGTCTGCAAACAGGTAAACAAGTCATCAGTTCCACATTTAATGCAATAATTCAATAATTTATGAAACGAATGCATGGTTAAAATTAAAACTCACCCGTGTGGCCATCGCCTGCTGGCCCTCCTCGATGCAAGTAAGAGTGGCTCGGAGCTCCTCCGTCTGTAAAACACATTTTTCATCAGCACATAATAATAGATAATTGAATGAGGTCTGAGTTTTGAATTTACCCATGTGGCGAGGTCGCGCTCTGCCGCCTCGGCCCGTGTCACTGCCCCTACTAGCTGCTCCGCTAGTGCAGTCGCCTCTGCCCTAGGCCCTCTCGAGCTAGAGGCCTCTCCCGTATCTCTCCATGCTGCTCCCTGCTGGGCACGCTGCATTTATTGAGATTGTCAGTGGTTAATCATCAATAATTCAAGGACAAAAATTCATTTGCATATAAAAATAAATTGAACACTCACCAAGGTCTCAAGGTCTGCCCACGTAGTGGCCAGCTGTGCCTCCAGGCTGTGCAGGTGGGCCTGTGCATCCATCGCTGCTATATCTCGCGCATCCTGCATCTATTACATATTAGTCACATGATAGATACGTAAGCATTTGCATTAAAATTAGAAATAAGTGCATTCATACATACCCCTAGGACCCTCATCTAGGGTCGGCCGGTGTAAACCTCCCAGTAGCGTCGGAGGTACTCGGAGCTGTCTGCTGCCTGAGAGGTGACTCGGATCCCGCCCCGCTGCCAGTCGGCGTACTGGTCCGCAAATCGCACTCTCCAGTCGATCTCCTTAGTACGACCGCGCGTCTTCTTCCCAATCCCTCGCGGCTCTCCAATCTTTATCCACTCCTGGTGAAGGCCGAGGGTCCTCATCACCAGCCTAAGCCGTAACGGCTCAATCTGGCTAAGGCAATGAACCCAAAGCTCATGCTCAAAGTGAGGTCGGCCCGCTACGACCCATGGCTGGCCCTCATCGGTCATCCCCTCGTAGGGTCTCAACCGCACCTGCATTCACAAGCATGCATGCATCCATCATATCCATCATATAACATAAACGTAAAAAGAAATGCATAACATTGATCATGCGTACCAGTGAGGGAGGGAAGTCTCGGAACTCCCTGCGTAATACCCACAACTCATAGGCGAGTGGGGCTCCAAACACCACCGGCAGCCAGCGCCGTGCTAGAGGGAAAGATCCCTCACCTCTAGGCCGTGGGTCGACGCGCCCCATGGGCATGTACAAGTGGCTCCAAATCTGCATCCATGCATCATATTAGCAAAGCATTCATACGCATATGTATTCTAAATAAAAGAAAAAAAACACATAAAAGAGAAAAATGCATACCTGAAGAAAAGGTGAGAAGCCACTGACAGTCATCTCTCGACCTGTCCCCGTGGAGAGGTCGGCTATCAAGTGCGCCAGCAGTGCCGCTCCCCAGGCATATCTACCGACTCCCTCCAAGTCCTCAAGTATCCCTAGGAATCGGCAGTTGATGACGTCGCCCTTTGTGCCGAGCAGCAGCCTCCCGAGCATCAAAAATAAGAACCTCCTCAGATCTCTGTCTGCCCTCTCTCTGTCAGCCGGGTCCTGGCAATAGGCTGCCCTAGCCCCGTCCGTCAACCTCTGTGAAAACTGCTCTAAAGACTCCCTGGGTCTCTGTCTAGCGTCCCCCAGTCCCATAGCTGTGGTGAGGTCGGTGCAGAAGACGGTCCTGCACTCGCTAGGTGTCTCATAAACCATCTCTAACCCTAGCAGTCTCTGGGTAAGCTCAGTGTAGTCAGGGTAGGTGAACCCGCTCATAGCCTCACCGTCTACCCTCAGCCCGGTAATCCTAGCCACATCCTCTAGGGTGGGGATCATATGACCCCATGGCATCAGGAATGCCCGGCTAGTCCTATCCCATCTCTCTCTCAGAACCTGGATCAATGTTAGGTCTGGCCTAACTGGCTCTATGCTGAGGAAAGCCCCGAACCCCATGGCGTCTACCCTAGCTCTCTGAAACTCGGGGAGACCATAATATGCTGCTCGCACCTGGACCCAGGAAATGCGTGTCCTCATCAATCCCTGCGTGCATAAAGAAAGTTTTTTGCTTAATTGTTTAATTTTCATGTGAAAACTGCATTTGCTGAGATGTTTGCTGTTTGATTTAATTAACGACCAACCTTGGGTCGTGGCTTGCTTGATTAACGCCTCTGAGGGTGGCGTTATTTCTAAATGGTTATCTACGTTTATCGAATTAACGACCCAGCCTAGGTCGTTGGTTATCTAGAAGACGCCCCTATAGGAGGCGTTGTTTTGAAATCTGGTTCTGGAAGTTTCAAATTAACGACCACCCCTGTGTCGTTGTTAAATGAATTGACGCCCCGATGGGGGGCGTTGTTTTCCAGGGTTTTAAAAAAATAATAAAACAGCACGTGAAATAAATCATGGCAAACATATTGAGGAAAAATAAACAATGGAATTGATAAAAGCATGGAAATTAATAGCATGTTGTTTAGACATGATAATTCAAATTAACGACATGCTGCAGGGGGTGTTCTCATAAGATTAATTATTTTCCAAAATAAAGAAAATGAATTGACGACCCCAGGTCTGGGCGTCTTTTCTTTAATTCACGACACCCCTGGGGGCGTCTTCTTTCTGAGTCACTGGTTTTCTCGCCCGAGGGCTATGGAAATGGAAGGAAAATAAAAAAACAAAAATTAAAAAAAATTAAAAAAATATGGAAATAAGGGCTGGGGGCCTACCTTTTGTCGTCTAGGTCCAGCCAACTCCCCACGGAGGGGTTGCCGGGGTTGTCGTGGCCGTCAGAGTTGGCCGCGGCGAGGAACGACTGCCACCGGTGGTTCGTCTTCTCCTTCTTCTTCCTCGTCTTCTCCTTCTTCTTCTTCGTCTTCCCCTCCTTCTTCGTCCTCTCCATCTTCATCATCTTCTTCGTCTTCTTCATCTCCTTCTCGTCCTTCTTCGGCCTCATCGTCTCCACCGTGTCCCTCATCGCCGTGTTCCGCCGCCGGTGCTACCTCGGCCGCCACGAGAGGGAGCTCCTCTACCGCCTATGCTCCTTGCTCATCCAGGTCCACGACTTTGGGGGCCGAGACCCTTTGCCTTTTGTGTCCACCGTCGGCCATGGCTAGGGGGTGAGGGGAAGAGAGAATGAGAGAGATAGAGAGTGGGGGATGGGTTCGGTTAGGGTTGCAGAAAAGGGAAATAGGGAAACAAAATGAAGGAAGAAGAAGAAAGGAGGGAAAGCAAAGTTGAACGGTCAAAAAGAATTAACGACCCCATAAAAGTCGTGTCTTGTTAAAAAGATGACTTGGACAAAGGGCGTTACTTAACCATTTCACGATGTGCTTTGAGGCGTGATTTCTTTTCGCATGGGGAATAACAAGCGTCGTCAGGAGCATTTAATGGGAATTGATTGATGTGATTGGAATAATCATTACTGTTTTTAATTAACGGCTTGGCTACATGCGTTATTTATATGAGACGTGGCTTATCTGAAGGCGTTACTTTTAGATTTTTAACGAATACTTTTGGGAATTTGAATCATATTAACGCCTTGACTTGAGGCGTGACTCTATTAACGCCATTGCTGAAGTCGTCAATTCTGGAATTTCATGTTTTGATTTTTAGGAAAAGATCAATGAGAGACGACGAGTGCTGAGACGTTATTTATGTTATTAACGTCATTCTCTGAGTCGTTATTCAGAACAGAAACGTAGATTTTGGAAGAACTGATCAGAAAATTGGTTCAATCAGAATATATTATCATTGTTTATTATTGATGAAAAGATTAATGCACCTATTGAGCCACTTTGGGCCTCAAGCTTCTTAAAGCTATTACATATGTTTTCCACTGATCTCTGTCTTCTTCTAAGTTCTCCACAGGTTGATGAGCTTTGCAGATTTTCCACAGTGCTTGGATTGTTGTGCTTTCTTCTCCATATTTATTGCTGCCAATGTCCCTTGTCTTGATAGGAGGAAGATGAGATGGGTCCTCGAATAGTCGCCGTGGAAGCCCGAGTTGAGGAAAGCACCTATGAGAGTTGTATAAAACGAATTCTGTGGCGCCTATTAACCGAAGATCCGTACCGGGAGAGAATCGTGCATGGAGTTCTTGAGCTTTAAGTAATCCCGGGGCACACGTGAATAAGTTCTTTGGCATCACCTTGAGATGCTTCCTCCATTCCACTCTTTTCTTGATTTGGGGAATCCGGTTCACCACTCTATTGCTCAACCCCAATGAGCCGGTCATATAGGAAAGTGGGCTTTTTGAGAATATTCTTGATGGTTGTTGGGCCTCCTCACATGGATCGAACTTGAAGTGGAGATCTACCCAACTAGAGAGTACAAGCATGCATCCATAAATCGGTCTCCCCATTGCTGCCGAGGTAAGCCCGCTATATAGAAAGGCTAATATCGCCGGTCCCACTCTTTCTCCTTCCCAAAGGCTAGCTATAGCACTCAATTGGGTCTCTTCCAAGAAATCCTCCGTGGAGGGGAACAAGATTGCCCCCGCCAAGCACACAACGAAGGCTTTTGCTACTCGTTCTATTTCATCTTCCTCTTTAGCTTGATCGGACTTTTTATAGACCCATGAGGCAAGCTTTAAAAGGTTAATCCCTTTGGTGGCTTTGATCTGGCTCACTAAGTTGGGGCTAGGAATCAAGCTTGTTAGCAATTCATGAGAAGAGATTTGCCTTGGCATGATGGCCATCTTCTCCTCATCCCCTTGTTTCATCTTCTTTAAGCCCAAGATCATCTCTAGCTCTTCTAATAGAATTGTGGCTTCAAAAGTAGAGAAGAGGAAGGTGTGAGTAGAAGGATGCCATATCTCCATAAGAGCTCCTATAGTTGCCCAATCTAAGTGGATTTGGTCATAATGTTTGGCATGGGTAACTAAACCTAGGAGATGCCATCTGGATAGGAAAACCCTCATGTCTGAATTGAATTTGGAGAGCAAGAGGGGAAGCCATTTGTTTTTTGTGAATCTCCTAGCTCCTGGAATGTTTGGGTATTCCTGTGTAGAGAAAGAAAAGAAAGAAGGCACAGAGGGAGAGAAGAGATGAGAGTTTGAAAGGGAAATAGGGAGACACACAATTCAAGCTTTGAACATACCTGGTTCATAGCAATCCTATTGCTAAGGTGCCCATTAATCTCGGAGAGCCTGAGAGTGGAGAGCTTGGTCCTTTTGATAGTTCTCTCCATCTTCTGAGTAATTGTCTGCAGAAAGAAGTCGAATGGAACAAGCAGCACCTGCGAAAGCAGAAGAAGAAGCAGCAGAAAACAAGATTCGAATAATTTGTTGAGAGAAATCCCCCCTTTTATAGAAGTTTGAGGGATCTTATGCCCGTTCAAAATTGCAAAATCAAGTATGAGCATAACTGGGTTTAAGCTTTCTGATTCAGAGTCGGAAGCGTGTGTTTCGAATTTATGGTTAATTAACGACGGTATTCAGGGTGTCGTTTATTGAATTAACGACTTGTCTAAGGTCGTATTTTATTTCACGCCTTGATGAGGGTCGTCACTTTCTTGAAATCTCAAAGCTATTAACGCCTTGATACTAGCCGTCTTTTATCCTTTTGACGCCACTACCATCAGTCGTCTTTTTATAAGCTGGCATATTCAGTTCCCATGTGCTGATGTTAATTAATGAACTTAAGTGCTGTCTTTTAATTAGAATTTATGTGTGATTGTGCACTTATGATCGTGTCTTGTTTTGAATTAAGGATTATTTCTATCATGAGGACTAATGAATTTTCAAGTGCAGAAAAGTGCAGGTTTCGAGACGCATGGGTAACTCGTTGAAGTAACACCATTCCGTTTTTGTATTCTTTCCTATAAGCATTATTACTATATGGTACTCTACGCTATTATAGCATATCAAGGACCTTGTGGTTCTGACGAACCTGGAATTTGAGTTCCCCTTCACCAAAAATAGTGATAATTCCAGGAGAATCTTGATCACACGGATAGGCCGTTGAGTCATTAAAGGTCTGGGACGATGGTTCCACTTTCTGGGTTGATGCGCGGACAAACGGGCTTCGGCTTAGTGTCAGCTCAGAGATCTGGATTCTTGACCAAATCTAGATGGCTTGGCAATATTATACTTGATTATTTTCTATTTTTAGTTTGTTTTATTTTTCTTTTAGCCCAGCATGCATCATGTAGGACTTTGAGCTTAATGATGAAAATCTTCATATTATGGCAATAATGAAGGTCATTCGCTCTCAATTTAGTTGGCATGAGATATTCCATTCTAAATCGAATACTTTATTCTCTCTGAAGCCGCTCAGGCTAGTTCCTTGAAAGCGTCCCTTTGTTGGGTCTTCATCTCAATTCACTTTAATTTTCTGCAAATCCACCTTGGTTGTAGCACGTCCACATTGGCTGGTAACCGCTCTCCAAAGGTGCCTCCCTGTTGTGCCCTCGCGCACATTTTGTTTAGTTTAGTCTCCTTTATCCAGCCAATCGATGCTTTCTTGGAATCACCCGGAGTTGTTTCACTCAGAATCTTGGAAAGATTTCTAATGCTTACTGTCAGAGGCGTGTCACATTACACCTTGGCGTCTACTTATCAGTTCATTCCACTTCATTTCGCTTGTTACACTTTCATTTCATTTCGTCTCACTCCCTTGCAAAGTAGACGCCAAGGCGGGGCAGCTGTAGACACGCCAAAATTGATACTATGTTGATCAAATCTCATGTCACCATGTTAACGCCCCAAAGTGAACTTCAATATTTCCATAATACGAAGTTTTTCTATTTTTGTGTGATTTTATGTGTTTTTCTAATTATTTTTGTAATTCACGACTTGAAGTAAGGCATGTTTTAAATAACGGCTTGCTCATGGGCGCGTTTTAAAGAAAGGACGACTGATCCAAGAGGCGTCATTTTCTGGAATTTAACGAGTTTCATTCAAATTGGAAAAGGAAGAATTAACGTCCCTCTCTGGGTCGTGTTTTTAATCAACGCCTCGCCCTCAGGCGTCACTTCATCATTTTCAAATAAGGAAGGTGTTTCTTACTAAAATTAAATACATTAATTGACGCCTTTATGCCAGTCGTTATTTTAATTAACGCCCTGACCCAGGTCGTCAATTTCAGATAACGCCTTTATGTGGGTCGTCTCTTTCCCTTCCGTGTCCTGATTGAACGAAGCTTTCCTGGAGAGTTGCCTGCTCTGTTTGATCATCTTGTTAGATTAGGTAACTAGAGACCTTGCCGTGGATGGCTATTGCCAATTCTTATCCTATTATATCTGTGTTTTCTGCCCTATAAATGCATCCATGGGTCGAGTTCGCAAAAGGTTGGCTGAAGGGAGAAGAAAAGAGGGATTAGTAATAGCAGAAACAGGTTTTCTACGCGCATAGAAGCTTTCCACTCTCCTCTTCCCTGCGCATCCTTTGCTCCTGCGGTGGTTTCTTCTTCCTATTGCATCAGCCGACTTAATTGGTTCTCCCTTTACTGTTGTCAGGAACAGCAGGGAACTCTTTGGTTTACTGTTTTATCATCGTTCATCATAATTCTTTTGCATTAGCTTTGCATCATATCTTCTTCCTTCCCTAATTCTCTTAGGGGTTTTAAAAGAACCAAAAGGTGCACACTTTATGCTCATATTCCATCATCTTATTTTATCTTTGGGTTGATACTACACACACTTGGCTAATCCCTTTTATCTTGTTTGTTTGTGATTTGTTTAAGGGTAATCAAGAAGAAAAACCCCCTTCATCGGCTGGCCGGTAGGAGGAGGAGGAGGAAATCTACAATCATCCCGCATCATTGTTTTCATCAGGTATTCGCGATCAATCTCCCTTCCTTTTGAGGTAACCCCTCTGGCGATCACCCTCCATATAGCAATCTCTTGCTCCCTTTTTATTTAGTTGTTTTCTATCTTCTATCATTTTATGTCGGAGTGATAATCATCTTTTTAGGTGTTCACAATTGATGGATGAGATGACTAACCTGGGCGCTCCCTAATACGAGGGAGGTCTCAAATAGGGGCAGTCTTGACCCTCAAAAGTGAACTTTCATGTAATATCTAGCCAATAAGGGCTACCAAAATGAGAAAATGAATCAATGCAAAATTATGAATCAAAGGCATGGCAAGAGTGGCAATACACTTCCCCGCGGGACGTCATGAGCCCGGTCGCATGCATGCCTGATAAATATGGGACTAAAAATTAAAGACACAAAGCCCCGGCGCAATAGACCTACTCTTTGAGGGGTAGTGCCTTGGAAAGAATTCCCGCCTTGATATCTCCCATCCTACACGAAGCTTGTCTCCAATTTTTCTTCTACTTCTCCCTCTTAGGCTGGGTTGTATCCCGGGTATGGCCTTAGTAGGGGCACCGTTCTTTAAAAGTAGTCGGTCGTGGTAAGCCACCCTCACATGCACGCCCTGCTTAAAGGAAGCCTTTAATGAAAGGGGTAGGAACGACGATCCTTGGCCAGTAGTTTGAGTCTTTAGGTGCTACGGATTGTTATGTCAAAATCTAAAAAAAAATCAAATATTACTAAAAGTCTAAAAAAAATCAAATATTGTCAAAAATCCAAAAAATCAAATATTGTCAAAAATCTAAAAAAATCAAAACTTCAAAATTTCAAAAAAAATCAAATATTTCAAAAACTAAAAAATCAAATACTTCAAAAAAATCCAGAAAAATGAAATACTATTGAAAATCTAAAAAAATCTATAAAAAAATTACAAAATTCAAAAAAATGTACCTTTTTCATGCATTTGTAATTGTTTTAAGGACAGATACGTAATCCGTTTGCTAAGTGTGCAGGTTGCAAGTACTCAAGCATTCCTTGCTATATCTTTGCCCTCTGCCTCTTGTCCACATTTTTGATCTGTTCTTTCTTTCTTCGATCCAATCTCTCGATCTATTCTGAAACTTGTGTCCTTCTCAACTTTTGTTTGCAATGATTATATCTATATGAGAGGGCTTTGCCTCACGATGATGAACCTGGCAGTTCTGCTCCATTCTGATCTTGGGTTTTGATTGAAGTGCGTATTTGTCTTATCTTTTGTCCCATCGTGTCCTTATCACTTGATTATGTCCCACCGTGTTGTCCCACACATATTGTTTTGTTCTTCACCACGTGTTGTTAGTTATCTTGCATATGTTGTTAGTCATCCCTTTGTGTCTTATGTTCTTGTCCCAACCGTGTGGTTATCCGTCATGTTCTTGTCACAACCGTGTGTTGCCCTGCCGCGTTGTTGTCTTGCCACACCGTGTCCATGCATGCATGTTGTTTCTATTCATGCCCTTGCATATGGGCTCGTTTGCCTTGATTATGATATGTTGCATTGTCTCCCATCTCATTTTCACTATGTTTTTACTTACTTGTTTATCATATTTGTCTTATACATGAAAAGCCATAAAAATCTAAAAAATATCATTTCGCCTGCACAGGTAAGTCAGGTATGGCATTCTATCCCTTCTCATTGTTACATTACTGTATGGTACTATGCTATATTATCTCGAGAACCAGTTGGTTATCTACGTGTTCCAGGATCTGATGTTCCCCTTTAACAAAAACGATGATGATCCAGGTTCACGTGTTTAATCTCCGGATAGGACGTTGGGTTGGGAAAGCATGGGGAGGATGGTTCTATCCTGCACGCCGTGGTTGCGGATAGTGTCTTCACTCTGATTCACCCAGCCTAACAATATTATTCTCGAGTATTTTATATTTTAATATTTCTTTGCATTTATTTTAACGATTTCTTTTATTTTAGCCCAACATGCATCATGCGCATCTTTTTGAGCATTCATGACCCATGGTTTGCCTGCAAAATGTCCCATCAGTGATGGTTAGCTATATGTTCAGTGCTTGAGTAAGAGGAACAATTCCACTCTGAGTTGGAAGGTTCACTTTGGTCAATTCGCTTGGTTTGGTTGATTAAGAGGTCCCCGTCTGGAGTTTAAGTCCGTTTCTTTACCTTTTTCGCTACTTATTCCGGTCTCCTCATTGGTCCGAGGGATTGTGTCCCCCATGAGGTTGATCGTGTGTTTCCTTTTATTTAGTTTAGTTCCTCCAGATTGGTGTCGCTTTTGGTCTAATCGTTCCTTGTGAATGGTTCAGAATTTTCCAGAAGATTCCTATTGCTTGTTGGTAAAAACGGGTGTCTTTTGCCTTAACGGCCGCTTTTCAGTCGGCTCCGCTTCATTTCTGCTTTATCTCCATGTTCCATTTCACTTTCGCTTTACCTCCGCTCGCTCCCCTGCAAAGAGGATGTTAAGGAGGGGCATCTGTTGACACCCGTTTTTTGCCTGCAGTTGAGTCACTTCTCTTACTCCCATTTATTGATGCCTCGAGTTGTCCATCACTCGCTGGGCTATTTTCTGGCACGTTCTGGGCCAATTTTTATGGGTGCCCTCCCTCCCTGGCTAGGTCCGAATTAATTCAGGGCTTAATGGGCCTTGGTTTTGGTTGATTAAGCTGTTCTATGAATTTCAAACGCCCATATACATGTGCAGTCAGTCTCTAGCCGCTCATAACATAGACGGCTGACTTTGAGCCGTTCATCTATTTATTGGATATTTAGTTGATTTTCTGAATTTCCACCGACAAGCATTTGTACGGTTGGGATTTAGCCGCATAAGACCATTGTGTGGTACCCCCTAAGCCGTCTATCTCTCAGAATCCTAACGTCGCTGGTTTTCAGATAATTACCTATTTATCTTCTTATTTGTGATTTATCACCGACAGGCTTGAGCGGTTTTCCAAGAGCCATTCAACTATGAAAGAGTCCAGCGGTGAATTTATCGGTCAGTTCAGTGGATGAATTTATTATCTCAGGGTTTATTTGAAATTCCACCGATAGGGATGAACGGCCCATGCCTGGCCGCTCATCATTTGTGCAGTCTATCGTGAGACCGTTTATCCTCTCGGACCAGAAAGTGGTTAAGGCTTTTTCCTATCATTTGTGGCTTTTCTCCCAAACTTTCTCTGAAGATTTCTCCGTGAATCCTTAACCATTTTGAGCGCCGTTTCTTCTGGTTGGGAGATAATTGAATTATCTTCAACTTTTCTTTCATTATCTCGACCTAAAAATGGCTAGAAACCCTAATTTCGAGCTAGGACTTTAGGTGCTCTATAAATAGACCCTAAAGCCAAGCTTTGAAGGGGGGAGAGATTTTTGGTCGATGGAGGATCATACGGGAGCGATCGTATTGACATGGAGACCCGAAAAGCACCGAAGAAATAGAGGGATGGAGGGAAAACGGTTTGCATATCTGCTCAGCATCCTCCTGGTGTGGGGGACGCCTGCACCTCATGCTGAGGTTCCTCCATCTCTTAATATAGTCGAGGGCCGACTCATCATTCTTCTGTCTTGTTTGTTGTCTCTTAGTCTCTTCGTCAGTGCCGACAGGATGTCGGGAGCTGACCTGGTTTGTTGTCTCTTGGTCTCTTCGTCAGTGCCGACAGGGTGTCGGGAACTGACCTGGTTTATTTTCTTTTGGTCCTGCCGAATCTTTGAGCGACCTACGACCAGGGAGGGAGGCCTTCTACATCCACACAGGCCTCCGGTTTAAGGGAGTATCTCATTAATTGTGTCTTTAGTTCGTTAATCCGTCGTTCTCTCTTGTTTGCATGCATCATCTTCTTCACGTTTCTTCCACAATTCTCTCATTTTCATGCATCATTCACAGACCCTTCTATATTTTTTGACGCCCCCAGGGGTTTAAAAATCCCCAGGTATCCCCCATTTCATTTAGTCATATTCATTTCTTTCCATTTTAGCATTTGCTACACTCTCTGGTTCTAATTTGTTTTTCCTTTTGTGTTCTACACGTTATTTTGTAGGTCAGCAACACACTAACGCGAGGCCCATCCTTTCTGGCTGGCCGGAAAGGGTGGAGGTTGGACTCTTACAACTTCTGGCGTGGTGGCCTTGCGCGGTTCCAAGCTGTCCGTTCAAGGGTGCGGTGATATCTGGACCGTTCTTCTTCTCACTGTGGTTGGGTAGGAGCCGTTCATCTGCCAGGAGTTCTTTATCCCGCGTCCTCTGCAGCGCCTTTAGACGGCCTATCGTGCAGCCGCTCATCTTTACAAGTGGTTCCTCCTGAGCCGTACATCCTCTCAGCGCTGCTCTTAAGGCGAGTACCTCTTCCCCTTTCCAAGATACGGCGTGTTCATCACATTCGGCATCTTGCTGGCAATCACACGCACTCCTTCCTCGACCCTTTCCCCTTGTTATTTATTTATTGCTTAGTTCTTCACATTGCACTAGTAAAGAAGGGGTTGGAAGGGTCATCAAAAGGGTAAGTGAGTAGGAAAAACATGTCAACAGGTAGGTTTTAGCAGACCAAATCCTAAGAGTTATATATGGTTGGATTCGTCTCTCGGTCCTCTTTCCATTTATATAAAAAGCACTAAAAGTTATGTAGTATCCAGAGAGAAATCATCGTTTTGGTTGGTGCATGTTAGAATTAGGGTTTATCTTGTTATCATCGATTAATGTTGGGTTAAACAGGCTTAACGACTCAATTAATCCATCCATATTATGTCATTTTTCATGCTCTTTCTATTGGTATATTTTTTCCCAAATGTCATGTTGTATATCTTGCGAATTTGACTTTCTAAATGGTGGTTATCATGATCGTATCGTTCTGCTTTACTGTTTCAATAACGGTCTTACAGTGACCGCTCTACATTGAACGGCCCCTCGATAGACCGTGTGGTCTAGGGCGACGGTTTATCTCCAGACCACGCAGAGACCCCCGCGGCCCCTCGATAGACCGTGCAGGGCCTGTATGGCCTCCGGGCCTACATGACCTGAACGGCCTATCGATAGACCGTTGAGGCCTGTTGGGCGGTTCTGGACAGACCGTTCTATCACGTAGAATGGTTTATCTTTGTTTTTAGCATGATTCATCCTGGTTAAATAATGATAATGATAGATAGCAACCCATAAATTAAATTGGAATATATGGAAGATTAATTAATAGCAAATCTTGCTTGATTACCTTGTACCTTTCGTATAATTATATTCCCATGCTCTTGTCAACTTATTGAAACATGAATCTTGATCATAACTATGTTGGAAATGGAATAATGATTCTAGGATTATTTTACAGTCACTCCACTCCGGTGATGTTGACTGACCATCATGAATTTGTTTTCCGATGTTTTACTAGCCTCAATTCTTGTAATGGTTGGGACTCTCCACCGGATACTCCTTCCGTCGGACTAGGACCTCCATTATGGGACCTCCGTAAGCCCCCGCGTGCCTGGGATTCCCACTAGGACGCCGAGCAGGTTGTACCACAAATCCTGCACCTGATTATCTCGATCGGATCGCTCGTTTGGCTCTGTTCCTTGTCATGGTCCATTTTGGACCGTCAGAGCCGTACACGGTTGGATCCAGATCGTTTGAGTCATTGAACGGCCCTGATGAGACCGTGTACAATTGCCAGGTGCACCAACCTTCTTGAGTTGTGCACCGACCTCTGTTGTGGGTCGACTCCAGTTGTGTACACGGCTATGCATGGACCGTTCTATTGTTGAGCGGCCCGTCCCTGACCGTTTAATAACTGGAGGTGCACCGACCTACCTTGCTTGCACCAACCTGGAGTGTGCACCGACCTGGAGTGTGCATCGACCTCAGATGGTACACGGCCCCTTATTGACCGTTCCATCATTTGAACGGCCCATGAGAAGATAGTTTATTTCCTTGGCACCGAGCTGGGTTATCCCTGGCCCAGTCCACCCTATGCGGTCCATGGTTGACCGTCCTATTATTAAGCAGCCCGAACATGACCGCGTACCTTCCAGCTTGTGATGATTCATGTTTTCTTGTGTGCCTCGATAGTCGGGCCAGGAGTGGCTTGTACTATTATTTTCCTCAATTATTCTCGTTATATCTTGAAACTTCTTGGCCGAATTCCTGTGAATGTCTAGACATAACTTGGGATCTTGGATCCACCAAATCAATGCCAACGCACCGTAAGGGCCCGGTCTGGTCCAGGGGAGAGCGCCCGAAAAGTACTTGTGCCCATGGGAGTTTGAAATGACATGGTGAGGCATTACACCGTGTGCATGACTAGCGTGATGTCTATGACGTTCCATTCACATGATTCTTTCTCTTGAACTTTCCTTCATAGAAATATCTACATGACTTGCTTGTTACATGCTTGATCGGTCAATTCTTGGATATGCTATATTCTTGCTCTTTTGTTTAGTTCGTTATTATATATCTTTTCGTTTAACGCATCACATTATTGAAAATGGTTAATTACTTAAACTTGCCTGTTATTACCTACTGAGCATTCGCTCACCCATTTGTTTCCCCCCTTTTCAGGTAGCTCAGGTGAGGACTCTCAAACTGATGGGGATAGGCAAGAGTGAAGACCTTGGAGCGAACTACTAGAAAGTCTTGAAGAGTCTTTATTAGATAGTTTGAGTCTAAGATTGTGGTTGATGAAGAGTGTAATTTGTTTCAGTCAGTTGTAATGTAAACTCTGTTGAGTTGTTAAAACTTGAGATTGTCAGTGTTGATGGAATGTTGGGTATAATCTATGTTATCTTCAAATTAATGGTATTTATTGCCTATGGTGGTATCATTCCTTCTTTTTTGCTCTGATGTGGTGCATGGTGGAAGTATCCAATCATTAGCCCAAGGCACAGCATGTCTGGAAATCAACATATTTTAATCTCTTTCTGCTGTCGCGTTCCGATATTCGGCGTCGGGGCGTGACAATTTGGTGGCATCGGAGCCTAGGTTTTCTAATGTTCCTAGGTTCCCTAGTGATGTCATAGAACCATGACTAGTTATGAGTTTAAGAATTTCACCCAGTGAGATTGGGTAAAGGCTCGGGTTAAGTTAATTAAATAACTCTAGAAGATTCCTGCTAGGTGGTTCTAAATTAATTATTCCACGTGTAGGGTTCGTGCAATGGCGGCTGAACGTGCGCAGTGGAGAGACATACAGCGTACGGTGCAAGGATTAACGCGGGCACTGTAGCAAGTAGCCCAGGGAGGCGTGGCGCACCAAGGAGCTGGAGATCTTCATCGAAACTTCCGTGGGATGAATCCCCCGCGATTCGGTGGTTCGACAGATCCAGATGAAGCCGAGCACTGGCTGAAGGAGATGGAGCGCATTTTTGAAGTTATGCAGTGCAGTGACCATGAGCGGGTCCTCTTGACTACCTTCTAACTAGAACGTGATGCCAGAACATGGTGGGATGCTATGAAAGTTACGTTGGGAGACCGTCAAGTAACGTGGAAGGAGTTCGAGGAACTCTTCAACAACAAGTATTTTTATGATAGAATACAAGAGAAGA
This sequence comes from Amorphophallus konjac, assembly GCA_022559845.1. Taxonomy (NCBI): domain Eukaryota; kingdom Viridiplantae; phylum Streptophyta; class Magnoliopsida; order Alismatales; family Araceae; genus Amorphophallus; species Amorphophallus konjac. The sequence goes on from CM040129.1 coordinate 66,421,722, forward strand.
AGGTAGCGGAGTTCGCTACTTTGAAGTAGTGGAATCTTTCTGTTGCAGAGTATGAACCCCAGTTTTCTCGGTTGTCTCGTTATGTAACTCATCTAGTGTCCACGGAGAAGATGAAGGCCAAGAGATTTCTTAATGGCCTGAAGATACATTATATTAATCAATTGGCACCTATGGAGATCTAGACTTACGCCGAGATGGTGAGGAAAGCCCAAGTCCTGGAAGATACCCTAGAGATGACGGAGAAGATCCGTGGGAAGCGCTCCAAGAAAGAATCAACAACTAGTTCCGGGAACTTTAAACTGGGTAATGGCAAGAAGAGACCCAACGGCGGGTCTAGCTCGTGGAAGGGAAAGATGCCGAAGAATGATGAGAAGAAGCCTGGTCCTGTTGCACCATCTAAGGCCCTCTGCAAGTACTGTGACCGCCCAAGTCACAAGATGGAGGAGTGTTGGCGCAAGCTGGGTGCCTGTTTACGTTGTGGAAGTCGGGACCATCGTATTCCAGAATGTCCCCTCTTGTCAGACCAAGTTACATCGACCAAACCGCAAGGAGGTCAGAAGCGCCAGGGCAAGCTTCAAGTCCTACAGGAAGATGAGACCCACCGAGGAGGGTGGACTTGTTGAAGGTACACTTGTTGTTCATGATAAGCCAGCTTTTGTTCTTTTCGACACTGGAGCAACACATTCTTTCATTTCTCAAAATTTTGCTAAATCTTTAGTTGTGAAACCTGTGTTAATGAGCTCTCCACTAGTAATTTCGACCCCTATCGGGTCAGGATCAGCAATTAAATATTTCTATCCTTCTAGTAAGGTTGAAGTAAGTGGGCAAATTATGCCGGCTGATTTAGTTTGTATGGACATGAAGGATTACGATGTAATCATAGGAGCTGATTGGTTGGCTAGATACGAATCTAATGTCCATTGCAGAACTAGCTCTATCTTTTTCTGGACACCCCTAGCTTTCTTTTACTGGGGTTTGGCGTTCTATATCCGTACCGCTTATTTCAGCAATTCGAGCTGAGAAGTTATTGAAGAAAGGGTGTAAGGCTTTTCTAGCCTTTATTTCTTTGACTCCTGAGAAGGAGATTGAGATTAAAGATATTTCTGTTGTTCGAGACTTTCAAGATGTCTTTCCTGAGGAATTGCCAGGACTTCCACCCGAGAGGGAGGTAGTCTTTTCTATTGATTTGATTCCAGGCATGTCCCCTGTTTCTAAGACTCCATATCATATGTCTCCTGTGGAGTTAAGAGAATTGAAGCGACAATTAATGTAGCTGCTTGAGAAGGGGTTTATTCGTCCAAGTACATCCCCGTGGGGAGCCCCTGTGTTGTTCGTCCGGAAGAAGGATGGTTCCATGAGACTGTGTATTGATTATCGGCAATTGAACCAGCTTACCATCAAGAACAAGTACCCATTGTCGGGGATTGACGAACTATTTGACCAGATAGCAGGAGCTCAATATTTTTCTAAGATTGATCTTCGATCAGGATACCATCAGCTGTGAATTAAGGATGAGGACATCTTTAAAACAGCCTTCCGTAGAAGGTATGGGCATTTTGAATTTATAGTAATGCCTTTTGGACTAACGAACTCTCCTGCAGCTTTCATGCAGTTGATGAATAGCGTGTTCCGACCCTACCTTGATCAGTGGGCCGTGGTGTTTATTGATGATATATTGATATATTCTAAGAGTAAGAAGGAGCATGCTGAGCATTTGAAGGTGGCGTTGCAATTACTAAGAGATCATCAGTTATACGCCAAGTTTAGTAAATGTGAATTCTGGTTGTAAGAAGTATCTTTTTTGGGACACATTATCACCAAGGAAGGTATTTCTGTGGACCCTTCGAAAGTGGAGGCCATAAAGAATTGGGATAGACCTGCAAATGTAACTGAAGTAAGAAGTTTTCTAGGCTTGGTAGGTTATTATCGGAGATTTATTAAGGATTTCTCCAAGATTGTAGTACCTCTGACCAGATTAACCCGCAAGGAAAACTGATTTGAGTGGTCAGAAGATTAAGAACGGAGTTTTCAGACTTTAAAGGAATGTCTTACCACTGCACCTATTTTAGCCTTACCTTCTGGAGAAGGAGGTTTTGTAGTTTACACTGATGCTTCAGGTATTGGCCTAGGTTGTGTGCTGATGCAGCATGGAAAGGTGATAGCCTATTTTCTAGGCAGTTAAGGAAGCACGAAGAGAATTATCCTGTCCATGATTTGGAATTAGCGGTTGTGGTATTTGCCTTAAAGATTTGGAGGCACTACTTGTATGGAGGGACATTCACGGTGTTTTCAGATCATAAGAGCTTGAAATACTTATTTTCTCAAAAAGAGCTTAATATGAGATAGAGGAGATGGCTTGAGTATTTAAAGGACTTCAATTTTTCTATAGAGTACCATCCTGGGAAAGGTAATGTTGTGGCAGATGCCTTGAGCTGCAAGCCAATAGCTAAATTATCGAGCCTCATGTTGCAAGAATGGAGGTTGTTGGAGCAGTTGGCTAGCTTAGACCTCAACGTAGTAAGAATCAGGTCATGATTTCAGTAATGCAGCTTCGTCCTGAACTATTAATGGAAATCAAGTCTATGCAATAAAATGATCCGATGTTAGTAGAGATCAAGGAAAGTCTAAGTAGTAGACCAGATTTCATCCTAGCCGATGACGGCAGATTGTTATTTCAAGGAAAGACCTGTGTGCCTGAAGTAGCTGAAGTGAAAAATAAGATCCTTGAGGAAGCTCATAGGTCCAAGTATACTATTCATCCTGGAGGTACTAAGATGTACCGGGATTTCAAAAGATCCTTCTGGTGGCCAAATATGAAGAAGGAAGTTATAGAATTTGTGAGCAGATGTTTAATATGTCAACAAGTAAAGGCTGAGCACTTTAGACCTGCTGGGAAGTTGAAGCCACTTGACATACCCCAATGGAAATGGGAGAGTATTGGTATGGATTTCATCATGGGTCCACCTAGAACTCGTAGTGGATTCAATGCAATATGGGTCATTGTTGATAGATTGACTAAGTCTGCTCATTTCTTGTCCATTAAGTCCAAATGGACCGTTGATATTTTGGCTACTCTGTATATCAAGGAAGTTGTGAGACTTCATGGAATACCAGTAAGCATTGTGTCAGATAGAGACCCAAGGTTCACTTCGCATTTCTGGAAAGGACTAGAAGAGTCCTTGGGAACCCGTCTAAATTTCAGCACAGCCTTTCATCCTCAGACAGACGGACAGACGGAGAGAACAAATCAGATTGCGGAGGATATGTTAAGAGCATGTGTAATTGATTTTGGAAGCAGTTGGCATGAGCATTTGGCTTTGATTGAGTTTATCTACAATAACAGTTACCAGTCTAGTATCCAGATGACTCCGTTTGAAGCTCTTTATGGAAGAAGTTGCCGATCACCTTTGTGTTGGGACGAGCTGGGCGAGAAGCAATGGTTGGGACCGGATCTCATTTTAGAATCAACCAAGAATATCTGCCATATCCGAGACCATCTGCAAGTAGCCCAATCAAGATAGAAAAGTTATGCTGATTGTAGAAGGAGAGCTTTAGAATTCGAAGTTGGCGAGCACGTATTCCTGAAGGTGTCACCCCTGAGAGGAACTCGAAGGTTTGGCATCCATGACAAGTTGAGTCCAAGATATGTTGGCCCTTTCGAGATTCTGGAAAGAGTGGGAGAAGTTGCTTATAGATTAGCTTTACCACCGTAGTTATCAGGAGTACACAACGTCTTCCATGTATCGATGTTGCGAAAGTATGTTTAGGACCCCAGTCATATCATTCAACATGCAGACCTAGAATTGAAAGAAGATTTGACTTATGAGGAGAAGACTATCGAGATTTTGGACCGCAAGCAGCAGCAACCCAGGAATCGTTCTATACCTATGGTCAAAGTGCGGTGGAGTCGGCGTGGAATTGAAGAAGCTACTTGGGAATCATAAGATGTTATTCGGAAGTAATATCCCAATTTGTTCTAAGGTCAGTGATCTCACTCCCCATTTCAAGAAGAGCAGTGAATTTGGAGGACCAAATTTCTTAAAGTGCGGGAGGGTGTAGCACCCCAGTGTATAATTGAATAAATTAAAAGGGTAATTATAAAGAAATTAAGGGAAATTCCGATAGGTCAAGTTGCAACCAATTTATAAAAATCTGGAAAAATTATAATCGCATAAAGGACGAATAGTTTAAACTTTTGTTCTTCTGGGTCTACCCCTAATTAAAAGCTTAAGCCAACCGAATTAAGAGAATTAGGGCGTAATCCACGTTTTAGCTTGTCGGACCTTGGATTGTTAAATTCAAACCCAATACTCCACCGTTTGAGCTCAGATCGGACCCTATTAAACGGCCTCGATGAGGAGATCATTTTCCCCTCTGTTCTAGCCGAAACCCTAAATCCTAGACTTCGAATTTGGGGAATGAGCGGTGGCTTGACCGGGTCTTACGCGATTCGCGTGCGAGTGGAGGTTCGTGGACTCTATCCATCCCAATCGACGCCCTAGCTATCATTCCTTCTATTTAAGCGAACCCTAGACGGACATAGACTCGCTTGGATGCTGTGGCGACCGATGAGGAGTTAGATCGTGGCAGATATTTGGTATTCTTCGCGCGACCGGCCGGCGACCTATTGCCATCTTCTTCCTTCGTTTAAGTTTTAGCAGACCAAACCCTAAGAGTTATATATGGTTGAATTCGTCTCTCGGTCCTCTTTCCATTTATATAAAAAGCCCTAAAAGTTATAGAGTATCCAGAGAGAAATCATCGTTTTGGTTGGCGCATGTTAGAATTAGGGTTTATCTTGTTATCATCGATTAATGTTGGGTTAAACAGGCTTAACGACTCAATTAATCCATCCATATTATGTCATTTTTCATGCTCTTTCTATTGGTATATTTTTTCCCAAATGTCATGTTGTATATCTTGCGAATTTGACTTTCTAAATGGTGGTTATCATGATCGTATCGTTCTGCTTACTGTTTCAATAACGGTCTTACAGTGACCGCTCTACATTGAACGGCCCCTCGATAGACCGTGTGGTCTAGGGCGACGGTTTATCTCCAGACCACGCAGAGACCCCCGCGGCCCCTCGATAGACCGTGCAGGGCCTGTATGGCCTCCGGGCCTACATGACCTGAACGGCCTATCGATAGACCGTTGAGGCCTGTTGGGCGGTTCTGGACAGACCGTTCTATCACGTAGAATGGTTTATCTTTGTTTTTAGCATGATTCATCCTGGTTAAATAATGATAATGATAGATAGCAACCCATAAATTAAATTGGAATATATGGAAGATTAATTAATAGCAAATCTTGCTTGATTACCTTGTACCTTTCGTATAATTATATTCCCATGCTCTTGTCAACTTATTGAAACATGAATCTTGATCATAACTATGTTGGAAATGGAATAATGATTCTAGGATTATTTTACAGTCACTCCACTCCGGTGATGTTGACTGACCATCATGAATTTGTTTTCCGATGTTTTACTAGCCTCAATTCTTGTAATGGTTGGGACTCTCCACCGGATACTCCTTCCGTCGGACTAGGACCTCCATTATGGGACCTCCGTAAGCCCCCGCGTGCCTGGGATTCCCACTAGGACGCCGAGCAGGTTGTACCACAAATCCTGCACCTGATTATCTCGATCGGATCGCTCGTTTGGCTCTGTTCCTTGTCATGGTCCATTTTGGACCGTCAGAGCCGTACACGGTTGGATCCAGATCGTTTGAGTCATTGAACGGCCCTGATGAGACCGTGTACAATTGCCAGGTGCACCAACCTTCTTGAGTTGTGCACCGACCTCTGTTGTGGGTCGACTCCAGTTGTGTACACGGCTATGCATGGACCGTTCTATTGTTGAGCGGCCCGTCCCTGACCGTTTAATAACTGGAGGTGCACCGACCTACCTTGCTTGCACCAACCTGGAGTGTGCACCGACCTGGAGTGTGCATCGACCTCAGATGGTACACGGCCCCTTATTGACCGTTCCATCATTTGAACGGCCCATGAGAAGATAGTTTATTTCCTTGGCACCGAGCTGGGTTATCCCTGGCCCAGTCCACCCTATGCGGTCCATGGTTGACCGTCCTATTATTAAGCAGCCCGAACATGACCGCGTACCTTCCAGCTTGTGATGATTCATGTTTTCTTGTGTGCCTCGATAGTCGGGCCAGGAGTGGCTTGTACTATTATTTTCCTCAATTATTCTCGTTATATCTTGAAACTTCTTGGCCGAATTCCTGTGAATGTCTAGACATAACTTGGGATCTTGGATCCACCAAATCAATGCCAACGCACCATAAGGGCCCGATCTGGTCCTGGGGAGAGCGCCCGAAAAGTACTTGTGCCCATCGGAGTTTGTAATGACATGGTGAGGAATTGCACCGAGTGCATGACTAGCGTGATGTCTATGACGTTCCATTCACATGATTCTTTCTCTTGAACTTTCCTTCATGGAAATATCTACATGACTTGCTTGTTACATGCTTGATCGGCCAATTCTTGGATATGCTATATTCTTTCTCTTTTGTTTAGTTCGTTATTAATTATCTTTTCGTTTAACGCATCACATTATTGAAAATGGTTAATTACTTAAACTTGCCTGTTATTACCTACTGAGCATTCACTCACCCAGTTGTTTCCCCCCTTTTTAGGTAGCTCAGGTGAGGACTCTCAAACTGATGGGGATAGGCAAGAGTGAAGACCTTGGAGCGAACCACCGATAGTCTCGAAGAGTCTTTATTAGATAGTTTGAGTCTGAGATTGTGGTTGATGAAGAGTGTAATTTGTTTCAGTCAGTTGTGATGTAAACTCTGTTGAGTTGTTAAAACTTGAGATTGTCAGTGTTGATGGAATGTTGGGTATAATCTATGTTCTGTTCTAATTAATGGTATTTATTGCCTATGGTGGTATCATTCCTTCTTTTTCGCTCTGATGTGGTGCATGGTGGAAGTATCTAATCATTAGCACAAGGCACAGCATGTCTGGAAATCAACATATTTTAATCTCTTTCTGCTGCCGCGTTTCAATATTCCGCGTCGGGGCGTGATACTGTCTTTGCAAGATAGTGGAAGCCTCACTAGTCTGGTGAGGGGTGGACGTAGGCGCACAAGGTGTGTGGCCGAACCACCTAAAAAGTATGTGCCTTGTGGTTTGTGTGTAGATTGCATTTCCCGTACTCAGTTCCTCTTGAATATGAGGATTCGGCTCACTTTATCACACACCTTCACACTTGCATTTTTAGTATCACACTCAAGTGAGTGTTGAGAGTTTACTACTTGCCAAATCAGACCATTGGCGGTCTATATTATAGCCGTTACAAGCGTTGGCGGTTTATCGTGAGGCCGCCAAAGGGACTTTAACGGTCTATTTCTGGTCCGCCAGAGGTTTCATAAAATCTGACTAGCGGTTTATCGTAGGGCCGCTGCACAGGGTTGGCAGTCGAAGATTCGACCGCTAGAGCACATCTGATAGTAAATTAAATAAGAAGAATTAATGTTTAAAGTGCATCATGTCTGGAAATCAACATATATTAACTTCTCTATCATGATAGAATGAAGATTAGGCTAACAATATGCATAGGATTCATGTATTATGTCAAAGAGAATTAATTTAGTTCATTTAGGGCTAAGAAAGATGCATGGATGTATAGATCCTATTAAAACATGAAATTCTCCCTACACAATAAATGAAATCAAGTGCAATAAGAGGGCTTTTAATCCTAGAATGATATTTTAGCCATTCATGAGATGACCTACCTCTGGTAACACCTCTAGACTTTGAATTTCGGACTGGAAGTCAACCAAGTTTTGCACTTCCGGTGATAAATCTGTAACTTCACGCCCGGATATTTCTTGATCCACTTGACCTAAGGATGTGAAATTTGGAGGGTAAGAAGAAGATACTAAGGGGAACAAAAAGTTCTAAAGGCACTAATGCTAAATATCTCGTTCTGGATCCCTAATTTCTTGATCTTCACCACACTGTTATACAGCTTCCTGAGTTGTTGATGTGGAACCAACAACTTTGGGGCTTCTATCTTCCTGATGGGCTGATCTCCTAGCACGAAATGTTGAGGCAAGTTAGTCCTTAGTATTAAGAATAAAAACCTCAAAAGAACCTACCTGAAATAATACCTCTTTACCTTAGTTCCACGCGAGCCAAATGTAAGGGTCGCGCATGTGAAACCTAGAGTCTATTTATAGGGTTTCACTCGGGTTTCGTGGATTAGATCAATTCTAGAGTCCCTAGTTGATACTATTTCAACTTCTGAGAGTCCTTAAGATGTTTACTAGTCCTCCCATCTCGGTCTCTTGGAAGATAAATGTTAAAAATCCAATCTTTTTGCTCTTTCTTTAACTTACGGAACTGACAGAATGTACCGGTCTAAGATTGGACCGCCAATCTCCATATAGCGATTTTACAATAGACCGCCATTATCATTGGGCGCCGATTTTAAATTTAATTCAAACTCTTTTACGCACTTATCCATATAATTATCTTAAATAGGGGTATTTATCCCTTATATTCCATGAATAAGCTAATTAACCTTCTAGAATATGGGCCAAACTTGATGGACTTGGTCCTTAAGTCCTTTGGGCTTATTTTAAATAGGCTAGGTCAATTAGTTATCACACTTGGGCCTTAATAATGATTTTATTGAACACAGAAATTCATTTATTATCTATTTTGGTCTTTAAAAATTCTTATAAATTCTCAAAAAAAAATTAAATACTTCATAAATATTCTATAAAATTTTCGGGACATTACACCCTCCCCCACTTAAGAGATTTTGGTCCCCAAATTCAATGTATGGATTATACGGACAGCGTACTTACAGTTAAATAATTCTGGAAATCTTTTGCACATAGCTTCTTCGATTTCCCATGTTTCTCTGCTTTTGTCCATTGGATCTTGACGACAGGAATAGTTTTATTCCGCAGTTGACGTACTTCTCGTTCAATAATCTTGACTGGCCTTTACTCGTATGTTAAATCCTTTTTAATTTTCAAGTTGTCGTAAGTAATGACAAAGAAAGGATCAGGAACATATTTCTTGAGCATTGAGATGTGAAATACATCATGGACTTCAGATAATTGAGGAGGTAAAATAATTCGATAAGTCACTTCACCAACTCTTTCTAGAATTTCAAAAGGACCACTGAATCTTGGAGTAAACTTTCCCTTAATACCAAATCTTCGAATACCTCGACCTGGAGAAACTTTAAGGAACACATGATCTCCTACTTGAAACTCCAAGTCGCGCCTTCGATTGTCAGCATACGATTTCTGCCTGTCTTGGGTCATATGCAGTCTTTCTCGAATAAGTTTAATCTTCTCGGTAGTATCCCTAATGATGTTGGGACCGAGAAATTGCCTTTCTCCTATTTCATTCCAACAAATAGGCGAACGATAGCTTCTTCCATATAAAGCTTCAAACGATGCCATTTGAATACTAGCTTGGTAGCTATTGTTGTATGTAAATTCTACTAGAGGCAAGTGATCATGCCAACTTCCTCCAAAATCAATAGCACAAGCCCTGAGCATATCCTCCACCACTTGATTTGTCCTTTCAGTTCACTACCAGAAAAAGCGGGATTACAGACGGAAATTTCCGTCTGAAATTTGTGACGGATTAATTTCCGTCAGAAATCCCATCTGAAATATGCAAATACACACCGAATTTCAGACGGAATTTGTGACGGATACATTAAACTGTCACAAATTTGTAACCAAGAATTTGTGACGGCCACGTCCGTCTGAAATCTGTCTGACAATCCGTCACAAATGTGTCTTCTCACTGATTTTAAGACGGAAATTAATCCGTCACAAAAATATTGTGCCCAAATCCGTCGCAAATAGGCCTTTGCGACGGATTTGGGGCGCAATAAGTTTTATGACGGACTAATTTCCGTCTGAAAATCCGTGAGAAGATACATTTGTGACGGACGGACGTGGCCGTCACAAATTCTTGGTTACAAATTTGTGACAGTTTAAAGTATCCGTCACAAATTCTGTCTGAAATTTGTGACGGAATATTTGCCGTCACAAATTCCGTCTGAAATTCGGTGTGTAGTTGCATATTTCAGACGGGATTTTCGACGGAAATTAATCTGTCACAAATTTCAGACGAAAATTTCCGTCACAAATTTCCGTCTGAAATTTCCGTCTGTAATCTCGCTTTTTTCTGGTAGTGGTTTGACCATCAGTTTATGGATGGAATGCCGTGCTAAAATTCAGTCGGGTCTCTAAAGAATGTTGTAGACCCTTCCAGAATTGAGATGTAAACTGAGGATCTCGGTCAGATATGATGGTGACTGGGACATCGTGTAACTTGACAATTTCCCTCATGTATAATGCTACTAGAATATCCACAGACCATCGACTTTTTATTGGCAGAAAATGTGCAGACTTAGTCAATCGGTCTATGATTACCCATATACCATCGTGTCCACCTCTTGTCTTAGGCAAACCCATGATGAAATCCATCCCTACACTTTCCCATTTTCATTCGGGAATATTTAAGGGCTGCAATTTACCTGCGGGTTTTAAATGTTCTGCCTTTACTTACTGACAAGTGAGACAGCGGGACACGAAATCTGCCACTTCTCTTTTCATGTTAGGCTACTAGAAGTTCCTTTTAAGATCTTGATACATTTTTGTACCACTAGGATGAATGGTGTACTTGGAATTATGAGCTTCTTCCAGGATCAGTCTCTTAGTATCAACATGATCCGGTATACAAATTCGGGCCTTGAATAGCAACCTTCCATCATTGGCAATAGAGAAATCCGGCCTTTGCTCTATATTGGTTTTGATCTCCAACAATACTGGATCGTTGTCCTGCAGCTTGACCAGATCTTCTATTAATGTGGGTTGAGTTCGGATGTTGGCTACGAAACAATCTTCCTTCTTTATGTCAACATCTAAATTCAATTGGGCAAATTGAGGAATGAGATTTGTCATACTAATCATAAGACTCAATAGCTTTCCTATCGATTTTCTGCTGAGTGCATCGGCTACAGCATTAGCCTTACCATGATGATATTGGATAGCAAAATCAAAGTCTTTAAGGTATTCCAACCATCTTCTTTGCCTCATATTCAGCTCCTTTTGGGAGAATAAATATTTCAAGCTTTTGTGGTCCGAATAGACCGTAAATTTCTCTCCATAAAGGTAGTGACACCAAATTTTTTAGGCCAATATAACAACTGCCAATTCTAAATCATGCACAGGGTAATTTTCTTCATGGCGCTTCAACTGTCTTGAAGAATAACATATCACCTTCCCATTTTGCATAAGAACGCACCCTAGGCCAATGCCAGATGCATCCATGTAGACTTCAAATCCACCACCCTCAACGGGCAATGATAATATAGGGGCTATCGTGAGATGTTCCTTAAGAGTTAGGAAACTCTTTTCACAATCCTTCGACCATACAAAAGGATTTTCTTTTCTTGTAAGTCTTGTCAAAGGAACGGCAATCTTAGAAGAATCCTTAATAAACCTCCTATAATAACCAACTAGCCCTAGAAAACTTCTTACTTCTGACACGGTCGTTGGCCGGCTCCAGTTCTTAACAGCTTCCACCTTAGAAGGATCGATAGCAAGACCTTCCTTTGAAATAATATGGCCGAGGAATGAGACTTCCTTTAGCCAGAACTCGCACTTACTAAGCTTTGCATTGAGTTTATGTTCTCTTAGTGTCTGCAAGGCTATCCTCAAGTGCTCTTCATGTTCTTCCTTAGTCTTGGAATATGTAAGGATGTCATCAATGAAGACGACCACAAACTGGTCGAGATAAGGCAGGAAGACATTATTCATCAGTTGCATGAATGCTGCCAGGGCATTAGTTAACCCGAATGCATTACCATAAATTCATAGTGGCCATAACGGCTTCGAAAAGTAGTCTTGTGTATATCTTCATCCTTGATCTTGAGTTGATGATAATCCGACCTGAGGTCGATCTTAGAGAAATATTCTGCTCTTGAAAGCTGATCAAAGAGTTCATCGATACGTGGCAACGGATACTTGTTCTTGATAGTAAGCTGATTCAGTCACCGGTAATCGATACATAGCCTGAGAGATCCATCTTTCTTTTTGACAAATAGAACAGGCACACCTCAAGGGGATGTGCTAGGTTGAATGAATCCCTTGTCCAATAACTTCTGAAGCTGTTTCTTCAATTCCTTAAGTTCTGTGGGAGACATCCTGTAAGGAGCTATTGAAACAGGTGCTGCTCCGGGAAGAAGTTTGATGGAGAAGTTTATGTCCCTTTCGGGTGGTAAACTGGGTAGATCTGATGGAAATACATCAGGAAACTCAATTACGATAGGAATATCTTCTAAGATAATCTCCTTAGATTCGGTGAAATTACGGAAGCAAGAAAGGCTTCACACCCTTGCGAGATAAGTTTGCAAGTGTGAAGAGATGAAAAAATGGCAGGATGCTTCCTATATTTGATTCCAAGGAAGGAAAACCTTGGAATACCAGGTTTCCGAAAAGAGATAATTCTGTTTCGGCAATTAATGTAGGCATCGTGGTCCACTAGCCAATCCACACCTAGAATGGCATCGTAGCCCTCCATATCAAGGCATACGATGTTTGCAGGAAGATTGTGACCTTCTACTACCACCTCACTATCAGGATAATAGTTGGTTGATAAGACTCTATAGAAGATCTAGACGGGGGTGAATAGATCAGTCACCCAATAAAACCAACTACAACAGCTTCAAGTGCGGAATTAAAATAAACTGCTACTGGACGGCAGAAGGATAAACAAACACGATCACAGAATACCAACTCTAGCAGATCTGAAATTAAACGATATTAAACATGCATCTACTGCGGATGGAAGACATGAACAAGATGCACACAAGTCACACGACAATCGCACGGTAGACAGGGATTTTTAAGGTGGTTCGATCTCAAACCCGAGATCTACGTCCACCCCACACTCCAAACCGAAATATGGCTTCTATCGCTGATACACAGCTTCGCTGATCCACAGCTTCGGGGTCAAAACCCTACAGATGGCTGGGCGTTATAGCTTATGCCGTCTAGAGGAATCCTCCTCTGCAAACCGCTGGGGACTTACAGCTTCACCCGTCCAGAGGAATCCTCCTCAGCCCGCTGAGCATCACAGCTTGCTCTGCTGACACACAGCTTGAAGATAAGGTTTCAGAAAACAAGGAAGAAACAAAAGAAAAACATGAAATCAACAAAGGGAATGTAGCTCACAATGAGCAATCTAAGCTCTGGTATCTGAACCGAGAGACTGAGGAACAAACTCTCAAAGTAACTCTCTCAGACTCCTCTCTCTCAACTCTCTCCTTCTCTTCTTCTCTCTTTCTTCTCTTTCTCTTCTCTCTGGATCGTGCAGGCTCTTTCTGCTTCTGCTCTTCTGAAGTATTTTCATAATCATCACACTTCACGATCAGTCTTCTCCAGATGGAGAAGTCTTCCTTTTATAGCAACAGCATACAGGTGGGCGTGTGTCCTCCACGAATTCCCACCCTAGCGCCTAGACCACGTGGCAGCATTTCAGCTCACTGCTTTACACATGCCATGATCCTGGCACATCCTCCATTCTTGGATCACATGCCCTTCTTGAACTCCTCGAGCAGATATCCTGACAAGGTCAGACTTAGTATCAGTTAGAAGCAATATGAGGATAGTAGAAAGATGCACAGAGTTGGTTCGAGAAAGTATAGACTGCCACCAAAGAATGTACATACTTTGTGTGCATTATACAAAAGATGCACAGACATGCCACTAAAGAATGTACAGACTTTGTTGTATAAGATGCACACATACACGGACTTAGTCACGTGCAGCAACAAAAGTTGCATCGACTTGAGTTATGCATGCACAGACTTCACTGAAAAGGTGCACCGACTTTCTATATATGAGAGGTAGAACACGCACCGACTTTACATGAATCGAAAGGAAAACATGCACTGACTTAACCTAAGTGTGCTACAGTGCATTGCACCAACTATGTCCCTTGAACATGCATGTGCCTAGATATGCACTGACTTGGAGGTATGCTGCAAGACAAAACTTGCACATACTCTAAGTGTGCTAAGACATATATGCTCAAAGCAAGGTTTGCACCGACGTGATCTGCCCAATGCAAAGTATGCATCGACTTGTGCTTGCAGCAAAAGCTGCACCGACTTAGACTAACACCAAATATGCACTGACCCTTACACGCACAAAAGTTGCATCGACTTAGCGCGGGCCAGAACCTGCACCGAGTTGCTATGCCTTAGACACACACACATGCACTGACCTAACAATTGCCAAGGTTGCGTGCAGAGAATGGAATGCACGGACCTTAATGCCCATGAGCGATGATATGCACGGACTTTATGCACGACATGAACTTTACTCATATGCACTATTTAGTAGATGAAGATAATGGTGTTTACTATCATCAAAACCAAGGGGAACAACTCTAATGGTGTTTGCTATCATCAAAACCAAGGGGCACAACAATCTCCCCCTTTTTGATGATGACAACACCACACCAATGGACAATGCATATGCAGACTAATGCATCTATAAAATGCTCCCCCTGAATGTATTACTCTCTATCCCCCTTTGACATAATCTCTCCCCCTAACTCTCCTTCTTAGACAAGAAACAATAAATCTCCCCCTTGACGTCAGCAAAAAGGAGGAAGGTGAGGGATAAGGAAGTCAAGGAGGATGAATGAGATAACTTTCGATGTAATGGTTCAGAAAATGAGCAAGTTATAAATCAACCCTTGGGATATAAGAGTCAACAATGTGTTTGCTTGATTAAATCTAGGTTTAACAGTTGTAGAAAGTGGAGTAAAACAACTGACTTCTGAAAATAGGGTTATAGACTCCGGTTATAGCAATGAACCTAAAACACATAGTCATAATAAACTGAGTCAGGACAGTACCCTAGTGATTTCAAAAATATTGAATATCAAGGAAAGTCACCTGAATTTGGATTGAAGTTAAACAGTTGACACTCAATGACTTTTGTTATCTAAGGGTTACAGCAGTTCCTTTTTCACTGTTGATTTTTCTGATTCTGAACTTAGTGAACAAATCAGTGACATTTATACCATTGACATTAGGTGTACACCTTGATCAGAGGCAGGTACCCGTAGTTACTAGGCATAAACTACTAGATCTGTTTCATGTCAAAATCTCCAAAGATAGCTTGCACCTTTGACGTTAAGGGTACACCTTGATTAGAGGTCAGTACCTCTAGTTACTTAGTGAAACTACCCATGTAGATTTGATCAAGGATACAAAGTTAATCTGAATCACTTCATGACTTAAGGTGTTCTCCATTTCTTTGATGGAGGCCTCAGTTTCTCAGTGTAATTCAGTCATTGCTCTGCCACTTTGTTCATTTCTTTTCTTTTAAAATCTTATTTCTGCTGCCCTTATGATTTTTTAGAGTGACTGTTTAAAGACAATACACACTCTAGTCTTCTGCATCTTGACCTCACTAAGTCTGTTATGTTCAAGTACGGTGAAGACCATTCTATTCTAACCATGTGAAAATAAAGTTAAGAGCTATAAACAGTTTTGAACACCTTATTTTCTGATGGACAGTCTCTGAACTCTCCAGTCTATTAAGGCTAAACCTTCAATTCAGTCAAGAAGCAACCATGATTCTTATAAAGGAAGAGTTGCAATAACTGCATCTTACTATAATGAACCGATAGAAGATTGTTATCCAATCAGAGTGATACCAAGTGATAATGATACCAATTGATAAAAGGTGATAATGACGCATAGGAGTAGCTCCAAAAGGTTTGCAAGATTATATGGACTGATATCAATGGATAACTATATCTGAAAAAGGAGGAAAGGATAGGAGAAGTTGAACAACGATCAGACTCAACAGCACTCCCCCTGACATCATGATGCATCAACACCAGTTGCACCGACTCTATATGCAAATGGTATAAAGATGCACCGACTCTGACATATGTGATATGCAAGATGCACCGACCTACGTGCAATTGGAACATAGGATGTACCGACCTTCATGCTGTTAAAACATTGATGCATCGACTTCATGCTGTTAAAATTGTGCATCCACTATGTGTAAAGCATGCATCGACATAAAGTCTATACAGAGCAATTGGTAGACTATATGCACAACCATGCATTGACTGTATGCCCAACTATGCATCGACTTCAAAGATAATACGTGCAAGACGTACAGCAACTTATATACTCAGTGCACAAGTGATTATTCTACCCTCAAACAACTTTATTCACAAGTTCAAAAACAGGCAGACACAATTATTTCAAGCACTCTAAAAGACAATTCAAGAGAGAAATTAGTCATTTTCCTGCTGAAATTTACAAAGCCCGGGTTCTCTTCTTAGATATCTAGATCTTTCATTTCCGAGGGGTTTAGTAAAAATATCAGCAACTTATTTTTCAGTTTCAACAAAGACTTACTCAATTTCACTCTTGCTCACTGCATCTCTAAAAAAATGGTGTTTAATATCAATGTGCTTAGTCCTAGAGTGGTGAACAAGGTTTTTAGCAAGGCAGATGGCACTAGTGTTATCACATAGAAGTGGAATGCATCCCAGATTTATCTGATAATCTGAGAGTTGATGTTTAATCCATAGTACCTGGACAGCACAGTTCCCTGCAGCAACATATTCTGCCTCTTTAGTGGAGAGTGCCACTGCGTGTTACTTTTTAGAATCCCAAGATACTAGGCAACCACCTAGGAATTGGCAATAGCCACTAGTGCTCTTCCTATCTATCTGACACCCAGCATAGTCTGCATCAGTGTAGACTAGAAGCTCTAACTCACACCTAGCAGGGTACCAAAGACCAAGTTCTTGGGTGCCTGACAGATACCTAAAGATCCTTTTCACTGCACTAAAATGAGACTCCTTAGGACTAGCCTGAAATCTAGCGCATAAACACACTGTAAATTGTATATCAGGCATAGATGTAGTGAGGTACAAAAGGGATCCGATCATACCTCTATACAGTTTTTGATCCACTGGGTTACCTTTAGTATCTTCATCAAGACTTGTGGAGGTACCCATTGGAGCTGCAATATCCTTGAGGTTTTCGAGCTTGTATTTCTTCAGGAGGTCCCTAATGTATTTGGATTGGGTGATGAAG
Organism: Amorphophallus konjac; assembly: GCA_022559845.1. Taxonomy (NCBI): domain Eukaryota; kingdom Viridiplantae; phylum Streptophyta; class Magnoliopsida; order Alismatales; family Araceae; genus Amorphophallus; species Amorphophallus konjac. The sequence goes on from CM040129.1 coordinate 66,438,871, forward strand.
GTTCCATCCTTGGTTTGAGTCACCTGCAATCCAAGAAAGAGCTGCAGCTCACCCATTGAGCTCATTTCAAACTCTTGTGTCATTAAATCAGAAAATTCCTTACACATCTTTGGGTTAGTTGAACCAAAAATAATGTCATCCACATAAATCTGAACAATAAGTATGTCATGTTGACTTACCTTTGTAAATAACGTTTGGTCAATCTCACCTCTCGAGAACTTCTTCTCGGTAAGGAATTTGCTAAGCCTGTCATACCAAGCTCTAGGAGCTTACTTCAATCCATAAAGAGCCTTATTCAGTTTATAAACATGAGAGGGGAAATCTATGCATTCGAATCCAGGAGGTTGTCGGACATAGACATCCTCTTTTATTTCCCCATTGAGGAAAGCAGATTTAACATCCATCTGCTGGAGAGTTATTCCTAATGAGCATGCATAAGCCAAAAATATTCTAATAGCCTCTAACCTGGCTACAGGGGTAAAAGACTCCTCAAAGTCAATTCCGAATTCCTGATTATACCCCTGAGCAAAAAGTCTGGCCTTATTCTTAACTACATTACCTAGCTCATTAGTTTTATTTCTAAAAACCCATTTATTTCCAATGACAGTCCCATGAGAGGTAGGACTAGGTGCGACACCTTGTTCCTGTCAAACTGATTAAGCTCCTCGTGCATGGCATTGATCCAATGCACATCCTTTAGGGCACTGTCAATGGACTTGGGTTCTACATGAGAAACCAATGCATATGTATTTAATCCATGCTGAGCTCTAAAGTAGCCTCTAGTCCTAGGGGGTTCATTTAAGTTACCAATGACATTACTTACTGGATGATCTCTTAAAAATCTGATATTGATAACTTGGTTACCTTGATCTTCATTTACCTCCCCCTGAACATCAGGCTCTTCTGCATTATTTTCTTCTGGTTCTTCTTCTTGATCTGATTGGTCTGCCGACTGTCCTTCATTCAATATTTCTCCATCATCTTCTTTCCTGCACAGACCATTGTCACATTTAGTCAGGGACTCATCAAAGACTACATATGGAGATTCTTCAACAGTTTTAGAATTTGAATTGTACACCCTATATGCCCTAGTGGTTTCAGAATATCCTAGGAACATACCCGGATCACTTTTAGGTTCAAACTTATCAATGTTCCTTTTATCATTAACATGGATAAAATATTTACATCCAAAGACCTTAAAGTGTGCAATTGAAGGTTTCTTACCCTTGAGGATTTCATAGGGTGTTTTCTGAGTGAACGGCCTTACCATGGCTCTATTTATTACATGACATGCAGTATTGACTGCTTCTGCCCAAAATTTCCTTGGTAGGCCACCTTCAACTAGGAGTGTACGGGCCATCTCCACAAGAGTCTGGTTCCTCCTCTCCACCACTCCATTTTGCTCTGGTGTCCTTGGTGAGGAGAACCGATGAGTAATCCCATTGACTCAACAAAATTTATCAAATTGTGAGTTCTCAAACTCACCTCTATGATCAGATAAAATATTTTCAATTGAACTTTTATTTTTCTGTTTTGTTTTCAAATAGAACTCCTGAAATTCTGTGAATGCATCATTTTATGTGTAAGGAAAAAGACCCAAGTATACCTAGAGAAGTCATCAACTAAGACATATCCATATCTCCTACCTGATAAGCTGACAGATCGTGTGGGTCCAAAAAGATCCATATGGATCAGCTCATAAGGTTTGAGGACATATTTTCAGTTCTGGACTTAAATGACTTCCTAGTTTGCTTGGACTGTGTGCATGCATCACAAACTTTGTTTTCCTTCTTGAATGAGATTTCAGGGAGTCCTCTAACCATGTTATATTTATTCAATTTGTGCAAAACAGTATAGCTGGCATGGCCTAATCTACGATGCCACAAAAATGCTAAATCATCTTTTATTTGCAGTAAGGCAAAGATTAGAATGAGCTAAATTATCTAAATCTACGAAATAAATGTTATTCACTCTTTTTCCTGAAAATTTAACTACATCGAAATCAGGTTCAAAGATTTTGCAATAATGAGAATCAAAGACTACCTTGTGTCCTTTATCATAGAGCTGGCTGATACTGAGTAAGTTATATGCAAGACCATCAACCAACGAGACTTCTTCAATGCAACAGGTAGTACACTTACCTACCTTACCTGACCCGATGATTTTACCCTTTGTATTTCCTCCGAAGGTGACAAGACCTCCATTCTTCTCAGTCAACATGCAAAATTTGGCCTTGTCTACTGTCATATGCCTGGAGCAGCCACTATCCAGGTACCACATATTGCTCCTGGCTGCCAGGCATACCTGCAATCACAATCAGGTAGAGAATTTTGGAACCCAAAACTATTTGGGCTCCGAAGCAGAAATAGAACAATTTAAGCAAGACAGCAATTGTTTAGGAATCCACATTTGTCTAAACATGGTTGGCTTAGTGGAATTCCTAACATTCTTTTCATCATTTTTCTTTTTCTCAGCACTAACTGATTGAATCTTCTTCTTCTGGTGCTGTGGTTTTTGTTGAGTTCTGGCACCATCTTTATTAGCAACATGATTATTTTTGTGCCAGTGCCCAGGCCAATAGGTACTAAGATAATTGCGGCCCGTAGTGGTCCTAGGCTGACCAAAGAAGACCTGTCTATTAGGACCCCATGTCCTAGACTGACCAACCCAACTAGCAAACTGAGGTCTATGCCAATGAGTGGGAAAAGATTGATATCTAGACCTCCCCTGGACTTGATTCCATCCAGACCTATAGAATGGTTGTAGCTGTTTCTGAGGATAAGTGTAATAGGTCTGGACCTTGGGCTGGTGAGTATGGCTGGTCTGGCCCCAAGCAGCATTAGGTCTCCCTTGCATTTTTGACCCACTACACTTCTGTACAGGTTTATGTTGGGTCTTCTTATGGACAGGTGAGGGTAGTAGAGACTTGGTGGCCTTGCCTTGGGGTTTAGATTTGCTTGAAGGCTGACCCCGAACCTGAGACTTACTTTTGAGTGAAAGGCAGGATCTGCTAGGCTCACCAACCTTCTGTTTACCCTTGTCCTTGGCACTGGACATTTTTGAAATAACATTTTTAGAAACAGAATTTTCACTAACCATTTTTATGAGAGGTCCCTTCCTTTTCTCTGCCACAAATGGTATTGTTTTCACGGTAAAGCTCTCCGTGGCAGTTGAGTTGAATCCGAGACCTTCTTTTCTGAAATTCACCTTTGACCCTAACAGAGCATTGAGATTATCTGAACCTTGGGTCATATTTTCTATTATTTTCCTTTTATCAACATCTTCTTTCTCTAAATTTTCAACAGTTTTCTTTAATTCAGAATTCACACACAAAACAGCTTCATATTTCTCATTTGAAATTTTTGCTTCATTTTCAAGCATTTGAATTCTCAGCTTCAAATCATCAATAACATTCTTCAACCATTCATTTTCTTTTCTAGAATTTATTAAAGCATGCTTCAAATCATCATATTGAGCACATGAAATTTTTAAACTATCATTTTCATATTGCAGACAGGCAAGTTTATCAGACATGGTTTTATCATTCATAAGAAAGTTTACTTTCTTCTTCAAATGCATGTTCTCCTTTCTAATATCATCCACTTTATCTAGCAAGTCTCCGTAGGCATCCTCCCAATCAGATATGGTATAGTGCTCAAAGGGAGAGGATACCTCATCGGAATCTTCTTCTTCTTCTTTGTCACTTTTGGCCATCAGGCAGACGGGCTTTTCTTCATCCTCGCTCTGAGGTGGTGCTCAGTGTGCCCTCGTCTTCATCGCTCCAAGTACTAATCATGGCTTTTCCTTTTCCAGCTTTCTTCCTTAGTTTCTCCTTTTGCTTCTGGAGCTCTGGACAATCTGCCTTCATATGACCGGCCTTCTTGCAGTGATAGAAAACATTAGTATCAGGTTTCTTCGCAGGGTTAGACCTATACATGTTATGTCGTCGACCGCTGAATTATCTTCAACCGAAATTTCTGCCTTCCTTTCTCAAGAATCGCCTGAACTCTCTGGTCAGCAAAGCAAGTTGGTCTACATCGATTTCTGACCCAGAGAGGCTGCTCTGCTCGCTTGATGTTCCACTGTGGCTGGATCTGCTTGTTCTGCTGGAGCTAGCCTTCAACGTGATTGGTTTCTTCTTGTTCTCGAGCTCCTCAGCTTTGGGAAGGTTCATCTCATATGCCATTAGAGAACCTATCAGCTCATCAACCTTCATCCTCTGAAGATCCCTTGACTCCTCGATCACTGTCGCCTTTGTGTGCCAGACATCAAAGATCGCAGGATTTTCCTTACAATCTCATAGTCGGAATAGCTCTTTCCCAAATTCCTCAGACCGTTAGTTATGATCATCAAACGAGCATACATCTCAGTCACGGTCTCACCGGGCTTCATCCGGAATGCTTCATATTCAAAGACCAACATATTAGCCTTGGTCTCTCTCACCTGTGAGGTCCCTTCATAGATAACCTCCAGTGTGTCCCACATCTCCTTGGCGGTTTTGCAAGATGAAACTCTGGAGAATTCAGTGGGATGAAGTGCGCACTGAATAGAGTTGACGGCACTCCAGTTCAACGTAGACTTTCTAATATCCTCTCTCGTCCAAACCTCTTCATTCTCATGCAGTTCGAACCGTCCCTTGCTCACTACCCTCCAGATCTCGTAGTCTTTCACCCATAGAAAGACCAGCATTCTGTTCTTCCAGTAGGCATAGTTGGAGACGTCGAAGTACGGAGGCTTGGAGGTTGAATGTCCCTCTGCTGTCATTCCCTTACCGTTCATGGCCGTTCCTCTTTAGGATGTTAGTCCCTGAAAAAGAGTTAGGCTCTGATACCAATTGATAAGACTCTATAGACGATCTAGAGGGGGGTGAATAGATCAGTCACCCAATAAAACCAACTACAACAGCTTCAAGTGCGGAATTAAAACAAACTGCTACTGGACGGTAGAAGGATAAACAAACACGATCACAGAATACCAACTCTACCAGATCTGAACTTAAACGATCCTAAACATGCATCTACTGCGGATGGAAGAGAAGAACAAGATGCACACAAGTCACACGACAATCGCACGGTAGACAGGGATTTTTAAGGTGGTTCGATCTCAAACCTGAGATCTACGTCCACCCCACACTCAAAATTGAAATGTGGCTTCTACCGCTGATACACGGCTTCACTGATCCACAGCTTCGGGGTCAAAACCCTACAGATCGCTGGGCATTACAGCTTATGCCGTCCAGATGAATCCTCCTCTGCAAACCGCTGGGGACTTACAGCTTCACCCGTCCAGAGGAATCCTCCTCTGCCCGCTGAGCATCACAGCTTACTCTGCTGACACACAGCTTGAAGACAAGGTTTCAGAAAACAAGGAAGAAACAAACTAAAAACATGAAATCCCCAAAGGGAATGTAGCTCACAATGAGCAATCTCAGCTTTGGTATCTGAACCGAGAGACTGAGGAACAAACTCTCAAAGTAACTCTCTCAGACTCCTCTCTCTCAACTCTCTCCTTCTCTTCTTCTCTCTTTCTTCTCTTTCTCTTCTCTCTGGATCGTGCAGGCTCTTTCTGCTTCTGCTCTTCTGAAGTATTTTCATAATCATCACACTTCACGATCAGGCTTCTCCAGATGGAGAAGTCTTCCTTTTATAGCAACAGCATACAGGTGGGCGTGTGTCCTCCACGAATTCCCGCCCTAGCGCCTAGACCACGTGGCAGCATTTCAGCTCACTGCTTTACACATGTCATGATCCTGGCACATCCTCCATTCTTGGGTCACGTGCCCTTCTTGAACTCCTCGAGTAGATATCCTGACAAGGTCAGACTTAGTATCAGTTAGAAGCAATATGAGGATAGTAGAAAGATGCACAGAGTTGGTTCGAGAAAGTATAGACTGCCACCAAAGAATGTACAGACTTTGTGTGCATTGTACAAAAGATGCACAGACATGCCACTAAAGAATGTACAGACTTTGTTGTGTAAGATGCACACATGCACGGACTTAGTCACGTGCAGCAATAAAAGTTGCATCGACTTGAGTTATGCATGCACAGACTTCACTGAAAAGGTGCACCGACTTTCTATATATGAGAGGCAGAACACGCACCGACTTTACATGAATCGAAAGGAAAACATGCACTGACTTAACCTAAGTGTGCTACAGTGCATTGCACCAACTATGTCCCTTGAACATGCATGTGCCTAGATATGCACTGACTTGGAGGTATGCTGCAAGACAAAACTTGCACAGACTCTAAGTGTGCTAAGACGTATATGCTCAAAGCAAGGTTTGCACCGACGTGATCTGCCCAATGCAAAGTATGCATCGACTTGTGCTTGCAGCAAAAGCTGCACCGACATAGACTAACACCAAATATGCACTGACCCTTACACGCACAAAAGTTGCATCGACTTAGCGCGGGCCAGAACCTGCACCGAGTTGCTATGCCTTAGACACACACACATGCACTGACCTAACAATTGCCAAGGTTGCGTGCAGAGAATGGAATGCACGGACCTTAATGCCCATGAGCGATGATATGCACGGACTTTATGCACGACATGAACTTTACTCATATGCACTATTTAGTAGATGAAGATAATGGTGTTTACTATCATCAAAACCAAGGGGAACAACTCTAATGGTGTTTGCTATCATCAAAACCAAGGGGCACAACATTGGTAAGTTTAGTTCCGGGACCTAAAGGTGTAGTAATAGCAAGGTCCAAAGGTAAAGGAACTGATGAAATGGGCAAAGTCTTTGCAAAAGTAGTGGATATAAAAGAATTAGAAGCACCAGTATCAAATAATATAAAAGCAGGATGGGAATAGATCTGGATAGTACCTTCCATTAGCCCATCATTCAGGGGCGCTTCTTCCTCTTCCAGAATAGCATTTAAATGAGCCTGACGCTTACGTCCACTCTCGGAAGATAGTTCCTTCATAAGGGGGCAATCCGGCATGCGGTGCTTCCTGCTGCTGCAACGTAAACAGGCCCATGGCGCTTCCAACATTCTTCGGCCAAATGATCGAACTTCTCACAAAAGGTAAAGGCCGTTCTGGGATCTCTTCTTGCTATCACGGGATTTGTAAGGTTCTGTGATGTTGAATTTACTTTTCTTATCACGCCGATCAGACCTTCGGCTTGGTTCTTCGCCCTTTCCTTTCAACTTCTCGACCTTCTCTAAGGTCCTTTCGCACATATATGCCCGTTGGACCATCTCCGCATAAGTACGGATATTTTGAGTCTCGAGCTGCTGAATAAAATTGGGTCTTAACCCGTCCATAAACCGATTTGCCTTTAGTAAATCGATATTGATCAGATTAGGAGCATATGGCGCCAGCCTGGAAAACTGAAGCTCATATTCTGCCACTGACAGCATACCCTGGCGTAAAGAAGCGAATTCGATAGCCTTCCGCTCCTTGACGTGCTTGAAAAAATATTTGGCACGGAATAGTATAAGAAAACCTTCCCATGTATGGGGTGCATCTGCTGGCGGTGCTGGAACCGACTTCCACCATGTACGGGCATCCTTGTTAAGTTGAAAAGCGATAAGGCGAACCTTCTCTTGATCCGCACATTGCATAACTTCAAATATATGGTTCATCTCAACAATCCAGTTTTCAGCTTCGTCTGGATTAGAAGAACCATAGAATCGTAGAGGATTTAGACTTCAAAAGTTGCGATGTAAATCTCCAGCCCTTGCTCCTACGCCAGCTTGCGCCATAGTTTGTAAAGCCTGAGTAAGACTAGCGACGGTCTCTTGCATTCCATTCCAGTCTACGCGATGAGCCATTATGATAAGAATAAGGTACCTGAGAAAAATAATGAATTTGTTAATTCTAAGGGGATGTTAATCTTAGAAATAATTCTAATGACTATCTCACCCCAGGTTCTACCCAATTTCTCTCACAGGTTGGGATTTTCTTTCCTAGTTCATAGGTATGGGTTCTTAAACCTTGGACATAACCTATGACATGACATTTTTCCCTAAGTCCTTAGACATAGCCTCTAATACCACCTTAATTGTCACGCCCCGAGATTATGCAGCGGAAATAATCGGGAACAGGAACAGCCGGCATGGTAAGCCTCGAGCAAGCAATATAATCAGAGCGTAATAACAATCACACAAAGTAATTGCACAATAATTTAATCAACCTTCACTTTTATTTCATATTAAATAACCATAAGTCAAGTACATAATATCCCACTTTCTTTCTAGACTCAAATAAAGACAAAATTACATAGACTTAATCTAGACATAATTTGACATTCTAAGTCTTCACTCAAGTCCATATATCCTTTAATCGCTCTCGGACCCATCACTGGAATGACCTGAATCTGAATCCGACCCACTGGTACTTCCTGAAACATTGAGAAAGTAGGTAATGAGCACACTTGCCAAGTAGGTATCTTCGCATCAACATGATTGGCAATGTTAAAGTAATTAATATCTTTTGCTCTAAAGAAAAAGATAAATCATGCAAATACGATCAAACATGCGATTAAAACTTAAAGTAACAAAGTATAATCAAGCTTGAGATACGATAAATCAAGAATATATCAAGAATGTTACTTTGGCCTTTTCATGAACAAGAATGTAACAAGAATGTACTAGCAAGTCATGTAACAAGCAAGAATGTACTCTTCACTTAGTAACAAGTACTTCGTGAATTTCTGTGGATATTTCACCTCACGAGCCGTGGATATTTCCGTGGATTACCGTGGACATTTCACTTATTTATAAAGAAAGTACTCTCAGCATAATGCGACACCAGTAGCATCATACCCCATGGTTTAAATAGTATGTTCCCGACAATCAGCCGAGGGGACTAGCATAGAGCCCTTGAACACAATCATTGCTCGGACTACATCTTCAAGTATAAATCAAGCTACTTCCACGTATAAAAATAATGTGGCCAAGAATGTATAATTTTAATGAATGTTTCATGAATAAGTATCCAAAAATAAGAATGCTTCTATTGAGAACAAGATGTCAATAAACACATTAATAACTAGGTTACGCCGTGGAAATAAATCGGCAGCATAACGGTATATTTCTCAATTCTCACAATTTACTTAGGTATTTTTGATGTAATGTGACATGTTTTAGATAATCAATTGGACTATCTAGGATCATAAGAATATTAACCCTTGGATCAAACTTCGGGTCAACTATACTCAGGGAAATAGCGGTCGTTTACTGGGCACTTTCTTGAATAAAGCGATCTAGTTTTGGACCGTTAAGGACAAGACTGTTTGATATTTAAAAAAGATTATCTGGAGTAGTTAGCGATCAAATAAAGAACCGTCAATGATCCTTTAGCGGTCTAGTAAAGGCCCGCTAGCAGACTCTGGCGGTCAACAATAAGGCCGCTAAGTTCCAGAAACATAAAACACCGGTATAAGTGCTTTCTAGACAATGGGTTTTAATAGTACAACCAACTCGGCATCCTGATGGGAATCCCAGGCTCACGAAGAATTACGGATGCCTTGAAACAAGATTTCCTAGTCCGTTGGAAGGAATATCCAAAGGAGAGGTTATCAAGTCCAAGATTGTGTACTTAATGTGCATGTGTAACTAATGGTTATATACCGGGATATATGCCATGAACTTATGAAATTGACTCTATAAATGAGAAAGAGATCATTAAAACAGTGATCAAGGTAAACCATGAATCATCTAACTTTAGAAACATGTATTTAATACAAAAGTATATGACTTTGGCAAGAAATTAACTTTTGTTAAAAATAATCCTAAGTACAATAAAGAACATGAAATCACTATTATGAATCAATAATTAAAACTCAGAGTATTGAAATAACATTAAAACATGTTGGTATATAGTTAGCTAGGCTTATTTATAAGCTAGACGGACTGCTCTTGATTCAGTCTCGGGTTGACAAAAATCAGAACATTGGCGGTCTATATTAGAGCCGTTACAAGCATTGGCAGTTTATCGTGAGGCCGCCAAAGGGACTTTAACGGTCTATTTCTGGTCCGCCAGAGGTTTCATAAAAATCTGACTAGCGGTTTATCGTAGGGCCGCTGCACAGGGTTGGCGATCGAAGATTAGGCCTCTAGAGCACATCTGACAGTAAATTAAATAAGAAGAACTAATGTTTAAAGTGCACCATGTCTGTCAATCAACATATATTAACTTCTCTATCATGATAGAACGAAGATTAGACTAACAATATGTATAGGATTCATGTATTATGTCAAAGAGAATTAATTTAGTTCATTTAGGGCTAAGAAAGATGCATGGATGTATAGATCCTATTAAAACATAAAATTCTCCGTACACAATATATGAAGTCAAGTGCAATAAGAGGGGTTTTAATCCTAGAATGATATTTTAGCCGTTCATGAGATGACCTACCTCTGGTAACACCTCTAGACTTTGAATTTTGGACTGGAAGTCAACCCTCGTTTTGTACTTCCTATGATAAATCAATAACTTCACGCCCAGATATTTCGTGATCCACTTGACTTAAGGACATGAAATTTAGAGGGTAAGAAGAAGATACTAAGGGGAACAAAAAGTTCTAAAGGCACTAATGCTAAATATCTCGTTCTGGATCCCTAATTTCATGATCTTCACCACACTGTTGCACAGTTTCCTGAGTTGTTGATGTGGAACCAGCAACTTTGGGGCTTCTATCTTCCTGATGGGTTGATCTCCTAGCACAAAATTTTGAGGCAAGTTAGTCCTTAGTATTAAGAATAAAAACCTCAAAAGAACCTACCTGAAATAATACCTCCTTACCTTAGTTCAACGCGAGCCAAATGTAAGGGTCGCGCATGTGAAACCTAGAGTCTATTTATAGGGTTTGATTAGGGTTTCGTGGATTAGATCAATTCTAGAGTCCCTAGTTGATACTATTTCGACTTCTGAGAGTCCTTAAGATGTTTACTAGTCCTCCCATCTCGGTCTCTTGGAAGATAAATGTTAAAAATCCAATCTTTTTACTCTTTCTTCAACTTACAGAACTGACAGAATGTAGCGGTGTAAGATTGGACCGCCAATCTCCATATAGCGATTTTACGATAGACCGTCATTATCATTGGGCATCGATTTTAAATTTAATTCAAACTCTTTTACTCACTTATCCATTCAATTATCTTAAATAGGGGTATTTATCCCTTATATTCCGTGAATAAGCTAATTAACCTTCTAGAATATGGACCAAACTTTATGTGCTTGGTCCTTAAGTCCTTTGAGCTTATTTTAAATAGGCTAGGTCAATTAGTTATCACACTTGGGCCTTAATAATGATTTTATGGAACCCAGAAATTCATTTATTATCTATTTTGGTCTTTAAAAATTCTTATAAATTCTTAGAAAATTTTTAAATACTTCAAAAATATTCTATTCTGGGCCATTACAGTCAGCCACAGCATTTGCTTTCCCTGGATGATATTGAATTTTAAAGTCGAAGTCCTTGAGATACTCTAACCATCTGCGTTGTCGCATATTCAGCTCCTTCTGGGTGAAAAAATATTTCAGACTTTTATGATCTGAGAATATAGTGAATTTTTCCCTATAAATGTAATGTCGCCAAATCTTCAAAGCGAAAATAACCGCAGCTAATTCCAGATCATGCACAAGGTAATTCTCTTCATGACGCTTCAACTGTCTTGAGGAATAACTAATCACTTTTCCATTTTGCATGAGAACACATCCTAGGCCAATGCCAGATGCATCCGTATAGACTTTAAATCTACCACCCTCAACAGGCAATGTCAGAATAGGGGCTGTAGTGAGGTGATCCTTAAGAGTTAGAAAACTCTCCTCGCAGTCCTTTGACCATATAAAGGATTTTATTTTCTTGTAAGTCTAGTTAAAGGAACGGTTATTTTAGAGAAATCCTTAATAAATCTCCTGTAATAGCCAGCTAGCCCTAAAAAGCTTCTTACTTCTGACACGGTCGTTGGCCGGCTCCAGTTCTTAACAGCTTCCACCTTAGAAGGATCGACGGCGATACCTTCCTTTGAAATAATATGGCCGAGGAATGAGACTTCATTTAGCCAAAACTTACACTTACTAAGCGTTGCATAGAGTTTGTGTTCTCTTAGTGTCTGCAAGGCTATTCTTAAGTGCTCTCCATGTTCTTCCCTTGTTTTGGAGTATATAAGGATGTCATTAATGAAGACGACTACAAACTAGTCAAGATAAGGCGGGAAGACATTATTCATAAGTTGCATGAAGGCTGCCAGGACATTAGTTAACTCGAACGGCATTACTACAAATTCATAGTGGCCATAACGGCTCCGAAAGGTAGTCTTATACATGTCTTCATCTTTGATCTTGAGTTGATGATAACCCGACCTGAGGTCTATCTTGGAAAAATATTCTGCTCCCGAAATTTGATCAAAGAGCTCATCAATACGCAGCAACGGATACTTGTTCTTGATAGTAAGCTGATTCACTCGCCGGTAATCGATACATAACCTGATAGATCCATCTTTCTTCTTGACAAATAGAACTGGCACACCCCAAGGGGATGTGCTAGGCCGAATGAATCCCTTGTCCAATAACTCCTGAAGCTGTTTCTTCACTTCCTTGAGTTCTGTGGGGGACATCCTGTAGGGAGCTATTGAAACAGGTGCTGCTCCAGGAATAAGTTCAATGGAGAAGTTTACTTCCCTTTCGGGTGGTAAACTGGGTAAATCTGATTAAAATACATCATGAAACTCATTTACGATTGGAATATCTTTTAAGGTAATCTCCTTGGATTCAGTGATAATTACAGAAGCAAGAAAGGCTTCACATCCTTGCGAGTTAAGTTTGCAAGCGTGAAGAGATGAAATAATGGCAGGGTGCTTTCTATATTTGATACCATGGAAAGAAAATCTTGGAAGACCAGGTTTCTGAAAAGAGATAATCCGGTTGCAACAATTGATGTTGGCATCATGGTCTACTAGCCAATCTACGCCTAGAATAGCATCGTATCCCTCTATGTCAAGGCATACGAGGTTTGTAGGGAGATTATGACCTTCTACCCTTACCTCACTATCAGGATAATACTTTGTAAGTTTGGTTCCAGGACCTAAAGGTGTAGTAATAATAAGGTCTGAAGGTAAAGGCACTGATGAAACGGGCAAGGTCTTTGCAAAGGCGATAGATATAAAGGAATGAGAAGCACCAGTATCAAATAGTACAAATGCAGGATGGGAACAAATTTGAACTGTACCTTCCATAAGCCCATCATCCCTGGGCGCTTCATCATCTAAAATAGCATTGAGACGAGCCTGTCTCTTACGTCCACCGCCGGAAAGTTGATCCTTCATAAGAGGCTAGTCTGGCATGCGATGTTCCCGGCTGCCACATCGTAAACAAGCGTCAAGACGCTTCCAGCATTCTTTGGCTGAATGGCCAAACTTCTCATAGAAGGAGCAAGTTGCCATGACTTGTTTGTCCTCCTCCTTGACCTTCTTGCTTTTGTGGAAACCACTACCACTCCCGTTCCTGGATCTCTTCTTGCCCTCACGGGATTTGTAGGGCTCTGTGATGCTAAACTTCTTATTACGCCGATCGGACCCTCGGCTTGACTCTTCCCCTTTGCCTTTTAACTTTTCAACCTTCTCCAAGGTCCTTTCGCACAGATATGCCCGTTGGACCATCTCCGCATAAGTACGGATATTTTGAGTCCCGAGCTGCTGAATAAAATCGGGTCTTAAACCATCCATAAACCAATTAGCCTTTAGTAAGTCGGTACTGACCAGATGAGGAGCATACGGCGTCAGCCTGGAAAATTGAAGCTCATATTCTGCCACCGACAACATGCCATGGAGCAAAGAAGCGAATTCCATAGCCTTCCGCTCCTTCACGTGCTAAGAAAAATATTTGGCACGGAATAGCATAAGAAAACCTTCCCATGTATGTGGTCCATCAGCTAGCGGTGCCGGGACCGACTTCCACCATGTACGTGCATCTTTGTTAAGTTGAAAAGCGGCAAGAGGCACTTTCTCTTGGTCAGCACATTGCATGACCTCAAATATACGGTTCATCTCGTCAATCTAGTTCTCAGCTTCGTCTGGATTAAAAGAACCATAGAATCGTGGAGGGTTTAGACTCCAAAAGTTGCGATGTAAATCACCAATGCCCGCTCTAGCGCCAGCTTGGGCCATATTCTGTAATGCTTGGGTGAGACCTGCAACAGTTTGTTGCATACCGCCCTAGTCCACACGATTAGCCATCGAGATAATATTGTACTTGAGAGAAATAATAAATCATTAACTCCCATGGAATTTAAAAAGAGTTAATCTAGAGCTAATTTACTATCTCATCCCAAGCTATACCCAATTCTCACATAAGTGGGGAATTTCTTCCTTAGTTCATAGGTATGGGTCCCTAAGCCTTGGACTTAGCCTATGACATGACATACTTTTCCCGAGGACTTCTAGATCCTAGGCTCTGATACCAACTTAACTGTAACGCCCCGAGCTATTATTACAGCAGAAGATGATTTCGGGAACGCGAACAGCCGACATGGTAAGTCTCTTGCAAGCAAGAATAATCAGAGTGCGAGAACAATCACACAAAAGTAATTGCATAATAATTAACTCAAACCTTCACTTTTATTCATAATAACAACCATAATTCAAGTACATGAGACATTGACTTTCTTAAATTTGCTAGACTCAATAAGATAAAATTGCATAGACTCAATCTAGACTTCCTAAGTCTTCACTCTTTAATCGCTCTCGGACCCATCACTGGAATGACCTGAATCCGAATCTGACCCACTGGTATTTCCTGAAAAGATTGAAAAATATGTAATGAGCGAACTTGTCCAGTAGGTATCTTCGCATCAACATGAAGGCAATGTTAAAGTGATTAATGTCTTGGCTCTAAAGAACAAGATAAAATCATGCAGATGCGATAAATCACGTGAGTATAACCAAAGTAACAAGACATTATCATGTTTGAGATACGAGACAATGATTGAGCAAGTATAATCAAGCAAGAATGTAACAATGGCCTTTCACGAACAAGAATGTACTAGCAAGTCATGTAACAAGCACTTAAGTACTTTTTGTTAAATAGCAAGTACTTCATGTATGAAGTCCGTGTAATCCATGGATTTTCACTTATTTATAAAGAAAGTACTCCGAGGGCAATGCGACGCTAGTAGCATCATACCCCATGGTTTATATAGTATGTTTTCGGCAATCAACCGAGGGGACTAGCATAGAGCCCTTGAACACAATCAGTGCTCGAACTGCATCTTCAAGTATAAATCAAGCTACTTCCACGTATATAACAATAAAGCTTGGCCATGTAAGTAACAAGTTCAATAATGGTCTTCAAGATACAATGTCAATAAGAGAATGCTCAAAATATGAATATGAGAGTTCAAGAAATGCAATAATAACTAGGTTACGCTTTCAGAGAAAATTTGACTGCATAATGGTACTTTCTTTATTTTTCATAATTTATTTTAAAATATTTTGATTAAGGTGACAAGTCCCAGAAAATCAATAGTCCATCTAGGATCATAGGAATATTAACCCTTGGGTCAAACCTCGGATTAACTGTACTCAGGAAAATAGCGGCCGTTTACTGGGCCGTTTCATGAAGAAAGCGGTCTACATCTGGACCATTTAGAATGGGCCGAATCCAGATAAATCGTTCTGAACTCAGAGGCAGTAGCGATCATAGACTGGACCGTTAATGGGCCGTAGCGGTCGAATCCTAGACCGTTTATGATATAGAATTTTAAAACTCGATGATAAAAAACTCTAGACAAATGGGCTTTAATGGTACAACCAGCTCGGCGTCCTAGTGGGAATCCCAGGCTCGCGGAGACTTACGGAGGCCTTCAAACAAGATTTCCTAGTCCGTTTGGAAGGAATATCCAAAGGAGAGATTATCAAGTCCAAGATTGTGTGCCTAATGTGCATAGGTGTAACTAATGGTCATATACCGGGATATATGCCATGTACTTATGAAAAATGACTCTATAGATAAGAAGAGGATCAGTAAGAAATCTATAATGAACCACATTCATCTTACTTTTGAAATATGCGTTTAATACAAAGTATATGATTTTGGCAAGAAATTAACTTATGCTTAAAATAAGTTCTAAATGCGTAAGAAACATGAAATCTACTAGAAATCTCTATGTATACATAAACAATGCCAGTAACAGGGATAAAACTTAACTAACTGGGTTTATCATATAAGAGATAGGCTGATTCTGCATTAGGTTTCGGATTAACCAAAAATACAGAACTCAGAGTCGTAAACGGTCTAATATACGGCCGTTTGTAGGGGCTAAGCGGTCTATCGTAAGTACGCTTATGGTTTTATAACAGTGAAATCGCAGGAACACAAACAGTCTATATATTGGCTGCTAATCCTCGACAAGCGGTCTATCGTAGGGCCGCTAACCAATCACTGGCGGTCCATTATTAGGCCGTTTATGGTTGGTTGATAGGAACTAAATAATTGATACTAATGGCTAATCCAAGACATATCATGCCTGGAAACCAACATATATAAATGCAAGAACAAAGAATAACTCAACAATATGCATGGGTTCTGCAAAATGTAAAAGAGAATTCCTTTTATTTCATTAGGGTTAGGATTTATGCATGAACATTACACTAGATGTATAGACTCAAATAAAACATGAAATTCTTGGTCTATAGTGCATGAAATCAAGTGCAACAAGAGGGATTTTAATCCTAGAATAATGTTTTAGCCATTCATGAGATGACCTACCTTTGTCTTGGGCTTTTGACTTCGAATTTAAGCCTGGAAGTTAACCCTAGTTTCCTGCACTTCTTGTGCTAAAACAGTAACTTCACGACCTAATATCTCTTGATTCTCCTGGCCTAAATACGTGAAATTTGGAGGGTCAGAAGAAGATATAAAGGAGAATAAAAAATTCTAAAGGTGCAACTATTAAATACCTCGTTTTGGATTCCTAATCCCTTGATCTTCACTGGTCCGTTGCTCAATTTCCTGGGTTGTTGGTGTAAAATCAGCAACTTTGAACACCTCTAACTCCTTACGTGCTTGACCTCCTAGAACGAAATTTTGGGAGGAGTTACATATATATATTGTGAACAAAAAACTCTAAAGAACTTACCTGAATTAAAACCACCTTACCTTAGTTCCACGCGAGCCAAACATAGGGGTCGCACAAGTGAAACTTAGGGTCTATTTATAGGGTTTTACTAGGATTTCGTGGATTAGATCAAATCTAGAGTCCTTATTAAACTTTAGATCGACCTCTGAGAGTCCTAAACATGTCTACAAGTCCAAAAACCTCTGTCTCTAGAATTTACAACGCCAAAAATTCCATCTTTTTACTCTTTTCTCAATCCACGGCATCTGCAGAGACAAACAGTCGTTATGGCGACCGCCTGATGGACATAGGCGGTCTTGCGATAGACCGCTTACGGTCTGGGCGCCGAATTTGAATTTAATTCAAATTCTTTTTCTTATTTATCCACTTATTTATCTAAATAGGGAGTATTTATCCCCTATATTCCGTAAATAACTAATTAGACTTCTAGAATATGGGTCAAACTTCATGGGCTTGGTCTTTAAGTCCTTTTGGCTTTATTTAAATAGGCTACGTTAATTGGTTATCATACTTGGGCCTTAATAATAATTTATTTAACCCAAAAATTCATTTATTAATCCATTTTGGTCTTTAAAAATTCCTTGACAATTCTTAAATGCTTCAAAAATATTTTATAAAATCTCCGGGGCATTACAATTCACCCCCCATCTTGATTGTCATTGCACCCAAACCTAACATCCAGTTCACCTATGCAAAGAAAAGAAAAGAGATGATTAAGAAATGCAAAATCTAATTATTCTAATGCAGAGCTGAGTTCGGCCCTCACCGCTGCATAGGGGAGGGTGTCTATCTCATCCTGTATGGTAGCAATTTGGTGCTTTACTGATTGGCTATCGTGCTCCAGTGCCCACCGTTGTGCATTGGGATCAAGCTTGCGTGGACCTCCGTGCCACGTCCGAGTGAGGGTTGGTAGAGGTAACTCTAAACATGTAACAATGGTTGATTAGTACACATCATAATACAAGAGCGAATTGAATAATGAGGTGAAGGTTTAGAGTTTACCTAAATTAAGGGTAGATTACGTTGAGAGAGGTTTGTCGGGCGGAGATAGCACTACACCAAGAAGAACCTATACCTACAACGAAAGTCATAGGTAAAGACATAAAAAACCGTAGGTATACAGTTTACCTACGACTTTCCCTACACATATGTGTCGTTGGTAAAAATTGCGTAGGTAAAGTTTTACCTACGTGACAAAAACCATAGGAATAGGGATGTCAACACCGTAGGTAAAGTTTTACCTACGTGACAAAAAACCATAGGAATAGGGATGTCAACACCTATGGTTTAGGTCGAGTAGGTAAGTTCCTACGCTACATCCGTAGGTATAATGATACTCTATTCCTACGATTTTACGCGTAGGTAATTTTCTACATTACGATCGCATAGGTAATTTTCTACAGTTTATTTCACGTAGGTAATTTCCTATGATTTTATCTCACGTAGGAAAACTTTACCTACACAATTTTTACCTATGACTGTGATATTTCTCTTAAAATCGTAGGTAATGCACAACCGTAGGTAACGTGAATGAACCGTAAGTAACATGAACAACTGTAAGTAACGTGAATGAACCATAGGTAACGTAATCAAACCGTAGAAACTCAATTGAATCATAGGTAACCTGTACTAACAGTAGGTAACCCAATTGAACCATAGGTAACCTATACTAACCATGGGTAATCTGTATTAACCGTAGGTAACTCAATTGAACCATAAGTAATCTAACCAATGAAGTAAGCTATAGATGACCTATAGTAACGATAGGTAACCATGTGAACTGTAGGCAACATGTTTCATTTGTCGATAACCGATAATATACATGTTCACAAATTATACACATTCACAACATGTATATCCACATCATTCACATATGAATCATAGATCAAGAAATTAGTCACATTGATATTATATGCAAAATACTTCCATTGTAATCACATTGTATAGAAATGTATCATTGTAATCACAAAATGTGACAATGTATCATGATGTTCATCCCTGTGTACAAAAAATATGTAGATGTAATTTCATGATAACATATATACAATCAAATTTAGTGTAACATTTTGTCATCAATATACACATCAAAATGTGAGGAGGATCTAGCATATCACCAAATAAGTAAAGCAAATCATGAGAGAGAGGGATTCTTTGCCGCATCGAAGATTATCTGCAAAATAGATAAAAGGTTATGAGTAATTTCACTTCAAACTTAAACATGACAATCTGAACTTAGAAATAAAAGAATGATACATATATATTATGAAAGCCATAGAATATGACTCCCAATGGCATCTTTAGTTTTCTTCCTTTCATGATCTTTTACGATAAGTGGACCATCTGACTTGTTTGCATAGACAATAGAAACTTCACAATATACCGTTGCAATTTGTCGTCCCATGATGACTTTATCTTTATCGACGCTCATGACAATTCCGGTCCCCACATGCTCTCCCTCCAAATCTAACATTTTCACCCTTTTCCCTTGTAACTATGATACATTTATTGGACAACATAAAATCAAGACATTATTTGGAGAAGCATTGAAAATATGAAATATCTACTATTTTGCATGAAATCAGGACAATATAAAATCATGACAGTAGGATCAGCCTTCTTTAATTTCTTTGTTCATAAACCTCATAAGAAAAAGTTGGGTTGCCATATATTTGATCAAGTATGCCATGCATTGTCACGCCCTGAGATTATGCAACGGAAATAATCAGAAACGTGAACAGTCGGCTAGTACGTCTCAAGCGAGCAATATAATCAGAGTGCTAACACATTCACACATAAGAAATGAATGCACAATATTTGGATAAAAATCTAACTTTTATTGATAATAATGATCAAGTACATCAGGTTGACTCTTGACTAATTATACTCAAAAAAAATAGAGAATTACATAGCGACCCTTAACTATCCACTAATGACACTCTAAAGCTTCACTCCTTCTTTAATCACTCTCGGATCCATCACTTGAATATGTTGAATCCGACCCGCTAGAATGTCCTGAAAAAGAATGAAAAAGTAGGAAATGAGCACACATACCCAGTAGGTATCTTCATATCAACCTGAAGGCAATGTTTAAGTAATTAACATTTTAGCTCTAGAGTAAAGATAAATGAAACATGGTAAAACATGCGGTGTAAAACCAAAGTAACATAAGTAACATGATATGATCAAGTTGAGATATGAGAACATGATTGAGCAAGTATATAATAAGAATGTAAGTTTGGCCTTTCATGATCAAGAATGTACTTTTCATAACCATAAAGGCTATGTACCAGAAAGTCATGTAACGAGAATGTACTAGCAAGCATGTAATTTCACAAGATTGACTCGTGAGTATTCGTGGATTTCACCAGTTTATAAAAAAAAAGCACTCCCAGTGCAATACGACGGCAGGGTTCATCATACCCCATGATTTATAGTATGTTTCTTGCTATTTGCCGAGGGGATTGGAGTGGAGCCCTTGGACACTATCCGTGCCCGCTCTTGCATCTTCAAGTTATAAATCAAACTACTTCCACAAAAATATAAATATGGCCAATAATGTAACAAGTTCAAACTATGGTTCCATGATAACAATTATCAAGGTAAGAACGCTTCAATTAAGAATATACGGGTTCAAAGATTTGAGTTAGAACTAGGTTATGCCATAGAGAAAAATCGACAACATAACGGTACCTTCTTTAATTTCCATAAGTTAGAAATACCTTATTCGACAAGTTTTAAGTTCCAAGCAATCATCAGTCTATCTAGGAACTCGTAAAACCCAACCCAAAGGTCAAACCTCGGGTTAGACAGGGTTAAGGATCAAGCGGTCATTTACTGGACCGTTTCATACTCCAGCGGTCTAGATAGGACCGTTTAAGATAGGCATGCGATCATGACTAGACCATTTAGAAACAGAGTCAATGAAACAAATGAACCAGAACCATGCGGTCTAGATAGGGCTGCTAGGAGTCCTTGGCGGTCAGATAAAGGGCCGCTAAGTACCTCTGGCGATCGCCCACAAGCCGCTAAGGTCCAGAACACCAAAAACACCGGTTAAGTACTTTCTAACAATTGGGTTTTAAGGGTACAACCATCTCGACGTCCTAGTGGGAATCTCAGGCTCGCGGAGTCTTACGAAGGTCTTGAAACAAGATCACCTAGTCCGGTGGAAGGAATATCCAACGGAGAGGATCACAAGTCCAAGATTTGTGTACTTAATGTACAAGTGTAACTAATGACATCA
Organism: Amorphophallus konjac; assembly: GCA_022559845.1. Lineage (NCBI taxonomy): Eukaryota > Viridiplantae > Streptophyta > Magnoliopsida > Alismatales > Araceae > Amorphophallus > Amorphophallus konjac. Next base: position 66,460,215 of record CM040129.1, read on the forward strand.
TATCGGAATACGTGTCATGTACTTAAGAAAATGACACATAGATAAGAAAGAATCGTGGCAAAATAGTGATCATATCAAACTAGATAAGTCCATGAACCATAGAAATTAAGATAAATACAAAACTATATGGTTTTGGCATGAAATTAACATAATAGTCAAAATAAGGTTTTAATCATGCTCATGCTGAATTCTGGGTAATTACCAGAAAAATAAAACATGATTTTGAGTGCAAAATAACATAATTATAGGGTTACCAATATGTAAGGTTCAACTAGGCTCGGACTAGTTCTCAGAATCAGAAATGGTCAGGGACTAGCTGTCAAAATGACAAAAATGGTCTTGCGATAGGCCGCTATGAAGGGGTTCAGACGGTCATTCATTAGACCGTAATTATTCCCTTGCGGTCCCTTTTAGGCCGCTTTCTACCTATCTAGCAGAAGCTATAAAACAACAAATAATTTCTAAATTAGGACAAGTTATGCATGGATTTCAATGAATCATGGTGTAAAACTATGCTAGAAAGGAAATAGACCAGGAACATGTATGGGTTTATGTGAAATAGACAAAAATTTCTATCTTAATTGCATTAGGGCTAAGTTCATGCATGGAAAATAAAACTAGATGCGCAGTCCCAATAAAACAATAAGTAATCTAAGTACAATGCATGAAATCGACTGCAACTTGAGGGCTTTTACTCCTGAGATCATATTTAAGCCATTCATGAGATAACCTACCTCTGGTCTGGGCTTTAGACTTTGAATTTAGGGCTGGAAGTTGACCCTAGTTTCTGCTCGTTCAGAACCGAACTAGCAAATTCTTGCCTTTCTAACTCATGATTCCCTTCACCTATGACCACGAAAATTGAAGGGTAGAAAGAGGGTACTAAGGTGAACAAATAAGTCTAAAGAACCATCTTCTAATTACCTCGTTTAGGACTTCTAATCTGCTGATCTTCCTGGGTCATTCGCACAAGTTCCTGGGTTACTTACACCGAACCAGTGTCTTTGCAGGCCTCTAACTCCTTGTAGGCTTGATCTCCTAGAACAAAATTTTGAGGGCATTTAGACCTTACTATAATGAACAAAATCTTCTAAAGAACTTACCTAAAATAATACTTCCTTACCTTAGTTCCACGCGAGCCAAAAGTAAGGGTCGCGCATGTGAAATTTGGGATCTATTTATAGGGTTTTGAGGATTTGAACGAATCTAGAGTCCTAAATTGGAGTAAAGTTAATCCCTAGAGACTTCTAGAGAGTTATCTATGCCAGGTATCTTTGATCCAAGGTGATTAGGTTGCCAAAGATCCAAGCATTTCAAGTTTTTTTCCATTCACGGAACTAGGTTGCTTAGCGGTCATAGACGGACCGCTAGTGTGGTTCTAGCGGTCGCGCGATAGACCGTCAGGCTTCATTAAAATAAAATTTTTTGGATTTTCATATTATCCCCCCATTTATCCCCTAATTGTAATGTATATCCCATTTAAATCCATAAATCACTTAATTTGCGTTTCTATTAATGGGCTTGGGTCTAAAAAGTCTTAAAAATGGGTCTTTGTGCCTGTTTAAGTTGGGCTTAGCCCTTTAGTCGATATAGGGATTTTAAAGGGATTAAATAAATCTTTAATTCTTTTTAATTGGCTATTAAGCCTTTAAAAATGCCTAATCATTATATGTTAATCTCGAAAAATTCCTAGAAATTCTTGGGCGTTACACCCTCCCCCACTTAAAAAGAATTTGGTCCCCAAATTCATTATAATAAGATTTGCTAAGGAGAGTGTACTTACATTCAAATATCTCCGGAAATCTCTTACGCATGGCTTCTTCAGTTTCCCATGTCGCTTCGTGTGGCCATAATTTGGTCCATTAGACTTTGACCATGGGAATGGTCTTATTTCGAAGTTGACGTACTTCCCGTTCAATTATCTTGATTGGTTTTGCTCGTACGTCAAATCCTTTTTAATCTCCATATTGTCATAAGTTATGACATGGAATGGATCGGGGACATACCTTTTGAGCATTGAGACGTGAAATACATCGTGAACTCCTGCTAACTGAGGGGGCAAAGCTATTCGATATGGGACTTCACCAATCCTTTCGAGAATTTCAAAGGGGCCAATGAATCTCAGAGTGAGCTTGCCTTTGATACCGAATCTTCGAATATCTCGACCCGGAGAAACCTTAAGGAATACATGGTCTCCTACTTGGAATTCCAGGTCGCGCCTTCTGTTATCGGCATATGATTTCTACCTGTATTGAGCCATCTGGAGTCTCTCCCGAATAAGCTTTATCTTCTCGGTAGTATCCCTGATGATGTCAGGGCCGAGAAATTGCCTTTCTTCTACTTCATTCTAGCATATAGGTGAGCGACATCTTCTACCATATAGTTCCTCGAATGGTACCATTTGTATGCTAGCTTGGTAGCTATTGTTGTATGAGAATTCCACTAGAGGCAAGTAGTCGTGCCAACTCCCTCCAAAATCAATAGCACATGCCCTAAGCATATCTTCTACCACCTGATTTATCCTTTCAGTTTGGCCATCAGTTTGTGGATGGAACGCAGTGCTAAAGTTGAGTTGGGTCCCTAATGAATGCTGTAGACCCTTCCAGAATTATGATGTGAGCCGAGGGTCTCGGTCTGATATAATGGTGACAATGACACCATGTAGTTTGACAATCTCCTTCATGTATAGTGCTGCTAATACATCCACTGACCATCGACTTTTGATTGGCAGAAAATATGCAGATTTAGTCAATCGGTCTATAATCACCCATCAACCCATGATGAAATCCATCCCTACACTTTCCCATTTCTACTCGGGAATATCCAAGGGATGTAATTTTTCGACAGGCTTTAAATGTTCTACCTTTACTTGCTGACAAGTGAGGCAGCGAGATACAAAGTCCGCTATTTCTCTTTTCATGTTGGGCCACCAGAAGTTTCTTTTTAAGTCTTGGTACATCTTGGTAGCACCAGGGTGAATAGTATACCTTGATTTATGAGCTTCTTCCATGATCAATTTCTTAGTGTCGACATGATTCGGCACACAGATTCGATCTTTAAACAATAACCTTTCATCAGTTGAAATGGAGAATTTCGGCCTTTGATCAATATTAGCCTTGATCTCCATCAATGTGGGGTCATTTTCTTATAATTTGACTAGATCTTCAATCAATGTAGGTTGTGACGTTATGTTTGCAATCATACATCCTTCCTCTTCTTTATCAACATCGAGATTCTGACGAGCAAAATCCTCGATAAGATAAGTCGTACCTTTCCTGAGGCTTGCTAGAGTTGCCATTGGTCTTCTGTTAAGAGCGTCAGCTATAGCATTTGCTTTGCCTGGATGGTATTGAATAGTAAAGTCGAAGTCTTTGCGATACTCTAACCATCTACGTTGTCCCATGTTCAATTCTTTTTTGGTGAAGAGGTATTTCAGACTTTTGTGATCTGAAAATATAGTGAACTTCTCCCCATGGAGGTAGTGTCACCAAATTTTTAAGGTGAATATAACCGCAGCTAGTTCCAGATCATGCACAGGATAGTTTTCTTCATGACGCTTCAACTGCTTTAATGAATAGCAAATCACCTTTCCATTTTGCATAAGAACGCATCCCAGGCCAATGCCAGATGCATCGATATAGACTTCAAAGCCGCCACCTGCAATAGGTAGTGCCAAGATGGGGCCTGTAGTAAGATGATCTTTAAGAGTTATGAAACTTTCTTCGTAATCCTTCGACCATGTAAAAGGGTTCTCTTTTCTTGTGAGTCTAGTCAAAGGAACAGTGATTTTTGAGAAATCTTTGATGAATCGCCTATAATAACCAGCCAGACCCAGAAAACTTTTAACTTCGGACACGGTCATCGGCCGGCTCCAGTTCTTAACATCTTCTACCTTAGAAATATCGACAGCGATACCTTCTTTTGAATAATATGGCCAAGGAAAGAGACCTCCTTTAGCCAGAACTTGCACTTCCTAAGCTTTGCGTAGAGTTGATACTCTCTTAGCATTTGCAAGGCTATTCTTAAATGTTCTTCATGTTCCTCCTTAGTCTTGGAGTATATCAGAATATCATCAATGAAGACGACCACGAATCGGTCGAGATAAGGCCTGAAGACACTATTCATAAGTTGCATAAATGCTGCCGGGGCATTGGTTAACCCGAACGGTATTACCACGAATTCATAGTGCCCATATGTGCTCCGAAAAGTAGTCTTGTATATGTCTTGGAGAAATATTTTGGAGAAATATTTTGCTCCTAAAATTTGATCAAAGAACTCATCGATACGTGGCAACGGATATTTGTTCTTGATAGTGAGTTGATTCAGTCGCCAGTAGTCGATACATAGCCAGAGGGATCCATCTTTCTTCTTGACAAATAAAACGAGCGCAACATAAGGGGATGTGCTAGGTCAAATGAAGCCCTTGTCTAATAACTCTTGAAGTTACTTCTTCAATTCTTTGAGTTCTGTAGGGGACATCCTGTAGGGAGCTATTGAAACAGGTGCTGCTCCAGGAACGAGTTCAATGGAGAAATTTACTTCCCTTTCGAGTGATAAATCGGGTAAATCTGATGGAAACACGTCGGGAAAGTCATTCATAATAGGAATATCTTCTAAGATGATCTCCTTAGACTCGGAAATGATTACGGAGGCAAGAAAAGCTTCACATCTTTGAGAAATGAGTTTGCAAGCATGAAGAGATGAAATAATGGTAGGATGCTTCCTATACTTGATACCAAGGAAGGAAAATCGTGGGAGACCTAGTTTCCAAAAAGAGATTATCCTAATGCGGTAATTTATATAGGCATCATGGTCGACAAGCCAATCTACATCTAGGATAGCATCATAGCCTTCCATGTCAAGGCACACAAGATTTACGAGAAGATTATGACCTTCTACAATTACCTCACTATCGGGGTAGTAAGTTGTAAGTTTAGTTCCAGGACCTAAGGGTGTAGTGATAGCTAGGTCCGAATGTAAAGGAACTGATAAAACTAGTAAGGTTTTTGCAAAAGCAGTAGATATAAAGGAATGAGAAGCACCAGTATCAAATAACACGAATGCAGGATGGGAATAGACGCGAATAGTACGTTCCATTAGCCCATCATCCTTGGGCACTTTATCATCTTCCAAAATAGCGTTAAGACGTGCATGTCGCTTGCGTCTACCGCTGGAAGATTGATCCTTCATGAGGGGGCAATCCGACATGCGGTGCTCCCGGCTGCCACATCGTAAACAAGCGCCGAGACGTTTCCAGCATTCCTCGGCCGCATGGCCGAATTTCTTGCAGAACGTGCAAGCCGCCATGACTTGCTTATCTTCCTCCTTAGCCTTCTTGTTCTCATGGTAGCCACTACCACTCCCGTTCCGGGATCTCTTCTTACTATCATGGGATTTGTAAGGTTCTGTGATGCTGAACTTCTCCTTCTTTCCATGCCGATCTATCTTTTGGCTAGACTCCTCTCCTTTGCTTTTGAGTTTCTCGACCTTCTCAAAGGTTCTTTCATATAGATGAGCTCGTTGGACCATCTCCGCATAGGTCCAAATATTTTACGAGCCAAGTTGTTGAATGAAGACGGGCCTTAACCCATCCATGAAACGATTTGCTTTGAGGAGATCCGTGCTCACTAAATGCTGAGCGTAGGGTGCTATGCGAGAGAATTGTAACTCATACTCCACCACCGTCACCATGCCTTGATGTAGCGAAGCAAACTCTACCGCCTTCCTCTCCTTGACATGTTCGGAGAAGTACTTTGCTCGGAAGAGGGTGAGGAATCCCTCCCAAGTGTGTGGTGCGTCTACACGCGGTGCTGAAATAGACTTCCACCAAGTATGCATATCCTTATTAAGTTGAAAAGTGGCGAGACGGACTTTCTCTTGATCTGCGCACTGCATAACATTGAAAATTCTTTCCATCTCATCTATCCAGTTCTCTACTTCATCTGGATTGGAAGAGCCATAAAACCGTGGAGGATTTAAACTTCAAAAATTCTGATGTAAGTCGCCGGCACCAGCACTCGCGCCAGCTTGGGCCATATTCTGAAGTGCCTAGGTAAGACCTGCAACAGTTTGTTGTAGCCCATCCCAGTCAACACGGTGTGCCATTATAAGAATAGGGTACCTGAGAAAAGAAATAAATTTGTCAACTCCAATGAAATTAGTGGAGTTACTCCTAGAGATAATTTCTAATTACTATCCCATCCCGGTTCTACCCATTCTCACAGGGTTGTAAATTTTTTTTCCTTGTTTCATAGGTGTGGGTCCATAAATCTTGGACTTAGCCTATGACATGACATTTCTCCTAGGAATAAGTAAGTCCTTAGGCCTAAGCTCTGATACCACTTTAACTGTCACGTCCCGAGATTATGCAGCGGAAACAATCGGGAACGTGAATAGTCGGCTAGTACACCTCAAGCGAGCAATATAATCATAGCGCTAACACATTCACACATAAGAAATGAATGCATAATATTTGGACAAAAATCTAACTTTTATTGATAATAATGATCAAGTACATCATGTTGACTCTTGACTAACTAGAATCAATAAAAATAGAGAATTACATAGCGACTCTTAACTATCCACTAATGACACTCTAAAGCTTCGCTCCTTCTTTAATCACTCTCGGATCCATCACTTGAATATGCTGAATCCAACCCGCTAGAATGTCTTGAAAAAGATTGGAAAAGTAGGGAATGAGCACACATGCCCAGTAGGTATCTTCGTATCAACATGAAGACAATGTTTAAGTAATTAACATTTTATCTCTAGAGTAAAGATAAATGAAACATGGTAAAACATGCGGTGTAAAACTAAAGTAACACAAGTAACATGATATGATCAAGTTGAGATATGAGAACATGATTGAGCAAGTATATAATAAGAATGTAAGTTTGGCCTTTCATAAACAAGAATGTACTTTTCATAACTATAAAGGCTATGTACTAGAAAGTCATGCAACGAGAATGTACTAGCAAGCATATAATTTCACAAGATTGTCTCGTGAGTATTCGTGGATTTCACCAGTTTATAAAAAAAAGTACTCCCAGTGTAATGCGACGCCAGTGTTCATCATACCCCGTGATTTATAGTATGTTTCTGTCTATCTGCCAAGGGAAATAGAGTGGAGCCCTTGGACACTGTCTGTGCCCGCTCTTGCATCTTCAAGTTATAAATCAAACTACTTCCACGAAAATATAAATATGGCCAATAATGTAACAAGTTTAAACTATGGTTCCATGATAATAATTATCAAGGTAAGAACGCTTCAATTAAGAATATATAGGTTCAAAGATTTGAGTTAGAACTAGGTTATGCCATGGAGAAAAATCGACAGCATAACGGTACCTTCTTTAATTTCCATAAGTTATCAATACCTTATCTGACAAGTTTTAAGTTCCAAGCAATCACCAGTCTATCTAGGAACTCATAAAACCCAACCCAAAGGTCAAACCTCGGGTTAGACAGGGTTAAGGATCAAGCGGTCGTTTACTGGACCGTTTCATACTCAAGCGGTTTAGATAGGACCATTTAAGATAGGCATGCGATCATGACTGGACCGTTTAGAAACAGAGTCGATGAAACAAATGAACCAGAACCATGCGGTCTATATAGGGTTGCTAAGAGTCCTTGGCGGTCAGATAAAGGGCCGCTAAGTACCTCTGGCGATCGCCCACAAGCCGCTAAGGTCCAGAACACCAAAAACACCGGTTAAGTACTTTCTAACAATTGGGTTTTAAGGGTACAACCATCTCGACGTCCTAGTGGGAATCTCAGGCTCGCGGAGTCTTACGGAGGTCTTGAAACAAGATCACCTAGTCCGGTGGAAGGAATATCCGGAGAGGATCACAAGTCCAACATTTGTGTACTTAATGTGCAAGTGTAACTAATGACATTGTATCGGAATACGTGTCATGTACTTAAGAAAATGACTCATAGATAAGAAAGAATCGTGGCAAAACAATGATCATATCAAACTAGATAAGTCCATGAACCATATGAATTTAAGATAAATACAAAACTATATGGTTTTGGCACGAAATTAACATAATAGTCAAAATAAGGTTTTAATCATGCTCATGCTGAATTCTAGGTAATTACCAGGAAAATAAAACATGATTTTGAGTGCAAAATAACATAATTATAGGGTTACCAATATGTAAGGTTCAACTAGGCTCGGACTAGTTCTCAGAACCAGAAACGGTCAGGCACTAGCCGTCAGAATGACAAAAATGGTTTTGTGATAGGCCGCTATGAAGGGGTTCAGACGGTCATTCATTAGACCGTAATTATTCCCTTGTGGTCCCTTTTAGGCCGCTTTCTGCTTGTCTGGCAGAAACTATAAAACAATAAATATATTCTAAATTAGGACAAGCTATGCATGGATTTCAACGAATCATGCTGTAAAACTATGCTAGAAAGGAAATAGACCAGGAACATGTATGGGTTTGTGTGAAATAGACAAAAACCTCTATCTTAATTGCATTAGGGCTAAGTTCATGCATGGTAAATAAAACTAGATGCGCAGTCCCAATAAAATAGTAAATACTCCGAGTACAATGCATGAAATCGACTGTAACTTGACGGCTTTTACTCCTAAGATCATATTTAAGCCATTCATGAGATAACCTACCTCTGGTCTGGGCTTTAGAATTCGAATTTAGGGTTGGAAGTTGACCCTAGTTTCTGCTCATTCAGAACTGAACCAGCAACTTCTTAACTTTCTAACTCCTGATTCCCTTCACCTATAACCATGAAAATTGAAGGGTAGAAAGAGGGTACTAAGGTGAACAAATAAGTCTAACGAACTATCTTCTAATTACCTCCTTTAGGACTTCTAATCTGCTGATCTTCCTGGGTCATTCGCACAAGTTCCTGGGTTACTTGCACCGAACCAGCGTCTTTACAGGCCTCTCACTCCTTGTAGGCTTGATCTCCTAAAATGAAATTTTGAGGGCAGTTAGACCTTACTATAATGAACGAAATCTTCTAAAGAACTTGCCTAAAATAATACTTCCTTACCTTAGTTCCACGCGAGCCAAAAGTAAGGGTCGCGCATGTGAAACTTGGGATCTATTTATAGAGTTATCTAGGGTTTTGAAGATTTGAATGAACCTAGAGTCCTAAATTGTAGTAAAGTTAATCCCTAGAGACTTCTAGAGAGTCATCCTTGTCAGGTAGCTTCGATCCAACGTGATTAGGTCGCCAAAGATCCAAGCATTTCAAGTTTTCTTCTATTCACGGAACTGGGTTGCTTAGCTGTAGCACCCCGCATAAAAATGATAGTGAAAGTTAAACTTTTCCTAAATAAATAATCCTACATGAAGGCCTTATAAAAATAAACATATCTTATGAGAGTCACTATATAAATATACATACATTTAAGAGGCCCAACATCACTTAAATGCCAACACCTGGATAGTACGTATTAGGGGTTTCTCTTTGTCAAACCAAAGGAAATGGGCGCCCCTTACCAGGGCCCCATTTGCAAATTAGAGCCCCTATACATGGGCGCTAATTCCTTTAGGTGCCACTGTGGACGCACTTTTTATCTTATATGGTTGTTTATTCATTTATTGGTTTGTTAAGTGCGTGGGCGTGTCAGTCACAAAGGTGACGATTTATTGTGCGATCGATCTGACTAGTCAGACGATTGTGTGGTTCGTGTCGGGACCAAAACTTACTGCGCCATAAGGGTCACGGCATCATTTACATCCCCTCGAAGAGGGGAACACCCTTGATTATTCACCGAGAATCAGGGCCTCATGGCCAGGAAACTATATAGAGAGAAACAAGCCGATAGCGGTCTCGAATAAGTCAGGAAGCCCTATGTCTAGGGAAGCAAGCATTCGAAATATGCCGGTCACTCAAGGGACCATTTTGATATTCGGACGAGCATCCGGCTTCAGAGAATCGTAATCGTCATGGGAAAAACTAGAGCATATGTATGTCGGGGTATGACAAATTTATTGTTCAAAGAGATAGGAGACATTCGGTTGAATCCCGGTTAGAGTGGTCGGAAATCAGCGAGTTTATTGGCCCGGTGCGAGATCAAGTCATGACCATTCCGGGGGCGCCTTCCACGGTCCAAACGAGGCTTGCGTGGGCATCGTTAATATTTTCGGTGCCAAGGGGCAGCGGGAAAGTGTCCCGGGACTAGATTCCAAAACAAAGACGTGTACATAAATAGCTGGCTATAGGCCTAGGATGTGGGTCAGGCAATGACCATGGTTGGGGTGAACCTGAGGTCCAAACGTGACTCACGAAGGTCTTATTGATATTCCCACACGTAGGGTTCAGGGAGGACAAGAGCCACCTCGTTCCATTCATATTTTTGTCGGTCATTCATGGACCCCTTTATGTTCGGACGAAGGTCCGTATTGAAGGTACGGTGTAGACGAAAACAAACCCGTACAATTGTATGCTGAGAGTATGGCAAGTTTAATGCAAGTGCGGGATTCGATACATGTATATATGTCGGTCACTAACAGACCATTCATTGTTCGGACGAGAGTCCGCATTTGAAGCATCGAAGACGACGACAAAACTGTACGAATGTCTACCGCGAGTACGACAAGTTTAATGGGATTACGGGATTGGATCTCGATAGAAGTGGGTCAAGATGATGGACTATTGGCCCGAGATGGTTTCAGACTAAGGCCATGTCGGGGTCCCCGAGGTCCACGTCCAATGCCATGGGGCGTCATTGATTTTCTCTTCGCACACAGTCTGGGGAAACGAGGGTCCCAAGGTATGCGTGCATGTCGGTCACTGGCGGACCATTTCTTGTTCGGGCGGAAGTCCACATTTGTAGCGTAAGACACGGTGACAAACCATACAAATGTCTGCCGTGAGTACAGCAAGTTTAATGCGGATGCGAGATTAGATCCCGGTGGAGGTGGGTCAAGCTGATGAACTATCGGCCCAAGATGTGCCCAGATCATGACCAGGTCGGGGATTCCGAGGTCCACGTCTGGTACCATGGGACATCGTTGCTTTTCTCTTCACGCACAGTCCGGGGAAGTGAATTGTCAAGTGTGAAGCCCGAACTCGCCAACATGCACCCTCACACGCGGATCGACCTGCGCTGTCAAGTCGCGGGGGTCAAGGGGGCAGCGCCCCTTACGGGGGTTTCCGAGGGCTCCGCCCCCGGAACAAAATTTTGATTATAAGAGTGATTCATTATGTTGTTTATTCTCATGAGGGTGATTCATGCTCTTTCATTTTTATTTATTAGTTTAGTTCCCTTCTTTTGTTTTAGTCATTAGTTTCAAACCTTTTCTTCTATTTAGCTAATTTACGTTTTCTTTTATGGGGCACGCCGGTTAAGCGGGATAGAAGAGGCGCGCCGGTTAAGAGTGCTAAGGGGGGGCGGTTTAAGAAAGATGCCAAGAGAGGATAGGGCGTGTCGGATAAGGGACCCAAGAGAAGGGGTGCACCGGATTAAGGCCAAGAAGAGGGGCTCGCCGGATAAGGGAGCACAGGGGGCGTGCCGGATTAGCCAATAACAGGAGGACGCTCCGGATTGAGGCTCAAACAGTAATAGGGGCACGCACTGTTCATCCCAAGAATTTGAAGGTGGTTTTGAGTGTGGGGTTAAACCGGCGCGGGGGGATACCGCGCCGGATTAACCTGTGCCGGATTAGGAGCGCGCCGGAATAGCTTTTATTTGGTTTTCTTTCATTCTTCTGGCTTCTTTTGTTCTTTCTCTCAATTGAAAGTTAATTTGTTGATTGGTTTGTTCACTCAATTGGTGGATTAAGTTTGTGGAAAGGAAGTTTAAGTGTTTTAATTGTTTGTTAAGGTGAATTAGCATGAGGGTTTAAGTGTTTCGTTCAGAGAGTTTATTATGCAAGGCTTTAGAGGTTAGTTCAGTGCCTTACTCAGGGAAACGTTTTGTTCGGAGGGAACTTCATTTATCCTATGTTATGTGCCCTCGTTCCTTGTTCTTATTGTTTATGTTCCTGGCAAAAATTGGGCAGCATCTCCCCCGGACTGAGGCTTGCTAGAGAAAAAAATAGAGGAACACCAAACGGATTGCTCCGGGGTGAATCTCAAAATGCAGACCTCACGGCGGTCCGATAACCCAAATGTGAGTGTGGAAAAGCTTGAGGACTAGCCTTCGAGAGCTCTCACGACTCACGGGTGATGATTCCTCAAAGCGGGACAGATGTGTGCCACGGAAGGATACGAATGTTCATCCATCATGTGGATTCCTTTGAAGGCCATGCCACGGAAAGGCAGGCTTCAAAGACCCCGGATGAATAGAAGGTGAAATAGGGAAAGAAGAAACTAGACAAAGAATCGTGTTTGCCAAAAAGTGCCTTCTGTTTATTCATCCACCAAAGGGGGAAAACGGCTCAAACCCAAGAGATTTCATCCAAAAGAAGAGAAATACATTGCAGAGGGAGAAAAGGGAAAAAAATACATGGACGGGGGGAACAGAGCACAAGCTCTTCCCCCCAGCTCACCTCTCGCTCTCAACCTCACTCTTTCACTCTTTTCTTCACCTCCCAGGCCTGGACGGATGGAGCTTCCTTCTCTCTTTTTCTTCTTCTTTTCGCTGGATGGTTCCCCCCGAGAGCTCTCTTCTCCTAATGGCCAGCCGGGGGGCTCCTCTCTTTTCTTTCCAATCGCCCTCTGGGGGTTTGAGAGAGATGCTCCGTGGAACAGGCAAAGTATATATAGAACGGGTTGCCCTTTCTTTGCTCGAACAGAAGAAACTCCCGCCACTTCCTCCTCGTTCGTTGAGACATCTGGAGTTGACATGCCGCGGTGTCATCCATTGATTTGCACAGTACACTGTCGTTCGTCCGAGGATAGGACATTTACAGGTTTGTCGGGAGATCTTCTGCTACTTCCACCGTCGATGCGTGCCTCGCCGCTGCGCTGTCGAACGGATGTGGAGACACGGCTTGATAGCATTGAATGCTATGCCCTTTTGAGTCTGTGCCCCAAGCCGACAGGAGAACAGAGTATCGGAGGATGGATGGGATGGCATTTGAGTTAAACCGGCGCAGTGTTGTGCGCGCCGGATTAACAACCTACAAAGGGGCGTGCCGGTTTGCAGCCAAGAAGGGGGGCGCACCAGTTTAAGGATGTATAGGTACAGACACGCCGATTTAAGACCCATTAGATTCCTTCCTGACTTAGCGGTGATTCTGATGGACGCCTGCCCTCCCGTGTTGCTTTAGTTGCGAGCCTCCGAGTCTCGGTTCAGGACTTTGAGTGATTTCCGGTGCATGCCGTACATGTGTTCGAATTCCCGAGTTTCTTTTGATTCGGCCTTCGGCAATGCCGACTGGAGAGCCGGGGCCATCTCTTCTACCCGAAGGGCTTCTCATTGGGTGGCGGAGCGCCGAGCATATATATATTCGTCCTGCTTGGAGGAGGTATGGGGTTTATTCGGCCTTTCCGTCTCCGACTTGCTCTTGGGTGCGTAGACGTGAGTGCCGTATGATCATCATCATCATTTTTTTGACGTCCACAGCCACCAATCATTAGATATATATATATATATATATATATATCCTACATACCAACACACGTGAAGAGGGTCCAGCCTCTTTCCTCAACAATAGGAATGGGCGCCCTAATGCAAGGGTGCCAATTCCACTAACAAAGGGGACCCAACTAATGGGCGCCCCTGTACAAAGGCGCCAATTCTTATCTGCCCTTCCAACCCATCCTTGAGACGTGAACAGCCTTATCTAGCTGTCAATGCATCATCCTCTGGCCATGGACAGCAAGTTTCTAGGATCTTCTTCCCTAACTGGACCCACAATGCTATAAACCAATGCTTTTGCATTAGTAACCGAATTTCCCTATAATAATTCCCTCCGTAGCATAGGTAGAAGCTACTGCCGTCACCCTACTGCTTGTGGAAAGGAATATTGCTTAGAGTCCGAGGATCGCATATCCATTTGGAGTCGAGTCGCGTGTCCGTCCCGCATCAAATATCTCCCTTCTTTACTTCGGAAGACGTGAAGGGGCGTCTTCTTCCTACATTCTACGTCTTGTTGTTGGAGCTTTGCGGCGGAGAACGTGTGTTTCCCTTATTTTCTCTGAAGCTCTGCTGAGAAGGGCTTCGCTTGGATTTCTTTATTCTTACCACATGTATCACACGTGTGTCACTTCCAAAAAGGTAGGTTTTCTCAAGATCTGGCCTAACCAGTAACTTAAATAGGGTTAACAAGCATGATTAGCAGTAGTTTAGTTCCATTTTCCATATTATATAGTTCCTGACATACGGGTTTTCGCAGTAGTTATTCCATCTTGCATATTATATAGCCCCGATATACCTATCTCTCGCAGTAGTTAGTTTCATAATTAATAATCACTCACACTTAGAAAATTAATATCTATGGAACTAAACCATAAAATTTATGCATGAGTAGGATTCTGACATCCTGAAATTTTACTCTACCTGTCCATGTCCTTAATTCCTGGTTCTGAGAAACTTTGAAAATGTTAACAATAACTTGTATCTCAAACGTACCTTTCTGGTGCGAAGCATCAGCCCAACTGAAGGGCGCCCCTGACCAGGGCGCCATTTACAAATTGAAGACTCTCTGCAGAGTCTTCATTTAAATGAAGACTCTGCAGAGGGGTGCCATTTACAAGAATTGACAGAAAGAATTGAAGACTCTCTACAGAGTCTTCATTTAAATGAAGACACTACAGAGGGACGCCATTTACAAGAATTGATAGAAAGAATTGAAGACTCTCTGCATAGTTTTCATTTAAATGAAGACAATGCAGAGGGGCGCCATTTACAAGAATTGATAGAAAGAATTGAAGACTCTCTACAGAGTCTTCATTCAAATGAAGACACTGCAGAGGGGCACCAATTACAAGAATTACGAAAGAATTGAAGACTCTCTGCAGAGTCTTCATTTAAATGAAGACACTGTAGAGGGGCGCCAATTCCTTTTCCAAAGAAATTATAAACACCACGTTATAAAATTAATATCTATGAAAACTCCCGATAAATTTCTCTATCTACCCATGACCCTACTTCCTGATTTTGTGAACCTATGATATTATGAATAGTGTTATGAGTCTTAAAATGTACCTGCCTAGTGCAAATACGGCCAAAAGAATTGGCGCCCAAGCTTGGGGCGCCATTTGTTTAAATAGTGACCCTCCAGAGGGTCTTCAATTAAATGAAGACTCTCTGAGGGGACGCCAATTAAATGAAGATCCTTCCAGAGGGCGCCAATTCCTGAAAAAAGGGCTACCCCCTGGGCGCCAATTTCATCCTGATGGCCCCAGACCCTGTATGTTTCACAGAATGGACGCCCCTCCTAGAGGGTGCCAATTCTTGAAAGACTGGATAACCTCTGGGCGCCAATTCAGTGCATTCTGATTCCATGATTAGTCTCGTGACTTATACTGATATAACCCTAGTTCATTTCCTACATAATATATGTCCTTGAACTCCATTCCATGAAAAATCTACCTTATGTATATCCTACAACGGTCAACCCTTGAATGACGCGGCGGCGACGTGGGAATGGATCGACGGCACTCCGGGACGCGAACAGGACGGGAACGGATAACTGCTATCTCACACAGCTCGGCCTCACGCCGGATGGTCTCACACCGGGCGACACTCGGATCTCACAAAAATGAGAAAGGAGGGAAGGGAGATGAACAAAGGGGCAAAGGCTCCTTCAACTCAATTCTTTCATTCATACAACATATCATACGTAACACACCTTAGCCTCCTTATATAGGCAAGAAAGCTATAACAACAAGACCCTCTAACTTCTACTAATTATGTTCATACCCTTAGCCTAACAAGACAAACCCACCAACCAATATTTGACTTGTGGGTTTTAATCAAATAAAATATAAAAATTACACACATGTTATTTTGACTTTAGACTAGTCTAATAAGACGAAAGAAAAAAATACATGTAGGGATAAATGTATACATACACACAAATACATATACTCAATACGCAATATACGACGTAGGCCGAGTCTTCAGGAAGGATCTCTGAGCCATAAACTCGGTGTCGGGGCAGTGCACCGTCGGCTCCGAGTAGTGGGCTCAGTAGTGGACCCGGTGTCCCCACCAACCCTCCCGGGGCGGCTAGAACTCGACTCTGTCGAGTAAGGGGGGACACTACTGTGGTAGTGCTCCAGCAGATCTGGATCGAGGTGCTGGAGATCTTCCCGGCTGATCCAGGAATCATCAGAAGGTGGACAGTCCCGCCAGCGGACAAGGTAGCGCTGGTACACCCTGCTCCGTGTAGTGGTCACCTGCTCATCCAGTATCCTCTCAATATGCTCGCGCGGTACTCTCGAGGCTGTGGGACGCACAGGGGTGGGCTCACTCTCAATGGGAGGAGAAGGCTTGAAAGGGTCACTAGGAATCGCTGTGGGTTCCTTGTAGGCCACTAGATCTGCCACATTAAAAGTCGAGCTAATCCCATATCCCCACCAACCCTCCCGGGGCGGTTGGAACTCGACTCCGTCGAGTAAGGGGGAACACTGTTGTGGTAGTGCTCCATCAGGTCTGGATCGAGGCGCTGGAGATCTTCCCGGCTGATCTAGGAATCATCAGAAGGTGGACGGTCCCGCCAGCGGTCAAGGTAGCGCTGGTACTCCCTGCTCTGTGTAGTGGTCACCTGCTCATCCAGTATCCTCTCAATATGCTCGCGCAGTGCTCTCAAGGATGTGGGACGCACAGGGGTGGGCTCACTCTCAAGGGGAGGAGAAGGCTCGAAAGGATCACAGGGAATCGTTGTGGGTTCCTTGTAGGCCACTAGGTCTGCCACATTAAAGGTCGAGCTAATCTCCTCTTTGGGAGGTAAGTCCATAACATGGGCATTGGGGCCCGTACCATAACCTAGTCTCCTTCTTGAGATTCATGGTGACGCCTATGTAAATCAGCTGACTCATGCAGACTAATGACGTGTTATGCAAACTCTTCGGCTGACTTGGACAGTCTAGACTCGAGGGGAAGGTTGGGTAGGGTGGACCCAGGGGCAAGCTCAATAGCGTGTTGTTCATCACGCATGGGAGGGAGTCGAGAAGGCAAGTCCTCGGGGACGATGCCTTGAGAGTCCTGCAGTATTACCGGGACTTCAGTTGTGACTGAGACTTGGGACTCCTTGGGTGGGATGATGACGTCAACAGCCAAAACAGGGGCACCCTCAACAACCCCTATGTCTAGCTCACCGACATTCATGGAGTCAAGGCACCTAACTAGGTCATGACTAACCTTAGGGGCCTCAGAAACGGGTGTGATAGATGTCGGAGAAGAGGGAAGGGGAGGTTGCCCTTCAGTGGGAGTTTGGGGATTCTCCTGAATTTTGGGAGTTCCGATGGGGGTGGAGGTGGAACTCTTTCCCGGGGTCACCTTTGGGGGTACCGGGTACAACTCAATCTTCTTCCCGTTGTAGGAGAAGGAACACTGATTGGACCGACCAAAGGTAGCGAGATCGACATCATAGATCCATGGTCGTTCTAAGATGACGCTCCCGACCTTCATAGGCATTACGTCACATAAGATTTGTCCTTGGTAGGTATGGAATTGGATGGGAATGACACATGTGGTGGTGACTAGGATAGAAGTGTCATCGACCCAAGCAACGTTGTATGGCCTTGGATGAGGGTGAGTAGGTAGAACTAAACGGGAGATAAAATCTGAAGAGACTGCATTGATACAGCTCCCGTTGTCAAGGATTATCTTGCAGGGATGAGAGTTCACCATGATGTAGGTTTGAAAGATAGAGGTTCGACGCCAATCGTCCTCCTAGGGTGTTGAGATACAGCGAACTACACCCAATCTTTTCTGACTAGAACTCTCGAAAATGTCTCCTACCTGCATGTACTCGACATGCGTGCCATCAAATATTGTATCCATTCCCTCAAACTGGGCGATGAGGTCAGGATCGGCCATATATCTTTCCTGTTCCATGCGTTCTAGATGGCCTGATGAATTCCTAGACCAATGTGACATGCACGAGCTTGGACCTAGGTGATGCAATCCTGAGACCGAAAATGAGCAAGTTGTGGACCCAGCTGATATACAAAGGGTCAATATGAAGGGATCGGTCAGGGAAAAGTTGCTCGCCCGTAGGCGAAGTAGTTGTGGAACCACCTCCTGACAATTAGGGTGCCCTAATGCGGCAGTCTAGGGCCTAAAGGATAGGCTCAAGCAAGCTCTTTCTTTCCGTCCACAGCGATGCACTCAGGAGACTGACTATATGGATCGGGCTCTCGCTCACTTCGTCACGCGGCAAATGATAATGATACTAAATAAGCAAGTGATTTGGAGCACGTACCTAGCTGGCTGAAAAGCTGAGCTTCGACCGGAGATGAAGGCGAGCGGGGACGTGCGGGCCTGCACGGCGTCGACGAAGCTTGAGCGGTTACAATGAATTCACTCCGCGCAGGGAGGATTTAATTATTACAAAACCACTTTAAAATTTCCCACGCAGGGGAACAAATCACTCCAGACTTTCTCCGTGCAAGGAGACTTAGTGGCACTCACACTCCGTGAATTACGGACCGTGTGTCGGCGATCGGGCGACTCAACCGTTGATCGAGCCGTGATTGTGGACCCGGGTGTCACACAAAACAATTTAAACAATTCATATGTATATATATATATATAAATATATATCGATATATATATTAAATATATATATTCAACACTTTTTTTTGACTTTCCAAACTCCTCTTTCTCTTTTGTCTCTTTTTTTTAACCCCCTTTTTTTGACTTTTTTTTTCACTTTTTTTTCTTCAACTCCTCTCTTTTCAAATTTTTTCCTCTTTTTTTCTTTTCAAACCTTCACCTACTTTTCTTTGACTTTTTCAAACTCTTTTATATATTTTTTTCAAACACTTTTTTTTCCACACGTTTTTTTTTCTATTCAAACCTCACCTACTCTTCCAACAACTTCTCTCGACTATCAATAAAGCCGGCAGCGTGGGCGACCCGATTGCTACGGGAGAGGGGGGACATGTCGGAGGTGGCGGAGGTGATTGGCTGGGTGGATTTCGAAGGGGGAAATGTGGGTGAGTGGCCTAAGGCGCCAGAGTTTAGGCTCTGGTCCGGAAGGGTGTGTGGGGTGGTCACAACGCCCGCGACGGAGCGTGGTGCAGGAGGGAGGCAACGGCGGTGGTTGGAGAGGGTGCGCCGGCGGCCGGCTGGAGCTGCTGGGTGGTGGAGGAGGCTCGCAGACAGCGTGTTGATCGGAGGGGAAGGTCACGGTGGCCGTGAGGCAACCGTGGCGTGTCGGCCGCGAACGACTGGCCCCAGGGTGGCGGGGCAATCGTGAAAGACCGACCGGGCGGCCGACGGAGCAGCCGCAACGGCGGTGACGTCGGCAGCAGGTTCCCTGCCGGTGTGGCAGCCGACGACAGGGGGGCAGGAGACAGAGATCGGCGGTGGTGCGCGCTGGCGCGGAGGCAGTCGCGGGCGGTGGTGGTGAGCGGCCGGAGCTGTGGGAGATGGGGGCACCGGCGCGGACGGTGCACATACGATCCGCGGCTGGCAGTGGGGCTGGCCGGTGCCGGAGAGGGCGACGGTGGCCGCGGGTGTCCGCGGCCAGCTACGGGCGCAATGGCAGTGGAGCTGGCCGGCGGGGTGGCGCGTGAGCGCTGGCGCACAGGCCGGCGGGACGATCGGCAGCGGCAGTCGGAGGGCGGAGGCGCGCGGAGCGGGGCTGCCGAGACGGTCGCGGGGCAGGCGGGGCCGCTTGCTGGCGCAGGCGGTCGCGGGCGCTTCCGTCGCGTGCGACAGAGAGAGAAAAATAGAAAGAGGGAGAGAGAGAGAGAGTAACAGTGAGAGAGAGATAGGGAGAGAAAGAGATTAACAGGGAGAGAGTGATTATCAGAGGGAAAGAGGGATTAAGAGAGTGATTTACGGGATTGAGAGAAAGGGAAACAAAGACAGAATAACAGAGAGAGAGATTACAACGAGCTAAAGAAAGTTGGTATATATATTTTTTTTTCTGTTTCAATTTTTTTTTCTCAGTTCTATCGACCGAGATTTTGATGCTTCTCTCCTTTTTTTCTTTCTTTCTTTTTTTTTACTCTAACAATTTAGAGAGAGAAAGAGAGTGTCTCTTTTTTTTAACCCCCTTTTTTTGACTTTTTTTTTCACTTTTTTTTCTTCAACTCCTCTCTTTTCAAATTTTTTCCTCTTTTTTTCTTTTCAAACCTTCACCTACTTTTCTTTGACTTTTTCAAACTCTTTTATATATTTTTTTCAAACACTTTTTTTTCCACACGTTTTTTTTTCTATTCAAACCTCACCTACTCTTCCAACAACTTCTCTCGACTGTCAATAAAGCCGGCAGCGTGGGCGACCCGGTTGCTGCGGGAGAGGGGGGACGTGTCGGACGTGGCGGAGGTGATTGGCTGGGTGGATTTCGAAGGGGGAAATGTGGGTGAGTGGCCTAAGGCGCCAGAGTTTAGGCTCTGGTCCGGAAGGGTGTGTGGGGTGGTCACAACGCCCGCGGTGGAGCGTGGTGCAGGAGGGAGGCAACGGCGGTGGTTGGAGAGGGTGCGCCGGCTGCCGGCTGGAGCTGCTGGGTGGTGGAGGAGGCTCGCAGACAGCGTGTTGATCGGAGGGGAAGGTCGCGGTGGCCGTGAAGCAACCGTGGCGTGTCGGCCGTGACGGCGGTGACGTCGGCAGCAGGTTCCCTACCGGTGCGGCAGCCGACGACAGGGGAGCAGGAGACAGAGATCGGCGGTGGTGCGCGCTGGCGCGGAGGCAGTCGCGGGCGGTGGTGGTGAGCGGCCGGAGCTGTGGGAGATGGGGGCGCCGGCGCGGACGGTGCACAGACGATCCGCGGCTGGCAGTGGGGTTGGCCGGTGCCGGAGAGGGCGACGGTGGCCGTGGGTGTCCGCGGCCAGCTACGGGCGCACTGGCAGTGGAGCTGGCCGGCGGGGTGGCGCGTGAGCGCTGGCGCACAGGCCGGCGGGATGATCGGCAGCGGCAGCCGGAGGGCGGAGGCGCGCGGAGCGGGGGTGCTGAGGAGGTCGCGGGGCAGGCGGGGCCGCTTGCTGGCGCAGGCGGTCGCGGGCGCTTCCGTCGCGTGTGACAGAGAGAGAGAAAGACAGAAAGAGGGAGAGAGAGAGAGAGAGTAACAGTGAGAGAGAGACAGGGAGAGAAAGAGATTAATAGGGAGAGAGTGATTATCAGAGGGAAAGAGGGATTAAGAGAGTGATTTACGGGATTGAGAGAAAGGGAAACAAAGACAGAATAACAGAGAGAGAGATTACAACGAGCTAAAGAAAGTTGGTATATATATTTTTTTCTGTTTCAATTTTTTTTTCTCAGTTCTATCGACCGAGATTTTGATGCTTCTCTCCTTTTTTTCTTTCTTTCTTTTTTTTTTACTCTAACAATTTAGAGAGAGAAAGAGAGATGATGGAGATGTCGGGTCAACGGAGACGCCGTTTGTTGGGCTCTGATACCAATTTGACGCGGCGGCGACGTGGGAATGGATCGACGACACTCCGGGACGTGAATAGGACGGGAACGGATAACTGCTATCTCACACAGCTCGGCCTCACGCCGGACGGTCTCACACCGGGCGACTCTCGATTCTCACAAAGAGAAGGAGGGAAGGGAATAGCACAAGAGAGGAGCTCTCTCACGTACAACAATCTTTCTTTTCAATTCATCATATCATATCTTGTAACAAGCATTGGCCTTCCTTTATATAGGAGGAGGCTATAGCAACCACACCTTTCAAACTTTACAAATAGCACATATGTCCTTAGCCTAATAAAACAACCTTACTTACCTAACTTTTGACTTGGGGGTTTTAACCAAATAAAATACACAAAACACACATGTTTATTGACTATGACTTAGCCTAATAAGATAAAAGTAAAAATACATGTACTGATACATGTATTTTACACACAATACATAAATACGTATAATACAAATACACACAAATAAATATTATGCTCAGGACGCCGAGTCTTCAAACGAGTCGCCGAGCCATAAGCTCGGTGCAGTGACGGTGCGGTGTCGGCTCCGAGCATTGGGCCCGGCAGCGGGCCCAGTGTCCCCACCAACCAATTTGACGCGGCGGCGACGTGGGAATGGATCGACGACACTCCGGGACGCGAACAGGACGGGAACGGATAACTGCTATCTCACACAGCTCGGCCTCACGCCGGACGCTCTCACACCGGGCGACTCTCGATTCTCACAAAGAGAAGGAGGGAAGGGAATAGCACAAGAGAGGAGCTCTCTCACGTACAACAATCTTTCTTTTCAATTCATCATATCATATCTTGTAACAAGCATTGGCCTTCCTTTATATAGGAGGAGGCTATAGCAACCACACCTTTCAAACTTTACAAATAGCACATATGTCCTTAGCCTAATAAAACAAGCTTACTTACCTAACTTTTGACTTGGGGGTTTTAACCAAATAAAATACACAAAACACACATGTTTATTGACTATGACTTAGCCTAATAAGATGAAAGTAAAAATACATGTACTAATACATGTATTTTACACACAATATACAAATACGTACAATACAAATACACACAAATAAATATTATGCTCAGGACGCCGAGTCTTCAAACGAGTCGCCGAGCCATAAGCTCGGTGCAGTGACCGTGTGGTGTCGGCTCCGAGCATTGGGCCCGACAGTGGGCCCGGTGTCCCCACCAACCCTCCCGGGACGACTGGAAATCGACTCCGTCGAGTAAGGGGGAACACTGCTGTGGTAGTGCTCCATCAGGTCTAGATCGAGGCGCTGGAGATCTTCCCGGCTGATCCAGGAATCATCAGAAGGTGGACGGTCCCGCCAGCGGTCAAGATAGCGTTGGTACTCCCTGCTCCGTGTAGTGGTCACCTGCTCATCCAGTATCCTCACAACATGCTCGCGCGGTGCTCTCAAGGATGTGGGACGCACAGGGGTGGGCTCACTCTCAAGGGGAGGAGAAGGCTCGAAAGGATCACTGGGAATCGATGTGGGTTCCTTGTAGGCCACTAGGTCTGCCACATTAAAGGTCGAGCTAATCCCCTCTTCGGGAGGTAAATCCACAACATGGGCATTGGCGCCAATCTTCCGCATGATTGGGAAGGGACCATCACTACAAGCTTGTAACTTTTTAACTACTCCCGAGGGGAGTCGTTCGGGCCGGGCCCATACCATAACCAAGTCACCTTCTTGAGATTCATGGTGACGCCTATGCAAATCAGCTGACTCATGCAGACTAATGACGTGTTGTGCAAACTCTTCGGCTGACTTGGACAGTCTAAACTCGAGGGGAAGGTTGGGTAGGGTGGATCCAGGGGCAAGCTCAATAGCGTGTTGTTCATCACGCATGAGAGGGAGTCGAGAAGGCAAGTCCTCGGGGATGATGCCTTGAGAGTCCTGCAGTATTACCGGGACTTCAGTTGTAACTGAGACTTGGGACTCCTTGGGTGGGATGATGACGTCAACAGCCAAAACAGGGGCACCCTCAACAACCCCTATGTCTAGCTCACCGACATTCATGGAGTCAAGGCACCTAACTATGTCATGACTAACCTTAGGGGCCTCAGAAACGGGTGTGATAGATGTAGGAGAAGAGGGAAGGAGAGGTTGCCCTTCAGTGGGAGTTTGGAGATTCTCCTGAATTTTGGGAGTTCCGGTGGGGGTAGAGGTGGAACTCTTTCCCGGGGTCACCTTTGGGGGTACCGGGTACAACTCAATCTTCTTCCCGTTGTAGGAGAAGGAACACTGATTGGACCGACCAAAGGTAGCGAGGTCGACATCATAGATCCATGGTCATCCTAAGATGACACTCCCGGCCTTCATAGGCATTACGTCACATAAGATTTATCCTTGGTAGGACTGGAATTTTATGGGAATGACACATGTGGTGGTGACTGGGATAGAAGTGTCATCGACCCAAGCAACGTTGTATGGCCTTGGATGTGGGTGAGTAGGTAGACCTGAACGGGAGACAAAATCTGAAGAGACTGCATTGATACAGCTCCCGTTGTCAAGAATTATCTTGCAGGGATGAGAGTTCACCATGATGTAGGTTTGAAAGACAGAGGTTCGACGCCAATCGTCCTCCTGGGTGTTGAGATACAGCAAACTACACCAAATCTTTTCTGACTAGAACTCTCGAAAATGTCTCCTATCTGCATGTACTGGACATGCGTGCCATCAAATATTGTATCCATTCCCTCAAACTGGGCGATGAGGTCAGGATCGGCCATATATCTTTCCTGTTCCATGCGTTCTAGATGGCCTGATGAATTCCTAGACCAACGTGACATGCACGAGCTTGGACCTAGGTGATGCAATCCTGAGACCAAAAATGAGCAAGTTGTGGACCCAGCTGATATACAAAGGGTCAATATGAAGGGATCGGTCAGGGAAAAGTTGCTCGCCCGTAGGTGAAGTAGTTGTGGAACTACCTCCTGACAATTTGGGTGCCCTAATGCGGCAGTCTAGGGCCTAAAGGATAGGCTCAAGCAAGCTCTTTCTTTCCGTCCACAGCGATGCACTCAGGAGACTGACTATATGGATCGGGCTCTCGCTCACTTCATCGCGCGGCAAATGATAATGATACTAAATAAGCAAGTGATTTGGAGCACGTACCTAGCTGGCTGAAAAGCCGAGCTTCGACCGGAGAGGAAGGCGAGCGGGGATGTGCGGGCCTGCACGGCGTCGACGAAGCTTGAGCGGTTACAATGAATTCACTCCGCGCAGGGAGTATTTAATTATTACAAAACCACTTTAAAATTTCCCACACAGGGGAACAAATCACTCCAGACTTTCTCCGTGCAAGGAGACTTAGGGGCACTCACACTCCGTGAATTACGGACCGTGTGTCAGCGATCGGGCGACTCAACCGTTGATCGAGCCGTGATTGTGGACCCGGGTGTCACACAAAACAATTTAAACAATTCATATGTAGATATATATATATAAATATATATCGATATAGATATTAAATATATATATTCAACACTTTTTTTTGACTTTCCAAACTCCTCTTTCTCTTTTGTCTCTTTTTTTTAACCCCCTTTTTTTGACTTTTTTTTTCACTTTTTTTTCTTCAACTCCTCTCTTTTCAAATTTTTTCCTCTTTTTTTCTTTTCAAACCTTCACCTACTTTTCTTTGACTTTTTCAAACTCTTTTATATATTTTTTTCAAACACTTTTTTTTCCACACGTTTTTTTTTCTATTCAAACCTCACCTACTCTTCCAACAACTTCTCTTGACTGTCAATAAAGCCGGCAGCGTGGGCGACCCGGTTGCTGCGGGAGAGGGGGGACGTGTCGGAGGTGGCGGAGGTGATTGGCTGGGTGGATTTCGAAGGGGGAAATGTGGGTGAGTGGCCTAAGGCGCCAAAGTTTAGGCTATGGTCTGGAAGGGCGTGTGGGGTGGTCACAATGCCCGCGACGGAGCGTGGTGCAGGAGGGAGGCAACGGCGGTGGTTGGAGAGGGTGCGCCGACGGCCGGCTGGAGCTGCTAGGTGGTGGAGGAGGCTCGCAGACAGCGTGTTGATCGGAGGGGAAGGTCGCCGTGAGGCAACCGTGGCGTGTCGGCCGCGAACGACGGGCCCCAGGGCGGCGGGGCTGTCGTGAAAGACCGACCGGGCGACCGACGGAGCAGCCGCGACGGCGGTGACGCCGGCAGCAGGTTCCCTACTGGTGCAGCAGCCGACGACAGGGGGGCAGGAGACAGAGATCGGCGGTGGTGCGCGTTGGCGCGGAGGTAGTCGCGGGCGGTGATGGTGAGCGGCCGGAGCTGTGGGAGATGGGGGCGCCGGCACGGACGGTGCACAAACGATCCGCCGCTGGCAGTGGGGCTGGCCGGTGCCTGAGAGGGCGACGGTGGCCGTGGGTGTCCGCGGCCAGCTACAGGTGGCGCATAGGCCGGCGGGACGATCGGCAGCGGCAGCCGGAGGGCGGAGGCGCGCGGAGCGGGGGTGCCGAGGCGGTTGCGGGGCAGGCGGGGCCGCTTGCTGGCGCAGGCGGTCGCGGGCGCTTCTGTCGCGTGCGACAGAGAGAGAGAGAGATAGAAAGAGGGAGAGAGAGAGAGTAACAGTGAGAGAGAGATAGGGAGAGAAAGAGATTAACAGGGAGAGAGTGATTATCAGAGGGAAAGAGGGATTAAGAGAGTGATTTACGGGATTGAGAGAAAGGGAAAGAAAGACAGAATAACAGAGAGAGAGATTACAACGAGCTAAAGAAAGTTGGTATATATATATATTTTTCTGTTTCAATTTTTTTTCTCAGTTCTATCAACCGAGATTTTGATGCTTCTCTCCTTTTTTTCTTTCTTTCTTTTTTTTTACTCTAACAATTTAGAGAGAGAAAGAGAGACGATGGAGATGTCGGGTCAACGGAGACGCCGTTTGTTGGGCTCTGATACCAATTTGACGCGGCGGCGACATGGGAATGGTTCGACGGCACTCCGGGACGCGAACAGGACGGGAATGGATAACTGCTATCTCACACAGCTCAGCCTCACGCCGGACGGTCTCACACCGGGCGACACTCGGATCTCACAAAAATGAGAAAGGAGGGAAGGGGGATGAACAAAGGGGCAAAGGCTCCTTCAACTCAATTCTTTCTTTCATACAACATATCATACATAACACACCTTAGCCTCCTTATATAGGGAAGAAAGCTATAACAACAAGACCCTCTAACTTCTACTAATTATGTTCATACCCTTAGCCTAACAAGACAAACCCACCAACCAATATTTGACTTGTGAGTTTTAATCAAATAAAATATAAAAATTACACACATGTTATTTTGACTTTAGACTAGCCTAATAAGATGAAAGAAAAAAATATATGTAGGGATACATGTGTACATACACACAAATACATATACTCAATGCGCAATATACGACATAGGCAAGGTCTTCAGGAAGGATCTCCGAGCCATAAGCTCGGTGTCGGGGCAGTGCGGCGTCGGCTCCGAGTAGTGGGCCCAGTAGTGGACCCGGTGTCCCCACCATTGAAATTCCATATTGGCTATAAATGAGAGTGGATGTCAAAAGAAATACATGATAGTTGTGCATATAGGGCCCGATCTGGTCCTGGGAGGAGCGCCCGAAAGTACTTGTGCCCATGGGAGTTGAATGATCACGGTGTTTAAGCATTGCACCGAAGTACTTGCTTGCTTGACTTGAGACATTCCACACTTACTCTCTCGTGACACTACTTGCTTGACTTGACTTGTGTGGCCCGGAATGGGCAATACTTGACTTGCGTGGCCCAAAAAATGGCAAAGTACTTGCTTGATTGAAATTGGCAATTCCAGTAATACGTACTTGATATTACTTGTTTGAACATGAATTTCACTTGCTTAAACATGATTCTTACTTGCTTGAACATGAATTCTTGCTTGCCTAGAAAATTGTATCGATATCTATAAAGTTCTTGATATCCTGCTTATTAAATCCTTGAAATCATGCGATACTCTCTCTATACAGTTCTTGACCTCTTACTCGTTCATCATGCATAGATATACCTGTATACCTTATTTTTCTTACTTGATCATCATGCATTGTTATACCTGCATTGCACGTAACATGTAATGTACTTAAAGATTGCTCGAACTTGAGATGTAATTCCTACTGAGCGATTCGCTCACCTAGTTGCAATTCTAACATTTTTCAGGTAACTTGGATAGCGACCACCACCTGGATGGGGATGAGACCGAGTGATGAGTGCTAGAATCACAGACCGCTGCACTATCAGCTAGTAGTGTCTTTTGTGTCTTAAGCCCTTACATTGTATTTCCAGTTATATCAGTCTAGTTGATTGAAAGTTGTTAAGGCTTGAGGACTAGTAGTTGGGTTTGAATAATGTATGTTTATTATCAATTGGTTAATTGTAAGAATTGTCATCTTGGACTATTGGTATAATTTTGGAAATTTAGACCTTAGTTATTTTGCGCATTCTGACTTTTGTCAAAAAAGAAATCTTACTGCCCTGATTGACACGAATGACCTATATAGATTGTCGCGCCTCTGGGTATCTTCCGCGCTCGGGGCGTAACAGTCTTCATGGTATTAGAGCCTAGGTTTTCAATTCCTAGGAAAGACCCAAGTCCAAGGATAGGTTTACACTTTGTACCCAGTGAGATGGGTAAGTTCTGTGTTAATGTTCAACATTACAATTCAAACATGAAATTAATTCGACCTGAATTATCTTGTAGGAAAATGGCTGCTGAAAGAGCATAATGGCGCGAGATGTAGCGCACCGTGCAAGGCCTTACCCAGGTGCTACAGCAAGTGACGCAGGGCGGAACTAACCGTGGAGCTGGCAATCTCCATAGGGGTTTTCGCAACATGAACCCACCAAAGTTCACGGGTTTGTCTGATCCCGAGGATGCCGAGAATTGGCTAAAGGAAATCGAAAGGATTTTCCGTGTAATGCAATGCACAGATGAAGAAAAGGTTATACTGGCCACATTCCAACTAGAGCGGGACGCTCGGTGTTGGTGGGAATCTGTAGAAGCAACATTGCCCGATAACCATGTCACATGGGATGAGTTTGTTGAACATTACAACAACAAGTACTTGCCGCACTGAAATAACGGACCCTGAAAGTGGCCGAGTATGAGGCCCAGTTCTCAAGACTATCCAGGTATGCACCCCACTTGGTGTGTACTGAAAAGATGAAGGCTAGAAGGTTCCTTAACGGGCTTCAGCTCCACTATATTACACAACTTGCACCGATGGACATCCATGTCTATTCGAAAATAGTTCGGCGTGCCCAATTGTTAGAAGACGCCACCGAATTATCTAAAAGGATTCGAGGAAAGGACAAGAAGGAACATGTCACAGCCCCGGGAAATTTCAAATCATCATTCAACAAGAAGCGGTTCTTCAATGGAGGGGAGTCCTCCAAGGGAAAGGAAATTTCAGAAAAATGACAAGCCATTCTCTACCACCACACCTTCTAAGAAAATTTGTAAGTACTGTGACAAAGCCAACCACAAGACCGAGGAATGTTGGAGGAAACTAGGAGCGTGTCTCCGATGAGGAAGCCGCGAACATCGAATTCCTGATTGCCCATTGATGAATGAGCAAGCCACTAAAGACGAGAAGCGTCTGGCAAAGAAACAAGGCCGTCTGCAAGCTCTCCAAGAGATGGAACTAACAGAAGGTGGAATCGTGGAAGGTACACTAACTGTTTGTTCTAAGACTGCTCAAGTTTTATTTTATACCGGAGCAACTCATTCATTTATTTCCAAGAAATTTGCTGCTTCAATTTCTAAGAAACCTGAACTGTTAGACTTGATCATATCTACACCTCTTGGGAATGAGTCTGATATCACACGTCATTACCCAAACTGTGAAGTTATGGTTAAAGGAAACACTCTACCTGCCAACCTGATATGCTTAGATATGAAAGGATATGATGTCATACTAGGTGTCGACTGGTTATCCACATACCAAGCAACTGTAGATTGCCGAAATGGCAAGATAACTTTTATGGATTATCTCGAAATGGTTTACATTAGCCCTCGGAATAGATCACCTCTTATCTCAGCTCTCCAAGCTAGCAAACTCATAAGTAAATGATGTATGGCTTTCATAGCATTTGTGACTCCCACGGAAGTCGATGAGTCTAAACTTGAAGACATCCGTGTAGTTCGGGATTTTCCCGACGTTTTTCCAGAAGAATTGCCCGGCTTACCCCCTAAGCGGGAAGTGACGTTCATAATCGACCTTGTTCCTGGTGCTGGTCCTGTTTCCAAGGCACCTTACAAAATGTCCCCTGCTGAGCTGGAAGAGCTAAAAGAGTAGCTAATGGAATTATTGAAGAAGGGTTTAATCAGGCCGAGTACTTCCCCATGGGGAGCACTCGTGCTATTCGTCAAGAAGAAGGATGAAACAATGAGACTTTGCATTGATTATCGGTAGCTAAACCACCTTACAATCAAGAACAAGTACCCGCTGCCAAGAATTGATGAGTTGTTTGATCAATTATCTGGAGCTACATACCTCTCCAAGATTGATCTTCATTCTAGTTACCACCAGCTGAAGATCAAAGAAGAAGACATTCATAAAACTACATTCCGAAGCAGGTATGGGCATTACGAATTCACTGTTATGCCTTTCGGACTAACAAATGCCCCTGAAGCTTTTATGCAGTTGATGAACATCACCTTTAGGCCACATCTGGATCAATTTATTGTGGTCTTTATTGATGATATCTTGATTTATTCAAAGTCTGAAGAAGACCATGAAGAACATCTGAAGAAGGCATTGTAAATATTAAGGGAAAATAAATTGTATGCCAAATTCAGCAAGTGCAAGTTCTGGCTCGAGGAAGTATCCTTCTTGGGCCATGTAGTCTCGAAGAATGGAATTTCTGTCGACCCTTCAAAGGTTGAGGCCGTGAAGAATTGGGAACGACCGACAAATGCAATAGAGATTCGAAGTTTCTAGGGTCTAGCCGGTTACTACCTGCGTTTCATCAAGGACTTCTCAAAGATTACTGTTCCTCTCACCAAGTTAACCCGCAAGGAAGTGCCTTATGAGTGGAATGAAGACTGTGAGAAGAGTTTCCATGCTTTGAAGGATCTCTTGACCACTGCTCCAGTCTTATCATTACCAATTGAAGGAGAGAAATACGAGATATATATCGATGCTTCTGATATCGGCCTTGGGTGTGTATTAATGCAAAATGGAAGAGTCATTGCATACTCTTCCCGACAATTAAAGAAGCACGAAGAGAACTACCCGGTGCATGACTTAGAGTTGGCCGCAGTAGTATTCGCCTTGAAGATCTAGAGGCACTATCTCTACGGAGAACAGTTTACTGTATACTCTGACCATAAAAGCCTCAAGTATCTATTTTCCTAGAAAGAGCTAAACATGAGACAATGTCGTTGGCTCGAATATCTCAAGGATTTTGAATTCACTATACAATACCATCCTGGTAAGGGTAATTCCGTAGCTGATGCCCTTAGTCTAAAGCCGAGAGCAGTATTGGCCTGTTGTATGATTCAAGAATGGAAGTTGCTGGAGAAATTCTCTGAGCTTAATATCAGTACAGATGAGAAGAATGGGTGTATTATTCTATCCCATATGAGTCTACATCCAGATTTGCTACCCGAAATTAAGAAGCTACAAGAAGAAGATCCTGCACTAGTGGATATAAAGGACAAGCTGGACGAGAGACTTGATTTCAAGCTGGAACCCGATGGTAGATTGCTATTTCATGAACGGACATGTGTACCCGACTGTCCCGAGTTGAAGGAGAAGGTTCTTGAAGAAGCTCACCGATCGAGGTACACGATCTACCCTAGAGCCACTAAGATGTACCAAGACTTGAAATGAACTTTCTGGTGGCCTAATATGAAGAGGGAGGTAGCGGACTTCATATCTCGCTGCCTGACATGCCAACAAGTGAAGGCAGAACATCAGAAACCCGCTGGAAAATTGTATCTGCTAGATATTCCCAAGTGGAAGTGGGAAGATATCGGCATGGATTTTATCATGGGCTTGCCCAAGTCTAGGGGCAGACATGATGGAATTTGGGTAATCATTGACCGTTCAACTAAATCGGCTCATTTCTTGCCCATCAAGAGCCGATGGTCAGTTGGTATCCTTGCTGCTTTGTATATCAAAGAGATGGTTAGATTGCATGGAGTACCGGTGTCAATTATATTCGACCGAGACCCACGCTTTACCTCTCATTTCTGGAAGAGTCTACAACATTCTCTGAGGATGAAACTCAACTTCAGCATTGCATTCCATCCCCAAACAGATGGTCAGATTGAGAGGCCAAATCAAGTTGTTGAAGATATGTTAAGAGCATGAATTATAGATTTCGGCGGAAGCTGGCATGACCACTTACCCCTAGCCGAGTTTGCTTATAACAACAGCTATCAAGCCAATATCCAAATGGCACCTTTCGAGACACTTTATGGCAGGAGTTGCCGGTCTCCAATATGCTAGGATGAAGTCGGTGAAAGACAAATTCTAGGCCCAGAGATGGTAAGAGATTCAACCGAAAAGATACGCCTCATACAAGAAAGACTCAAGATAGCACAGTCAAGGCAGAAGTCATATGCTGACAACTGGAGAAGAGATCTGGAATTTCAAGTTGGAGACCATATTTTTCTCAAGGTATCTCCTGGCCGAGGTATTATAATATTTGGTGTTAAGGGCAAGCTAACACCAAGGTTTATTGGTCCATTCGAAGTATTGGAAAGAGTAGGCGAGATGGCTTATCACATTGCTTTACCTCCTCAACTATCAGAAGTCCACAATGTATTTCACATTTCTATGCTGAAGAAGTATGTGCATGATCATTTCCATGTCATTGACCACGCTGATTTGGTAATACAAAAGGACCTTACCTACGAGCAAAAGTCGATGAGGATCCTCGACCGAGAAGTCTGAGTTCTAAGGAACAAGACGATCCCTATGGTGAAAATATAATGGAATCGATGCTTAGAACAAGAATCTACATGGGAAACTGAGGAGTCTATGAAAAGAAGATTTTCGGAGCTATTCTAGTCTGTAAGTACTCCGCACCCTCCATATCTCCGTATATGCGGTTGAATTTGGGGACCAAATTCTTTTAAGTGGGGGAGGGTGTAGCACCGCGGATAAAAATGATAGTGAAAGTTAAACTTTTCTAAATAAATAATCCTACATGAAGGCCTTATAAAAATAAACATACCTTATGAGAGTTACTATATAAATATACATACATTTAAGAGGCCCAACATCACTTAAATGCCAACACCAGGATAGTACGTATTGGGGGTTTCTCTTTTTCAAACCAAAGGGAATGGGCGCCTGATGCGGGACGGACACGGGGACCGACTCTAAATGATGCGGACCTCGGACTCTAAATGCGGACGCGACCAACAACATACAGTAATGGAGACACTTTGACCCGACACTAAGAGTTCCTATGAGCTATACGTCGCTAACAGAAACGCAAGCTCACTCGTCGTCCCAAGCGAGGGGAAACGTGGATCCGCGCGGTTGAGAAATCGGCAGAGTCAAGGGTGGTCGACTCACTTCCGTGCTCGGATCGAGCTACGGGACGGGTCACTCTCTCGCTCACAGCGATGACATGAACTCACGGGCTAGAATCCTAACACACTCACAGCGGCATATGACCATATACTAGCTAAGCAAGCGTAATGCCAAGAAGTTGGGACCGCACCGCCACGCACCCGACGTGGGAAAGACAACCCCGGCCAAATCCATACTCCCAGTTAACAAATTTTTACAGCGGTACAAAGTTTTGACCCACTCCACGCAGGGAGGTAACAGGTCACATGTGGGGCCCGGGAGTAGCGGGCATTGGGTTGACGGGCAGCATCTTGATGTCGCTCCGACGGTGTCGAAACCCGTGTTTTGGTGCTATCTGGACGGCGTGATCTGCGGGTACGTGGGGCCCACGTGCTGCTCAGTCCTCTGGACCTGGCGGGGTGGGTCCCACTGTGATGGTGACACCTGGTGGCGTGCTCCCCTGGACGGAGGCCAGGCTGGAACACCGGTCGGAGGCCGATTGGCTCCGATCGCCAAGTCTTGGAGTTGCTGCCCACGGATCTGTTGCTTCTGTTTTACCACGCGCGATCCGACGAGATCTATCGCTGCAATCAGCACCAACGTCGGATCGACGGACAAGAGGTACCGTTGGAAAGATATCTCGAAGTCCTTCGACCCCCTGTGACTCCAGAAAATTCGTGGGGACTGTACTTTTGTTGGGAGATTTATGAACCGGATTGATCTCTGTTTCAGATCTGGACGGATGGAAAGGAAGTTTCCTGAGAGTTGGCGTTGACCATGAAGTAGACCTCCGATTCAGACTTTGAGCTCTTCATAAAAGTTGTAGAGGGGAGAGGAAAACGAAATAATCTTTATGAAGGGTTTGGTGGAGGTTTCGATTTGTTGGGGATTTTATACTGACTGGGGGTCGGATCTGGACAGTGGCAGGCAGAACTGAGTTGGGATCTGGAGTGAATTTTTAGAAACTATGAACGTGAACCTAAATTTACAAGAAACTTTGTCAACTTGGTATTAGGTGGACAGAACCTCAAATAAAAATTTCAAGCCATTTGGATCACTAGAAGGTGGGTTCAAGAATGACCTATTTGGGTTCTGGAAATCTGGGCAGACTGCTGGCAGATCTGAAAGAAGGTGGAGAACGAAAATGGAAAAATGGAAACAAGAAACTAGAGGCTCCACCAATTTTTTTAGGATGTGGTGATGATCTATAGAACTCACCCTGAAAGTTTGGGCTCCAAAAGAACTCATGACTGGGAGCAGAAATTCGTGGAAGAAGGGGCTATCCTGGATGGACAAAACTCCGGCGACGATGGGGGTGGTGCGACGGCGGCACGATGGCGGCGGCGGCGGCAACGACGAACTCACGAACTGATAGAAGAGGCTTCACACCTCTGATTCACAGCCTTCCCAGCTGTAGAAGGGGGAGAGAGGAGAAAGATAGGGGGCAGCCCTTGCTTGCTCCAACAAACTTCAGATTTTTCTCTTCATTAATTCTTGAAAATAGGAAATACAACCCTTTTATATGAAACCCATGGATCTTGGTTTACGTAGAGGAGATGCCAAATGCTATTTCCCCCATGTGGTCAAGCCTAATTATAAAAGGTTTAGCCTAATGAGGCCAAAAGAGGGGGGCAGCCCCCTTATTTTAAGGAGAGAAAGTGGGCTTTTCTTCCCACTTTGTCTCCCTTGGTCAATAAGAGAGGCTTGGTCCAAGTTGGGCCATAGACCAGCCGATTGGGCCTTCCAATCTAGAAAACCCATGAGAAAGAGAGAAGCCCAATTGGGCCTTAAGTCATTTAAAGACCCATTATGAAGTCTAGTGGTCCAATATGGCCACACTTCTTAATGGACTCTAAAGGGCTTAATCCAAATGGCTTATTAAGAGCCTTACAAAGAGCCCAACATGAAAACCCAAATAAAAACACACATTACAAGCCCAAATACAATGCAAATAAATGCAAAAAAGTGTCCAAACTCATGGCGGAGACTCCAGACTATCTCCGAGCCAAAGAGAAGCTGATGTAGCTCGAGTGGTGCTCCGCGTACGGTATCGACGGCTCACCGGTTTGTACTTCTCGCTCGCTCTGGTGTCCGCACCAATTCTCCCCGGGTGGGAGAAACTCTACCCTATCGAGTAAGGGTCTGCATCGCTCTGGTAGCGCTCCAGTAGTTCCGGATCTATCCGCTGTAACTCTCCACGGGTGATCCAAGTATCCTCGGTGACGGGTCGCCCTCTCCAACGCCCTAGGTAGCACGTGTAGGATCCACTCCTGGTAACTGTCACCTGCTCATCCAGTATATGATCTATATGCTCTCGCTGTCTTGGAAATGAGACTGGTGGTGGACACTCAGGTGGGGGATCACTCTCAATGGGAGGAGATGGCTCAAAAGGCTCACTAGGGATCACCGATGGGTCCCTATATGCAACTAGATCCGACACATTGAAAGTTGAGCTTATACCATATTCCTCGGGCAGGTCCATAACATACGCATTGGATCTAATGCGTTTCAACACTCTAAATGGACCGGCTCCGCGAGCTTGCAATTTCTTTATAGTTCCAGAGGGAAACCGTTCAGGTCTTACCCTGATCATGACATAATCACCCTCTTGGAACTCACGGAGGTGTCTATGAGCATCGGCTAGCTCCTTATACAGTGCATTGCTGGCCTCAATGTGACGACGGATGTTGTCATGCATACTCCTAACATTCCTTGCAAAAGACTCGGCAGACTCAGATGCTCGTGCATGAATGGGCATGGGAACAAGATCCACTGGCTTCCTAGGCCTACGACCTGTGACAATCTCTAATGGACTCATACCGGTAGACCTGTTAACCGAATCATTATATGCAAATTCTGTCAATGGTAATATGAGATCCCAATCCCCTACACGGTCCCTGACAAGACACCTCAAAAGGTCACCTAGACTCCTATTGACC
Organism: Amorphophallus konjac; assembly: GCA_022559845.1. Taxonomy (NCBI): domain Eukaryota; kingdom Viridiplantae; phylum Streptophyta; class Magnoliopsida; order Alismatales; family Araceae; genus Amorphophallus; species Amorphophallus konjac. Next base: position 66,496,169 of record CM040129.1, read on the forward strand.
ACCTCAGTCTAACCATCTGTCTGGAGATGATATGCAGTGGAAAACTTGAGGTGAGTACCCAACATATGCCATAGTGTCTTCCAAAAATAACTGGTGAACCTAACATCACGGTCAGACACTATGGTACGAGGCAACCCGAACTTGCACACTACATGAGTAAGGAATAGGTGGGCTACCCTCGAAGCATCTGAAGTCTTCGAGCAGGGAATGAAAAGGGCCATCTTCGAGAACCGGTCAACTACCACATAGACCGAGTCATGCTTCCTAGAGGTACGTGGCAATCCCAAGATAAAATCCATGCTAACATCTTACCACAGGGCATCAGGTATGGGAAGAGGCGTATAAAGGCCCAAGCTTTGCTTCTTCATTTTGGCCGTAGCACATGTATGGCACTGGGCCACAATATGAGCAACATCTCTCTTCAAGCTCGGCCAATAAAATCTTTGCTCAACAGCCTCGATAGTTTTGTTCCGACCAAAGTGGCCGGCTAGACCTCCCGCATGTAGCTCCCAGACTAAGAAGTCTCGAACCGAAGTTCAGGGAACACAAAGCATGCCTCCTCGAAAGAGGTAACCCTCCTGGAGCACATAGTCATCATGATCTCTCGAGGGTCCGGCCTGGAGAGTGGTATAAATCTGGCCGAAGTTAGGACAGTCAACATAGGCCTCTCTCATCTTCTCTAACCCTATGACCTCGGCACTCAGGGTCGTCAGCAGACAAGCACGCCGACTCAAGGCATCAGCCACCTTGTTCTCCACTCCAGCCTTATGTTTAAGCACAAATGTGTACTGCTGGAGATACTCAACCCATCGGCTGTGACGCGCATTAAGCTTCTTTTGGTAATGGAGGAACCTCAAAGCCTCATGATCAGAGTACAAGACAAACTCCTAATGTAAAAGATAGTGCCTCCAATGCCTAAGAGCCTGAACAACTGCATAGAATTCTTTATCATAAGTGGAGTATGGCAGTTTCGCATCAATCAGCTTTTCACTGAAATATGCGACCGGGTGGGCCTCCTGACTCAACACTCCTCCTATCCCAACACCCGACGCATCACAAGAGACCTCAAACACCTTCGAGAAATCTGGCAATCGAAGGATCGGTGTCTGGGTCATGCGCTCCTTGATGTCCTTGAAGGCAGCAGCAGCGGCCTTCGTCCATACAAACGTGCCCTTCCGAATACAGTCCGTGATCGGGGAAGTGACGGAGCTAAATCCGCGGATGAAACGACGATAGAACGTCGCAAGGCCATGGAAGCTGCGGACATCGTGGACCGTACGGGGTTCCGGCCAATCAACAATGGCCCGGACCTTCTCTGGATCGGTGGAGACCATAGTACTAGACACAATAAAACCCAAGAAGGTAAGCTGAGGTGTCATGAAGGCACACTTCTGTGGGTTCGCAAACAACTGCTCTCGCCGCAAAAGTGGACAGACCTGCCATAGATGGTCCAAGTGGTCCCCTTTAGTGCGACTATATATAAGGATACCATCAAAATACACAACCACAAAGACTCCAATGAAAGGTCGAAGGACCTGAGTCATGAGTCGCATGAACGTGCTAGGGGCATTGGTCAACCCAAAGGGCATAACCAACCACTCATATAGACCGTCCTTGGTCTTAAATGCGGTCTTCCACTCATCACCTGGCCTAATCCTCACCTGGTGGTAACCACTCTTAAGATCGATCTTTGAAAAGATAGTGGCACCGGCCATCATGTCTAGCATATCATCTAGGCGAGGAATAGGGAACCTGTACTTCATTGTGATTTTATTGATGGCATGACTATCAATGCACATTCTCCACGTGCCATCCTTCTTTGCGGCGAGTAATGCGGGAACAGCACACGGACTCATGCTGTCCCGAACAGACCCTCTCTGCATCAACTCATCGACCTGCCGTTTTAGCTCGGCATGTTCCGTGGGACTCATGTGATAATGAGGAAGATTGGGCAATGAGGAGCCCGGAATCAGGTCGATAGCATGCTGAATATCCCGCATGGGTAGGAGTCCCTCGGGAAGCTCCTCGGGAAAAATATCAGCGAACTTTTGCAGAATAGGAATGACATCAGGTGGGCGTTCACCCTCGGACTTCGACTCCACCTCTCGGACCGTAATAGCAAACACAGGGCAGCCCCCACTAGCCTCCCGCTCCATTTCTCGGGAGGTAATCATCATCAACCTCCTAGTTGAGGGCTCGCCTATGCCAGAGGTAACGGTCATAGCCCGGGCTGGGGATGGGGTACTAGGCCCGGGGATGGAAGGCTCCGGAGTACTAGGACCAGTAGGACCCCTAACTGATGGCTTCTTGGGCTGAGAGGGGCTGAGGATAATCCGCTGGCCATCATGGTCGAAAGTACAGGTGTTCGACCGGCCATGGAGTGTGGCATCCTGATCAAATAACCACGGCCTACCAACAATGATATTGCCCACCTCCATGGGGAGGACATCACACCAGATCTCGTCACGATAGGCATGGAACTGTAGTGGGACCAAACACCGCGGCCTGATCGGAATGGAGGTGGAATCCACCCATGATACTCGATAGGGGTAAGGATGGTCAACGGGAGTAAGACCAAGACGTGAGACTACGCCCGTGGAGATTGCATTGATGCAACTCCCACTATCGATAATCACTTTACACACATGTCCCCCCAGCCTACATTATGTATGACAGATGGTGGTCCGACGCCAGTCATCACTGGCCTGTGGCTGGGTGAGAATACACCTGACGACCCCCACGTGGGTATCGTCCAAATGCTGGGCATCTTGGCCATAACCTTCAATCTCATAGTATTCGTCAGCTAGCTCCTGATCTGCTTCATAGCTAACTAACACAAGATCTGAAGAGGTGGCGTCCCCGGCCTGTGTGTCCCCAATGACAAGAGATTGACGCGTGGGACACTGGTTGGCAAAATGGCCAAACCCATTGCAGCGAAAACACTACTGCTATGGTCCACTAGGCTCCCTGATCAAAGGTCCTTGCCCCTTATCCTCCCGACGGATAGGAGGTGTAGGCAACAAAGGACGAGCAACGGGTGCGGGTGCCGGTGGACGGACCGTGGGTGCCGTGGGTTGGGGACGAGGAGGGATATCCCTCGGAGGTGGAGGGCAAGGCCTAGGAGCGAATGGCTCGGGGCGAGTGGGTTCCTGAGGTCGAGCCATGGGGGCCCTCGGATACGTGCCTGAAGAGCCACGGGGCTCGACACTACGAATGGGAAAGGGACCCAACCGATGGGTAGGTTCAAACTCGGCCTCGAATTGCTCCAATTCGAGAGCAACCTGATACGCCTGTTCCAAAGTGGTCACATTACGGCGAAAAAGTTCATATTGGTAGTTCGGCCGCAGACCTCTTCGAAAGCGCGATATGGTCATGGTGCTCTCTTCCGTAACTCCACACCGCAAATAATACTCATCAAACTCGGCGGTGTACTCAGTCACGGACCGGTTCCCTTGGGAGAGACTTTACCATTTGTCTATGAGACGCTGACGATACGTGGCAGGATGGTATTTCTGCCTCAACTTCATTTTCATGTCATCCCAAGTACCGATCGGGGGTTGATGTCGCTGCACTAACAAGCTCTCCATATTGATCCAATAAGTTTGGGCATGCCCATGCAATTTCATCTTAGCATATCGAACTCTTCGGTGGTCCGTCATCTCAAACCACTCGAAGTACCGGTCCATGCCGGCCTCCCAATCTAAATAGACCTTCGAATCCAAAGACCCGTCAAATAGGGGAGGAGGGTCCACACGTACGCTCCTAAGAACACGGTCGTCGTCATCATCACGATTCCATCGTTGGTTTCGACGATCACGACCGTAACCCCCTTGTTCATTATCAGATGCATAGTCATCCACCTCATGCACCTGCTGCCTCCCAACATCTACCCCATGAGCCCATGGCATAGCAGGTTGCTGAGCCGGCTCTTGTTCGCCATTCGTCGGCACGGGTTGCGCCGCTACTGGGGCCCTCTCAAGGACAGCAATCCTCCCTACAAGACCCTGATTGGACTGGTCCGATGCTTCAGCCCGATCCTCGAGGGCTTTCATTCTCCCCTCTAGACGCGTTCCTACGCCATCTAGATGCATACTAAGGCCATCCATACGCGTATCGAGATGATCCTTGAGGGCTCAGAACATCTCGGCCGTTGAGGGCTCATCGGAACTACAGCCTCGGGAATCCGCCATAGGTGGTGGTGGCGAGTATTGGGTGCCTCGAGGGGTGGGCATGCAAGGACACACGAACTAGGAGACACGGACTAATGCACCTAGACTTAAACCAATATCTAGTACATGGCGGAGTTAATCGATCCGAAGATCACTCGCGCAAGTGTGCGGCTTTCCCGATAGGCGTAGCCTAACGTTCGGACAACACCTTTTAATATACCAGATTATCGGGATGAAATGTAATTTTAAAACACCCTTTTTTTTGTTTTGAAAATAATGATGATCCTATACTCGACTTAGACCGTGCAAAGACTTATGCAACGACTACCCTAGACTCGACTCGCTCTGATACCAAACTGATGCGGGACGGACACGGGGACCGACTCTAAGTGATGCGGACCTCGGACTCTAAATGTGGACGCGACCAGCAACATACAGTAATGGAGACACTTTGGCCCGACACTAAGAGTTCCTATGGGCTATACGTCGCTAACAGAAATGCAAGCTCACTCGTCGTCCCAAGCGAGGGGAAACGTGGATCCGCGCGGTTGAGAAACCGGCAGAGTCAAGGGTGGTCGACTCAGTTCCGTGCTCGGATCGAGCTACGGGACGGGTCACTCTCTCGCTCACAACGGTGACATGAACTCACGAGCTAGAATCCTAATGCACTCACAGTGGCATATGACCATATACTAGCTAAGCAAGCGTGATGCCAAGAAGTTGGGACCGTACCTCCACGCACCCGGTGTGGGAAAGACAACCCCGGCCAAATCCGTACTCTCGGTTAACAAATTTTTACAGCGGTACAAAGTTTTGACCCACTCCATGCAGGGAAGTAACAGGTCACATGTGGGGCCCGGGAGTAGTGGGAATTGGGTTGATGGGCAGCATCTTGATGTCGCTCCGACAGTGCCGAAACCCGCGTTTTGGTGTTGTCCGAACGGCTCGATCTACGGGTATGTGGGGCCCACGTGCTGCTCAGTCCTCCGGACCTGGCAGGGTCGGTCCCGCTGTGATGGTGACACCTAGTGGCATGCTCCCCTAGACGGCGGCCGGGCTGGAACACCGGTCGGAGGTCAATCGGCTCCGATCGCCAAGTCTTGGAGTTGCTGCCCACGGATCTGCTGCTTCTGTTTTGCCACGTGCGATCCGGCGAGATCTGTCGTTGCGATCAGCACCGATGTCGGATCGACGCACAAGAGGTACCGTTGGAAATCTCTCTCGAATTCCTTCAACCCTCTGTGACTCCAGAAAATTCGTGGGGACTATACTTTGGTTGCAGATTTATGAACCGGACTGATCTCTGTTTTAGATCTGGCCAGACAAAAAGGAAGTTTCCTGAGAGTTGGCAATGACCGTGAAGTAGACCTCCGATTCAGACTTTGAGCTCTTCATGAAAGTTGTATAGGGGAGAGATAGAAAAACGGCAATAATCTTTATGAAGGGTTTGGTGGAGGTTCCGATTTGTTGGGGATTTTATACTGACTGGGGGTCGGATCTGGACAGTGGCAGGCAGAACTGAGTTAGGATCTGGAGTGAATTTTTAGAAAATATGAACGTGAACCTAAATTCACAAGAAAATTTGTGGACGTGGTATTATGTGGACAAAACCTCCAATAAAAATTTCAAGCCATTTGGATCACTAGAAGGTGGGTTCAAGAATGACTTAATTGGGTTCTGGAAATCTGGGCAGACTGTTGGCAGATCTGAAAGAAGGTGGAGAACGAAAATAGAAAAATGGAAAATAGAAACTAGAAGCTCCACCAATTTTTCTAGGATGTGGTAATGCTCTATGGAACTCACCCTGAAAGTTTGGGCTCCAAACAATCTCGTGGCTGGGAGTAGAAATTCGTGAAAGAAGGGGTTGTCCTAGATGGACAGAACTCCGGCGACGATGGTGGTGGTGCGACGGCGGCACGATGGCGGCGGCGGCGACAACGATGAACTCACGAACTGATAGAAGAGGCTTCACACCTCTGATTCACAGCCTTCCCAACTGTAGAAGGGGGAGAGAGGAGAGAGATAGGGGGCAGCCCTTGCTTGCTCCAACAAATTTCAGATTTTTCTCTTCATAAATTCTTGAAAATAGGAAATACAACCCTTTTATATGAAACCCATGGATCTTGGTTTACGTAGAGGAGATGTCAAATGCTATTTCCCCCACGTGGTCAAGCCTAATTAAAAAAATATTAGCCTAATGAGGTCAAAAGAGGGGGGCAGCCCCCTTATTTTAAGGAGAGAAAGTGGGCTTTTCTTCCCACTTTGTCTCCCGTGGTCAACAAGAGAGGCTTGGTCCAAGTTGGGCCATAGACCAGCCAATTGGGCCTTCCAATCTAGGAAACCCATGAGAAAGAGAGAAGCCCAATTGGGCCTTAAGTCATTTAAAGACCCATTATGAAGTCTAGTGGTCCAATATGGCCACACTTCTTAATGGACTCTAAAGGGCTTAATCCAAATGGCTTATTAAGAGCCTTACAAAGAGCCCAACATGAAAACCCAAATAAAAACACACATTACAAGCCCAAATACAATGCAAATAAATGCAAAAAAGTGTCCAACCTCATGGCGGAGACTCCAGACTATCTACGAGCCAAAGAGAAGCTGATGTAGCTCGAGTGGTGCTCCGCGTATGGTAACGACGGCTCGCCGGTTCGTGCTTCTCGCTCGCTCTGGTGTCTGCACCAGCGCCCCTTACCACGGCGCCATTTACAAATTTGAGCCCCTATACATGGGCGCTAATTCCTTCAGGGGCCACCAATCATTAGATATATTAATATATATATATATATATATATATATCCTACAGACCAACACACGTGAAGAGGGTCCAGCCTCTTTCCTCAACAATAGGAATGGGCGCCCTAATGCATGGGCGCCAATTCCATGGACAAAGGGGACCCAACTAATGGGCTCCCCTGTACAAGGGCGCCAATTCTTATCTGCCCTTCCAACCCATCCTTGAGACACGAACAGCCTTATCTGGCTGTCAATGCATCATCCTCTGGCCATGGACAGCAAGTTTCTAGGATCTTGGTCCCCACTGGACCCGCAAGGCTATAAACCAATGCTTTTGCATTGATAACCGAATTTCCCTATAATAATTCCCTCCATAGCACAGGCAGAAGCTACTACCGTCACCCTGCTGCTTGCGGAAAGGAAAATCTCCCTTCTTTACTTCGGAAGACGTGAAGGGGCATCTTCTTCCAACATTCTACGTCCTGCTGTTGGAGCTTTGCGACGGAGAACGTGTGTTTCCCTTATTTTCTCTGAAGCTCTGCTGACAAGGGCTTGGCTTGAATTTCTTTATTCTTACCACCTGCATCACACGTGTGTCACTCCAAAAAGGTAGGTTTTCAAAAGATCTGGCCTAACCAATAGCTTAAATTGGGTTAACAAGCATGATTAGCAGTAGTTTAGTTTCATTTTCTATATTATATAGTTCCTGACATACGGGTTTTCGCAGTAGTTATTCCATCTTGCAAATTATATAGCCCTGATATACCTGTCTCTTGCAGTAGTTAGTTTCATAATTAATAATCACTCACGCTTAGAAAATTATTATCTATGGAACTAAACCATAAAATTTATGCATGAGTAGGATTCTGACATCCTGAAATTTTACTCTACATGTCAATGTCCTTAATTCATGATTCCAAGAAACTTTGAAAACGTGAACAGTAACTTGTATCTCAAACGTACCTTTCTGGTGCGAAGCATGAGCCCAACTGAAGGGCGCCCCTGACTAGGGCGCCATTTAGAAATTGAAGACTCTCTGCAGAGTCTTCATTTAAATGAAGACTCTGCAGAGGCGCGCCATTTACAAGAATTGACAGAAAGAATTGAAGACTCTCTACACAGTCTTCATTTAAATGAAGACACTGCAGAGGGACGCCATTTACAAGAATTGACAGAAAGAATTGAAGACTCTCTGCAGAGTTTTCATTTAAATGAAGACACTACAGAGGGGCGCCATTCACAAGATTTGACAGAAAGAATTGAACTCTCTGTAGAGTCTTCATTTAAATGAAGACACTGTAGAGGGGTGCCAATTACAAGAATTAAGAAAGAATTGAAGACTCTCTGCAGAGTCTTCATTTAAATGAAGACACTGCAGAGGGGCGCCAATTCCTTTTCCAAAGAAATTTCTAAACACCACATTAGAAAATTAATATCTATGAAACTAAAACCCAACAATTCTGCATGAGCATGATTCTGAACTTCCGATAATTTTCCCTGTCTACCCATGACCCTGCTTCCTGATTTCGTGAATCTATGACATTATGAATAGTGTTATGAGTCTTAAAATGTACCTGCCGTTGCAAATACGGCCATAAGAATTGGCGCCCAAGCCTGGGGCGCCAATTGTTTAAATAGTGACCCTCCAGAGGGTCTTCAATTAAATGACGACTCTCTGAGGGGACGCCAATTAAATGAAGACCCTTCCAGATGGCGCGAATTCCTGAAAGAAGGGCTACCCCTTGGGCGCCAATTTCATCCTGATGGCCCCAGACCCTGTCTATTTCACAGAATGGACGCCCCTCCTAGAGGGCGCCAATTCTTGAAAGACTGGCTAACCTCTGGGCGCCAATTCAGTGCATTTTGATTCCATGATTACTCTCGTGACTTATACCGATATAACCCTAGTTCATTTCCTGCATAATATATGTCCTTGAACTCCATTCCATGAAAAATCTACCTTATGTATATCCTACAATGGTCAACCCTTGAAATTTCATATTGGCTATAAATGAGAGTGGATGTCAAAAGAAATACATGAAATGCTGTGCATATGGGGTCCGATCTAGTCCTGGGAGGTGCGCCCGAAAGTACTTGTGCCCATGAGAGTTCAATGATCACGGTGTTTAAGCATTGCACCGAAGTACTTGCTTGCTTGACTTGAGACATTCCACACTTACTCTCTCGTGACACTACTTGCTTGACTTGACTTGCGTGGCCCTGAATGGGTAATACTTGACTTGCGTGGCCCGAAAAAGGGCAAAGTACTTGCTTGACTTGCGTGGCCTAGAATGGGCAATACTTGACTTGCGTGGCCCGAAAAATGGTAAAGTACTTGCTTGATTGAAATAGTCAATTCCAGTAACACGTACTTGATATTACTTGTTTGAACATAAATTTCACTTGCTTGAACATGATTCTTACTTGCTTGAACATGAATTCTTGCTTGCCTGGAAAATTGTATCGATATCTATAAAGTTCTTGATATCCTGCTTGTCAAATCCTTGAAATCATGCGATACTCTCTCTATACAATTCTTGACCTCTTACTCGTTCATCATGCATAGATATACCTGTATACCTGATTTTTCTTACTTGATCATCATGCATTGTTATACCTGCATTGCACGTAACATGTAATGTACTTAAAGATTGCTCGAACTTGAGATGTAATTCCTACTGAGCGATTCGCTCACCTAGTTGTAATTCTAATATTTTTCAGGTAACTTGGATAGTGACCACCACCCGGATGGGGATGAGACCGAGTGATGAGTGCTAGAATTACAGACCACTGAACTGTCAGCTAGTAGTGTCTTTTGTGTCTTAAGCCCTTACATTGTATTTCCAGTTATGTCAGTTATATCAGTCTAGTTGATTGAAACTTGTTAAGGCTTGAGGACTAGTAGTTGGATTTGAATAATGTATGTTTATCATCAGTTGGTTAATTGTAAGAATTGTCATCTTGGACTATTGGTATTATTTTGAAAATTTAGACCTTAGTTATTTTGCGCATTCTGACTTTTGTCAAAAAAGAAATCTTACTGCCCTGATTGACACGAACGACCTATGTAGATTGTCGCGCCTCCGGGTATCTTCCGCGCTCGGGGCGTAACATTAGCGGTCATAGACGGACCGCTAGCGTGGTTCTGGCGGTCGCGCGATAGACCGCCAGGCTTCATTAAATCTGAAATTTTTAGATTTTCGTATTATCCCCCCATTTATCCCCTAATTACAATGTATATCCCATTTAAATCCGTAAATCACTTAATTTACGTTTCTATTAATGGGTTTGGGTCTTAAAAGTCTTAAAAATGGATCTTTGGGCCTATTTAAGTTGGGCTTACCCCTTTAGTCGATATAGGGCTTTTAAAGAGATTAAATAAATCCTTAATTCTTTTTAATTGCCTATTAAGCCTTTAAAAATACCTAATAATTATATTTTAATCCTAAAAAATCCTAGAAAATCTCAGACGTTACATGCATAGAGATAATGAAACCGTAGCTACAAGTCTTATATATGAAAAACACCAGATTATAATCGATCAATTTGCAGATCATGCTGTTAAAAAACTACTACTTAAAGAATGGAAAAGGAGAATACTATTGAGGTTTATTGTCCACGGGCATATCCTTCTGTAAATTATGGAAGAAAAAATGGCCAATGAAATGGGATGTTAAGTTTCAAGCATTGGAGAAGACAAGTCTTTGAAAGGGACTTGCAGTTTTGTCGACTCTTGTTTATCAATAAAAGTTCCTTCTCTAAGCTGTGCTCCTACAGCTAATCTGAGTCCTGAAAAGGAAAATCGAGAGGCATCATTCTTCACAGACATGGGAAATGCAAGCACCCATGATGGTTGATGCAGGACAGAAACGCTTCACCCCATCAAATCAACCTGAACTCTCATGGGCATTATATCAAACATATGGCATGCTAGAAATCTCAGCTTTCTAGCTCAAAACATATAGAATCATATGAGCACGGACATTATGCATACCACAAAGTCCTTTTAAACAGACAAGTTTCACCTAACTCCGAGTCCGAGAGCATGAGGAGACTACTAATTCTAACCAAATAATTAGTCAGAGAACAATCTGGACAGCACATCCAACAGGTAACGTTCAGAGCTACAAAGCCATGATACCTTCCTTAGTTTTCTAATGCAGTTTGCCTTTCAATGGTTCCCTTGGAATTTCACTTCAACTTGTGCGTCAAATACCACTGAAACAACAGGGTTCAATCCTTCGGGGATAACTTCACAACAATACATGGCTCATATGACCCCTCATACACGACTGTATTGCCGCTGTCAGTCGTGGTAATAACTCTCAGTGGTGTTGTGAGGTACGGGCTAAGCAATATGGTGACAGTTTGGACATTATTTCACGGCCAATCAAATTGAGAGTTAATCAAGGCGCGATGCTACCTGGTTCCACTGGTTACTGCGGACAAGGGCCGAACTGTTTCAAGAGTATGGGTCATTCCAAGGTGACCCAGCGGCGGTGGTGGGTGGGCAGCGACCGCAGATGATGACAGCGACGAGGAAGATGGCACCGTGGGGTGGCCGGTCGACGGGGGAAGCTGGCTCGCAGACGCGGACCGGCTGGGCGGCGGGGGCGGCGGCAGCAGGTGGCAGCGTCGGACGGCGCAGGCGTGCGCGGCAGAGGGCCGCTCGCGGTCGGCGACGACGGGGGTGCCGATGGTGGCGGCCGGCGCGGTGCAGACCCGGGGCGGTCGTGAACACACGGACGGAAGAGGGCGACGAAGAACAGTGCGCCTGGGGGAGGTATACGGGGTGCGGGCCAGGGTTTAATGATGAGCAGAAACAAAAGCAAATATAACAAAGACACAGTGGGCTGTGGGTTACGGTGGAGGGGAAGGATGATTACGGTGGAGAGATGACTCGACGGATCGAACAAAAAGAATAATAGAAGTGGGGATTCGGCTTCCGCCAGGAAGAAATCAGAAGGGTTTGGCCTCCGCCAGAAGAAGAAGGGGGGGGGGGTTTGGCATCCCGCCAGAAGGATAAAACACACAGACGTGTTTCATAATTTTTCTCTAACCATTGCCTCCCCTAATTAGGGCTAGCTTCTATTACTTATAGAAAAACACAATTACAACTAGACCCATTCTGTTTTTGCTCTAACATAAAAATATCCCTACTCTTAAAATAAACAAAAATACATAGCCGATCAAATAAACTCTAAACTAAAACAACCCCTAAATTAATTACGAAAACACAAGAAAATAACAAATATAATCTTAATGTTGGATGCCTTCGATGCTTCCGCATAAATCAGGATCCTCCATTGTAACACGTGCATCCCGCTCCGCATCAATCTCCCCTTGTTCGAAAAAATTCGACCTCGAATTTTAAAATGATGAAGAAGCACTGAAGTGAAGATGGGAATATCTGGAGCATTCATCACCGAACCGTCCACATAAATATTCAGATCAAATAGTTGGTGACGTCTGCGAATATGCATTTCAACATTGCACCATATCATGTCAAAATCATTCTGAGCCATACAACATTTCATATCAGCACCAATAAGAGAACATGAACTCTGTGGACCTGTGGTGATTGAAGATGAATATAATTCAAATAAGATCTCTGAATGAATATCAAATGATGGGTGCCACTCTACTAGATCACATGCAGAATGAAATGTAGGAACCACCACTGGAAATGACTCATGTGCAGTAGGCACCTCAAACGCAATATCTGAAATCAAATCCAATCCAGACTGAATAAATAACTCGTGATCCCACGAATCAAGAATTAGCTTCTGAAATGAATTCATATCAGAATGAAAATGACCAGCTTCAAATATAGACTCAGCAATCAAATCAAACCCTGCATCAATCATGAGCATTTGATCCCAAATATTTTGATCAAACATTTTAACCATAGTGACTAAGGGTGAATCTATCTCAAAGAGAAGCTCAGACATCATATTCAATCCAGACTGCAAGAAGAGATCATGATCCCAAGCATCAACAATCTGTGGGACTGCAACCTGAACATTGGTGGCCTCTGATTGGCCATCAAGTGCTGCTAGTGGAAGCTGCTCTAATAACAGATGGGGACTCATATCAGTAAGCTGAGTGGTGACATCAATTGCAGGTAATTCTGGCTGAAGAACTGGTGATGTGACTGAGTCATCAACCTCTTTTGTCATTTGAGGTTCTGGTGCGGCTGACATAATCAGATCCATAGCTATCTTTGAGTTAGCTAATTTATTGACCCTTTGTTGCCCCAATCTTCTCATTTTATGGGCTTTATCAAAGTAAAGTTTACATCTTCTCCCAAAATGAAGAGCTTTCAGTATGTATCTTTCAGGATGAGAATGATCTAACATGCCCCCACGTTTTTTCAACCAACATTTGCCCACAATAATATTGAGCTCATCAGAAGGATAAGGAATTGCCAAAGCATCATCAACATAATTTATTTTCCCAAAATCACGAGAAAATTGCACAATAACATCACCGGTTGGTATAATCTCAATATAATCTGTCTGGGATAATAAATCAACGACAGCTTGAGAAATACCATTAAGCCATCGGCTTTCATCAAAAGTGAGATTCGCCCATTGGCCATTAGGAATCCGCACACTTGTACTGAACATGATGGGATTCATAACGAGATTTAAGGATCCCAATTTATAAAAATAAATTGGTTCCCTAAGCTCTGATACCAAATCTGATGCAGGACAGAAACGCTTCACCCCATCAAATCAACCTGAACTCTCATGGGCATTATATCAAACATATGGCATGCTAGAAATCTCAGCTTTCTAGCTCAAAACATATAGAATCATATGAGCACGGACATTATGCATACCACAAAGTCCTTTTAAACAGACAAGTTTCACCTAACTCCGAGTCCGAGAGCATGAGGAGACTACTAATTCTAACCAAATAATTAGTCAGAGAACAATCTGGACAGCACATCCAACAGGTAACGTTCAGAGCTACAAAGCCATGATACCTTCCTTAGTTTTCTAATGCAGTTTGCCTTTCAATGGTTCCCTTGGAATTTCACTTCAACTTGTGCGTCAAATACCACTGAAACAACAGGGTTCAATCCTTCGGGGATAACTTCACAACAATACATGGCTCATATGACCCCTCATACACGACTGTATTGCCGCTGTCAGTCGTGGTAATAACTCTCAGTGGTGTTGTGAGGTACGGGCTAAGCAATATGGTGACAGTTTGGACATTATTTCACGGCCAATCAAATTGAGAGTTAATCAAGGCGCGATGCTACCTGGTTCCACTGGTTACTGCGGACAAGGGCCGAACTGTTTCAAGAGTATGGGTCATTCCAAGGTGACCCAGCGGCGGTGGTGGGTGGGCAGCGACCGCAGATGATGACAGCGACGAGGAAGATGGCACCGTGGGGTGGCCGGTCGACGGGGGAAGCTGGCTCGCAGACGCGGACCGGCTGGGCGGCGGGGGCGGCGGCAGCAGGTGGCAGCGTCGGACGGCGCAGGCGTGCGCGGCAGAGGGCCGCTCGCGGTCGGCGACGACGGGGGTGCCGATGGTGGCGGCCGGCGCGGTGCAGACCCGGGGCGGTCGTGAACACACGGACGGAAGAGGGCGACGAAGAACAGTGCGCCTGGGGGAGGTATACGGGGTGCGGGCCAGGGTTTAATGATGAGCAGAAACAAAAGCAAATATAACAAAGACACAGTGGGCTGTGGGTTACGGTGGAGGGGAAGGATGATTACGGTGGAGAGATGACTCGACGGATCGAACAAAAAGAATAATAGAAGTGGGGATTCGGCTTCCGCCAGGAAGAAATCAGAAGGGTTTGGCCTCCGCCAGAAGAAGAAGGGGGGGGTTTGGCATCCCGCCAGAAGGATAAAACACACAGACGTGTTTCATAATTTTTCTCTAACCATTGCCTCCCCTAATTAGGGCTAGCTTCTATTACTTATAGAAAAACACAATTACAACTAGACCCATTCTGTTTTTGCTCTAACATAAAAATATCCCTACTCTTAAAATAAACAAAAATACATAGCCGATCAAATAAACTCTAAACTAAAACAACCCCTAAATTAATTACGAAAACACAAGAAAATAACAAATATAATCTTAATGTTGGATGCCTTCGATGCTTCCGCATAAATCAGGATCCTCCATTGTAACACGTGCATCCCGCTCCGCATCAATGGTGCTCCGGTTAAGCCTGATCAAGATGAATTTACTAGAGGTCACACCATCGGTTACACCAGCCGCAGCAACTTCCGGAAGAGGCCCTATTAATGCAAATGCTATTCCTGCTAGATTTGACTCATTTCTTGATCCGAGGGATACCGTAAGGGAGTTTTACTTTGATGTTCACTTTCCTAAAAGATCAGAATTGAACTCTCATGTGCCATTTGAAAATTTTGGTATAGCAGTTTGTTGGCAGGAATCCCTTGTGTACTACTACGTCAACCTTTCTAGGGATCTGATTGCCTCTGGCATGGTAGACCCACATAATGGTGTTTGTGGGACTTCAGCCGATGCTAAAGCCAAAGTTCTTTCTCTAGAGAAGCTGTCACGCCCCGAGCGTGGAAGGAACCCGGAGATGCGTGACGAGTTTATATCGATCATGTCAATCAGAGCGTTAGTGTATTCAACACAAAGATAGAGTGCGCAAAAGTAAAGATAACCCAATCCTTTATTCAATCACAACCTCAAAAGTACTTCTATTACAATTCACTTAATGAAAGTGCTAAGACCCAATAAAAGGAAAAGTACAATGGTTGACTTAAGAAATTTGAAAGATAAGACTAGTAGACGCTTGGATAGACGGAGAGCTCTAATCTCTTCACTCTTGACCTTCCCCATCCGATTGAGTCTCATCATCGGACTTACCTGAAAATAAGGAAAAACACTAGGTGAGCGAATGCTCAGTAGGAATTATATCTCAAGAGCTAGCTTGCTTTAAGTAAATTACATGTTACATGAATGCAATAAAGCTATGCATGTTTGCGTAAAACGACAAGAGAGAGAGAGTATAACAAGAGATAATTGAGTGAACTAGCAAGTCTTTCAAGAACTTATATCAATAAATGTCAAGATATTCAAGCAAGTATATTCATCATGTCATGTCGGGAATTTGGCTCTCACTTTTCAAGCAAGTATATAAATACCCGTTCCGAGTCACGCAAGTCGTGTCATGTCAAGTCGAGTACGAGATTGTGGAATGTCTAATCAAGCTAGTCATGCATTTCGGTACAATGCCATATCGTGATCATTACAACTCCCATGGGCACTAGTACTTTCGGGTGCTCCTCCCAGGACCAGATCGGGCCCTATATGCGCAGGCATTGATCATGTATTTTTCGACATCCACTATAGTTATAGCCAATGTGAAATTTCAAGGAATAAGCTTGTATGAACTTTTAAGGTAGATTTTGTGGAATAACATGTCAAGGATTTGAACATGGGGTATAATGATGATAATAACAGTATAATCACGATTATCGATAAAACTAGGTGGAATAGGCTCCCTTACTCGGGTGCCATGACAATACGAGTAAGTGCCCATATGAACATGGTCGCTTGTTATTGTACATGATAAGATAGATAGAATTAGTGTCCATAAGTACGGCACACTATTCCTAAAGGATACGAATGATATGGATTACCCATCCCATTCTTTCAAGGATATTCTCATGACACTCAAATAGCATGTCGTGAGGGCCGGTATACCATGTTTCTTTAGAGTGACATGGCAATTAAGTAGTGTCAAGGGTTTTAAGGGTACAACCAGCTCGGCTGCTTTGAGGGAATCCAAAGCTAGCGGAGTCTTACGGAGGTCTCCATGATAAAGTCACCAGTCCGAAGGAACAGAATGTTCCGCAGAGGGTTCATCTATCACCGAGAGATAGTGGGGTAGTCGACAAAACATCGAGAAACGTGGGACTATATTCACGGGCTGGAATATAGTGCCAATAGCCACGAATTTCAAATCAAGTTCCATTTTTAGTGTAAATCTGGAATTCATTTAAATCCAGGTTAGCATTTAGTGTAATTAAAACTTGGAATTCGTTTAAATCAAGTACGGCATCCAGTTTAAACAATTCCTGGAATTCTTTTAAAACAAGTCCAGCATCTAGTGTAAATAAAAGTTTGACATTAAGTGAAAACAGATCTTGGAATTCTTTTAAATCGGGTTTGACATCCAGTGTATACAGATCTTAGATTTCGGTTAAATTATGAACATTGTCTTTTTCTAAATAAAATGAATTTTTCCAGGAATAATTACATGTTCAGGTAGAGAAAATTAGCAGGAATCCAGAACTATAATCATGTATTAGATTAGGTGTCCTGATTGTCTGTTATTAAAATTTGAACATATGAAACATCTATATGCTTGACAAAAATGACGTCTGCGTGTGCAGGTGTTGGATCAAAATAACGCCCTGGGTTGGGTCGTTATTTACTGTGATTGCAGGAATCATGTGAACTGAAATCGGTAAATTTTCCTATACATAAATATCAATCTGAATGCATGCATGGACTGATTACTAGCCTTGTTATGCCAAACACTTGAGAAGACCTACCTTTTGGATGATGATTTGGTTGATAGAACGTGAAGAATTTTGAAGAAAACGATACTCTGTCTCAACAGAGTAACGACTAGCCCGTATAGGAAGCTGCAGGATGAAGAGAGCAAGAGCAATAACGCAGCAACCGCAGCCCTGGGAAGAAGTAGAGAAGCAAGTGCCTTTCCTCTCCTTCGTAACAGCAGGACAAAACCTCCAGAAGAGAACCCGCAGCAAAAGAAGAGCAGAATGATGAGAACTCCTTCGTTGCTTTGATGATCAACAGAGAAGAGAGGAAGATGAACGAGGCGACGATGACGAATTCCCCTCTCTAGTATAAACAGCAACGCAGCAGCAGGTTGGTGTAAAAGAGAAAAGTAAGCAAAGATTCATCGAAGAGGGTGGGTATTTATAGGGATGGCAGAGTTAGAATTTGTGTAGGACTAGAACTCACAGTAAGAGTTCTATTAGCATTAAAGTTTCCCACATTTCATCTATTCCCTAAATTATTACTTCCCCAAACAACTACTATTTTCTAGTTCGCACCAGGTGTTTCCTTATTTTGGGTTTAAGAAAGACGCGTCCAGGTATAAGTCACGTTTTTACTAAATAACGTCCAGTCATTTTTTAAAGAAATAACGCCCTGCACTCAGGTGCTATTCACGATTTCACGTTGATATCTAACGGTTGTAAATTTTGGGGGATTTTTATCTTTTTTATTTGGTGGGGTGTTGACATGAAATTTTAGGGGTAACATTTTTCCATTTTTCTTGATTTTTTCATATAATTAGTTTTTAAAAATTCCTTTAAATCAAAAAGTGGCACTATTCATATTTTTTTGAAATAACGACTTATTCAAAGTCATCTCTTATGAAATTTACGTCCACGACCATGCCATCTTTTATATTTTGGTATTGCCTCACACCCCTGAAAGAAGCAAAATCGTGATTATATCCTAGAAATCTTTATTAATATATCCTTCCTTATGCTATTTATACTTTATTGGATTTTTTTTCTAATTTAAAAATAACGACTTGCTCAAAGTCATTTCTTATAGTCAATTAAATTTTTGCTCTTTTCGTTAGCCTTCAAAAGACCGATGTCGTATATATGTCCATTCTTTTATCCTTTATATATCTTTAATGTATTTAAATCTTATTTATATATCCTTCTCCCTTCTAATAAAGGTATAATATAGTAAATGTGGAATATTAAATTTTATAAATTAATAATAAAATATAAATTGACATTTTCTTCTAGATTTAATGATTCTTAATTCAATTAAAATTATTTTGTGCATCTATTGGCTACTTAAAATAACATGTTATTTTTAAATGTATTATAATATAATGGTAAGGTCTATGAGTCCATTTCGTAAGACTTTTCAGAATGTAAGAGGGTTATGTACAAGTCCAGGCCTCGTTTAATTATTATATATTCATATATTTTAATTTTATTTGGACTTTCTAGTCCTTTAATTTACCAGGGTTGCTACAGAAGCCGTGTAAGTAGGGGTGTCAATGAATCGGATCCGGGTCAGATCCTTTGTGATCCGGAATCAGATCCGATAAAAAAGATCCGAATTTGATCCGAATCCGAAAAAATATGTCATTTTGGATCTAAATCTGAACCCGAATCCAAATTTAAGTTTTCGGATCCGGATCTGACCCGAAATCCCCGTTGCCTTTTGCTGTACCGCCGGCTGCTTCGGCTCGACAGTCGACACGTCTTTGGCGGGTCTCTCACGCCACTGATCTCCGTTCCCGAGCCTCTCTCCGCCTCTGTGCATGTCCCGTCGGTTTGCACCCATCTGGATGCTGGGCCTCTTTCTTTCCCTCGCCTCGACGCCGCCGGTTGCTCTGTTTTCGGTTGCGGCCGCTCGCGGGCCTCGCCGCGCTGCCTTCGCCGTCCGCCGAGGTGTTCGGCGGTTCTTCTCACAGCGAACCCACTTTGCCGCTGTCCTCTCCCCGTCACGTCCCTCGCCCAACGTCTGACTGTGTGCCTAAGCTTCCTCAAGGTCTCTCTCGGGACTTCGACATCTACCTGCTACCATCTCGCTTTCCTTTGTCCCTATTCCTAGGCACAGTGATGGCCCCCAAGGCGGAGAAGAAGCCAGCGGAGAAGAAGTCAGCGGCAGCGGCAGAGGAGAAAAAGGCCGAGGCCCCCAAGGCGGAGAAGAAGCCAGTGGAGAAGAAGCCGGCGGCAGTGGCAGAGGAGAAAAAGGCCGAGAAGGCCCCGGCGGAGAAGAAGCCTAAGGGAGAGAAGAGGCTAGTGTTGCCCGACGAACTCGCGAAGCACGCCGTCTCCGAGGGCACCAAGGCCGTGACCAAGTTCACTAGCTCCTAATCTGTTGTGCTGTATATATTTTATCTAATTTCATTTGGATTTGAGGAGGCAGTTACTGTTCTAGGGTTTTGTTTTCTTTTTCCCTCTTGTTGGTGTTGTAATGTTGCTGTTCTTCTGATGCGGTGTAATCCATGAAGGTCATCTCTGATGTGGTGTTGTAATGATGTTCTTTTGATGTGGGTTCTGTTCCGAACGAGAAAGGTTATGTTCAGGTCGGAGCAGTTCATGGCGGGGGCGAGGGCGAGGGCGTGGACATAACGGGTAGCAGGGAGATTCGAATGATCCCCTTCGGCACTGGGAGGAGGATCTGCCCGGGGCTGGGGCTGGCGATGCTGCAGCTGGTGTACTTCGTGGCCAGCTGCAGCAGCTTCCCGGGGTCCATCGTGGAGCAGACGGCCTTGACGGAGGTGGACAGGGAAGGGGGGCCACTACCGTTGTCAGGGCTGGGCTTGGAATCGGAGCCCTGGGAGATGGCAGCGACGACGGTAGCGACGATGATGGCGACGAGGAAGACGGTGGACAGGACCAGGATGGCAACCCTCTTGCGGGTCTTCCGATGGCTCACCAGTCGGGCCTCGTCGGCCTCGTCGATCTTGCCATAGGACTTGAGGGGGGAAGCCATGGCAGGAGAGGGAGATGGGAAGCCATGGCGGGAACGGTCGTGAGATGCAGCGGCTCCGTTGAATCCTTGAGGAGGCCGAAGGAGAGCGAGGTGGAGAATGGGCGATGTGAAACCCTTGAGGAGGCCGCAGACGCGATGGGCGATGGCTCACCCCGAAAGGAGAGATTTTACGGCGCTGTGAAAATCCGATCCGAAACGTAGGCTTTCGGATCAAAAACCTGTCGCCCCGCAACGATTCGAATGCCCCATTTCGGATCAAAGAGTTACTCCGAATCTGAATTTTATTTCGGATTCGGATCGGGCTACCGGATCTGTTGTATCCATTGACACTCCTACGTGTAAGGCAGCTATTTATAGATGGGAAAGGATGTCTAAAATTATGGGTCGCAGTGGTGTGAGGAAATCCACATGGAATTCAAAACATCATATTCAGGTCCTGGGAAACCCTAGAACTACGGTTCAGAGATTTGGTGGGCTTCATTTTGAATGCAAGGGGATGAATGGCATTAAACCCGTGGACAATTCCCATATTCTGCTTCCATCTATGGTTGTGCACGGTGGAATTGATTTATGCCTTGTTGCTTGGATCCTTTGGCCAGATGTGGAGAGTAGATGCAGTCCAAACCTAGGAAAGGTATTTATACGTTGTAATAATGCCGTCAGTTTTGCAGAGGCTAGATGGGATAACATATTATTTTTTTGTTCCCTGTCTTGACTCCATAATTAGCTTATATCATATTGCTATATGGGAAGGTCCTTGGTTTTCTTGAACTTCAGCCTCATTCTTCTAGTGTGTTAAATCATCTACATACAATCAAAGTGCTCAAATATTTGATGCACCCAAGCAAAGATTACATCCATGTCAGAGCAAGAAGGGAAGAAGCTACGGACAGTCACAGCCTTGCAGTTATGATTATGAGACAAACAACTTTTTCCTGACTATTGGGGGGTCACCAACTCCTCACTGTTTGTCAATGCTGGTTGGTTAGGCTTTCACTCATGACGCAAGAAATTTGTTGTTGTGTTGAGCACGATTTTTAAGCATTTAGGTGCTTTCAGTTTAAAGACCCGGCTGGTGAGCCGCCGGAAGACCCGCAAGAAATATAGTTCATGCATCCAGTGAAGTGGAGTCGGTTTAAAGAGAGAGAGAGAGAGAGACCAGAGATTAGTCGACGGGGAGCTCCAAACACTCTCTCCTGCCCCAGAAAAGACGACCACAGGAGCTATCATAAGTCTAGTGGAGATGACCACATGACGTATGGATAGAGGTGACCAACAATAAAAGATAAGGAGTAAAAGGCATCTTCCAATCAGGGAGGCATCCAATTTTGTTAAGCTTAAAGTCAAGAGGAATATGTGTTTTAGGTACCTAAACAGGGGTCAGAATGCACAAGCGTGCTGAAATGCAATATATGCTACTACTGATGCTGATTATTATTATTATTATTATTATTATTATTATTATTATTATTATTATTATTATTATTTATGAACATCCTCCTCCTTCTCCTTATCATTTTATTCTATTGGGGGTGGGGTCACTACCTGCTTGGAAATAACCAGCAACAGGGATAACCAGCAACAAGGAAATAACCAGCAACAGGGATAACCAACAATTCATCACATACTTGGGACTTAAACATGAAATCAAATTGATCTGTATATACTAACCTCTTTCATCCCACATACTTGGACTTAAACCAGATAAGCTGAAAACCATGGATAGTCATTACGAAGAAATTAAGTGTATCAATTCTGTCATCAAAAGGTGACCTAACTAAGAAGTTTATATAATGTTTTTGAGAACACATTAGGTTAGATTAAAAAATATTACCTAGTCTGTTGATGTTTGAATACTTTCTACTGATGAGCACATCATCGAATGTGATATGTGTTGTATGGCTCCTGGCCCGGATACAGGGGGGGTGAATGTATCCTCTAGAAAATATAGCCCAAATTAAAATTCTAAAGTTCAGATATGCGGAATAAAGACTAATGAGCTTTCCAAGATGAAATGATAAGGCAACAAATGAACAAACAGTTGGACTGCACCAATGCAGCCACCTGAACAACCAGAAACGAAGGCAGAGCTAAACAACCCAAACACACTTAGCAGAAAACAATGCTCAAAAATAACTCTCTAGATAATGCAATTAGCCAAGCATGCACAACCTGTGAATGGGAGGTAAAAGATATGGAGCTAACGCAAGGCAAACCACTGCACAAATATTTTTAAGGTGGTTCGGTCCTCCAGACCTACATCCACCCCTCACTCCCAACCGAGTGAGGCTTCACTAGCCAATGCTAGAACCAAGCAGACTCAGTCTGCAACAAGTGCTGACACACAGCTTGACCTGGGGAACAAACTCCCCTCTTCCTCCCAATCGGAGGGACACCCCAAGTGACTCCCAGTCACTTGGAAACCAGAGGTCGAAGACCTCTCTTCCTCCAGACCAGGAGGGACCCAACCAGTGACTTCCAGTCACCAGCAAACCAGAGGTCGAAGACCTCTCTTCCTCCAACCGGAGGGACCCCTGGACTTGCAAGCCACAAGCCCAGAACCGGAGAGAGGTCTCCCTTCTCCTGAATCCACAGGAGGAACCCGATCCCCAGCAGGGCAATCGGAAGAACAAGACTAACCAAAGAACCAAAAGAAAAAATACGGAACCATAAAAAAAAACACAGCAACAAAAGCTGGAAATGAAACACAAGAGTCGTTCTGGATTTGATCCACGAACAGACTAAACAGGTCTTCAATAGACTCTCTCCTCTTCTTCTTTTCTTCCTCTTCTTTCTTCTTCTCAGCTCACGCAATCTTTCTCTTCTGCTCTCACTCTCTATTTTCTTCTCTTTCGCAGGCTCTCCCTGTCTCTTCTCTTTCTTCTTCTTCTTCTTCTGCTTCTACTCTATTTCTTCTTCTTCTCTTTTTCTTCTTCTTTTCTTTTTCTGGATCGAAGGGCTTTCTGCTCTCCAAGCTTCTTCTTCGATCAGCCTTCTACAGAGGATGAAGGCTTCCTTTTATAAGCAGCAGCAGCAGCACACTGGGCGAGTGTGGCTTCCACGTTTCCTGCCCTAGAAATTCGGACCACGTGGCAGCATCCTGGTATCTCGTCCACCCTTGGATCACGAGCCAGGCACCTCGGATCACGTGCCCTTCATTACTACGCATTTTGAATTTGTCCCACTGCGTCGACCCTGCTGTGGATAGCATTGACGCGTTGAAGACAGCCAGAGATAAGTCGCCCCTTTCTTGAACTGCTGCGTCGACGCTGCCAGTTGGTGGCGTTGACGCACGAACATGTACATTTGTATATTGGCGTCTCTTAAGCCGCTGCGTCGACGCTTCCAACCCGTGGCGTTGACGCATTGATGCGTTCCAGTGAGCAACCAGCCTAGCCTTTCTTAACTGTTGCGTCGACGCTGCTCCACTGCTGCGTTGACGCATTGGAATATTTCTGACAAGGCCTCTGCTTTTTGAGTGGTTGAGTTGACGCAGCCTTTGCGTAGAGTTGACACTGTGAAGAGTATCCGTGGATGCATCTTCACTGGTGCGTGGACGCCTTAAGCTCTAGCGTCGACCCTGTTCCTGTCTTGCATCAGGAACTAATTCAAACGAAAAGATTAATGAATCAAGACTTATCACAACCACGCCATTCATATCTCATTGAATTAGATCTGAAGCAGTGTATAGACTTGGTGAACACTGCAACGGTAATCGGATGTATAGAGTTGAAGTTAGACAATCATTGTATAGACTTCAGTTAAGTGCATTGGCTGTACAGACTTCAATTAGAAGTTGCCCGATGTACAGACTTGAAGATAAGACTCCAATGTACAGACTTGCAAAAGCGAAGTCAATGCACAGACTTTGAAAGACTTGAACACTGCGATGTTCAGACTTTAGCAGTGTATAGACTTAGAGTGTAGCTAAAGCTTCGAGCGTAGGAATAGGCCAAAATGTATAGACTTTCAATGAAGGGCGTTGTGTAGACTTTGGAAAGTCTGAGCCAATGTACAGACTCTGCCTCAGCAATGAATAGGTAAAACGGATGTACAGACTTCAGGTGTGAAGACCTTTGTGCAGACTTTGGAGAACAGTTCAATGTATTGACTTAGCGTTGTATAGACTTGGCTTTGAACGCTTGAGCTGAAGACAATGATGTAATGTATAGACATGAAGAAACTGTGCACATTGTATAGACTTGAAGAAACAAGGCAACGTTGTATAGACTTGAAGATGAATGATCAGACACTGTATAGACTTCACAGTTCAACAGCCATTGTATGGACTTTGAAACAGCAAATGAATAAGTATGTACACTGAGTAGAAGAGGCAGGCTGTATAGACTTGGAGTTTAACATGCATGAAAACCAGTGTACAGACTTGCTGTCCTCACAGCTGATGACTCCAGTGTATAGACTTGAAGGCCTGAAGGCGATGTGCATACTTGCTGAGTTGACGCTGCAGCCCAATGAGTTGACGCTGCAACTGTGTGGACAGAGACAAAAATGACTGAAGAGGCGACGCATCAGCACAATGCGTTGACGCACTGCTGTGGAGACTGTGCAGACAGAGTTTAGACAGAATTAAATAAAGCATGTTATCTGACAGCCATATGGACTCCATTCACTTACATGATAAACATGAATTAATCGAGCATATAAAAGACACAGCAAGATGACTCACAGTGATTAACTCACATCAAAAGCCAATCATCAAAACCACCATTAAAACCATCATCAAAATCACATGGGCACAATAATCTCCCCCTTTTTGATGATGGCAACACTACACAATGAGTCAGTGTGAGTCAGTCTGATGACTCAAACTATTCTCCCCCTTTGACTTCATCAAAAAGAAAATAGTTTAAGAAATTAAAGCATGTATAAAAATTCAGTCAATTTCTCCCCCTTGCAAGAACATGATTCTCCCCCTTTAAGAGGTTCAGCAAAAGCATGAGTTAGAGATGATCAAAAGGAATCTGCATGCACTGATTGAATGATATTCTCCCTCTTTGGCAAACAATCTCCCCCTTTGGTATAATCAAAATAAACCATGGGAAGGGGTATGAATGTAGATGCAGATATCAGAGATATGAATGCAAGAGCACAATTCTTCTCCTTCTATGCAGCATGATGCATATGACAAGGAGGCTCCCCCTCAATAAATGGAACCTTAGAAATGAATGAGAAGGAGACCACAGGGGCAAACAAGGAGAAGTTCAGGTCAATGAGCCAAGGACAGTGAGCAGAAGAATTTCAGATAGGCTTCAAACAGAAGGAATTCAATCAGATTTTCAAGGAAATGTCATTCTCATAAATCTAAAACATAAGTTTTTCAAAGTCTTCCATTATAAGGGCTTATGAATGAGCTTAATTGAACAGCATGGTTTAAACATGATGTATGTAGAGTTTATCAATAAAATTCTGTATTGATATCTAAAATTATGTTTTAACATAAATGAACCAAGCCCTCATATTTATCTTGATAAATCTCCCTTTCTCTTACACAATCAAATTTATTGACTTCTTTCGGAATTACATGCATCAGTATTGAAATCAAGTAATTTTGAAGTCATATGATTTTGTGTAGGGTTGTAGCAATTTGATTTTAGCATCAATATTCAGATATTGAGATTTGTTCAACAATTTTTCATGCTACAAATTTTACGAGCACTCTAATTCAGTGCACACCTTGTAACTAGAGGATATACCTTGATCAGAGGCCAATATCCCTAAGCACTTAGTGTGACTAACTGTCATGCTTCATATGAACAGAGATAGCATTTACACATCATGACACACTGTAAATCATTTCTTGATGAGGGAATTGTATTTCTCAGTGTGCATGCCATTGCTCTGTCTGAATTTCAATTAATCTTAATCAGAGTTAACTATGGTACCTCATGACACAGTCCTTTGGACATGTGTTTCTCAGTGACCAAGGTCATTGCTCTGAGAGAAAATACCCTTTAGACATTTTCAGAAAAGTTCATTCGCTTCAAAACAATAACAATTTCATGTACTTAACCAAATAAAGTCATATATTCAATAATGTAGATTTCAGAAGATTTTACAAGACACATCAAGAAACAGATGGTTAAGGTTTATTAAACATGCTTCAGATATTTTTAAGAGATTTTAAAGCCAAACTCATTGAATACGTTAAACTTAAACCACATGAGTTATTTCAGTCATTCATAAAAAATGTATAATAGAAGATTTCTAGTTCAAGAATTTTCAGATTTATGATCGAGATAGTCCCATTGAAATCTTCATGAAAGACTGATGGAATTCTGAAGCCAAATGATATCAATTGATAAGAGAGATTTCAAGGCTCAATGATTTCTGATATTATCAAGGTTTGTCAACTAAGATCAATGATGAAAGGTATGCAATGAATTCTCACAAGAGTATGCATTTGACAACCTATATGCAATGCATTGACTCCCCCTCACAACATGCATTCAGACAAACTTTTTGGCATTTTCAGTTTAAGGAAATGTAATGCAATTAACTCCATGCATGCAAAGACTCAACACTGAATGCTATGCAAAGATATGCAATTAACTCCCCCTGAAAACATACAATGTTTGCACTGAAAACTGAACATATGAAACCAATTGATATTGTGACTTGTGCACAATCAGACTGTCCTATCAGATTTTTCAACATGAGCAGGATGCATGGATCAAATTTCAGCTAATCAGATTTTTCAGAAAGCAATGGACAGATTTCAAACAGCATTCAGATGCAGTTCAGATTTTTCAGAATGTAATTTGTTTTCAGAGTTTATGCATTTCAACAATTACCAAACAACTACAAATGGCAGATATGCAAGAATACATCAAATCAGATATGCAATGAGTTTCAAAATAGGAAATGCAGAGAGATTACCTGAAAAATGTGAGAATGGGGTTTTTCATTCTTGAGTGCCTTGGATCATTACCCCTTTATTCCATCCAAGGCACACCTGCTAGGCACCTTCCTATTTTCCACTAGCAGGAACCCAAGTGGTCTTGGGTCTTGCATAGTAATTAGCCCCTTTTGGGACTGCCTGCATCTTTTTCTGTGCCAAATAGTCATCAGAGTTCATGATAAAACAGTTATACATTGAATGCCCAGACAGCCCATAATAGTGGCATGAACTAGCAGGTTTCATGTTCCTCTTATGTATACTAGCATGAACTTGAGCATTATAAGAGTGAGCATGAGGGTTTCTGTTATTATTATGAAATTTTTCCTTTTCATGACCAGCTACCCTGCAAGCAGCAACTTGGTGGCCTGGTCTTCTGCAATTTGAGCAAACAGGAATTCTTTTAAAAACATGTTTGTTCCTATCAAATTCTTTGGAATTTCTATTCCTACCCTGGACATGCCAGCAGTCCTTGACTGCATGGCCATGCTTCCCACAATGGGAGCAGAAAGGGAACTTTCTTCTAAAAGAGCTTGCCCAACATTCAGTGGCCTTGTGCCCAAGCTTGTTACAATTAAAACATTTGACATGCTGGTTCAGAGAAATAATTTTGTTTATATTAAAAGCATGTTGGTTAGCATAAGATTTAGCATGATGTGAGAGTGGTTTTTTCTTTCCATTAGCAAACCAACATTGAGCAAAGATGTGGCCTAATCTACCACAATGAGAGCATTCACTTTTCTTTGAATGAACAGCAGGTTTTCTATCATGATATTTCCTAGCATTCAAATCATCAGTTCGTTTAATTCACACTCATGCATTAAATGTCCAAATCTATGACAGTAGTGGCATGACATTTTCCTTTTAGATGCATGTGAGTGTGTGTGAGGACTGTGATCAACATGCACTGATGAACCATTTTCATTTATTTTCTGATTTACAATCATTTTCTAATTTTTATCCTATTTTCCTGTTTTCTTAGCCTTGTACTGAATTGGAGATGAAGTAGAAGGCTTTTCCTATTCAGAAGTTTTAATGAAAACAGTTTTCAGCTTGGATCCATCAACCTTTTTCAACTTTGCAGTTTGTTTCTGATTCTTCTGAACATTTGGTTGTTTATTTTCTGAGGTGGTGGCTACATCTGATGCTTTGATAAAAGATGTCATTAGCTTATTTTTGAAAGCCTTTTTATTGACATTGTTGTAGCCTAACCCTTCCCTTTGAGTATTGACCTTAACTCCTAACAACCTGTCCAGATTTTCTTGTCCACTTACAAACTTTGACAGAGAGTTCTTTAATTCTTGGATTTCATTTTCTAAAGAGGTGATTTGTCACTCATAACTGGCAATCTCTTGCTCACTGCAATTCACACATTCAGTTAACACATTGTTAGCAGTTTTATATTTTTCAACTTCCTGTTCCAGATTGCTCAGTTTATCAGAATCTTCAACACAAATACTTTTTCCTCTTTCCAAAGCTAGAAGTCTCTCTGACATAGTGGAATTCAGCATTTTTAACTTCTCATTTTCTTCCTTAAGTTTGTCATTCTGAATTAACTCATTTATCAAAGTCTGATCTTTTGAGTTAGTTTCAAGTTTTCTTCCAGCATTGAATTCCTTCAATTCTTTTTCCTTCTTTTCAATGTTTTTATGTAATTCCACATTCACAGATTTGATGGCTTCAAGTTTTTCAGCAAATAAGTTCTTCTCCTGCTCAAGTTTCTCAGATTTTTTATCATTTTTATTAGCAGATTTTCTCAGAGAATCATTTTCAGATTTCAGCTTGTTTAAATCTGAGTTCACACTTTCAAAGTTTTTCAGCAATTTTTCATACTGGTCATGATAGTTAACAAGAGTCTGATTATCATTATCTGAGTTGAATTTTTCTTTGAGTTCAGATATCACATTTATATGATCTTGATTTTCAGTTTTCAATAATGAAACTTGTTTCTTCAATATTTGAAAATCAGACATATATGCATCATGAATATTTTTCAATTCAACACAATTTCTACAAGGAGAACTTGAACTATCTAAACCAGTACCCTTCTTCAATTTTTTATACTATTTTCTTAATAGTTCATGAGATTCAAATAATTCAGCATATGCATTCTCCCAATCTTCTAGAGAAAAATTCTCGAAGAGATTTACCTCATCATCATCATCTTCTTCAGTCTGACTGCTACCTTGATTGCTGCCACTTGGATTACTTCTGTTAGCCATCATGCAGCTGTCCTCGTTTATCCTGTGAAAATGCTTCAGCCTATCCAGGATGTCCTTTGCTGAGCTGTAATTATGAAGACAAGACCATAAGGCTCTGTCAGTAGCTGCTTTCATCAGGTTAAAGGCTTTCTGATTTTCTCCATCCTTTGATATGTGTCTGTCGGTCCATTTGGACACTTTCGTTGGTAAGGTGTGAGGACCTTGTGAAATTAATTTCCACAAATCAGGATTAGCAGAATTTACATAAGCATGTAAAGCAGTGTACCACTGACTGAAATCAGAACCACTAAAGACGGGTGAAAGAGCCATTGAAAACAAATAGCGAGTAAATTCAAGGCAACAGGAATATTTATGCACTAAAAAATAAATTAGCACCTAAGGCTTCAAGATCGAATCTGCAGGTCGCTGGACCTTGTATGCAGACACCGCTCTGATACCAACTGTTAGGGCGCTAGGCCCGGATACAGAGGGGGGGTGAATGTATCCCTCTAGAAAATATAGCCTAAATTAAAACTCTAAAGCTCAGATATGCGGAATAAAGACTAATGAGCTTTCTAAGATGAAATGATAAGGCAACAAATGAACAAACAGTTGGACTGCACCAATGCAGCCACCTGAACAACTAGAAACGAAGGCAGAGCTAAACAACCAAACACACTTAGCAGAAAACAATGCTCAAAAATAACTCTCTAGATAATGCAACTAGCCAAGCATGCACAACCTGTGAATGGGAGGTAGAAGATATGGAGCTAACGCAAGGCAAACCACTGCACAAATATTTTTAAGGTGGTTCGGTCCTCCAGACCTACATCCACCCCTCACTCCCAACCAGAGTGAAGCTTCACTAGCCAATGCTAGAACCAAGCAGACTCAGTCTGCAACAGGTGCTGACACACAGCTTGACCAGGGGAACAAACTCCCCTCTTCCTCCCAACCGGAGGGACACCCCAAGTGACTCCCAGTCACTTGGAAACCAGAGGTCGAAGACCTCTCTTCCTCCAGACCAGGAGGGACCCAACCAGTGACTTCCAGTCACCAGCAAACCAGAGGTCGAAGACCTCTCTTCCTCCAACCGGAGGGACCCCTGGACTTGCAAGCCACAAGCCCAGAACCGGAGACAAGTCTCCCTTCTCCTGAACCAACAGGAGGAACCCGACCCCCAACAGGGTAATCGGAAGTACAAAGCTAACCAGAGAAACAAAATGAAAAATAAGAAACATAAAAGGAACAGCGACAAAGGCTGGAAATGAAACACAATAGTCGTTCTGGATTTGATCCACGAACAGACTGAACAGGTCTTCAATAGAACTCTCCTCTCTTCTTTTCTTCCTCTTCTTTCTTCTTCTCAGCTCACGCAATCTTTCTCTCTTCTGCTCTCACTCTCTATTTTCTTCTCTTTCGCAGGCTCTCCCTATCTCTTCTTTCTCTTCTTCTTCTCTCTTTGATCGTTGCTCTCTTTCTTCTTCTTCTCTTTTTCTTCTTCTTTTCTTTTTCTGGATCGAAGGGCTTTCTGCTCTCCAGGCTTCTTCTTCGATCAGCCTTCTACAGAGGATGAAGGCTGCCTTTTATAAGCAGTAGCACCAGCACACTGGCGCGTGTGGCTTCCACATTTCCTGCCCTAAAAATTCGGATCACGTGGCAGCATCCTGGTATCTCGTCCACCCTTGGATCACGAGCCAGGCACCTCGGATCACGTGCCCTTCATTACTACGCATTTTGAATTTGTCCCACTGCGTCGACCCTGCTGTGGATAGCGTTGACGCGTTGAAGACAGCCAGAGATAAGTCGCCCCTTTCTTGAACTGCTACGTCGACGCTGCCAGTTGGTGGCGTTGACGCACGAACATGTACATTTGTATATTGGCGTCTCTTAAGCCGCTGCGTCGATGCTTCCAACCCGTGGCGTTGACGCATTGATGCGTTCCAGTGAGCAACCAGCCTAGCCTTTCTTAACTGTTGCGTCGACGCTGCTCCACTACTACGTTGACGCATTGGAATATTTCTGACAAGGCCTCTGCTTCTTGAGTGGCTGAGTTGACGCAGCCTTTGCGTAGAGTTGACGCTGTGAAGAGTATCCGTGGATGCATCTTCACTGATGCGTGGACGCCTTAAGCTCTAGCGTCGACCCTGTTCCTGTCTTGCATCAGGAATTAATTCAAACGAAAAGATTAATGAATCAAGACTTATCACAACCACGCCATTCATATCTCATTGAATTAGATCTGAAGCAGTGTATAGACTTGGTGAAAACTGCAACGGTAATCGGATGTATAGAGTTGAAGTTAGACAATCCATTGTATAGACTTCAGTTAAGTGCATTGGCTGTACAGACTTCAATTAGAAGTTGCCCGATGTACAGACTTGAAGATAAGACTCCAATGTACAGACTTGCAAAAGCGAAGTCAATGCACAGACTTTGAAAGACTTGAACACTGCGATGTTCAGACTTTAGCAGTGTATAGACTTAGAGTGTAGCTAAAGCTTCGAGCGTAGGAATAGGCCAAAATGTATAGACTTTCAATGAAGGGCGTTGTGTAGACTTTGGAAAGTCTGAGCCAATGTACAGACTCTGCCTCAGCAATGAATAGGCAAAACGGATGTACAGACTTCAGGTGTGAAGACCTTTGTGCAGACTTTGGAGAACAGTTCAATGTATTGACTTAGCGTTGTATAGACTTGGCTTTGAACGCTTGAGCTGAAGACAATGATGTAATGTATAGACATGAAGAAACTGTGCACATTGTATAGACTTGAAGAAATAAGGCAACGTTGTATAGACTTGAAGATGAATGATCAGACACTGTATAGACTTCACAGTTCAACAGCCATTGTATGGACTTTGAAACAGCAAATGAATAAGTATGTACACTGAGTAGAAGAGGCAGGCTGTATAGACTTGGAGTTTAACATGCATGAAAACCAGTGTACAGACTTGCTGTCCTTACAGCTGACGACTCCAGTGTATAGACTTGAAGGCCTGAAGGCGATGTGCATACTTGCTGAGTTGACGCTGCAGCCCAATGAGTTGACGCTGCAACTGTGTGGACAGAGACAAAAATGACTGAAGAGTCGACGCATCAGCACAATGCGTTGACGCACTGCTGTGGAGACTGTGCAGACAGAGTTTAGACAGAATTAAATAAAGCATGTTATCTGACAGCCATATGGACTCCATTCACTTACATGATAAACATGAATTAATCGAGCATATAAAAGACACAGCAAGATGACTCACAGTGATTAACTCACATCAAAAGCCAATCATCAAAACCACCATTAAAACCATCATCAAAACCACATGGGCACAACAATCTCCCCCTTTTTGATGATGGCAACACTACACAGTGAGTCAGTGTGAGTCAGTCTGATGACTCAAACTATTCTCCCCCTTTGACTTCATCAAAAAGAAAATAGTTTGAGAAATTAAAGCATGTATAAAAATTCAGTCAATTTCTCCCCCTTGCAAGAACATGATTCTCCCCCTTTAAGAGGTTCAGCAAAAGCATGAGTTAGAGATGATCAAAAGGAATCTGCATGCACTGATTGAATGATATTCTCCCTCTTTGGCAAACAATCTCCCCCTTTGGTATAATCAAAATAAACCATGGGAAGGGGTATGAATGTAGATGCAGATATCAGAGATATGAATGCAAGAGCACAATTCTTCTCCTTCTATGCAGCATGATGCATATGACAAGGAGGCTCCCCCTCAATAAATGGAACCTTAGAAATGAATGAGAAGGAGACCACAGGGACAAACAAGGAGAAGTTCAGGTCAATGAGCCAAGGACAGTGAGCAGAAGAATTTCAGATAAGCTTCAAACAGAAGGAATTCAATCAGATTTTCAAGGAAATGTCATTCTCATAAATCTAAAACATAAGTTTTTCAAAGTCTTCCATTATAAGGGCTTATGAATGAGCTTAATTGAACAGCATGGTTTAAACATGATGTATGTAGAGTTTATCAATAAAATTCTGTATTGATATCTAAAACCATGTTTTAACAAAAATGAACCAAGCCCTCATATTTATCTTGATAAATCTCCCTTTCTCTTACACAATCAAATTTATTGACTTCTTTCGGAATTACATGCATCAGTATTGAAATCAAGCAATTTTGAAGTCATATGATTTTGTCTAGGGTTGTAGCAATTTGATTTTAGCATCAATATTCAGATATTTAATTTGTTCAACAATTTTTCATGCTACAAATTTTACGAGCACTCTAGTTCAGTGCACACCTTGTAACTAGAGGATATACCTTGATCAGAGGCCAATATCCCTAAGCACTTAGTGTGACTAACTGTCATGCTTTATATGAACAGAGATAGCATTTACACATCATGACACACTGCAAATCATTTCTTGATGAGTGAGTTGTATTTCTCAGTGTGCATGCCATTGCTCTGCCTGAATTTCAATGAATCTTAATCAGAGTTAACTATGTACCTCATGACACAGTCCTTTGGACATGTGTTTCTAGTGACCAAGGTCATTGCTCTGACAGAAAATACCCTTTAGACATTTCAGAAAATTCATTTGCTTCAAAACAATAACAATTTCATGTACTTAACCAAATAAAGTCATGAATTCAATAATGCAAATTTCAGAAGATTTTACAAGACACAGCATGAAACAGATGGTTAAGGTTTATTAAACAAACTTCAGATATTTTTAAGAGATTTTAAAGCCAAACTCATTGAATACATTAAACTTAAACCACATGAGTTATTTCAGTCATTCATAAAAACGTATAATAGAAGATTTTTAGATCAAAAGTTTTCAGATTTATGATCGAGATAGCCCATTGAAATCTTCATGAAAGACTGATAAAATCTGAACACAAATGGTACAAATTGATAGAGAGATTTGAAGCTCAATGTTTTCAAAAAAAATGTTCAACGTCTGTCAACAAAATCAATAAGGAAGGATATGCAATGAATTCTCACATGAGTATGCATTTGACAACCTATATGCAATGCATTGACTCCCCCTAACACTATGCATTCAGACAATCTTTTTGGCATTTTTCATGAAATGCAATGCAATTAACTACATGCATGCAAAGACTCAACACTGAATGCTATGCAAAGACATGCAATTAACTCCCCCTGAAAACATGCAATGTTTGCACTGAAAACTGAACATATGAAACCAAATGATATTGTGACTTGTGCACAATCAGACTGTCCTATCAGATTTTTCAACATGGGCAGCATGCATGGATCAATTTCAGCTTATCAGATTTTTCAGGATGCAATGGACAGATTTTCAATGAACTGTGCAATAGGCAAATTTCAAGCCACATACATAAGCAGTTCAGATTATTCAGAATGCAATTTGTTTTCAGAATTTTTGCATTTCAACAATTGTCAAACAACTACAAATGGCAGATATGCAGGAATACATCAAATCAGATATGCAATGAGTTTCAAAACTAGAAATGCAGAGAGTTTACCTGAAAGTGTGAGAATGAGGTTTTCATTCTTGAGTGCCTTGGATTAATAACCCCTTTATTCCATCCAAGGCACACCTGCTAGGCACCTTCCTATTTTCCACTAGCAGGAACCCAAGTGGTCTTGGGTCTTGCATAGTAATTAGCCCCTTTTGGGACTGCCTGCATCTTTTTCTGTGCCAAATAGTCATCAGAGTTCATGATAAAACAGTTATGCATTGAATGCCCAGACAGCCCACAATAGTGGCATGAACTAGCAGGTTTCATGTTCCTCTTATGTATACTAGCATGAACTTGAGCATTATAAGAGTGAGCATGAGGGTTTCTGTTATTATTATGAAATTTTTCTTTTTCATGACCAGCTACCCTGCAAGCAGCAACTTGGTGGCCTGGTCTTCTGCAATTTGAGCAAACAGGAATTCTTTTAAAAACAAGTTTGTTCCTATCAAATTCTTTAGAATTTCTATTCCTACCCTGGACATGCCAGCAGTCCTTGACTGCATGGCCATGCTTCCCACAATGGGAGCAGAAAGGGAACTTTCTTCTAAAAGAGCTTGCCCAACATTCAGTGGCCTTGTGCCCAAGCTTGTTACAATTAAAACATTTGACATGCTGGTTCAGAGAAGCAATTTTGTTTATATTAAAAGCATGTTGGTTAGCATAAGATTTAGCATGATGTGAGAGTGATTTTTTCTTTCCATTAGCAAACCAACATTGAGCAAAGATGTGGCCTAATCTACCACAATGAGAGCATTCACTTTTCTTTGAATGAACAGCAGGTTTTCTATCATGATATTTCCTAGCATTCAAATCATCCAGTTCGTTTAATTCACACTCATGCATTAAATGTCCAAATCTATGACAGTAGTGGCATGACATTTTCCTTTTAGATGCATGTGAGTGTGTGTGAGGACTGTGATCAACATGCACTGATGAACCATTTTCATTTATTTTCTGATTTACAATCATTTTCTAATTTTTATCCTATTTTCCTATTTTCTTAGCCTTGTACTGAATTGGAGATGAAGTAGAAGGCTTTTCCTATTCAGAAGTTTTAATGAAAACAGTTTTCAGCTTGGATCCATCAACCTTTTTCAACTTTGCAGTTTGTTTCTGATTCTTCTGAACATTTGGTTGTTTATTTTCTGAGGTGGTGGCTACATCTGATGCTTTGATAAAAGATGTCATTAGCTTATTTTTGAAGCCTTTTTATTGACATTGTTGTAGCCTAACCCTTCCCTTTGAGTATTGACCTTAACTCCTAACAACCTGTCCAGATTTTCTTGTCCACTTACAAACTTTGACAGAGAGTTCTTTAATTCTTGATTTCATTTTCTAAAGAGGTGATTTGTAGCTCATAACTGGCAATCTCTTGCTCACTGCAATTCACACATTCAGTTAACACATTGTTAGCAGTTTTATATTTTTCAACTTCCTGTTCCAGATTGCTCAGTTTATCAGAATCTTCAACACAAATACTTTTTCCTCTTTCCAAAGCTAGAAGTCTCTCTGACATAGTGGAATTCAGCATTTTTAACTTCTCATTTTCTTCCTTAAGTTTGTCATTCTGAATTAACTCATTTATCAAAGTCTGATCTTTTGAGTTAGTTTCAAGTTTTCTTCCAGCATTGAATTCCTTCAATTCTTTTTCCTTCTTTTCAATGTTTTTATGTAATTCCACATTCACAGATTTGATGGCTTCAAGTTTTTCAGCAAATAAGTTCTTCTCCTGCTCAAGTTTCTCAGATTTTTTATCATTTTTATTAGCAGATTTCTCAGAGAATCATTTTCAGATTTCAGCTTGTTTAAATCTGAGTTCACACTTTCAAAGTTTTTCAGCAATTTTTCATACTGGTCATGATAGTTAACAAGAGTCTGATTATCATTATCTGAGTTGAATTTTTCTTTGAGTTCAGATATCACATTTATATGATCTTGATTTTCAGTTTTCAATAATGAAACTTGTTTCTTCAATATTTGAAAATCAGACATACTGGCATCATGAATATTTTTCAATTCAACACAATTTCTACAAGGAGAACTTGAACTATCTAAACCAGTACCCTTCTTCAATTTTTTATACTGTTTTCTTAACAGTTCATGAGATTCAAATAATTCAGCATATGCATTCTCCCAATCTTCTAGAGAAAAATTCTCGAAGAGATTTACCTCATCATCATCATCTTCTTCAGTTTGACTGCTGCCTTGATCGCTGCCACTTTGATTTCTTCTGTTGGCCATCATGCAGCTGTCCTCGTTTACCCTGTGAAATTGCTTCAGCCTATCCAGATGTCCTTTGCTGAGCTGCAATTATGAAGACAAGACCATAAGGCTCTGTCAGTAGCTGCTTTCATCAGGTTAAAGGCTTTCTGATTTTCTCCATCCTTTGATCTGTGTCTGTCGGTCCATTTGGACACTTTCGTTGGTAAGGTGTGAGGACCTTGTGAAATTAATTTCCACAGATCAGGATTAGCAGAATTAACATAAGCATGTAAAGTAGTGTACCACTGACTGAAATCAGAACCACTAAAGACTGGTGGAAGAGCCATTGAAAACAAATAGCGAGTAAATTCAAAGCAACAGGAATATTTATGCACTAAAAACAAATTAGCACCGAAAGCTCAGAGATCGAATCTGCAGGTCGCTGGACCTTGTATGCAGACACCGCTCTGATACCAACTGTTAGGGTGCTAGGCCCGGATACAGAGGGGGGGTGAATGTATCCCTCTAGAAAATATAGCCTAAATTAAAACTCTAAAGCTCAGATATGCGGAATAAAGACTAATGAGCTTTCTAAGATGAAATGATAAGGCAACAAATGAACAAACAGTTGGACTGCACCAATGCAGCCACCTGAACAACTAGAAACGAAGGCAGAGCTAAACAACCCAAACACACTTAGCAGAAAACAATGCTCAAAAATAACTCTCTAGATAATGCAACTAGCCAAGCATGCACAACCTGTGAATGGGAGGTAGAAGATATGGAGCTAACGCAAGGCAAACCACTGCACAAATATTTTTAAGGTGGTTCGGTCCTCCAGACCTACATCCACCCCTCACTCCCAACCAGAGTGAGGCTTCACTAGCCAATGCTAGAACCAAGCAGACTCAGTCTGCAACAGGTGCTGACACACAGCTTGACCAGGGGAACAAACTCCCCTCTTCCTCCCAACCGGAGGGACACCCCAAGTGACTCCCAGCCACTTGGAAACCAGAGACCGAAGTCTCTCTTCCTCCAGTCCACTAGGGAACCCGCCAGTGACTCCCCGTCGCCAGCAACCAGAGGTCGAAGACCTCTCTTCCTCCAATCGGAGGGACCCCTGGACTTGCAACCCACAAGCCCAGAACCGGAGGACGAGCCTCCCTTCCTCTAACCAGAGGGAACCCACAAGTGACAACCTGTCACTTGCAACTCGGAGATCAGATCTCCCTTCTCCTGAACCAACAAGAGGAACCCGACCCCCAACAGGGCAATCAGAAGAACAAAGCTAACCAGAGAAACAAAATGAAAAATAAGAAAACATAAAAGGAACAGCGACAAAGGTTGGAAATGAAACACAATAGTTGTTCTGGATTTGATCCACGAACAGACTGAACAGGTCTTCAATAGAACTCTCCTCTCTTCTTTTCTTCCTCTTCTTTCTTCTTCTCAGCTCACGCAATCTTTCTCTCTTTCTTCTACTGCTGTCACTCTCTATTTTCTTCTCTTTCGCAGGCTCTCCCTATCTCTTCTTCTTCTGCTCTTTTGATCGTTGCTGCTCTCTTTCTTCTTCTTCTCTGTTTCTTCTTCTTTTCTTTTTCTGGATCGAAGGGTTTTCTGCTCTCCAGGCTTCTTCTTCGATCAGCCTTCTACAGAGGATGAAGGCTGTCTTTTATAAGCAGCAGCAGCAGGCACACTGGCGCGTGTGGCTTCCACATTTCCTGCCCTAAAAATTCGGACCACGTGGCAGCATCCTGGTATCTCGTCCACCCTTGGATCACGAGCCAGGCACCTCGGATCACGTGCCCTTCATTAGTACGCATTTGAATTTGTCCCACTGCGTCGACCCTGCTGTGGATAGCGTTGACGCGTTGAAGACAGCTAGAGATAAGTCGCCCCTTTCTTGAACTGTTGCGTCGACGCTGCCAGTTGGTGGCCTTGACGCACGAACATGTACATTTGTATATTGGCGTCTCTTAAGCCGCTGCGTCGACGCTGCTGTACTGTTGCGTCGACGCTGCTCCACTGCTACGTTGACGCATTGGAATATTTCTGACAAGGCCTCTGCTTCTTGAGTGGCTGAGTTGACGCAGCCTTTGCGTAGAGTTGACGCTGTGAAGAGTATCCGTGGATGCATCTTCACTGATGCGTGGACGCCTTAAGCTCTAGCGTCGACCCTGTTCCTGTCTTGCATCAGGAATTAATTCAAACGAAAAGATTAATGAATCAAGACTTATCACAACCACGCCATTCATATCTCATTGAATTAGATCTGAAGCAGTGTATAGACTTGGTGAAAACTGCAACGGTAATCGGATGTATAGAGTTGAAGTTAGACAATCCATTGTATAGACTTCAGTTAAGTGCATTGGCTGTACAGACTTCAATTAGAAGTTACCCGATGTACAGACTTGAAGATAAGACTCCAATGTACAGACTTGCAAAAGCGAAGTCAATGCACAGACTTTGAAAGACTTGAACACTGTGATGTTCAGACTTTAGCAGTGTATAGACTTAGAGTGTAGCTAAAGCTTCGAGCGTAGGAATAGGCCAAAATGTATAGACTTTCAATGAAGGGCGTTGTGTAGACTTTGGAAAGTCTGAGCCAATGTACAGACTCTGCCTCAGCAATGAATAGGCAAAACGGATGTACAGACTTCAGGTGTGAAGACCTTTGTGCAGACTTTGGAGAACAGTTCAATGTATTGACTTAGCGTTGTATAGACTTGGCTTTGAACGCTTGAGCTGAAGACAATGATGTAATGTATAGACATGAAGAAACTGTGCACATTGTATAGACTTGAAGAAACAAGGCAACGTTGTATAGACTTGAAGATGAATGATCAGACAATGTATAGACTTCACAGTTCAACAGCCATTGTATGGACTTTGAAACAGCAAATGAATAAGTATGTACACTGAGTAGAAGAGGCAGGCTGTATAGACTTGGAGTTTAACATGCATGAAAACCAGTGTACAGACTTGCTGTCCTCACAGCTGACGACTCCAGTGTATAGACTTGAAGGCCTGAAGGCGATGTGCATACTTGCTGAGTTGACGCTGCAGCCCAATGAGTTGACGCTGCAACTGTGTGGACAGAGACAAAAATGACTGAAGAGTCGACGCATCAGCACAATGCGTTGACGCACTGCTGTGGAGACTGTGCAGACAGAGTTTAGACAGAATTAAATAAAGCATGTTATCTGACAGCCATATGGACTCCATTCACTTACATGATAAACATGAATTAATCGAGCATATAAAAGACACAGCAAGATGACTCACAGTGATTAACTCACATCAAAAGCCAATCATCAAAACCACCATTAAAACCATCATCAAAACCACATGGGCACAACAATCTCCCCCTTTTTGATGATGGCAACACTACACAGTGAGTCAGTGTGAGTCAGTCTGATGACTCAAACTATTCTCCCCCTTTGACTTCATCAAAAAGAAAATAGTTTGAGAAATTAAAGCATGTATAAAAATTCAGTCAATTTCTCCCCCTTGCAAGAACATGATTCTCCCCCTTTAAGAGGTTCAGCAAAATCATGAGTTAGAGATGATCAAAAGGAATCTGCATGCACTGATTGAATGATATTCTCCCTCTTTGGCAAACAATCTCCCCCTTTGGTATAATCAAAATAAACCATGGGAAGGGGTATGAATGTAGATGCAGATATCAGAGATATGAATGCAAGAGCACAATTCTTCTCCTTCTATGCAGCATGATGCATATGACAAGGAGGCTCCCCCTCAATAAATGGAACCTTAGAAATGAATGAGAAGGAGACCACAGGGACAAACAAGGAGAAGTTCAGGTCAATGAGCCAAGGACAGTGAGCAGAAGAATTTCAGATAAGCTTCAAACAGAAGGAATTCAATCAGATTTTCAAGGAAATGTCATTCTCATAAATCTAAAACATAAGTTTTTCAAAGTCTTCCATTATAAGGGCTTATGAATGAGCTTAATTGAACAGCATGGTTTAAACATAATGTATGTAGAGTTTATCAATAAAATTCTGTATTGATATCTAAAACCATGTTTTAACAAAAATGAACCAAGCCCTCATATTTATCTTGATAAATCTCCCTTTCTCTTACACAATCAAATTTATTGACTTCTTTCGGAATTACATGCATCAGTATTGAAATCAAGCAATTTTGAAGTCATATGATTTTGTGTAGGGTTGTAGCAATTTGATTTTAGCATCAATATTCAGATATTGAGATTTGTTCAACAATTTTTCATGCTACAAATTTTACGAGCACTCTAATTCAGTGCACACCTTGTAACTAGAGGATATACCTTGATCAGAGGCCAATATCCCTAAGCACTTAGTGTGACTAACTGTCATGCTTCATATGAACAGAGATAGCATTTACACATCATGACACACTGTAAATCATTTCTTGATGAGGGAATTGTATTTCTCAGTGTGCATGCCATTGCTCTGTCTGAATTTCAATTAATCTTAATCAGAGTTAACTATGGTACCTCATGACACAGTCCTTTGGACATGTGTTTCTCAGTGACCAAGGTCATTGCTCTGAGAGAAAATACCCTTTAGACATTTTCAGAAAAGTTCATTCGCTTCAAAACAATAACAATTTCATGTACTTAACCAAATAAAGTCATATATTCAATAATGTAGATTTCAGAAGATTTTACAAGACACATCAAGAAACAGATGGTTAAGGTTTATTAAACATGCTTCAGATATTTTTAAGAGATTTTAAAGCCAAACTCATTGAATACGTTAAACTTAAACCACATGAGTTATTTCAGTCATTCATAAAAAATGTATAATAGAAGATTTCTAGTTCAAGAATTTTCAGATTTATGATCGAGATAGTCCCATTGAAATCTTCATGAAAGACTGATGGAATTCTGAAGCCAAATGATACCAATTGATAAGAGAGATTTCAAGGCTCAATGATTTCTGATATTATCAAGGTTTGTCAACTAAGATCAATGATGAAAGGTATGCAATGAATTCTCACAAGAGTATGCATTTGACAACCTATATGCAATGCATTGACTCCCCCTCACAACATGCATTCAGACAAACTTTTTGGCATTTTCAGTTTAAGGAAATGTAATGCAATTAACTCCATGCATGCAAAGACTCAACACTGAATGCTATGCAAAGATATGCAATTAACTCCCCCTGAAAACATACAATGTTTGCACTGAAAACTGAACATATGAAACCAATTGATATTGTGACTTGTGCACAATCAGACTGTCCTATCAGATTTTTCAACATGAGCAGGATGCATGGATCAAATTTCAGCTAATCAGATTTTTCAGAAAGCAATGGACAGATTTCAAACAGCATTCAGATTCAGTTCAGATTTTTCAGAATGTAATTTGTTTTCAGAGTTTATGCATTTCAATAATTACCAAACAACTACAAATGACAGATATGCAAGAATACATCAAATCAGATATGCAATGAGTTTCAAAATAGGAAATGCAGAGAGATTACCTGAAAAATGTGAGAATGGGATTTTTCATTCTTGAGTGCCTTGGATCATTACCCCTTTATTCCATCCAAGGCACACCTACTAGGCACCTTCCTATTTTCCACTAGCAGGAACCCAAGTGGTCTTGGGTCTTGCATAGTAATTAGCCCCTTTTGGGACTGCCTGCATCTTTTTCTGTGCCAAATAGTCATCAGAGTTCATGATAAAACAGTTATGCATTGAATGCCCAGACAGCCCACAATAGTGGCATGAACTAGCAGGTTTCATGTTCCTCTTATGTATACTAGCATGAACTTGAGCATTATAAGAGTGAGCATGAGGGTTTCTGTTATTATTATGAAATTTTTCTTTTTCATGACCAGCTACCCTGCAAGCAGCAACTTGGTGGCCTGGTCTTCTGCAATTTGAGTAAACAGGAATTCTTTTAAAAACAAGTTTGTTCCTATCAAATTCTTTAGAATTTCTATTCCTACCCTGGACATGCCAGCAGTCCTTGACTGCATGGCCATGCTTCCCACAATGGGAGCAGAAAGGCAACTTTCTTCTAAAAGAGCTTGCCCAACATTCAGTGGCCTTGTGCCCAAGCTTGTTACAATTAAAACATTTGACATGCTGGTTCAGAGAAGCAATTTTGTTTATATTAAAAGCATGTTGGTTAGCATAAGATTTAGCATGATGTGAGAGTGGTTTTTTCTTTCCATTAGCAAACCAACATTGAGCAAAGATGTGGCCTAATCTACCACAATGAGAGCATTCACTTTTCTTTGAATGAACAGCAGGTTTTCTATCATGATATTTCCTAGCATTCAAATCATCCAGTTCGCTTAATTCACACTCATGCATTAAATGTCCAAATCTATGACAGTAGTGGCATGACATTTTCCTTTTAGATGCATGTGAGTGTGTGTGAGGACTGTGATCAACATGCACTGATGAACCCTTTTCATTTATTTTCTGATTTACAATCCTTTTCTAATTTTTATCGTGTTTTCCTGTTTTCTTAGCCTTGTACTGAATTGGAGATGAAGTAGAAGGCTTTTCATGTTCAGAAGTTTTAATGAAAATAGTTTTCAGCTTGGATCCATCAACCTTTTTCAACTTTTCAGTTTGTTTCTGATTCTTCTGAACATTTGGTTGTTTATTTTCTGAGGTGGTGGCTGCATCTGATGCTTTGATAAAAGATATCATTAGCTTATTTTTGAAAGCCTTTTTATTGACATTGTTGTAGCCTAACCCTTCCCTTTGAGTATTGACCTTAACTCCTAACAACCTGTCCAGATTTTCTTGTCCACTTGTAAACTTTGACAGAGAGTTCTTTAAGTCTTAGATTTCATTTTCTAAAGAGGTGATTTGTAACTCATAACTGGCAATCTCTTGCTCACTGCAATTCACACATTCAGTTAACACATTGTTAGCAGTTTTATATTTTTCAACTTCCTGTTCCAGATTGCTCAGTTTATCAGAATCATCAACACAAATACTTTTTCCTCTTTCCAAAGCTAGAAGTCTCTCTGACATAGTGGAATTCAGCATTTTTAACTTCTCATTTTCTTCCTTAAGTTTGTCATTCTGAATTAACTCATTTATCAAAGTCTGATCTTCTGAGTTAGTTTCAAGTTTTCTTCCAGCATTGAATTCCTTCAATTCTTTTTCCTTCTTTTCAATGTTTTTATGTAATTCCACATTCACAGATTTGATGGCTTCAAGTTTTTCAGCAAATAAGTTCTTCTCCTGCTCAAGTTTCTCAAATTTTTTATCATTTTTATTAGCAGATTTTCTCAGAGAATCATTTTCAGATTTCAGCTTGTTTAAATCTGAGTTCACACTTTCAAAGTTTTTCAGTAATTTTTCATACTGGTCATGATAGTTAACAAG
Organism: Amorphophallus konjac; assembly: GCA_022559845.1. Lineage (NCBI taxonomy): Eukaryota > Viridiplantae > Streptophyta > Magnoliopsida > Alismatales > Araceae > Amorphophallus > Amorphophallus konjac. Next base: position 66,540,754 of record CM040129.1, read on the forward strand.
AGTCTGATTATCATTATCTGAGTTGAATTTTTCTTTGAGTTCAGATATCACATTTATATGATCTTGATTTTCAGTTTTCAATAATGAAACTTGTTTCTTCAATATTTGAAAATCAGACATACATGCATCATGAATATTTTTCAATTCAACACAATTTCTACAAGGAGAACTTGAACTATCTAAACCAGTATCCTTCTTCAATTTTTAATACTATTTTCTTAACAGTTCATGAGATTCAAATAATTCAGCATATACATTCTCCCAATCTTCTAGAGAAAAATTCTCGAAGAGATTTACCTCATCATCATCATCTTCTTCAGTCTGACTGCTGCCTTGATTGCTGCCACTTGGATTACTTCTGTTAGCCATCATGCAGCTGTCCTCGTTTACCCTGTGAAATTACTTCAGCCTATCCAGGATGTCCTTTGCTGAGCTGCAATTATGAAGACAAGACCATAAGGCTCTGTCAGTAGCTGCTTTCATCAGGTTAAAGGCTTTCTGATTTTCTCCATCCTTTGATCTGTGTCTGTCGGTCCATTTGGACACTTTCGTTGGTAAGGTGTGAGGACCTTGTGAAATTAATTTCCACAAATCAGGATTAGCAGAATTTACATAAGCATGTAAAGCAGTGTACCACTGACTGAAATCAGAACCACTAAAGACGGGTGAAAGAGCCATTGAAAATAAATAGCGAGTAAATTCAAGGCAACAGGAATATTTATGCACTAAAAAATAAATTAGCACCTAAGGCTTCAAGATCGAATATGCAGGTCGCTGGACCTTGTATGCAGACACCGCTCTGATACCAACTGTTAGGGTGTGTTGAGTCCCGGAGGGTGGCAATCAAGAGGGGAGGGGTGAATTGATGGCCCAATAAAAACTAAAAACGAGCTACACGGAACCAAGGCAAGATAAACAACAAACTCAAAACTAGCATGAACAGAAACACACACGTGAATGCGTGATGATGGGGTGATTTATTAACAAGCAATTGAATTCTCTCCTCACCGTGAAGCCCACACGGTTTAGCAGAAAACCAAACCACAAAGTGCACACGGAATTTTTAGGTGGTTCGGGTACACACCGTGTCCCCTACGTCCACCCCTCACACGGAGGATTAACTTCCACTAGACAGTGAAACACACACACCCGCTGTTTACAACAGCAACCACACACACACGCTGTGTAGAACAGCAAGCACAAACACACACACACGTTCGTGTTGTCGAACACGAACACACACACACAAATCTCAGATTTACTGATTACAAACAGATGATGAAGTTAAACTCAAGGTATTCAAAGTGAGAAGAGTGAAAAGAGGTTGGATTATCCTGGTTGGAGCTCCCCAATCACTTGCACGAATTTAATCGAACACTTTATGCGGCACGGTGATGATCTTGGCTTGAATGAAGCTTTGGGTTGATTTTGGATCGCATCCAGCAGCTGTGGCTTGTATGGAAGTAGTTCTCCTCCTCCTTCCCTTCACTTTCACGCACTCTTCAAGCTGGAACCAGGTCAAGAGGTGGCGACTTCAACCTGCCAACACAAGGGGTTAGAAAGAAAGCTTACAGCTCAACATACGATTTTTCCCCTTTTTGGTTTTCATCAACCAAGCGACATTATATATGCTAAGAGAGTTCTGGGGACGGTCAAGGGACCAGATCCGCAAAATGTGGAGCAAAGCACGGGCCCCCAACCTAAAACAAATGACCCATGAGGTCGAAATTCCAAGGGTCAACAAATACGGCTCGGCCCGAAAATGAAGGGGTCGACCCTTGGGGTCGCCCCTCGTGGGTGGTTTTTCTGCCCAGAAGGCATGGGTCGACCCCTAGGGTCGACCCTCTCAGGAACGCTTGCTGTTTAAGAATTTTTACTGAAGGGGTCGACCCTTGGGGTCGACCCACAGCCTGAGGGGTCGACCCTTGGGGTCGACCCTCGCAGTCCAGAACCAACAACCAGCGGGCCAAAAAAAATAAAGGCAACAGGGGGCGACCCCTGGGGGCGACCCTTGGCTAGGGGTCGACCCTTGGGGTCGACCCTTTCAGCCAGAACACGAATTTGTCGAGAACGCGATCCAAACGACCGAGTCAAGTTCCAGAACGTCTAAAATAAACATGCAAACCATGAGAAGTGTTCAAGAACAAGTTTATGAGCTACAAAAATGGTTTTTAAAACATGTCAATCAATTAAGCTTAAACCATTTCATACTTAGACATAATTCAAATGAGAGACGATCTTAAAGGACTTCAATCACAAAATTGAAAATCAAGGTTGAAGTCAGTCTCACCAAACGTCCCAGAGCATTGAAATTCTTGTCCTTGAAGATTGGCCTGTCAAAATATCTCGCAGTTAATTCTTTCATCCAAACTGTCAAATTAACTCACTTACCCTCAAGAAGATTGCATTGAGCCTTCATAACACGCCAAAACCTCATATGACGGAGTTGGGATTCAAGACGTTAGAAGGACTCATTTTCAGTTCAAAAAGAATTTGGTCAACATCAAAACCATAAGGCATTTTACATGAGGAGGGGGTTCAACAATCTCCCCCTTTTTGATGATGACAAAATTTAAAATTACATTTTTGATCAATGTAAACTACCATTCAAGAATAAATGAAACCACATAATTATGAACCATATCAACCACAAATATTGAACTGAATTCACCATGCTGAACCGATATCAAAGGCAACTTAACAAAACATGTGAGATTGAGTAGCATTACCACAAGGTGTGCCGACAACAAGAGGAAATAGGAAGAGTTCAAATGCAATAACAATGAGACATGAAGGAACTTGAGACTCACACAATATGATATGACACACATGACTCTAAAATGCAAAACTAAAATGCAAACTAAAATGCAAACTAAAGGCAACTGAAAATGAGCACACATGCAAGCATTCATCACACATACATATAAGTAGCCGAAATAGTCTTTTCTCCCCCTTTGGCAACATCAAAAAGGAGGGGGTGAAATAAGTAGTAGATAAAGTCCAAGCTCCAAGAGAAATGTCATCTAATCTTCATCGGACGACGGGGAGTTGTGCGGACGCCTCATATAGCCCAAGATTTCTTCAAGCAAGTGGGTTTGATTATCAAATGTGTCTTGAACAGACTGGGTGTGCTCTTGATGACTAAGTTTCAGATCCGCAAGTTGTTGTTGCATGCCCTCCAAAGTCTCCCCATAACTGTCTAACCGGTCATCTATCGAGTCCAACCGATCTATGAGTAGCTGAACCGCCTCGAAAGGCATATCTTCGGCAGGTGGGGCCTGTTCATATTCATCAGATTCATCCTCAGAATGGATCTCTTGTTCTGTACTTTTCAGAGTGCGAACTAAGTTTCCATCAAGCAGCTCATATCCCATATTATGGCAAATGGAATGAATTGTGAAAATGTCAGCCTCTCGTATAGTTTGTGAGATTTCGGTGGAGAGATCAATACCCAAATGTGTAAACACGGCAGTGAGTGCAGCAGCATATGGAATGGTGCGGTTCTTGTGCTTCATGCTATTGCTCATATGAAATAAAAGCATGGCTGGGAAATTCACAGGAATACCACTTAAAATGCAGTAGAAAAGAAACATGTGAATTTCAGTGACCTTGTCATGACCGCCGCCCCGTGGAAGTAGAATTGTGGTGATCATTCTGTGTAAAATGTGTTGCATGGGCAGAAAATGATTTGCATTCAGTCCTGCCACAGAACGGTTACCCCTTTCTTCACCTTTCATCATTTGAAAAACTGCATCTTCAGGAATTTCAATATCTCAAGCATAAAACCTTCAGTCGGGAGATTAAATGCTGCTCCCAAAAATTCTGTATTGAGAATTAACCGATGGCCATGAACCATTGTAGTTGGGTGCTCCCCGGACATGATAAAATTGCCATAAAATTGATGTACCAAGTTGGGATATATACGTCGATGTGCAGACATGAAATATTCTAGATTCGGCTGACTGCATAACATATCAACGAGTCCCGGAAGATGACGATGTAAGTTTACAAGAGATACCGACCGCGGCCGGAGGACTTTTCTATCCAATACTTTGGGTGGCGGCGCCGATCCTCTGCCTTGGATGCCCGCCCGACCACGTCGTGCTGGGGCCGCACTCGACTCTCCACGGCTGCGAGAAGCTTGCCTCTTTGGCGCCATCTAACCACAAATCGACGGAACCGGAGATGAGGGAATAGATCAAAATGGCTCAACTTGGAGAGAGATGCTTCCACGAGAGAGAATGGGGATCCTCCACACATCAAGAACTTACCTCAGTGAAGGGAAGAACAACGAGACGCGGTGCTAGCGTCGGAAGAATGATCCGCGCGGGTAGCCACCGAGAGGGCCGCGCTATGGCACAAAGGGGGATGCCAAGGAGGGGTGTAATGTTTGGAGAAAGAGGTGGCTTTAGGCTAGAAGGGGGCTTGAGGGGTTTTAAGGGATGGGAGGGGAGGAAACTTAGGGTTTCCTCCCTTATTGGAGCCGGTTCGGACGCGGCGAGGCCGCCCGACCGGAACGGGTCGACCCTATGGGTCGTCCCCTTTTAAACCCCGCCCCAGAACATTACCCGTTAGCGAGGGTCGACCCTTGGGGTCGACCCTTTCAGGGTTTGTTGCAAAAGCTGAAGAAAACGTAAGTTTAAGGAAGCGAATGATATGGCTCGAGTCCCCAGTGATTATATTGAGTTGGAATCAAGAAATTGGAGTTATATGAATGGGTATACACACTGGGGAACTTGTTTCAAGAATGACTTAGACCATAGAAGGTGTTCATTGTTTCCCATCTCCGAAAATTCAGATTTTGATATCAATTGCTCTTTTGCTGGCCTTAAGAAAATTCAAGGAATTATCGGCCATAGAATTTGCAAAGCCAATGGTTGTATTCTATAATAAGAACATGCATACCATGCAATCAAGGTTTTCATGCAAAAGAAATAGAAAATTTTTGTGGTTTTTCAAGCACGACTATGCACATGCATGACAAAAAAAAATGACACACTACATGCAATGCAATGACATTGATGCACATGATTAAGACTCAGATTGATCTATCCTACAAACCCCTAGTTCCCTTCTAAATGATGTGAACTTGTCTACACTAAGAGGTTTGGTGAAAATGTCAGCAATTTGATGATCTGTCTCAACAAAACTGATGTTAATATCACCCTTACTCACATGGTCTCTGATGAAATGATGTCTAATTTCAATATGCTTGGTGCGGGAGTGATGAACTGGATTTTTGGACAGATTTATGGCGGATGTGTTATCACAAAGAATTGGGGTGTTTTTAAAGGAAATGCCATAATCAATCATTTGCTGTTGAATCCATAGCACTTGGGTAACGCAACTACCGACAGCCACATACTCGGCTTCGGCTGTTGATAATGCCACTGAATTTTGTTTCTTGGAGGCCCATGAGACCACACAACCCCCAAGAAAATGGCAATAACCACTAGTGCTTTTCCGATCCATCTTACAACCCGCGTAATCGGCGTCAGAATAAGCGACAAGTTCAAAGCATGAATTCCGTGGAAACCACAATCCTAAGTTAACTGTACCAGCAATATATCTAAAAATCCGTTTCACATCCGACAACTGAGATTCCTTTGGATTTGACTGAAATCTTGCACATAGACAAACAGCAAATTGTATGTCGGGCCTGCTGGCAGTTAGATACAATAGTGAACCTATCATACTTCTAAAGAGTTTTTGGTCCACTGATGTACCTTTCTCGTCTTGATCAATTTTTAATGAAGTGGACATGGGTGTTGGTTGTGGCTTAGTTGATGCCAAACCGAATTTTTTCAGCAACTCCATTGCATATTTCTTTTGGTGTATGAACAACCTGTCCACCGTTTGATGTACCTGCAATCCCAAAAAGAAGGTTAACTCTCCCATGAGGCTCATCTCGAACTCACTTTGCATCAATTTTGCAAAGTCGTTGCTAAGGGCATCTTTAGTGGAGCCAAAAATAATGTCATCAACGTAAACTTGAACAATCAAGATTTCCTCACCATTCAATTTTGTGAAGAGGGTTTGATCAACATTATCTCGTTTGAATTTATGTTGAATGAGGAATTCACTTAACCTTTCATACCATGCACGAGGTGCTTGTTTCAGACCGTAAAGTGCCTTGTCCAGCTTGTACACATGGTCTAAATACTTTGTGTCTTCAAACCCCGGTGGTTGCTCCACATACACGTCCTCCTGGATATAGCCATTCAAAAATGCACTCTTAACATCCATTTGAAATAATTTGATGTTATGACAACATGCAAATGCTAAGAGAACCCTCACTGCCTCAAGTCTTGCTACTGGAGCAAAAGACTCATCGAAGTCAACTCCTAATTCTTGGCTATAACCCTTGGCTACAAGCCTGGCCTTGTTCCTAATTACCACTCCTTGATCGTTTATTTTATTTCGAAACACCCATTTGGTTCCGATCACGGAGTGATTCTTAGGACATGGTACGAGGAACCACACCTTGTTCCTTTGAAACTGGTGTAGTTCTTCTTGCATGGCCATGATCCATGACTCATCTTTCAAGGCCTCTTCAATGGAGTGAGGTTCAAATTGAGAGAGCAAGGCTAATAAGTCATGAGTTTCAACTTCCCTGAAGGAGGCTCGTGTCCTTATCCCTTCTTGTACATTTCCCAATACATTCTCCAGAGGATGGTCCTTTGCAAATGTCCATTGCAACGGTAGCTCCTGTTCAAGTTGAGTTTCCTGATTTACATCTTCTTCTTTTGGTTCTTCCTCTTCTTGTTTTTCTGAATTTTCTTGCTTCTTCTCGATATTGTCATCTTTCAACACATCATCCTGCAAAATAGATTTTTCATCAGTTCTAAATGGAGATGATTCATCAATAATAACATGTGGACTTTCTTCAACTACGAGAGTTCTCAAATTATATACTCGATATGCTCTCGAATTGAGAGAGTACCCAAGCAATATGCCTTTGTCACTTTTGGGATCAAATTTAGCCAAGTCCTTCTTACCATTGTTATGAATGTAGCATATTGAGCCAAACGGTCTCAAATATGAAATGTTTGGCTTCTTACCTCGGTATAGCTCATATGGAGTTTTCTTCAACAATGGTCTTACCATGGCTCGATTTATGATGTAGCAGGCCGTGTTCACTGCTTCAGCCCAAAAGTACCTTGGTATTTTATTCTCATTCAGCATGGTTCTTGCCATCTCAACTAGCGTTCTGTTCTTCCTTTCCACAACTCCATTCTGTTCCGGAGTTCTAGGTGCGGAGAAGTCATGCATATAGCCTTGAGCCCTGCAAAAATTGCTGAACTCATGGTTATCAAATTCTCGGCCGTGATCACTCCGCACAGCTTTGATGCAATACCCTTTATCATTTTGAACAAATCTGCAAAATGCTTCAAATTCCGTCAGGGCATCATTTTTATGAGAGAGAAAATAGACCCAACAGAATCTTGAATAATCATCCACAATCACAAATCCATATAGTTTACCACCCAAGCTGTGAGTTCTACTTGGTCCGAAGAGATCAATGTGGATGAGTTCAAGAGGTCTTGATGTGGTCACATCTTGTTTGGACTTGAATGATGTCCTTGTTTGTTTGCCCATGCTGCAAGCTCCACAAATTCCATCATTGACGGCCTTCAACTTGGGCAGTCCAACCACCAAATCCTTTCTGGATAATTTCAGCAATACATTGAAGCTAGCATGCCCAAGCCGCCGATGCCAGAGCCAAGCATCATCGTTGCTCCTTGCAGTTAAACATAAGTTTTCATGAGAAGCATCATTCAAGTCTATCATGTAAACATTGTTATACCTGAAACCAATGAATTTGATCTCTTGAGTATTCCTATTCAAAACAGTGCAGTGGTTAGAATCAAAAATCACATTGCATCCCTTATCACAAAGTTGACTTATGCTTAAAAGATTATGTTGCAAACCCTTCACAAGCAATACATTTTCAATGGTATGATTTTGATTCTTACCTATCTTACCTTCCCCAATAATTTTACCTTTGTCTTTACCACCGAATGCTACCGTTCCACCATCCTTTTCTTGCAGGTCCACAAACCATTCCTTGTTTCCCGTCATATGTCGAGAGCAACCGCTGTCCAAATACCATTTGTTCCTTTGAGCTCTCGAGTGGACCTGCAATTCAACCAAAGTTCTTATGGAGATTTTGGTACCCAAGCAAGCTTGGGTCCATGATGGTTAGAGGCATGATGCATATATGATCTTTTTCTGAATCCAACAGAATTTTCTTCATCATATTTCAGAATTTTACAATCATACATATCATGACCCATTTTTCCACAATAGAAACAAGTGATGGCTCTATCTCTTTTTCTCCATCTACCAACATTCGAAAAGGAGTTATGCATGTGTTTCTTTGGTTTAAGAGATGCTGAACTTGATCTTTCAAGGATGGCAAGGGCATCCTTCAACATTTTTATTTCAGCCAATTGAGATTGACTTTGTTTTTCAGCCTTTTCTTTGGCTTCATTACAAGCCGAGATTTGAAGCTTTTCTTGTTCCATGTCATCTTTCAATTCTTCATGCATTTTCAGAAATGTAGATTGTTCTTCTCTCATACATGAAATCTCTTCTTCAAATAGTTCAATTTTGGATGAAAGAATTTCATTTTCTGATTTTAAAGCATGGCACTCTTCACATGATTTTTTAGTATGCACAAAATGATCAATTTTCTTTTTCAAATTTCTGTTTTCAGATTTGAATCTCTTACATTTTTCATATAAAGATTCATATGCAATTTGCCATTGTTCAGAGGTGAGAGTTTCAGTTTCAGAATCTACCTCATTTCCTTCGTCGTCATTTGCCATGAGGCATAGATTCTGGACTAGCTCCTCTAGTCCATCTTCATTTCCGGACTCCTCTTGATCTTCATCGCTCCATGTGGCCATCATGGCCTTGGGCTTTCTGAACTTGCCTTTCTTTACCTTCTTGATGAGATCGGGGCACTCACCCCGCATATGGCCGGGTTTCTTGCATTCATAGCAAATCACTTCTTCTCTCTTGCTATTTTCTCCTCTGTTTGGACCTTGCCTTCTTAGTCCTTTTCTGAACTGACCACCAAAATTTCTGGTTCGTTTCACAAACCGTCTTGCCCTTTGTGTGATCATGGCAACTAATTCTTCATCTTCAGTGTTGCCTATTGAATCATTTTCACTGCCCTCTGAGTCGTGTGGATTCACCTTTAGAGCCATTGTGGTAACAACTTTCTTTTTCTTGTGATCCTCCTCACTCCTTTTGATGTTTATCTCGTAAGTCATCAGCGAGCCAATTAACTCGTCAAGGGTTAAGGTACTTAGATCCTTGGAGTCTTCAATTACAGTGGCCTTTGTATGCCACTGTGGAGTGAGGGATCTTAGGACTTTTCTGACGAGTTCCTTGTTGGAATACTCCTTGCCAAGTCCCTTTAGTCCATTGGTAATCTCGGTTAGCCTTGCAAACATGTCAGAAATTGATTCTTCTGACTTCATTGCGAATAGCTCATAGTCCCGAACTAGGAGGTTGGCTTTTGTTTCCTTGACTTCCGATGTTCCTTCATATATAAGCCGTAGCTTATCCCACATCTCCTGCGCAGAGGCACACATAGATATTCGTGAGTATTCGTTAGGATGAACGGCACATTGAATTATATTCATAGCCTTAAAGTTCGTTGAACACTTCTCTATATCTTCTTCATCCCATTCATCTTCTTTTTCAGATAAAACATATGGACCCTTACTTATGACACGCCAAACATCATAGTCCTGGGCACGTAGGAAAACATACATTCTATTCTTCCAGTAAGGGTAGTTCGATCCATCAAAGAACGGAGGTCTTTGAATGGAATGCCCTTCGGGCATCATCCCTCTGTTTGCCATTAAACGGGATCTGCTCTGACGACCGTGAGATCGTAAATCAACCAGAGCACAAGGCTCTGATACCAATTGTTGAGTCCCGGAGGGTGGCAATCAAGAGGGGAGGGGTGAATTGATGGCCCAATAAAAACTAAAAACGAGCTACACGGAACCAAGGCAAGATAAACAACAAACTCAAAACTAGCATGAACAGAAACACACACGTGAATGCGTGATGATGGGGTGATTTATTAACAAGCAATTGAATTCTCTCCTCACCGTGAAGCCCACACGGTTTAGCAGAAAACCAAACCACAAAGTGCACACGGAATTTTTAGGTGGTTCGGGTACACACCGTGTCCCCTACGTCCACCCCTCACACGGAGGATTAACTTCCACTAGACAGTGAAACACACACACCCGCTGTTTACAACAGCAACCACACACACACGCTGTGTAGAACAGCAAGCACAAACACACACACACGTTCGTGTTGTCGAACACGAACACACACACACAAATCTCGGATTTACTGATTACAAACAGATGATGAAGTTAAACTCAAGGTATTCAAAGTGAGAAGAGTGAAAAGAGGTTGGATTATCCTGGTTGGAGCTCCCCCTATCACTTCCACGAATTTAATCGAACACTTTATGCAGCACGGTGACGATCTTGGCTTGAATGAAGCTTTGGGTTGATTTTGGATCGCATCCAGCAGCTGTGGCTTGTATGGAAGTAGTTCTCCTCCTCCTTCCCTTCACTTTCACGCACTCTTCAAGCTGGAACCAGGTCAGGAGGTGGCGACTTCAACCTGCCAACACAAGGGGTTAGAAAGAAAGCTTACAGCTCAACATACGATTTTTCCCCTTAGGGTTTTCATCAACCAAGCGACATTATATATGCTAAGAGAGTTCTGGGGACGGTCAAGGGACCAGATCCGCAAAATGTGGAGCGAAGCACGGGCCCCCAACCTAAAACAAATGACCCATGAGGTCGAAATTCCAAGGGTCAACAAATACGGCTCGGCCCGAAAATGAAGGGGTCGACCCTTGGGGTCGACCCTCGTGGGTGGTTTTTCTGCCCAGAAGGCATGGGTCGACCCCTAGGGTCGACCCTCTCAGAAACGCTTGCTGTTTAAGAATTTTTACTGAAGGGGTCGACCCTTGGGGTCGACCCACAGCCTGAGGGGTCGACCCTTGGGGTCGACCCTTGGGGTCGACCCTCGCAGTCCAGAACCAACAACCAGCGGGCCAAAAAAATAAAGACAACAGGGGGCGACCCCTGGGGTCGACCCTTGGCTAGGGGTCGACCCTTGGGGTCGACCCTTTCAGCCAGAACACGAATTTGCCGAGAACGCGATCCAAACGACCGAGTCAAGTTCCAGAACGTCTAAAATAAACATGCAAACCATGAGAAGTGTTCAAGAACAAGTTTATGAGCTACAAAAATGGTTTTTAAAGCATGTCAATCAATTAAGCTTAAACCATTTCATACTTAGACATAATTCAAATGAGAGACGATCTTAAAGGACTTCAATCACAAAATTGAAAATCAAGGTTGAAGTTGATCTCACCAAACGTCCCAGAGCATTGAAATTCTTGTCCTTGAAGATTGGCCTGTCAAAATATCTTGCAGTTAATTCTTTCATCCAAACTGTCAAATTAACTCACTTACCCTCAAGAAGATTGCATTGAGCCTTCATAACACGCCAAAACCTCATATGACGGAGTTGGGATTCAAGACGTTAGAAGGACTCATTTTCAGTTCAAAAAGAATTTGGTCAACATCAAAACCATAAGGCATTTTACATGAGGAGGGGGTTCAACAGGGTGCTAGGCCCGGATACAGAGGGGGGGTGAATGTATCCCTCTAGAAAATATAGCCTAAATTAAAACTCTAAAGCTCAGATATGCGGAATAAAGACTAATGAGCTTTCTAAGATGAAATGATAAGGCAACAAATGAACAAACAGTTGGACTGCACCAATGCAGCCACCTGAACAACCAGAAACGAAGGCAGAGCTAAACAACCCAAACACACTTAGCAGAAAATAATGCTCAAAAATAACTCTCTAGATAATGCAACTAGCCAAGCATGCACAACCTGTGAATGGGAGGTAGAAGATATGGAGCTAACGCAAGGCAAACAACTGCACAAATAATTTTAAGGTGGTTCGGTCCTCCAGACCTACATCCACCCCTCACTCCCAACCAGAGTGAGGCTTCACTAGCCAATGCTAGAACCAAGCAGACTCAGTCTGCAACAGGTGCTGACACACAGCTTGACCAGGGGAACAAACTCCCCTCTTCCTCCCAACCGGAGGGACACCCCAAGTGACTCCCAGTCACTTGAAAACCAGAGGTCGAAGACCTCTCTTCCTCCAGACCAGAAGGGACCCAACCAGTGACTTCCAGTCACCAGCAAACCAGAAGTCGAAGACCTCTCTTCCTCCAACCGGAGGGACCCCTGGACTTGCAAGCCACAAGCCCAGAACCGGAGACAAGTCTCCCTTCTCCTGAATCCACAGGAGGAACCCGATCCCCAGCAGGGCAATTGGAAGAACAAGACTAACCAAAGAACCAAAAGAAAAAATACAGAACCATAAGAAAAAACACAGCAACAAAAGCTGGAAATGAAACACAAGAGTCGTTCTAGATTTGATCCACGAACAGACTGAACAGGTCTTCAATAGACTCTCTCCTCTTCTTCTTTTCTTCCTCTTCTTTCTTCTTCTCTGCTCACGCAATCTTTCTCTTCTGCTCTCACTCTCTATTTTCTTCTCTTTCGCAGGCTCTCCCTGTCTCTTCTCTTTCTTCTTCTTCTTCTGCTTCTACTCTATTTCTTCTTCTTCTCGTTTTCTTCTTCTTTTCTTTTTCTGGATCGAAGGGCTTTCTGCTCTCCAGGCTTCTTCTTCGATCAGCCTTCTACAGAGGATGAAGGCTTCCTTTTATAAGCAGCAGCAGCAGCACACTGGGCGAGTGTGGCTTCCACGTTTCCTGCCCTAGAAATTCGGATCACGTGGCAGCATCCTGGTATCTCGTCCACCCTTGGATCACGAGCCAGGCACCTCGGATCACGTGCCCTTCATTACTACGCATTTTGAATTTGTCCCACTGCGTCGACCCTGCTGTGGATAGCGTTGACGCGTTGAAGACAGCCAGAGATAAGTCGCCCCTTTCTTGAACTGCTACGTCGACGCTGCCAGTTGGTGGCGTTGACGCACGAACATGTACATTTGTATATTGGCGTCTCTTAAGCCGCTACGTCGACGCTTCCAACCCGTGGCGTTGACGCATTGATGCGTTCCAGTGAGCAACCAGCCTAGCCTTTCTTAACTGTTGCGTCGACGCTGCTCCACTGCTGCGTTGACGCATTGGAATATTTCTGACAAGGCCTCTGCTTCTTGAGTGGCTGAGTTGACGCAGCCTTTGCGTAGAGTTGACGCTGTGAAGAGTATCCGTGGATGCATCTTCACTGGTGCGTGGACGCCTTAAGCTCTAGTGTCGACCCTGTTCCTGTCTTGCATCAGGAACTAATTCAAACGAAAAGATTAATGAATCAAGACTTATCACAACCACGCCATTCATATCTCATTGAATTAGATCTGAAGCAGTGTATAGACTTGGTGAACACTGCAACGGTAATCGGATGTATAGAGTTGAAGTTAGACAATCCATTGTATAGACTTCAGTTAAGTGCATTAGCTGTACAGACTTCAATTAGAAGTTGCCCGATGTACAGACTTGAAGATAAGACTCCAATGTACAGACTTGCAAAAGCGAAGTCAATGCACAGACTTTGAAAGACTTGAACACTGCGATGTTCAGACTTTAGCAGTGTATAGACTTAGAGTGTAGCTAAAGCTTCGAGCGTAGGAATAGGCCAAAATGTATAGACTTTCAATGAAGGGCGTTGTGTAGACTTTGGAAAGTCTGAGCCAATGTACAGACTCTGCCTCAGCAATGAATAGGCAAAATGGATGTACAGACTTCAGGTGTGAAGACCTTTGTGCAGACTTTGGAGAACAGTTCAATGTATTGACTTAGCGTTGTATAGACTTGGCTTTGAACGCTTGAGCTGAAGACAATGATGTAATGTATAGACATGAAGAAACAGTGCACATTGTATAGACTTGAAGAAATAAGGCAACGTTGTATAGACTTGAAGATGAATGATCAGACACTGTATAGACTTCACAGTTCAACAGCCATTGTATGGACTTTGAAACAGTAAATGAATAAGTATGTACACTGAGTAGAAGAGGCAGGCTGTATAGACTTGGAGTTTAACATGCATGAAAACCAGTGTACAGACTTGCTATCCTCACAGCTGACGACTCCAGTGTATAGACTTGAAGGCCTGAAGGCGATGTGCATACTTGCTGAGTTGACACTGCAGCCCAATGAGTTGACGCTGCAACTGTGTAGACAGAGACAAAAATGACTGAAGAGTCGACGCATCAGCACAATGTGTTGACGCACTGCTGTGGAGACTGTGCAGACAGAGTTTAGACAGAATTAAATAAAGCATGTTATCTGACAGCCATATGGACTCCATTCACTTACATGATAAACATGAATTAATCGAGCATATAAAAGACACAGCAAGATGACTCACAGTGATTAACTCACATCAAAAGTCAATCATCAAAACCACCATTAAAACCATCATCAAAACCACATGGGCACAACAGCTCCATTCCCCCTGGTTATCATATATATGTCATGAATAGTTAGAAAGATTTAAAATGGTATTGTTATATGTAATTGCACCAACCTGTACAGTAGATTGCTCAACCTTGGCCACCCTCTCTTCTAACTCCTTCACTCGATTTTTCAATATATTGTTCTCAGCCTAGAAATTATGACATGTCCCCCATAAAGAAGAGGGAGTCGGGCCTATCCCTAAACCCCTGACATGGCCCGATTTATCCTCACCAAGAACTTACGCAAATATATCACCTTGGAAAGCAACTGGACGAGGACCAGTTGAGCTTGAAGCAACTTGAGACTGCTCTAGATCCTTCAACTTATCCTGCCAAAAAATAGTCAAAGCTCAATTATTCGACAGGGGGTAATGACTTATTTGTTATAGAAGGGTTTTCTTCCAAAACAATTTACTATGATAACAATACATTCCTCGTTGGCAGGCTTTCCATCTTTACGCACATGAGTAATTATGAATAGATCAGAGCAATCCAAAAAGTGTCATTTTTCTCGTACTAATGTATAAGAAAATGAATGGATTTGTTAGATACAACCCAAAAGAAAAAATAGAGAACTAAATTATTATATAACCTCCAACTTCTGGATATCTACAACTATCCTTGTGCTAGCATAATGGAGCCATTTTTGTTTGGCCTTATTCTCTTTATTAATCTAACTTTTTTTCTACAGTGAAGCTAGAATAAATTAGTCAGATGCAATAACAAATAATTGTAATTTTTAAGGATGGTTGAGAGTGAACTAACCGCCAATCTTCTACGCTCCATACTTTGACTACCTTTTTCCACTGCTCTAAGCTGATTATTTTGGCATCTGGATACTTTTGCTAGCTGGCTCTCAACTTTAGATTGATGTACTACTTACGGAGAGTGTATTTGAAGTATTTCCATTTTTGTGATAGATCTTTTAGGATCCATATCCTCCTCGTTTCATCAATGTCATATTTCCTCTACAATACAAATGGCAATAACTAATGATAAACACAAAATTAACAGAAGAATCATATAAGGCACTTAACAAAAGAAATAACAGGTTTCATATTACCTTTATGCAATCCCAAACATCATCTTTATTGGATTAGGGTATTTTCTTCCAATTTGGGTAAAAAATTGGCAACTTGTCTGCATTCTTAATTTCCCAAGGTGTCCAAGAAAGTTTTTAGAGAACGGTTGCCAGGGCCCACTAGCTGGCCAAGGTCATTCCACTCAACACAGATCAGCTTGTCACCCTCCATACCATGCACATCATGAGACGAGGTACCACCTCATTTTCTCCAAGCAACAATCTCCTCACTCCCATTACCATCATTTGAAGCACTGCCCTATTCATCCTCGACTTGGTCTTTTGGCTCCTGTACAACTTTCTCAACCGGTATGTCAGATTGTCAGTCTTCATGCTTTGTCTCACTTTCATTGCAATCATTTTCCTCTCTAGATCCTCTGCTAAAACCCCTAACTTTCTCTCCAAATGCATCGACACCCTCATAGGTAAAACAACTCTCATTCAACTGGAAATGCCAAGAAACATATACCATATATGTGAAAGATATGAACATAAACTAAAGTCAATTGGGATATGAAAACATATACAAAATATGAATAACCATCCAACATAAAGGGGGTTGGAGCCTCCTGCAGAATTAGATACATGTAGTATAGAACACAAACACCACATTTTGACCCATTTCTATGTTGTGGGACCTGTCAATCAATGTGTTAGATAACATTACTTACGATTTATAGAAGTATATGAACCAAACTATGACAGCCACATAAACCCTTGGAATCAGAAGGGGAATAGAATAGATCTCAGCATCTGACTCTTTCCTACCCTCAGCGCGAAATATTTCTAACACAAAACTGCACAAAAAAGGTGTTACTATTTAGAGCACTAGCATATAGTAGCATTAAACAAGAGAGATATAACATATATATCGTCGGATGTCAGGTTCCACTCTCTTCGGATTAGCATCTAACAAAAAATTCATAAGTAACATGCATGGTCCTACCGTGTCTCCAAAATTCTTATCAAAGTTATATAAAATGAGTAGATTCCAATGGTCCCTATATGAAAACTATCAGGATCCTACCCAACCAAATTGAGTGCTACCTATTTAAAAAAGGGTGATGAATTCACTTACCAACCAATGATTGGAATGAATGTATATGCCATTGAAAATATTTTTTTTGTTTCAACCAAAGCATCATCTTCTGTGGTGCACCACTTACGAACATGTTGAACCATAGACAATCTATATACATACACTTTGTCTTCTTCTCATTGGTTGTTTCCTCCCACATATACTTCGTCTGTAAGCTGTGTAATCAGCAGTTCAAGCTGTGAGACAGCGGCGAGGAGTGTTCCTCGGACAGCAAATTGTGAGGTTCAGCAGTTTGTAAGCTGTGTATGTGATCAGTGGAAGCCTCACTCGATCGAGTGAGGGGTGAATGTAGATCTCAGGATTGAGATCGAACCACCTTAAAATTTTCTTTGCAATGTGTGTGTGATTGTTTAGCTCTTCATTGATTCATCTAGATGTATGGCTAGGACCGCTTCTGTCTGGAATGTAATGTCTCTAATATTCCCATTCATATAATGTGCATGAGTCATCAACCAAAAGGTATATAGAAAGGCATGGCTGGAAAGATAGGTTAAGTCTATCCGGAATGCCACACCTTACGTGAGGAGATCCTAGATTAAACCTCCGTCTAGTACTGAATTTGGTTGCTATTTTTCTTCTGCAATTTTGTGTGGTAATTCATCTAGAATTGTCTTTAGCCTGAATTAGATATACTCTCTATCAATTAAGTTTCAATTGATTGCTCGTTTCACAACAGATTTTTCATTCTGCATTTATTCACTGTTGTAGAATTCAAATTTGGGTTAGATATATTCACCCCCCCTCTAGATCTATAGTTCATCCATTCTCGTCAGCCACAGCGGTCAAGGCGGGGCGACTGAGCTGGTGGTACCGCGATCATGAAGGGGGGGAGGGGGAGGGCGAGATGGAGCAGGGGAAGTGAGGCAAGGGTTTCGAGGACTAGCCGCGATGATAATGGGGGAGGAGGAGAAGAAGATAAAAAAAAAAGATTTTATTTTAAAAAAATAGAAAAAATATTTGTGGGCACAGTATCGTAACATATCATCGAAACATTGACACGGTGCATACCGGCTATACGGCGAACCTTGACGTGAGGTCATATTAAATTCCAGCCTATATATTACTACTTTTTATTTACGTACTTGACAACCAAGCCACTAAAAATTTAAGTATTTTTTACGTACATCTCTCTACAAATGATCGTATGTATATATAGACGTTTGATTTTTTACATATTGTCACAATATCTCTGTTATTATTAATATTATACCTTTCCATCAAAATGACGTTAAGTTCAAACGAAATATGTCAAGAAGATTCCATACATTTGAGCGAATTAGGGTGTATATGTGCAAAATTTTGATAAATTTAATTAAGTGACTGCATTTTAATTGGAGAGGTATAACTATAATTCTTTTTGAATATATTAAGGATATGCATGACAATATGTGAGATGTATCGTAGTTGGTAGGGTTATATATGTCAAAAATTCAAAATTTACCACACCAGAGCCGAGGGTTGTCGCATCGTCGGCACCCACCGTGCCGTTGCACCGATTGCGGCGTACCGTATCATACAATTCCGACGGATGAGCCATTTACACACGCACACAAAATAGACCATAAAAGTAGTTTTTATTTAAAAAAATAAGTATTTATATTATAAATAATAGTATTAGATTGAGGATATGTGGACGTATCGACATTTATCAATGTTTTGGCATGCACCAAGCATTGTGCTCTGAGTCGAGTTGAACAGCAATCTTTGCCGCTTGATTACGTGCGGCCGAGGGGGATTCATGTTGACGGGTTCACACACACACACACACACACACACACACACACACACACACACACACACACATATATATATATATATATATATATATACCTGAAGCTGATCACCTACCTGCTCAAGAATTCAAGAAGAAGAAAGGCGTACTGTACGCGTGTACAGTCTTTTGTTTCTTCCACGACTCATCACTACCCATATATATATATATATATATATATATATATATAGAGAGAGAGAGAGAGAGAGAAGAGTTGTCCATGTCGTCATCCACCAAACTTGAGGTGGATGCTGGGTCAATTATATTTCTCGGACCTTCATATATATATATATATATATATACACCTGAAGCTGATCACCTACCTGCTCGGGAATTCAAGAAGAAGAAAGGCGTACTGTACTCGTGTACAGTCTTTTGTTTCTTCCACGACTCATCACTACCCAAATATATATATATATATATATATATATATATATATATAGAGAGAGAGAGAGAGAGAGAGAGAGAAAAGAGTTGTCCATGTCGCCATCCACCAAACTCGAGGTGGATGCTGGGTCAATTATATTTCTCGGACCTTCCCTGAGTGGGGTCCCACGTGAAAGCTACTGCTCCATCTCTAGAATAATATCCCAGTTGACCTTGCATCTTTTCTTCTCTCTCCCTCTCTCCAATACACACAAGCTGTTTCAGTGCGTAGGTTTTGGTTGGTGAAGTGAGCTATCCATATTCCATGCATTGACGTTCCGACCCGCAGCTAGCTTCCACATGGGCCGAATGAAATAATTAATCTTTCACTCCCTATCAATCAATCAAGAAAGAGAATATGGCATATACATATATATAATATAATATAATATAATATAACAGCTGGTTAGGTTGGGTTTGGTACACCTCAAATGTCCAATGGACGTGCAGACTTCGATGACAAAATCCCGCTAATTAACCCATGCCTCCATATGTGACCAGCCATGATCCCACCTTCCAAGCACCATATATATATATATATATATATATATATATAGTCTCAAGTGGCCTCTTCTCTCACACGCCAAATTACGACACTGCCACATGTTTGGCACTCAACCGTCACCTCGATCGGTCCTGCTACGTACACAACCACACGTGCATGCCCACGCGCCCACACGTAGGCGGCCCGTGTGCCGAGCCGAGGGTACCAAGATGTCGTTTGAGACGTCTTCTGACGAAGTGAGCTCACCATTATGGCAAAGAGAATAAACGAGAATCCCAACTTGGAAGATAGGACCCCGATGTTAGGCACGTTACGTTATGGGGTTCTGGTGAGGCTCTATCGGATGTCATGTGCCAAGGTTCCTGTTGAGCGGAGGAAAACATGGGCATTATGTCGAACACCTGATTGATCCAGACTGGCCATTTTTGCAACCACGACCAAGCGCCGAGACGGCATGTTCTCCAATTTAGAAGCCCATGTTACTCTGCATCCCCGGCCGGTAGCGAGTAGATAGACAGATAGATGCTTCCCCAAAGTCTGGACTCCCCATCTGGGGCACAGCAACATCCCCCGATCAACTATTTGCGCCTCCGTTTGACGGTGAGATCCTCCTCTCCAACTTACAAAACGTGGATGAGTGTGTAACGACGTTAAGGAAATATAGTACCATTAAAATAAGAAACTGACGAGACAATTGTCAATGGATTTTTGGATTTTTCCCAATTAAGGCTTGTTGGGAAATAGAAGATAAAATAATTCATATCCGAAGATTCCGACGTTGCTGCTTCAACCATCCAAAAAGATTTAGATTGTGAGAGAATCTGTGATGGAAGTAACCGCGTAAACAGCCCCCTCACACCCACTAAATCGTCCATATTGAGATGACGAAAACTACCGCTAAAAATCCGGTAACTTTGAATATAAATGATTACTTATCCACGCCCATTCTTAAATAGATTATCTTACAGTTTTTTCTTTTTTTAAAAAAAAACTTTCCAATTAAGCTTGTGTTCCAAATCAAACAGGGTCATAATAATCAAGTAATCAACAACAGCAAACTGGGTCACCATAATTCTAACTAAGATGGACACTCCAAATTACTTTTACTTCTTGAGATGGGGAATAGTGAGGAACAGACGATTTTGCAGACACCATGCATCTGACGCGTTCCAGGAAGAGTAACATGGAAGTAACCCGAGATTGAACTCAAAAGTCAAACAATTACTTCAGAAAGGTACGCATCGACCAAGTATCCAAAAACCACGAGACAACAAATCTAACAGGGGAGAAGGCCGACGTGATGTCAGTTATGTGGAGAAGGTGCCAAGGACCTTCTAACTTTTTTTTTTATTTTCAATATATCACATCAATGCAACATCAAATCTGGCACAATTTTGTTCAGGGAGCATTAGCCAGTGATAATGGTCAGTACCAAGCATACAACCGTCAACGAGAATAAGAAAACCAAGCCCATTTTGGAAGTTGCCACAAAAGATTAACATGGTCATGAGATGAAAGGGTCAACTTAAAGAGACAAATTGTCTTTGAACCTGCGAAAGCACTGTGGAGTTTTAACAGAGTTGTACATTGTACCAAGTGGGAAAGAATAAGAACAAGAAACAGAAAGCCATGACATGACCAGTCTCCAAGCCAAAAGCCTGCAGCTGGCCACTCCACAAGGGCCACAAGGGCACAACTGAAAGCTAATTCCCTACTGGGTCATCACCCATTCCTTGTATAGAAAAGGATTCCTGAAACAGAACCTGTACAATACCGTCCCTTGAACATCTTCTGAGAGTTAAACAATAAGGAGCACCAAAATTAAGCTCCCCAGAATACTAAACCAGGTCACAACTGCATTCCCAGAGACACCCAAGATAATACAAACAGGCAAGGGCTGCAAGTCTCCAGAACAGAGAAGGTGGTGGGGTCTACTTGAGGACGGAAGCCAAAATAAACTAAGCAATGATACCTACTCTACAATTGTCCACCTCTTGTCGAGATTCCGACACAAATACACATCGAATGTTCTGGTTGCTGCCTGCATGCATCACAGGGAACAAAATGATTCAACTCTAGATGTTCTTAACCTGGAACTGATTCAGAATTCAGCTGCCCACCACCACTCGCACGAGCATTAAACCCAGCGGCTGGCATGGTAGACCTCTGTGCAAAATCTGCTAACATATTGCGTTGATGTTCATCTGTGTGTGGAAGGCTCGCACGTAACAGTTCTACTGGCATTTCCCTGCTAATAGCTCTTGCTACCTCGGATTTTGCAATGACAGTATTTGGTGCCTGCATAAGCAGTGAATGCATTATGGTGTCATATTTGCTCGAGCAGTACTTTGTCAAGAGCATAAAAAATGCATCGAAGGATGCCTGCCATAAGGATCGGATGGAGATGCTGTAGTTCATTGCAGCATGGGGACCTGTCAAAAGGTCTGTTGCTCTCTCAAGAACAGATTTTATGATAACTGATGCTCCATCACCAGCAGAACTTCCAAGGGGGCGTAGAGGTGGCTGCTCTGAGGAACACACTATAGCAGCCATACAGGCACTCAGTGCACTCAAATCCATGCCACTCACACATGAAGAAACTGTCCTCGCAAGATTCACTGTCGTTTCAGCTGCACTGGGATCTGATGATAAGCCACCAAATAGGAATCTAAGGTGACGGAAGACAGCCATACAGACTATTCGAGTAAGGTCACTCCCAGGGAAGAGAAGACGAAGATAGCGTGAGAGGAGCTTTCTCCCCTTCGGAAGAGAGACCAAACGCAAGAAAACAAGGTCATCATTTGGTCCCAGACCAACAGAATGGCCAGCCTTTCCTGGACCGAGTGGATCAACAAGCTGAAGAGATGCAGCTAGCCCTTCCAGTAACACATGCCGCTTCCGCCTTAGCTGGGATCCACCATCTTGGGGTTGGCTAAATTGCAGAAGCCGGTCAATGTCATCCACTTCGAGAAGAAGGCAAAGGCCATCTTCAATTGTGATCCTGGCAGCTAACATTGGCTCTTGCTCAAGGGGCCTCACAGAAGACTTCTGGTCTAGAACATTATCACCAGAAGCAGGTGGGTCAACCTCCAGAAGAGGACGAGGCCTACGGATGGAAGAGAATGAAAACCTTCCAAGAGCATCAACATGAAGATAAGCATGTGATTCATTATTCGCACGGGCCCGTGACGGCAGGTCATTTGAGAAATTTGGGCAGAAAGGGCGCTTTGGCCGCACTGCGGTAGATTTTTTAGCAAGACAAGCTTGGTGATAATAATCATCAATATATGGGTCACTGCTATGAGTGGCAGCATGTTGAATTCTCAAAATGCTCTCTATCTCTTCTGTAGACATGTACTTTGATCTGAATTGTGGCCGCCCACTGTCACTCTTCTGGCTGCTAGCGTCAGAACTTGGCTGAGAAAACCTGATACTTTGTCTTCCCCTTTGTGCTGGCTTTGGTCTCTGGTCTCTCAGATCAGCCATCCCAAACATCAGATCATGTTTGTTCATTATCTGAGAAGATGAAGGGTGTAGAATGATTGGTTGGGACTGCAGATGAGAAAAATGTGATAATGAAGGTTGAGCCGGACGCATTCTCCACTGCTGCTGCTGTGACAATAACTGTGAGGCCATCAAATCATTGAGATAAGGCAATTGTTGCCGGAGCAGGTTGGGCAAGAGATTTGAGTGTTCCCCAGAATACATGTTAGCCTGGTTCAGCAAATTTTGTTGTTGGTTCTCAAGGGAGAGACCTGAAGGGGTGAACTGAGCTATATTCCCACCATGGGAGAGTCCATGAGTAAGTCCTGCCAAATGAAGCTGAGATACATTTGTTGCAGAGAAAGGTAAGGGTCCACTAGATGTTCGAGAAGGAATACTTGAGTGGTGTGACTGATTGGGAGAAGCCTGAGACCGACCACCAGGTGGCGGGTAAGATGTGAAAGTTGATTTGGGTACCAGAACAGGTTCAACAGGACTGTGTGGCTGTTGTTGTTGCTGAGGATATGTGGATGTTCTGTACAATGGTCTGGATTCTGCAACACGAGCAGAAGAAGACTGAGGTTGTGACCACCATCGCTTGCCTTCTTGCACATTTTCAGCATCTAATATTTGCTGATCAAGCCACTTTGAGAAGTCTGCATCTTGTGACCAATCTGCAGTCGACGAACCTAAAAGGATCGCCATCAAAATTTGTTAATGTCATGAAAGAGAAAACAAATAAGTCCTCACAGAATAGAAAGAAAGAAAGTAGGTCATTTGCAGATAAGAGACATACAAAACAAAGATACAACAGAATGACAACAAAGACAAGCTGAAAGGAAGCTAAACTTAAAACATTGCAGAAGATAAAGCTGTTGCAGCAAAAATGCATTGGAAGTGGAACAGTTGCTCCAAAGCAAGCAGAAAACTGGGAAATTTCAGAGAGACTGTGCACCACAGAGAAGAGCACCCCGATCAAGTTATTAAACATCACATCCAGAGAATTCAATCAGCAAGGAAATGGTAACAACTCTGGTTCACCAGGCATCAAGGAACAATGCCACACGAAACAAAAGCTTACACTTTCTGGTCTTACATTTAGAACCAATGATTAAGTAATGCCACATCAAAGTTCATTTAGTTTGATCATTTATCATGTTTTCTACAGTTTTTATTGTCCTGAATGACATTTTTAAATTTGATTTCAAAGCATGACAAAAATACACTGATCCTCATAGAGCCTCACTTTCTCACATCATTTTTATTCTTAAATGTGCAATGACAAAGCTTCTCCATGTTAGCATCCTACTTTCATGTCACAGATTTGTAGCCTGCACATTTCCTGATGGTTTGAACATGCCTCAAAGAAACAGGGAAAAGAACTCAAGAGGCATCTGCTGCATATTGTATAAAAACAGGATGTAGGCCATCAGATCCACCTTCAAATCCAATAATGAGAGCACACATGTAGAATACAGATAGAGAGCTTTCATTAACACGAAATATTCAAAGAACAACAGCAAGATCAACATTTCTCCTTTTTTTGTGTAACCCAGAATCCAGCACAGTTGGGCTAAGACTGAGCCCTGGGCACCTGGCATCCCGGGTTTGAGGCTTAGTAGGGCCACAGTCAGGCATATTGTCTCTTTGCAACCACAGTAAAACCGGCAAAACAGGGTGTACAGTCAGAAACTGGGGAACCACACTCAAGGTAATTTTTCACACACCCCCATGCCTGTATTCGAAGATCAACAATTAATTACAAAAAAACAGATAAAAGTGTATGTTGAAAAAATAATTAAACAGCAATTTTCAAGAAATAAGTGCTATCACCACATGGATTTGTAAAGACAATTATAAACAATCAAATGAGACCCCAGAAATAACCACCATAATATAAATGGTTTTCGAGACTCGGACACATCTGAGCAACATGTGCCAGACCTAATGAAGCCTAAGCCCAGCCCGTGCAATTGCCAGACCAGATTAAACAATGGGTGCCTTTTTACATCCCAGGCCCTGTAAAACATGGGCTGAGGCAAACAGGCCAGGATGTTGAAAGGGAAGATCAATAAAAGGTAAGTATGGCTTTATTGCATGAAGCAAGTAAAATTTTAGTGGCTTAAATAAGAATGCTAAGGTGAATGTGAGGGAAGAGTCGAGAAGAGGTAGTACATAGAGAAGAGGTAGTACATAAAATGACTCTTATTAGAGAGATTGTGGGGGAAGCAATATATAGCAAATAAAGTCTTTCAAAACTATTTGAGACGGCTCTAATATGCCCAAAGAAGATGAGCATGAGCACTTGTTAAGAGATATCATTATCATTTCCGGAAAAAAAATATAGGGGAGAAAAAAACCAGATAGAACTTAAATGGAGGTGGTGAGAAAAATGAAATATAAATGTTGAATAAAAAGTGGGGGATTTTAAAAATAATCCCTGTAATCTAGTCTAAATCCAAATAAATCCCTGTAATCTTCATAATATCAAAAACTCCAATTTTGATTCCATTCTCAAATAAGTTCCTTACACACACACACACACCCACACACCAGGGAGGGGAAGGGCAGGAAGGGGGGTTCCCTCTCGGGTACAGGCGGCAAGAGAGTCGCAGGGTAGAGAGAGAGAGAGTCACAAGGTGGAGAGATGGAGAGCGATAGTTGCGGGGTGGGGAAGAGAGAGAATCTCAAGGAGGAAGAGAAAAACACCCCCCATACCGGCAGACGGTGGTGAACGGGAGAGCAGGAAAGGGGGCTTCCCTCTCAGGTACAGGTGGGGAGAGAGTCGCGGGGTAGAGAGAGTGGCGGTGTGGGGGAGAGAGAATCTCAAGGAGGAAGAGAAACACACGCACACACACATACACAGAGAGATCGTTGGGGGGGAGAGAGAGAGAATCAGGGTCAAATGGGGGGTTTCCCCCTCAGAGAGGGGGAGAGCCAGAAGGAAGGGGGTTCCCTCTCTGGTACAGGTGGGGAGAGTCATAAGAGAGAGTGTCGGGGTCTCCCCCTCCGGCACCGGAGAGAGAGAAAGAGCTCTGCAGCATTGGAGAGAGGGAGAGAAAGAAAGGTGGGGGAGGAGAGAGAAGGGAGGGAAGAAATAATCTTAATGTTTTAATGGTAATTAGGTCTTTTTACATTTGAGGTAAGAAATATTCCTTAAAAAATACCATTTTCAAATGTCCCTTAACTGCAGGGAGAAATGTTAGAAAGGCAATTGATTTTAAGGAGTTTTTTAATATTATAAAGATTACAGGGATTTATTTGGAATTAAACTAAATTACAGGCTTTGCAAAAATCCCACTTTTATGGTACAAGATAAAAGTGTACAATAACAATGATCATAACCTTGTTGAGAGGACTTATAAGCATGCCTCTACATTATTCTATCCAACTCCACAATAATTGCCACAACAGTCAACACCACAGCCTTCAGTCATGTGAGTGCACAAGAGGCTTGCCTCACCTTTAGTGCCACTGAGACCACTTGTCTCTCTGGCTGCGTCAGCTCCTCCCACACCTTTGGAATATACTAGCTGACACAGAACACCATGCAGTCCACCATGCCCAGGAAAATAATTATTTGCGCCACATCTACTTGGATTCCTCATACTCAAGTTCGAGGTTATGTTTAACTTAAAAGCCATTGAGGCTGAACCCTGATACCAAAATATAGTAGTCTGGGAACATCCTCTCCATGTCCCATCCTTAAGAAACTCTCATCTCCTTTGATGCCAACTTTTCGTCCCCTTGCTATCAAATTTCACCCTTGTTACGCATCCTGCAATGAGGATATGGGTTACCACAACCGCTCTATCCAAATCAAACCCTCAAGACCATTATCTTCCAATGGCTGGTCTTCCACATACCAACCACGGATGCCCAATCTACAAGGTACAGCCCCAAAAATCTTGAGACAGTCCATCCAAATCACGAGCCACAAACTGTTCCCTGCCTCTGCTATAAAATCATACGAGTAGCTTCAAATTGAGTGCAACTCCATGCACTCAGCCTTCCCCTTTCCATTGACCCATTCCAAGTCAGCCCAATTTTACTTAACCACCGCTCCCCCCCTAAAACTATGTACACTCCCACCCAAAAGATCAACAAGAAGGTGCCTGACAAAATTCCATCCTCCCCCGAAACCTTTTTTTTGAGAAGTGGATGGTACCACAATTGTATTAACCGTAAAAAAGTAAATGGGATGTACAAGTATAAACAATCAGCTCCCAAAAAAATCTCTATACAAATAACTCCACACTGAGGTGATGTGTCCCTCTCTATCCCCCAAACAAAGTGAAAAGAGGAGTTGTGTGACCCCACTTTACATAAATATTTAGCCCATTCCCTCACTCTCTCACAAACAAAAGAGACAAGTCTATCCTCAATTCTTGCTTCGCCTCTAAAGATTGTGTTGTTTCTCTCACCCCACAATGCCTATAATGTAGCATAGAGAATGAGCCACCAGATGAGTTTGTCCCCCTTCAAGTTCCACTTCTTGTGCCATTTGACAAGGAGTTTGTGCACATTCTCATATAGGCCAAATGGTGTAGTGGATCCTATCAGCAATTGGCCCATACCTCCCTAATGAAAGAGCATCCGGTGAATAGGTGATTTAAATTTTCCTCAATCTCCTCACATAAATAGCAAATGGCGGATATATCCTGTACAAAAAAGGCAATCCAATCACATGTCGACAACCAGCCATGTGATATCCTCCATATCAATAGCTTCACCTTCAACCCTTCAACAGACTCTTAGGAGTCCAAATATGTGGTGCAAACTGATGGCGCATTCCCCCATCTAATATGAGTGAGTATGCAGACCTGACTGAGAAGCAACCCTCCTCCTCCCACCTCCATCAGCTGTGCTTTCCACCAATTTGTAGTTTAGGACGAAAGAGAGGAGTCCCTCCAACTGATCCATCTCCTCGGGCGTAAGATTCCGTCTGAAATTGGACACCCATGTCCCCCTAGAGAGGTGTCCAATATGTGAGCACCAATGTCGTGGGTGCAGTCGAAATAGCAAATAATTTTAAGAAGGTTTTCTCTAGGGTGAAATCCCCGCACCATCTGTCCTTCCAAGACAGACACTTTTGTCCATTGCCAACCGGACCCGAACACTCGATTTGATGATGTCACAACACTGAAAGACGTCTTTCCAAATGGGCGAGACATTGTGTAGAGATGTCAAAGTCAAGTCCCCATCTTTGGCCCTGCTATAGTATCTCTGCCTGACAAGTTGCAGCCATAGCTCACTATCTTTAGCACCTATCCTCCACAACTATTTACATAACAGTGCCAAGTTGAAGTCTCTAATGTTCTTGATGCCCGCACCTCCTATTTCCTTGCTCTTGCAAACTCTGCCCCATGAGACGTCATGCCAACCCTGCAATTATCTCCACTACCATGCCAAAAGAATCTTGTTTGAATAGACTCCAAATTCTTGGCCATGGTTTTTGTGATTCTGAAAATAAAGAGATAGTAAGTAGGAAGGTTGTCGAACACTAATTTGCATAACACCATTCTCCCCCCATATGAGAGGAGCCTCGCCTTCCAACCTACTAATCTGAAGTCATACCTCTGCACCACCACCTACCAATCACTACAATATAAGGCCCTTGGAGACAATGGTAGGCCAAGATAGAAGAAAAGGAAGTCTCCTATCTGACAACCCAGTATTAATGTTGCTCTCTTGAGAGACCTCTCATCTATGTTGACCCCAGCAATTCGACTTTTGCTAAAGTTCACCTTTGGTCCATTGATTTCCTATAACAACTCATGGCGACATATAGTTGGCTCTCCTCATCTGTTAAGAAAAGAATGGTATCATCAGTGTATTACAAATAGTTGATGCCAACACTATTGGGCCCTACTTGGAAGCCTCTGATCAGTCTTACCAATTCAACCCACATCCACATTCTGCTCAGTATCTGTGCCACTAAGACAAACATGAGGGGGAACATAGAGTCACCTTGGCAGAGCCCTCTGTCACTGTGAAAAGAAGTAGCGGGCTGCCCATTGACAAGGACAGCAAACGAGGCGAAAGAGATAGATGCCCGGATCCACCCAATCCACCTCTAGTGAAAGCCCATCATCTTAGCTAGGGTCTCTAACAGGCATTGCCAATTAACATTGTCGTACGCTTTCTTAAAATCTAACTTCAACATCACTCCTCTCTTCCTCTAGGTCTTCATTACATGCAAGCACTTATGAGCAACAAGGACGTTTTCCTATATGTGTTTTCCCCTGATGAAAGTCCCTTGGTGTTCACTAACCACTCTGCTAATCACCCTATCTAGTCTTATGGTCAACAACTTAATGATAATCTTGTGTGTACTATTCAACAAACTGATGGATCTATAACTCGAGAAGCCCTGTGCCCCTTGATTATTTGGGATAAAGACCAAGAGGGTTTTATTAATGGCCCCTCAAGTGAACCCTACCTTCCTAAAATTCTAGTAATGCCCAGACTATATCCTTCTTGATTATCCCAACACCTCTGGAAGAAGACCATAGGAAAGCCATCTAAGCTCAATGTTGTCCCCTCAAGGGACAAAACTACTTGTCTAACCTCCTCCTCCGTGAAGGGCTAGAAAGAGCCTCACTTTCTACAGTAGAGAGTTGAGGAAGAAGGTCATTTGCAATCCCAAGTCTGCAGTCTGCACACCTGATCTTCAGTGAAGAGTTTAGAGTAGAATTCCTTGACACACATCCTGATCTCCTCCTCCCTTGTGAACCTTGATGGAAACTATGTGGTTGATTCTCCTCCCCGAGACAATCACCTAAAAGTAAGCAGTTCCTGTCACCTTCCTTGAGTCATTTCTCCCTTGATTTATACTTCCAATAGATTTATTCTCTTGTGAGGATCTCTTCAAACTCTGCCCTAAGTGTATCCCTGCGCAACCTAACAGATCCATCAAACAACCATGCCTCCTCCAAGTAGTCTAGACCTTCTAGTTGTTGTACAATCTTATCTTTTGCCAGTCTAATAGGTAGGGTTTTGTAAGCACCCCAATATTTAATCACCTGGGCCCGATGCTTAAGTTTTTGAAATAACGTGGCCATGGAAGAGTGATCCGACCTCTGTACACACCAAGCCCTCCTGACTATCTCCATGAAGTATGTCTCCTTGAACCAGAACCTTTCAAACTTGAAACCTTATCTCCCATCCTGCCTGCAGCAGGTCTTCATTAGAATAGGTTAGTGATCCAATATCGACCTAGCCAAACAAGATGCTTGCACATGAAGGAAGTGATCTTCCCAATCAAGCAAAACTAGGAACCTATCCAACCTAGAGCATGCCGATGCCACCCTCATATAAGACCAGGTGAATTGAGCACTCACCAGACCAATGTCGATCAAAGCTACCTCCTCTATGAACTCACAAAAGTCCTCCATTTCCCCGTATAGGGGTTGTCTCCCGTCCTCTCCCAAGCTAATGTAACCTCCCACACACCAGGGCCGACCAGAGCTTCGATGATATAGGAGCAGCTCATCTCATAATGATCTCTTTCCCTCCCTAGTTTGGGGACCATAGATCCCCGAGAAGTCCCACAAGAAGTCATCCCTCACGCTGTGAAAGTAAAAGGAGGTAGCCCCCCGACTAACCTTTTTATCCTCCACCTCTTCAACCTCAAACTGGTTCCACAAAATCATGATACCTCATGATCGACTCCTCGTCCCCATCACACTTAGTCTCTTTGTTTTCGATAGGTATCACACTTAATCTCTTGTAGGCACAAGATATCAATCTTGTATCTTCTTACCAACTCTTTCACCACCCTCCTCTTCTCGCCCTCACAAATCCCTCTCACCTTCTATGAGACAATCCTCATAAGGGCAACATTATGTTTCTCCCTCCCTCCTCTGGACCAGTTCCGCTCTCCTCTCCCTGCTCGGCCCCCCTTACTGTCTTATCTGTGAATTTCACCCCTTCACCTCCCTAGCCATGCTGATCAGTCACCTCTTTTGGACCTTGATGAAAACCCCCCTCAAATAAAACCCCCAACTTGTCCACCAACTCCCTCATCTGTGCCTCGATCATCTTCTCCACCACCCCCATCAACTCCCTCACCTCCTCCATTCTGAGCCTGCCTCTCTCTTCAGCTCCTTCAAAGTTACCCTCCTCCAACCCGGTCGCCTCTCCAGGCGTGTCCAGAAAAGTCTCCTCATCTCCGAGTAGTAGCACCCCCCCCACTACTTTCAGCATCATCACGCCAAGCGGCTCACACCTGAGTGGTGCCGCTGTTGTAGCAACCCGGACAAATTATAAGAACAAATTCCCTAAATAAACAAATTCTCTAAAATAAACACCCCACTTACAGGCCTTAACCATTACACAATCTCAAGTAAAAGCCTTTAATGGGCCTCACACAAAAGGATAAATGGGCTTAGGGGTACCTTTATAAATATAACAAATTATATGGCTCTTTACCAACCACAAACTAAACCCTCCTACATTCGTTCAGAGGTCGCATGGGGTAGGAAATTGAAACCCAATAGGAATTGGCTTCGAACGTAGTTAAGAAGGTGGCTGCGGTTTGGAAATTTGGAATCAAGGAAATATTGGTACCAACAGGATTCTTCATGAGGGAATTTAATTCCCGATAGGAACGTAAACCTCAAAACCATTATAAATAAACCTTCGTAGAGCCGGCCATAGCTGTTGCTCGTATTATTTTTTCACACCATCGTCGTCCTCTGCTACCGCTCGTGGGAAGGAGTCCTGCATCTCCCACGGTCACCTTGACGTGAAGAAGTTGCTGCTTCTTCCTCTTCCTTTCTTCTGGTTTTCCTCTGCTGCCTTTCTACCGACGAGCAAGGAGGAGAATTTGCTTCTCCTTCCTACGTGGTCTTGCTGCGGCTGAGAGAAGGAGTTGCCGTTCTTCTTACCACTGTTGCGAGCTGCAGTTGCTCTTATTATCTTCTCCTTCAGCCGTGCTATCACGACGGAAGATCTTCTCCCTGCTGTGCAGTTGCTGCAGTTGCCATTGTTATTTGCTACTGCTGTTCCTATCTTTCTTCTCCGTTTTCCACGATCTGTCATCAACCAATTCATCACCAGCAGGTAGGTGTTCTCAAGTACAAAGCCCAACAAGTTAACTAGAATGTAAAGCATGCATATAAGCCTTGTAGCATTAATTCCATGGTTACAGTCTCGAGTTTTCTGAGTCTCAGTAAAGAGCGACCATCACTTGGGCGCTATTTTATATGAGCAACAATGTACACGGTCGCTATAACCCTAAGTAATTAATAAATACTCCATGTAAAAAAATTAATAACTATGTAACCCGATGTCTCAATTAATGCATGAGCATAGTTCTGGAATCCTTGTAATATTCTCTTACTATCCATATCTTCATTTTGATAAAATTCCTTTTAATTAATAAAATGCTACTGTTCATGTCCAAATTGTTCTGACAAGAACAGTACCATTTGCAAGTCGCTATTCAAGAAGAGCGCCCCTCACCAAGGCGCTATATTATAAAATATATATATATATATATATATATATATATATGTAAGGAAAGTCATCTGTCACTTAGATCGGTAACTTAGGTAGTTAAGCTTAAGTTAATATTAATTAAGCTGTGCATGCATGTATAAACCGTTTTCACGTTATTATATTAATGTGAAAGTTAACACATGGTTAAAGATTTATAATCATGTAAATTTATGTCAAAAATTTCTACTAAATATATTTTCGAAATCTTCACATTTTACTCTTAATTTTCATATATTTAAAATTTTGAAAGTGGCATTGTTCATATCTTGAATGAATAGTAAACACCAAATTGAAGAATGAGCGACAACGTGAGTTGTCGCCAATTCTTATAAATATATATATATATACATATATATATATATAATGTAATGCTCATTAAATACTTCTTACACTCATCTTTGGAAATTTATATCTATGAAGCCATACAACCTAAAATTGTGATAGGCATATTTTTGGAACCTCCATCTTATTCTCCTAATTTTCATATAATTAGATCCATGAAAAATTGTTAATTTAAAAGTGACTCCGTTTATTCGGTTAAAATCCCGCATGAACTTCAAGAATTTTTATCTTATAGATCATATAGAATAAAATTATGATATTACATGGTTAAGATCCTTATATTTTTCTCTTATTTTTCACATAATTTAATTTATAAAATTCCTAATGGACAAAAGATGACAGTATTCACTTGTAACATGTTAAAGAAATAACGACAAAGTGCATTGTCGTTAATTCTTGAAGATTTTTCCATAAACCCTGTGAAACCCCAAATTACTTATATACCATGTATATATTTCTCTTTTATCTATATCTATTAGAACCTTATATGTATAGCCTTGTTCCATCAAAATAAACATATAGTGTAATAAAATGTATCTTTTTAAAGGGACATCATTTTCTCAATTATTAGTAAAATAATAAATTGACATCATATTAGTTAAATGCTATTTATTTTAAATTATTAAATTAATAGAAGTAAAACATGAAATTAACGCCTTCTTAAATAGACACACATTCTTGTTCATGAAAAAATCAAAGAATTAACATCATGACTTAGTATAATTTTATTTTAATTATGGTAAATTCTAGAAATTTGTTCCTCTCTAAGGAGACGCAAATTAATGTACGTAAATTTTGTATCTCGTAGTTTCATCGAGTTTTGGCCCATATCGCGGGTCTCTTGGCACTCGTATCCCAGTCCGTGGATAGAGTCCTTGTTTTATTTTCTATCGATTACACACTCAACTCTCGGTGATGATTGAACCCTCTGCGGGATATTCCTTCCTTCGGACTGACGATTTCATCATAGAGACCTCCGTAAGTCTACGCGAAGCCTTGGATTCCATCAAGGCCGCCGAGCAGGTTGTACCCTAAAAACACATGACATCGTGTTCTGTCACGTCACTCTGAAGAAACGTGATGCATTAGCCCTCTTAGAGCGCTGTTCTGGCCTCTATGAGAAGTGTTCTGTCTGTCGATAATTAACGACATTTAGCTGGGCGCCATAAGGAATTGGCGACCTTCTCGGTGCCATTATTTACTTAAATAACGACCAAGGTCTGGGCGCTATTCCTTCTAGCTTGTTCTGTTCACAGAAATAAGACGACCATTCGTATGGGCGCTAATTTCTGAAATCACGGCATCCTGATGGGAGCCATTTACCCAGTTTCATGACATGTCTTGATTTTCGTAATGATTAACGAGGAGTCATACTGGTTCAAAGTTCTGTCCTTGAATTCCTTCGTTGATGAAGTCTACCTTATCATCCTATAATGGTTATTCCTTGGATCTCTATATTGGCTATAACTATAGTGGATGTCTAATTATATACATGACCCAATGCCTATATGCGTAGGGCCCGATCTGGTCCTGGGAGGAGCACCTGAAAGTACTTGTGTCCATGGGAGCTATATTGATCACGGTGTGGCATTGTACCGAAGTGCATGACTTGCTAGATTGACATTCCACGACTCGTAATTGACTTGACATGACATGTCTTGCGTGGCCCGGAATGGATATTTATTTGCTTGATAACTTGATAGCCAATTCACATGACATGACTTGATATGTTTACATGCTTGACCCTCTTGAAATATAAATCTTGCTAGATCATTCTATTATCTCTTACAACTCTCTCTCTAGCCGACCCCAATTAATTGGGATAAGGCTCTGATGATGATGATGATGATGATGATGATGATGATGATGATGATGATGATGAACTCTCTCTCTCTCGTCGTTTTCATGCATACATGCTTAGCTATACTTACATTCATGTAACATGTAACTACTTTCAGCAAGCTAGTACTTGAGACATAATTCCTACTGAGCGTTCGCTCACCTAGTGTTTTTCCCATATTTTTCAGGTAATTCCGATGACGAGCATCACTCGGAAGAGAACGGTCAAGAGTGAAGAGCTTAGAGCTATCTAGTTTTAGAAGCGTCCAACTATCCGTGTCTTTTATTGAGTCCATCATTGTACTTTTCCTTTTATTGAGTCAGAGTTGTCCTTTAGCATTTTCTTTATCAAAAGTTATGTAAATGAATTTACATCGAAGGTTATTATGAATAAGGGATTTAGTTTATCTCTACTTTTGCGCACTCTGTCTATGTGTCGAATACACTTATGCTCTGATTGACATGAATAATATAACTCGTCACGCATATCGAGTTCCTTTCGCATTCGGGGCATGACAATTTTTGTGGTATGAGAGCCTAGGATATTCAATTCCTAGGAAACCAAGTCCAAGGATAGGTTTAAACCTTTACCCGGTGAGTTTGGGTAGAACCAAGGGTTAAGCAAACTTAGGGACTTAGACTCTTGGTTAATCACGTATTAATATAGTTATTTAAATCTTGTAGGACTATGGCCACTGAACGTGCTCAATGGCGCGATATGCAACGTACCGTGCAAGGCCTTACCCAAACGCTACAACAGGTAACACAGGGTGGAGCTAATCGTGGAGCCGGAGATCTCCACCGTAGTTTTCGCAATATGAACCCTCCAAAGTTCATTGGCTCGACGGACCCTGATGATGCCGAGCACTGGATTAGGGAAGTAGAAAGGATATTCCGTGTTATGCAATGCACGGACGAAGAGAAAGTACTATTGGCAACCTTTCAGTTAGAAAGGGACGCCCGTTTCTGGTGGGAGTCCGTAGAAGCTACAATGGCACACGATCATATTACATGGGCGGAATTCGTTGAGCATTTTAACAACAAATATTTTTCCGACCGTGTCCAAGAGAAGGCTACGGAGTTTGCAGCATTGAAACAAAGGACCTTATCCGTGGCCGAGTACGAGACCCAATTCTCCCGTCTGTCAAGGTATGCACCACATCTAGTGCATACGAAAAAGATGAAGGCGAGAAGATTCCTTAATGAGCTTCAACCTCAATATATAACCCAACTGGTGCCAATGGACATTCAGATCTATGCAGAGATGGTGCGAAGAGCCCAGTAGCTGGAAGATGCCACGGAACTGTCTGACCGAATCCGTGGCAAGGACAAGAAGGAACATGTTAGCAGCTCCGGCACTTTTAAGTCGACCTTTAACAAGAAGAGAGCTAGCAATGGAGGAGATTCCTCCCAAGAGAAGAAGCTTAAGAAGAATAACAAGCCTTTCTCCATCACTACCACAAACACTGGGACAAGACCGGCCATAGGGCCGAAGAATGCTGGAGGAGACTGGGAGCTTATCTCCGTTGCGGGAGTCGTGATCACCGAATTCCCGACTGCCCCCTACTAAACGAACAAGCCGGAGACGAGAAGCGCCCGGTGAAGAAACAAACACGTCTCCAAGTGCTTCAGGAGGCGGAACAAGATGAAGGCGGACTAGTGGAAGGTACACTAAAGATTTGTTCCAAGTCTGCACATGTCTTGTTTGATACCAGTGCATCGCATTCTTTTGTTTCCAAGAAGTTTGCCGATCCATTACCTATGGAACCCGAATGGATAGACCTAGTAATCTCAACCCCTCTCGGAAAAGAATCCGAACTCTCACACCATTATTCGAACCGTGAAGTCATGGTGAAAGGGAAAAATCTACCAGCAGATTTAATATGCCTAGACTTGAAAGGGTATGACGTTATACTAGGAGTCGATTGACTATCCACACACAAGACAGTTGTTGATTGTCGTGAAGGCAAGGTAACTTTTAAGGAGTTTCCGGAACTTGTCTACACTAGCCCTAAGAGTCGGAACAAGAAGCCACCTGAGAGAAAAGAATCCATGAAGAAGAGATTCCCAAACTTATTTTAATGGTATATGCTCTGCACCCTCCATGACTATATGAGATTGAATTTGGGGACCAAATTATTTTAAGTAGGGGAGGGTGTAGCAACCCGGACAAATTATAAGAACAAATTCCCTAAATAAACAAATTCTCTAAAATAAACACCCCACTTACAGGCCTTAACCATTACACAATCTCAAGTAAAAGCCTTTAATGGGCCTCACACACAAAAGGATAAATGGGCTTAGGGGTACCTTTATAAATATAACAAATTATATGGCTCTTTACCAACCACAAACTAAACCCTCCTAAATTCGTTCGGAGGTCGCATGGGGTAGGAAATTGAAACCCAATAGGAATTGACTTCGAACGTAGTTAAGAAGGTGGCTGCGGTTTGGAAATTTGGAATCAGGGAAATATTGATACCAACAGGATTCTTCATGAGGGAATTTAATTCCCAATAGGAACGTAAACCTCAAAACCATTATAAATAAACCTTCGTAGAGCCGGCCATAGCTGTTGCTCGTATTATTTTTTCACACCATCGTCGTCCTCTACTACCGCTCGTGGGGAAGGAGTCCTGCATCTCCCACGGTCACCTTGACGTGAAGAAGCTACTGCTGCTTCTTCCTCTTCCTTTCTTCTGGTTTTCCTCTACTGCCTTTCTACCGACGAGCAAGGAGGAGAACTTGCTTCTCCTTCCTACGTGGTCTTGCTGCAGCTGAGAGGAGGAGCTGTCGTTCTTCTTACCACTGCTGCGAGCTGCAGTTGCTCTTATTATCTTCTCCTTCAGCCGTGCTATCACGACGGAAGATCTTCTCCCTGCTATGCAGTTGCTGTAATTGCCGTTGTTATTTGCTGCTGTTGTTCCTATCTTTCTTCTCCGTTTTCCACGATCTGTCATCAACCAATTCATCACCAACAGGTAGGTGTTCTCAAGTACAAAGCCCAACAAGTTAACTAGAATGTAAAGCATGCATATAAGCCTTGTAGCATTGATTCCATGGTTATAGTCTCGAGTTTTCTGAGTCTCAGTAAAGAGCGACCATCACTTGGGCGCTATTTTATATGAGCGACCCTATACACGATAGCTATAACCCTAAGTAATTAATAAATACTCCATGTAAAAAAATTAATAACTATGTAACCCGATGTCTCAATTAATGCATGAGCATAGTTCTGGAATCCTTGTAATATTCTCTTATATCCATATCTTCATTTTGATAAAATTCCTTTTAATTAATAAAATGCTATTGTTCATGTCCAAATTGGTCTGACAAGAACAGCGACCGTTTGTAAGTCACTATTCAAGAAGAGCGCCCCTCACCAAGGCGCTATATATATATATATATATATATATATATATGTGTGTGTGTGTGTGTAAGGAAAGTCATCTGTCACTTAGATCGGTCACTTAGGTAGTGAAGCTTAAGTTAATATTAATTAAGCTGTGCATGCATGTATAAACCGTTTTCACGTTATTATATTAATGTGAAAGTTAACACATGGTTAAAGATTTATAAACATGCAAATTTATGTCAAAAATTTCTACTAAATATATTTTCAAAATCTTCACATTTTACTCTTAATTTTCATATATTTAAAAATTTGAAAGTGGCATTGTTCATATCTTGAATGAACAGTAAACACCAAATTGAAGAATGAGCGACAACGTGAGTTGTTGCCAATTCTTATAAATATATATATATATATATACATATATATATATATATAATGTAATACTTATTAAATACTTCTTACACTCATCTTTGGAAATTTATATCTATGAAGCCATACAATCTAAAATTGTGATAGGCATATTTTTGGAACCTCCATCTTATTCTCCTAATTTTCATATAATTAGATCCATGAAAAATTGTTAATTTAAAAGTGACTCCGTTTACTCGGTTAAAATCCCGCATGAACTTCAAGGATTTTTATCTTATAGATCAGATAGAATTAAATTATGATATTACATGGTTAAGATCCTTATATTTTTCTCTTATTTTTTATATAATTTAATTTATAAAATTCCTAATAGACAAAAGGTGACACTATTCACTTGTAACATGTTAAAGAAATAACGACAAAGTGCATTGTCGTTAATTCTTGAAGATTTTTCCATAAACCCTGTGAAACCCCAAATTACTTATATACCATGTATATATATCTCTTTTATCTATATCTATTAGAACCTTATATGTATAGTCTTGTTCCATCAAAATAAACATATAGTGTAATAAAATGTGTCTTTTTAAAGGGACATCATTTTCTCAATTAGTAGTAAAATAATAAATTGACGTCATATTATAGAAATGCTATTTATTTTAAATTATGAAATTAATAGAAGTAAAACATGAAATTAACGCCTTCTTAAATAGAGACACATTCTTGTTCATGAAAAAATCAAAGAATTAACATCGTGACTTAGTGAAATGACGCCTCCATCTATGGACACCGATTAATATAATTTTATTTTAATTATGGTAAATTCTAGAAATTTGTTCCTCTCTAAGGAGACGCAAATTAATGTACGTAAATTTTGTATCTCGTAGTTTCATCGAGTTTTGGCCCATATCGCGGGTCTCTTGGCACTCGTATCCCAGTCCGTGGATAGAGTCCCTGTTTTATTTTCTATCGATTACACACTCAACTCTCGGTGATGATTGAACCCTCCGCGGGATATTCCTTCCTTCGGACTGACGATTTCACCATAGAGACCTCCGTAAGTCTATGCGAAGCCTTGGATTCTCTCAAGGCCGCCGAGCAGGTTGTACCCTAAAAACACATGACATCGTGTTCTGTCACGTCACTCTGAAGAAACGTGATGCATTAACCCTCTTAGAGCGCTGTTCTGGCCTCTATGAGAAGTGTTCTGTCTGTCGATAATTAACGACATTTAGCCGGGTGCCATAAGGAATTGGCGACCTTCTCGGTGCCATTATTTACCTAAATAACGACCAAGGTCTGGGCGCTATTCCTTCTAGCTTGTTCTGTTCACAGAAATAAGGCGACCATTCGTATGGGCGCTAATTTCTGAAATCACGGCATCCTGATGGGAGCCATTTACCCAGTTTCATGACATGTCTTGATTTTCGTAATGATTCACGAGGAGTCATACTGGTTCAAAGTTCTGTCCTTGAATTCCTTCGTTGATGAAGTCTACCTTATCATCCTATAATGGTTATTCCTTGGATCTCTATATTGGCTATAACTATAGTGGATGTCTAATTATATACATGACACAATGCCTGCGCATATAGGGCCCGATCTGGTCCTGGGAGGAGCACCTGAAAGTACTTGTGTCCATGGGAGCTATATTGATCACGGTGTGACATTGCACCGAAGTGCATGACTTGCTAGATTGACATTCCACGACTCGTAATTGACTTGACATGACATGTCTTGCGTGGCGCGGAACGGATATTTATTTGCTTGATAACTTGATAGCCAATTCACATGACATGACTTGATATGTTTACATGCTTGACCCTCTTGAAATATAAATCTTGCTAGATCATTCTATTATCTCTTACAACTCTCTCTCTCTCGTCGTTTTCATGCATACATGCTTAGCTATACTTGCATTCATGTAACATGTAACTACTTTCAGCAAGCTAGTACTTGAGGCATAATTCCTACTGAGCGTTCGCTCACCTAGTGTTTTTCCCATATTTTTCAGGTAATTCCGATGACGAGCATCACTCGGAAGGGAACGGTCAAGAGTGAAGAGCTTAGAGCTATCCAGTTTTAGAAGCGTCCAACTATCCGTGTCTTTTATTGAGTCCATCATTGTACTTTTCCTTTTATTGAGTCAGAGTTGTCCTTTAGCATTTTCTTTATCAAAAGTTATGTAAAGGAATTTACATTGAAAGTTATTATGAATAAAGGATTTGGTTTATCTCTACTTTTGCACACTCTGTCTATGTGTCGAATACACTTATGCTCTGATTGACATGAATGATATAACTCGTCACGCATATCGGGTTCCTTCCGCGCTCGGGGTGTGACAGCTACAATCCTGTCACCGTTGGCCTCCGGGTCCTCACCGTCACACCTAGCCGCCTCCAGCAGTAGTGCCCAGGGCAGCAAGCCGGATAGTGGTTCAGCTCGGAGGAGGTCGTCGTGGAGGGCGCTTGGGTACTGGCTGAACAGGGTCAATTGGCCTCCAACATGCAGGCAGGGATCTGTTCTTGCGGCAGCGTCTTCCAAGGAGAGGTCGGTGTAGCCTAGGTGGAGTCTCAACTGACTGCCCGCCGAACAGTGCACCCACTGCAGATGAGAAACAGTCGACTGGCCCTCTTTGCAGAGCACAGGAGCCTTTTCCGCTGGCCGGGAAGGAAACCTGCAACCAGATCTGACCCGGTGGAGCCCCCCCAGAGCCTCAGCTTCATCTTCCTCAACTACTATCCAATCGCCAGAGAAGCCTCCTGCCCCAGATGAGGGAGGGCCTCCAGTAACCCTTCCGACATCAGTGGAGGCCGGCACGTCACCCCCTTCGCGCAACGGCAAGCCGGGTAGGGGCGGCGACCTGGGTTGGGTCCTGGACTCAGCTGAAACAGTGGCGGTGTCGGGGCACTTAAGGGGAAGATGTACAGTTCCAGTTCCACCAGACCCATTACCAGCGCTGATGGCGGATGCAGGTAAGTCACAGGTCCACGCGATCCTCCCCCGAAACCTAGACAGATGCCAACCTTTTACAATACCTTAATCATTCAACCCTTCGGGCTTCCCAAGGCCCCTGCAGTCCTGTCTTTCTTTTCACTGTTCCCCCAGTACTGAACTCCACAAGCTTCAATCTCAACTGATTATCAATGTTATAGCCATCTTTGAATGTCCTCTTCAGGCCCCTGCAAGCAGAACCGTCTTTCCGCACCTGAATCTTGCTCACTGACAAATTTCTGATACCCAGTTCCTCCTCTGAGCGCCCCCCCCCCCCAACCCTCTCCCCCCCCCCCCAATTCTCTCTCTCCTCTTTCCTTGGTAACTCTCGCTAGCCATTCATATGCGGTAACAAAATTTTAGTTATTTGGCATGCAAACACTTGTAGGTTAGGACACCTATTTGATATTGAAATAACATGTGGCCGACTTCCAGCTTCCAGAAATGTAGGGAATGAGGCACCCATGAAACTGTTGTGAAACTATCAGGTTCTGGGGGACAAGCAATGCCTTTCTGAATGCATCACATTTTACATTCAAATGTAAACAGTAGCCTCACTAGATTCTTGTAAAGTTTACCTCTGGCAGATGGGAGGGTCCTAAGAAGGACAAATCTACCTGATCCTTTTAGTCCAACAGGCCAGAATAAATTCCAGATGTTACTAGTGAAGCAGAATGCAAATTTCAGCAATGCATTAGACATCATCTGATATTGATCCAAAAACTTCATAGCCTCTCTAAAAAACAGAAATAAGATGATTAACTACAAGTACCACCACAACAGAAATGGTCAAGGCGGACACCTACGTACCACCTGCCTTTCTGCAGCCCAGAAAGACAAGCAAGGTGCCTGGCCTGGGCCCATAACCACAACAGTATCTGTTTTGAAATAGATCCTGTTAAAACCCCTCCCCCACTTTCTCTCTCTCTCTCTCACACACACACACAGAGATAAACACAGACAGAGAGAACAGGACCATGAATATGCCACCTAAGCAGCACATAGACAGGCGCCCAAGTACTTAGGCAGGCGGCTACCCCAAGTTGCCTTGGGTTGCCTTGCTGCCTTGACAACTATGTCCACAACTTGTTGCTTTGTTTCAGCCCAGAGGCACAAAATTTTTTATCCCTACACTGTTAACTTTCAAGAAACCAAGGAATCTTCCCATGTATGGGTACTTGATGGAGTGTCACAGTTCAGAACAAATTAATAAAACAAAAGGGGAACAAAAGAGGACGCACCAATGGGCCAAAATGTTACATCATTACTGAAAAAATGAAGTACATGATGATCCTTCTTTGAAGGTGGCTGGTGAAAAAAAATGAATTGATGATGTAGAAAAACAATCTACCAAACATAGAATGCCTGGATGGCAATAGCTAAAGAACACTCGAGCAAGCTGACAACCACTGCCTAGGCAGGCACGTAGTGACATAACTCATTCTCCTCTTCTCAATGCAGTAATGTGCCTTGTTATATAAGATACCATAAGTTGAATTCAGAATCATATGCTTCCTAAAAGAATCACAACTGGAGGCACACAACTGCAACAAAATGGGAGATCACATAATAACACACTGTTTTACATTCAATCTATCACCGTAAAATGTTACTAAAAGTAGTTACACAGACCATTAAAAGGTTCTTGGTCAATGTACCTAGACGGGCAGCCTCGGTTATAGCATCATGGAACAAAGGAAAATACAGCAGATACAAAATATCTCCGCTGGTGCCCTTCGTTGTCAAAATCCAGCTGTTAACAACATTTCAAAAAGGTTTTTTCCCTATCTAGCATATGAACAGACGGATAGAGATCCTAGGACATGGCCTGGCCTATTAGGTGCAGTGCAGCTGACCAATTGACGCGGAGCGAGACTGGTGACGGACGCGGAGCGAGACTCGCGACATCAGACGACGGACTTGATTGGCGTTACACACGATGGCATTATTTACATGGATGACGATGGGAATCATATTAGCATCATTTTCATTTTTATTATGTATTTTGTCTTTATTTGAGTCGAGTCTAATAATTTAAAGTTGTAGGATTAAGTCCCTAATTTTTCGTAAATTTTATTGGGCTCATTTGGAGCGAAGTTAGTGTCTTTCTATTTTTCTGTAATTTTTGGTGCGAATTTCACACTATTTCTCAAGTCCAAGGATAAAGTCATCTAAGAGGGTCATGTTAGGGTTAAGGTTAGCCCAACTCTTATAAATAGTCTTGTAATCTCCCTTTTCGAATTAATGAAGAATTTTTTTAGTGTGCTTTTTACATAATTTTTCCTTCTCCACGATGGAGAGGAAAGTGTCTTAAGAAGAGGCAACCCTATGTGGTCCCTACGAAGGGGAGGGCACGAAACCTACACTCTCACCTCCTATCCTTCCTCCCCTTCTATCCCAACCCATAGCTCATGTCCCACATCAATTTTGGTATCAGAGCCGACTTCGGCTTCTCCTACAGAGCTGAGATCTGATCTATGCCGCCGCCGACACTATTTAGTGCCGCCCCCATCTTTGTCGACCACCGCCACCCCTGTGCAGCCCCATCCCAAACCCTGTCAGCCGCCACCCCCCTGCGCAGCCCCATCTCCATCCCCTGCTCCGCTAGCCCCTGCAAACACCCCACACCCCCGGTTTTGCGCACAGCCATCGTCAACCCTTCCCTCGTCTTCCTCCATCCCCTCACTGTCACCCCTTCCTCCAGATAGACCCTAGCCCCAAAACCCCATCCACCGGGGACACCCAGCTCAACAATCGCCACCCCTTCACAGAAAAGTCGTCACCGTCATGCCCGGAGCTGACCGGCCACGCCGGCCCACCCCACAAAGCCGGCCGCCACCTACAGCTGCCCTACAAGCAAGCCACCTCCTTGGTCGCCCCACCGGGCCATCCCCGCAGCCCTAGCGCCACCCCTCTCTTCCCTGCGTTTCCTCATGTTCCTTCCCCCCATCACTATCCCCTCCACTGCAAACCCTAGCCCGCAGGCCTCTCCCTCTTCCTCCCCGGCCAAAGGAGAGCCCGCGGCCGCAGCCACTGTACCCCGTCCCTGCTACCGCCCTGCACACTCCCGCCACCGCTAGACTACTTCTCAGCACTTGTGGCTGCCCGCCCTCCGTCACCGATCGCGATCCGCAACAACTAGGGTTCTTGCCAGCAGCGACAATCTACTATTCTTGGCCTTCTGCAGCAACCAACACAGCAGCACATTCAGGCCAGCCGCTCCAAGAGAGGCCCAAACTGCCCCAGATCAGTTTGAAAATTGATTCGTTCTATCACATTTGGTACGAGATAACTTCTG
Source organism: Amorphophallus konjac (assembly GCA_022559845.1). Taxonomy (NCBI): domain Eukaryota; kingdom Viridiplantae; phylum Streptophyta; class Magnoliopsida; order Alismatales; family Araceae; genus Amorphophallus; species Amorphophallus konjac. The sequence goes on from CM040129.1 coordinate 66,585,379, forward strand.
TCTGCAATGTACTTTTCGTTTGACATATTTTTGCCCAACAATGAGCGCACAATTGTGGTTCTTGATGACTCTCAATTGGAAAATTATATTTCCCAATGTATCGTTGACTCTCTCTCGAGAACGGGCCAAATTATTGTTGAGGGTGACAGAGTTTTTGTGGAGTTTCATGGACAAATTAAAGGTAGTAACAGTAGCACATTAAAACCTGTTAAATATTTTGATGGAGCATGGTGCACTATTGTTTCACAATATTCCTGCATCAACCTGGGGCAAGACTGGATGGCAGAGCGACATGCTACCATAGGCCCCGATCGGTCTAATTGCACTATGCAGCCACCGCACCTCCAGGGTAAATTTCGATTCCCAAACTTGGCCCGACAGTTAACCCGCGGTATCAAGAAGGCACTACAAGACTTGTTAGCTAGAGTTGCCACGCCACCTGTTGATGTATGGGATCATAGTTTGTTTACTGATTCCAAGTTGCACTTGATAGACGATTATATACTCACCGCTGACTCAACTTTTGAGAGTATTTTGACAATCATTTTTGATGATGTCTGGGATCATGATTTATTTATTATGTTCGGGTTAGACTTGATTGATAACAATGTGTTTGAGATTGTTTCGTCAGTTGCTCCACTTGACGTTGTGTTACCTCTAGAGCCATCTCATGTTGATATGGTGTGCTTAGATTTTTGCGAGACGCACATTAAGCGACATTTCGAGATCCCAGATATGATTGTCTACACAGAATTCTATGTTTGTCCTCGTGTTCGTCTTCGTTCTACTTCAACACTTCAAAATTCGAGGACGAACTTTTTTGAACCAGGAGAGATTGACGTAGAGCGATACTCGTGACGGACGCAGAGCGAGACTCGTGACATCAGACAACAGACTCGATTGACGTTACGCACGATGACGCTATTTACACAGATGACGATCGGAGTCATATTACCGTCATTTTCATTTTTATTATGTATTTTGTCTTAATTTGAGTCGGATCTAATAATTTAAAGTTGTAGGATTAAGTCTCTAATTTTCGTAAATTTTATTGGGCTCATTTGGAGCGAAGTTAGTGTCTTTCTATTTTTCTATAACTTTTGGTGCAATTTTCACACTATTTCTTACGTCTAGGGGTAAAGTCGTTCAAGAGGACCATGTTAGGGTTAGGATTAACTTAACTCCTATAAATAGGCATGTAATCTCACTGTTCGAATTAATGAACAATTTTTTAGTGCAATTTTTACATAATTTTTCCTTCTCTGCAATAGAGAGGAGAGTGCCTTGAGAAGAGGGAATCCTAGTTGGTCCTTGCAAAGGGGAGAGTGCGAAGCCTATATCCCCACCTCCTATCCTTCTTCCCCTTCTATCCCAAACCATATTTCTTGTCCCGCATCACCAATACCCTAGCACAATCCAGCCAACTATACCTAAAAATGGGAGGAGGCAAGTCTGATTGATGAGGAGTACAGGACACTCAAGGATTCCCTAAAGGAGCAATTTGAGGAAATACTTGCTAGAGAGACCTATTAGAGGCAGAGGTCGAGAGATAGATGGATAAAAGAGGGGGATAGAAATATAACTTACTTCTAGTGGATCGCTTCCAGGAGGAGGGTCAACTCCATCTCTTGCATTAAGGTGGGGGAGCTCTTCTTCTCGGCAGATGAAAAGATTAGGGGCCAAGCGAGAGAGTTCTACTCCAGACTGTTCACAGAGGATAAGTTTTGTAGGCCGAGGATTACAACTGATCTTCTTCCCCGTCTCTCCCCTGAGAAGAGAGATGCTATCTCCTAACCCTTTTCTGAGGAGGTTCACCAAGTTGTCTTCTCCCTTACAGGTGATAGTGTTTCAGGAACGGATGGCTTCCCACTGACCTTCTTTCAGAAATGTTGGTAAGTCATTAAAGATGATCTGTTGGCAACTGGGAGTGAGTTTCAAGAAGGGAGAGCGCACTTGGGGGGTATTAATAAAACCCGCCTTGCGCTAATACCTAAGAAGGTGGGTGCTCAAGATTTTCAAGATTTTAGACCTATCAGTTTCCTGAATGGAACATACAAGATCATCACCAAGGTGCTAGCAGGGAGGTTGGTCACTGTTATGGACAAGTTAGTTAGTCTTTTCCAGAGAGCATTCATTAAGGGGAGGCATATTCAGGAGAACTTATTGGTGACTCATGAGTGTTTGTTTGCTATGAAGCACCAGAAGAGGAAACAAGTGGTCCTAAAGCTAGACTTTGAGAAGACTTATGAGAAGGTTAACTAACAGTGTCTCTTTGATGTATTGGAGAAGATGGGCTTTGGGGACAGATGGATTGGCTGGGTCAAGACATGCATCTCTTCGGCTACCTTTGTAGTCCTTGTCAATGGGAAGCCGTCCTCTTAGTTCCACAGTGGTCGGGGACTTTGCCAAGGGGACCCTATGTCTCCTCTTCTCTTTGTTCTCATGACTGGTGTTTTGAGCAAGGTGTGACAGAGGGCTGAGGCTACTGGTTTAATCAGACTTTCGAGTGAATAGCGTCCGACTCTTGCAGTATACAGATGATACCATTTTGTTCCTTGTTGAGGGCGAGCAGCTGCCTTCCATGGCTAAGCTCCTATTAGAACTGTTGGAGGAGGTGACAGGTCTTAAAGTCAATTTTAACAAGTCTTCTCGTAGGGGTGAACATAGAGGATAGGCCACTGCTAAAGGCTGCCTATTTGTTGGGATGTAAGATGGGTGAGTTCCTAATCTCCTACTTAAGTCTCCCTCTTACCCCGAGCTCTCTCCAGTGTACAGATTGACGTCCCATCATCTAGAGGTACAAATCCAGATTGACAGAGTGGAAGGCTATAGCATTATCTTTTGGGGGCAAATTGGTTCTATATAGATCAGTGCTGGATAATCTCCCGATCTATTTCCTTCCCAGTTCCAGATCCCAAAGATGGGAGCGAAGAAGATTGATTCTATCCAGTACAGATTCTTTTGGCATGACAGTGGGGGGAGATGCAGGGGATGGCATGATATAGCATGGGGAAGATTGGTCACTAGCAAGGAAGAGGGAGGACTAAGGCTCAAGAACATCGGGGACTTCAACTTGACTCTCTTGTGTAAGTGGCTATGGAGGTTAGGGAATGGAGAGGAGGAGTTATGGCCTCAATTGATCAAGAAGAGGTACTTCGACAGGAGGAGTATGAGATTTGGCTCCTACTCCTATTCATAGGTCTTCTCCTATGTGGCGGGATATCCTCTCTTGCAGGGATGTTATTGTCTCCAGCGTTCGGGTCCTTCTAAGAAAAGGTGACGAGCCTTTTCTGGTAGGACAGATGGTGGGAAGACTTCACTTTAGAGGCTTTGTTCCCTAACCTCTTTGCGATTACAATGGACCCCAAGAGATCAGTCGCTCAGGGTTTTGACTCCCTCTTGCCTAGTGATTGCTTGGGCAACGATCTTCATGAGGGATCTCAGGCAAGAGGAGATGATGCAGCTTCAGGACCTTCTTTCTTTCCTCTTACCCTTTCATCCTAATGACAGAGAGGATGAGTGGGTTTGGAGGTGGGAGAAGGAAGGGTCCTTTTCAGTCAAATCAGCATATCACATCATTTTGGATAGAAGTGTTCATCACAGCCTTCGGAATCAAGTGTAGAGACCGAAGAGCCCATTGAAGGTGAAGCTTCTGGCCTGGAGGATCTCTCATGAGAGACTACCGACTCGGGACAAGTTGTGTCGATTTCTTCCAGATAGTCAACCAACCTCGTTCTTTGTGATGAAGACGACGAGACACTTGACCACCTATTTGTAGGTTGTTCCTACTCACAGGGGGTACGGAGGGAGCTTGCTAGGAGGACCCACGGTGTCATCGATCAACACAATGAAGTTCATCATCTGTTTGTGCATTGTGATAGGCCTTGGCCCCTTAAGAGTGACAGGACAGTGTCGTGACTTATCCTTCATGCCACCCTATGGGCGTTGTGGGGAGAGCGGAGCAATCGAATTTTAGGAGAGAGTCTCACACTAAGGACTTTGTTGTTTCTTTGGTTTGTGATAGAGTAAGGGAATGGGCTGCTATTCTTTATAACGTGAATTCCCTTACTTCTCTTTTTGGTTATTTGGGGGGATAGGTTGATCCACACCGTCTTTGTGTGGCCTTCTCTTGTATAGGATGTTTAGGAGTTGACATTTTTGGGGTCTGTGACTGCTTTTACTTGTACATTCTCTTTTCATTTTATACATTAATGGTACTACCCACTTTCAAAAAAAAAAAAGCCAGTCATAAGATCAAGCAACTCACCCTTCTGCACACCAGGTAGTAGAATTCCCCCCCAGAACACATGATCACATTCAAGGCCATGGACATGGAATTCCATCCAATGCATGCCCCCCGATATCAAAGCCAAGGAATTCAAAACTGGATTTTGGAAGCAGACCAGCCCCATCTGGCTCCAGTCTTGTTTCTGGTGCCATTTACTCAGCATGAGAACCAGACCGGTTCCAACTGGTTCTGACATGGTTTGAACAGTTTTAGCATCATGCTTCGAACACAGGCATGCTCAAACACTTGATCGAGCAACTCCCCCTCCCACATGCTGTGTGGAGGGGGGACAGGGCAAACCGTGAGGTCGTGAGATTGATTCCCAGCCGTGCACACCTCCACAGGGTATTTACACTGTGATTATTGATCCGGGATGGGGGAGTGCCCACTGCCCCAGCTCAGGCTACCAGTGATTGACCTGCCCATTGAAAATTCAGCCATCTAGTTGAACTTGAATGACTTGAATGGCTTGATATCATAGTACATTGGCATAGCTGCACCCTTGCAAAATTATAGGTGCACACATGCATGTGTGTGTGTGTGTGGGGGGGGGGGGGGGGGGGAGAGAGAGAGAGAGAGAGAGATTAGATGAGATGACCAAACTGATGAGGGTTTTGCTCATCCAACAACTGAACCATTCTGCTGCGCAATGAAGCATGAGAACGAAAACATTTTGGATGGAAACAACAGAGGTACAAGTTTATCTCAAATCTTTTCAACTATTCTCTAAATTGAGAACTAGCCTAGTTCTCTCTAGGATTAAGAGTCTCACAAGTGGACCCCACGAATTCCATATAACTTACCTTTTTAAGGAAAGTTGGAACCTAAGCAGTTTATGAAATATAGAGTAGGCTAGACTTCCTTTTCCTTTAACACGAGTAGGCTACATTTTTCTTCAAAAATGAATTCAAGATCTTTCCAAATGGAAGGTTTTTCCGGACAATCGAAATGGTTTGGGAATTTTTTTGTGACTCTGACCTCCAGTCCTCTAAAAAGCAGCAAAGCTACATGCAACTTGTTTCCAAATTTCCCCCATTCATCATTCCCAAAGGAGTGATTGGGCCTTCATAACTGAATAAGATATCCCTCTTAAGATCCGTTGTTTTTGTTTAAATGGCCCTCAGAACTTATGGGATCACCGTTCTTAATTCTGAACAAAACATGACTGTGCCTATTCTAAGGTAACTAGTTTCTAAAGATTGCCTTGGGTATAAAACATTTCTCCAACAAATCTACCTTTCCTTGTCTCATCTCAGCATTACTTCTACATTTAGAAAACAGAAACAGTTCATGCCACACACACACTAGATTTGTCAAAATTTACAAAATCTCACAATAATTAACAACATTGAGTAAGATGCCAGATTACACCAATAATGAGAACGAAATAAGTTGTATATTCATCATCCTTAACAAACAACTCACTCTTGGTTTTCAGATAGAGATCAGAGAACACATGTTAAATGGTAGACGTACTCAGGTTGGTGACTAAGCCCAGGACACAAACAGGATTATCCGAAGTTTTTTAGAGTTAATTGTAGCAAGAGGACCACACTGAAGAATTAAGTGATCCCCTACACTAAAGAGGGAACAAGAAAACTTTTATATATTGAGTTGTCATCAACTTCTAGGCACAAAGTTATTAAAGAAATGAACTAGAATAAGATATATCATGTCAGATAACTGAAAAGTCTGCACAGCACAAAGAAAACATCCACGGATGAAAAAGTAAGAATAGAGATGAAATGTCACCCAAAAAAATATGCTGCAAAGATCCTTTTCATAACTATGATAAAAATAAAGCAAAAAAAATCCATGATGAGCAGTAAAAGACTGAATTAATTAGATCAAAATTAAAGACACAAAAAACCAATACCAGACCAAAAGGTGAAGCAAAAATCTATATCTTAAATAATAAAATGGGTGTACATCACAGGAAAAGCAACTCATTTGTGGGAAGACGAGCGACAATTAAGCAGTAACCAAAAGAATGTGTGGTGATCAACCATTTTTCTTTCCAGTTGCAAAATGTATACTTGGTTTCTCCCCGAGGAACAAATAAAACTGAGGATTCAGGGAAGGATAAAGATCAGAAAAGTACTCACTTTCTCTAGAAAATGATCGCCTGTCACCAATAACTCCAGCATTCCTTGGTTCATTAACATTCTTGTTTAGCTGAGAAAAGAAATAGCACAATATTATTGTAATCCCATAGTTGTTGCTTTAATACAAAAGTTTTGGAAAAAAAATTGACATTAGTAAATCCAGAATACAGCAGGCAATAGAAATGTAATCTTCATTTGATGACAGGAAGGAACACCACCAATACAAGATAACAGGATGGCCAATAGCCTAATACGAAGAAGAAAGCTGCGTTACTTAGCTCGTACTCTTGAATATTCCTTGACAGAAATGTAACTTTTGCTTGGATTGCACATAATCCAAAAACAGGCATGCAAAGGGATAGTATTTTTCAATCAGGTGCATGCCATTAGAAATTATGAATTACTCATGGTATACCAAGTGTCATCCAAAGTCATAAAAAATACTCAATGGAGACAACAACTGTCAGAGAAAAGTAAAATAAAAAATAGATAAAAAATGTTATAATTCAAAAAAAAGTGTTAATTTCCTAGTAATAACAAAAAGTGCTAATTCTTCATATGGGGTATCTCATTTAACAGCTTTGCAAAGCATTATCTGATGAAAGATATGGCTTAAGTTTAGGAATTCGGTGGGGAGAAAGTGTTGTCTCCCCCCAACATAATAAAAGAATGGCAGCAGAAACAGAAACGTACAACTTAATACTGGCTTCCAGATGAGTTTTGCCACAAACAGCTTAATGGGGTGTTTGGTTGCTTTTTTTTTTACCTCTTTTTTCTCTCAAATTTAAAAAAGAGAGTAAGAGGCATTCTAACCCTGTTTGGTGTTCCTTTTCTAAATTTTAGGGAGAGGATCTCATCCCGTATAAACCTTCCTCAAAAAAAAAACAAGTCTAAACTAATTTTTTTAAAAAAAACACCCACGTCTCGAGATTTCCCCAAATGGATCCCCTTCGCAGGTCTCCATCTTCAAAAACCCAAAAGAAACGGCAAAAACCCTAACACAAACCTCTACACTTCTCTCTGGTGGCGTGGTTCTGTTTGCCGGCGAGAGGCGGGGGTGGGTGGGGGACGCCGGCGGCGAAGAGAGGAGGAACAGGGAAGAGGAGGAGATGAGCGCCTTCAATGCGTTCAAGGCGTGCGTGCCGATCGAGTGGAGTCCCCGGCTGTACATAACGCTGGTGCGCGGCCTCCCCGGCACCAGGCGCCTCCACCGCCGCACCCTCGAGGCCATGCGCCCCCGCCGCTGCAACCGCACCATCGTCCACCGCACCACCCCCTCCCTCCTCGGCATGCTCAACCAGGTGCCCCCTCCCCCCCTCTCCTTCTATGGTTCTCACTGCCTCTCCCCGTCGTTCTATCTGTCCTTGCTTTGATTCCGATGCAGAGTTTGTTCCTTTGGTTTATAGGTCAAGAGGCTTGTGGTGGTGGAGACGGAGGCCATGTACAACGCCAGGAAGGAGAAGGAGGAGGGAGGCGACCCCTTGATGGCGCCCAGCAGGAACCAGCGGTGAGGCAGGAGCTTCCGAGGGTGATCATGTGCTTTGTCTTCCAAATAGGGCTATCTAAAATTTAAAAATTGTGATGTTTTTGACAAACAGTCACAATTGATTTTCATCAATTTTAAAAGTTGAGTTAAAAATTGGCGTACCATAATTTTTTAGAGAGAGAAAGTCTTTAAAAAAAATGCTCCCAAACACCCTATAATACTACCTTCCAGATGAATTTTGCTGCAAAGCTCTTTATCCAGTGAGACGAATATAAGCATCTTGAAGACATGCAAAAATTGCATTCTTGCCATCCTGAGGACCTTTTTCCCCCTCTTTTTATAAGGTGACATCCTGAAGACTTAATTACTTTTCCTTTTTACCAGGAAATGACAGATGTGTTACATGAACATCAATCAAGAATTCTATGACCCAACAGGTAAGTTGAGACCAGGTAGAAAATGTTACATGGCACATCTTTCCTTTGAAGTCTTGCTGAGGCAATAGAGTGTACATAGAAATAGGAAAAAAAGTGAATCAACTTAAAGCATTAAGAAATCATGATAGCAAAACTAATATATTTACTTGAATTTGAAAAGAAACCTAGTTAAAATATGAGACCAGGGAAAGCTGATAGATACAATGATCATTGAAGTGCTTATCATACATGTACAGCAAACAAAGATCCTCAATAAGAAAATGAAAAGAAAAGTGGATAACCATAATAATTATGGAAGTAGGCCATTATAAATATAAAATGAGAGAATATAAAGAAAGCATTAAGATTCTGCACAACAAAGATCATCAATAAGAACATACTTCTCACGAGTATCTACTATCTTCAACAGCATAGAAATTTTAAATAATATTATACTTATTCCTAAATTTTTCCTAATTGGGGGGGGATGTGTTAATTCAAATAGTACATAAATGCCATTTACGCGTGATTTTTTTGCAACTTTTTGGCAAAAATAAGTGATATGCCTGCAAATAAATGTAGCATTTTTGAACAATTCGGATTTACAAAGTGCTGTCCGCTAATGCATTTCCAAGAATGGTTTTTTCACAAATTTTCATTTAACAATGGTTTTCATGCAAAAAATCACACAGTTTTCTTTTGGGAATTTACCATTCTATGTAAAAGTCCAAATCTGTGCAGGATATAAAATGCATATGGAGAAGCTGACCTTTGAAAAAACACTTGCAAGATCATCAATATCAGATAAGGAACTTAACACTTCACCCTGGAAAGGGGTAAAAGAATTAACAGTCAATATAACAAAAAAAGGTGTTAGAGATCTCAGTTTTGCTAAAATATTGAATTACATCACATTGTTAGCAACTAAAGTAGAAACTCAAGCCACAGCCATCATAATCAGCACAGAAATCACATGTATAAACGAATTGAACAAAAGTTGGTAGCAACCATTATTTTACTTGAGAACCAAAAGATCAGTATAACGTCACTTGAGGACGACATTTAATAGCTGACAGAATTCTACATGCAGAAAGCAGAATGCATTGGCATTGTGTTGTCATTTACTTTGACAATTGCCCTAGAGAAGATCACCTCTCTCTATAACAAACTTGTGTCTTTCCAGTTTCCACTCGTCACCTAGACTCGTGCAAATGTCAGACAGACTTTCGAGGATTGCTCCCTGGTTGTCTGAATTTAAATTGCAACAAAGCAGTCCTATATTCGATAACAATTTTCACAAGTCCTTTTACAGATCCTCCCCCATAAAGTTGTCCTAACTAAATACTTTGTGATTCTTTGTAAAGGGTTGACATTACTAGGACAGCCTGTCCAAAAACTTGCCAAAACTTTGGACCCTTCATTGGATATACCTCCCAGAAACTGATGGTAGAAGGCTTATGATGTTGAAGTTAATGCTGAACCAGCAAAAGTACATAACTGTTAGGTTCCAAATGTAAAAATGTCTGAAAGATGTCCAAATAACTGAGAAAGTTTACAGAGTTTAGTCAAAATGAGAGTTGAACGTGTCAAAAAGTTGCAGTATGAAGGTTGGTATATAAAAGGTACCTTTTCAAACAAGTTCATATACATACCATGTTTCCCAATAGTCCTTTCTGAGCTGAAGATTTTGGTAACCCATCATCCCCAACCAATAAGCATACACTTTATTACCAGAAGTTCAGCCAAGCCTTTTCTCTGCATTCATATTAACTTTTTCTTCAAGGCCACAACCTAGGGGGCCACGATAGAGAGGCTTTCTGTTTATGCTGTATGAATCTCAGATGAGAGCATACATTCCCTAGGTTTTAACAGATCTCCCCCTTTCTTAAGAGTTAAGACTACTTTGGATACGGGATCAAGGACCTGCAGAAACCTTGTTAAGTCCCTGCCCGCCCTGTGTTTTCTGCAAAACAAAAAAATTCTGCAGACTGAAAACCAGACTTTACAGTGCTTACCTTCTGTCTAATTGAAGTGCGACACCCTCGAGCACTGCTACCCCTGACAATTGGCAAGTGGCCCTAAGAATAGTTATTACCACAAGTAAAAGACCCCTCACCCCCATCCATCAGAAAAAGGACCACCCAACTGCTAGCCTGCAGCATCCCCTCCAAAAAATGCACTTGACTAAGGAGTGAGACACCATTGAATATTGTAATGCCTGTCCCCTCCCAGATCCGTCCAACCTCACGCTCCCCTCCTGCAAGAATTTCAGGAACGCCCTGATATGTGGTCAACTAAGGCCACCACCATCATTTAAACTCTTTGCACTCAAATGTTCTACAAAACAAACTAACTTTTAGATTTCTTTTTCAACTACGTTCCAGGGAACCAACAAGAATGTCAAAGAAGAACTCCTCTGATTTTAAAGTTACACAATTTTGAGCCTCCAGCCAGTCAGTCTCTCCACAGATTCAAATTAACCGTACTCAACTCTTCCAGCAATGGCATTGGTCGTTAAGAGAGACCTTGCATTCCAATGGCTCAAAGCAAAAAACAACTCTGAAGCCAATGAAATTGGTTAACAAACAGCCCTTGCCAACAAAAATAGTAATGTCAGTTCAATGGCATTCTCTATTATCATTCAGAGTTCGGTCACTTAGCTCAACTAATCTGAGTGAGAGACAAAGTAATTGAGAGGAATTTTTAATATGTACATCTGATGTTCTTCACAAAAAAATGGGTGCTTTCACAATGGACCAAAAATGTGACAGAAAAATAGATTTTACTTTTGGAACTTTTAAATACCAAATGGCAAAAAGGGATCAAATCCAGTAATTATCAACTAACAAACGAAAGACAATAAATTATAGCCAAAAAACCAGCAACTGCTCTAAGGTGAACCTTAAATGCAATTTATCAACTAATTGATTCACATAATTCTTCATTTTTTGTTTTGTTGGGGGGTTAGTGGGTGCCACATCAGCTTGGTGTGCAGAATTTTTGTATAGGGATATTTTGGGAGCTATTTGATTACACTTGTATATCCCTCTTTTTATTTTAAAACAACTTCGTGGTACCAACCACCTTCAAAAAAAAAAACTAATTGGCTGTCTCATGATTCTAACTCGTTCTGATTACACTACAAGCAAATGTAGACACCACACAGAAGAAAATATATCTAAACATTTAAGCAACCGATGAACAGACAGCTGCAAAATAGCATCTTATTTGTTTTACCCAACACTACCATACCCTACAACAGAGAGAAAATCTAGTTTAGTTGCCCTTCAAGTAGTTTCACTGCTTCTGAATGCAATCATACAGACAACAATTTAGTATATGTAGACTATATGGCACATGACTACTACCATAAAATCGGTACTTCTAGAATAACATCAGACAAGCAGTTATGTTGATAAGGGATGAAAAGGAATCTTCAACACAAATCAGCAAGAATGTGGCAAAATGACTAATCAGCTAAAGCAAACCCTCCAGGAACAGATGTAAGCATAAAAACTTCTCTTTTTGCTGACAAAAGAATCCAAGTATCATTGCTTGACAAAATAATCCACTTTGTCTGAGATGCATCTGCCTATCCCATAAACACGATGTGCCGTTGCTTGACCGGTGAAAATAGATAGGAAATGGGGCCAAATAACTCTGCCACATAACTGGTTTATGGGTTTAAATGGGCTGGAATCTAATTGGTAACCAGGACTCTATAACTAGGACCTTGGGTCTTGCTCAATTATGATGTGGATGCAGAAGCTTGCAGTGATAAAGCTCAAGTTTATGTGCAAAAGGTGTAAAGAAGCCACCGGTTAACATTTTTGTGGCCTTTTTTATTTCCACTTCATTGGGGACATCAAAGAGGTGACCACGTGGTATGCACAGGAAAAGGAGTGCAGTTCCAGCAAAAGGGAGAAGAGGATACTGACAGCCATTCAGCAGGAAGGGGAAGTGGAGGAGCAGACATGCAGCTGGTATCAAGCACCAGCCGACAAATGATGGCAATCCCATGCAAGCACCAAGCATGATCTCCTCCACCCTCTCTTTCTCTCTTGTTTGTCTTTTCCTCTTCTTTCTTTTTAAATTTGGACGAAACAAAGTAAGATGACAGGTCGAAGGGGGCAAAACAGTAAATGCATCGCATGCAGAACTGATGAAAACATGGAATTTGAACAGAGGTAAAGAAGTAACACAAAATAAAGGGGGAAAAACTGGAAGCATATCATGTCCTCGTGCCATTGCATGCAGGATTATTGGCTGGGCATGATGCTGCCACTCCCACAGGGCAGGAAGTTGGTCTCACATGCCTTTCACCATGTCCATGAGAAGAAGAATTGCAAATTCGTGTCCATAATTAGCAGTGTGTTGGTCATCTACCGTCATTTATAAAATAAATGATAATGATCAAATTTGTCCCAGAAAATTTTGGCCCATGACAAACAAAGAAAAGACACATACATCCTGACATAAGAAATGCCAAAATGACACCAATACAACATCCCTAAAAAAAATAAAACAAAAATAATAAATTGGCTACAAATCTACAGGTTCTCTATGTGATCCACATCAAATGACTCACTTACTCTAAGCTCCATCATAATCATCCATCATGTATGTTTGATCCTACTCGGCATAAATCACCCTTAGTTCCAAAAACTTGTCCACAAATTTAAAGAAGCAAAGGATAAAAAACTGCATCACAAGAGTAAAGACAGTCTGGAAATGCCAGATGGACCGCTGTGTGTATAGAGTGGACAGCCATGATCATCAAACTAATGAAAAAGGTGACCTCCAATATCCAAGATCACATGACCATGGTCCACCTTGATCAGCGCACTTGTAGAATGACAAGGAGTGGGCTCCTTAGATAAAGACAGAAGGTGAATCAAAAGAGTATCCAATCCCATTCATCCACGTTTTCAAACTCACCACAGTCTGCTGCATATAAATATTATGCCTCAAAGATTCCCCAGAGATCAAATCAAGTCCTGATTTAGCAAAAAGGATTGCATACCATGTGTCAACCATCAGGACATGCACACTCTCACAGTGGGTCATCATCAACAAATTTAGGTGCTTGACTATGTGAAGGATTCTGACTCTATTGTGTCAAGAACATGCCTAGCATTTCAACATAGCCTTCACATCTTAGATGTTGGAGAAAAAAAACTCAGGCATTCCTGATCTGATCAAAAAGAGCTTGTGTGTCGTATGTTGTGGTGGATTTGATCTGCGAGAAGGGTTACCTCCAAGAATTTGCTGAACCAAAGGTATATGCATGTGGATACAATTTGCTGGCAGCTAGAAGAAGAGGCTCCAAGGATTGAATCATTAGAAGAGAACCAATGCTGTATCTGATAGTGCTCCTGGCATGGCCTATAATGTGTAGCAAGACATATATGGGCCGTAGGACATGCGTCAAAGAAAGAATACACACCCCACCATAACACTAATTTGATGGAAGTCAGACAGTCTCTCTCTAGCTGAATCTAGAGAGAAACTCGGGGAAACCAGGAGGGCCCAATGTGCGCTACCGGGGCGTTGAAACAATTCGTTGTCCCCTTAAAGCAATTAGGGGAAAATAAAGTTTAAATCTAGTGACAGACACAAGAAGATGCAAAGGTCCGTACTGTCTCAATATTGGGTGACACACGCATCCCAGAAAATTCCGTCGGATATGCGGGATGATCAAAGTGTACAGGACAGATAAATTCCCCAAGGGATTTAAATTTTCACAACTCACGTGGTGAGTGAAATAGGTGAGAAGGACAAAATTTTAGGAAATAAATCCCTTCCACCTAACAAATGGCATAGAGAGGCACAAACTGGGCACAAAATCACCAAACACACGCGGGAAACGTCGCTTTCCCTTCTTCCACGTGGAGAAATGAACAGTAAGGTGCTATTTATAGGGGCCGCCCCCCTTTTAATCCCTCCCTATGCGGTTTGGACCGGATCCAAACCCCCGTGAGGGGTTTTGGACCGGATCCAACCCCCACATGGAGGGTTTCGACCAGATCCAACCCCCTCCATGAGGATTTGGACCGGATCCAACCCCCTCCGTGGGGGTTTGCACCGGATCAACCCCCTGTTGAACCCTAAAATTTCTTCTTTTTGAAGGGAAAACAATGGGTAGGCTCCCTCCGCCCAACCCACCTATCTCAAAGCACCCAGGAGGCCGGAGGAGGGCCCCTCTGCCCATGCACAGGCCAGAGGAGGCTCCTCCGACCTGTGTGCAGGCCGGAGGAAGGCCCCTCCGCCCTGCACGCAGGCCGGAGGAGACTCCCTGATGTGATACGAACTTCGAGTATGATTCTCGAACCTAGAAAATTTCATCACTTCATTTTTTTTCTAACTTTCAATTCTATGTCACCTTTTTCTACCATTTTTTTTTCATGCAACTCACGTAACTTGCTTTCTTTACGCACTTGTTTTTTTTTCATGCACATGCAACTCACAAGGTAGACCTAGGCCCCTCATGTAACTGCTCATTCTCTTTATTATTATTTTTTTTAAACCTTCGCTGCCTGCATCCCATTCTTTCATTCATTTTTTTTCAAAAGAACACATCAGAGAGAGAGAATGAAGAGAATGAGAGGGGGATGTGAGAGAAAAGGAGAGAGAGCGCATAGCAGCCATGCACATGCACGTAACTACCTTTCTTTGCATTTTTTTTTCTTTGCGTTGTGGTTCTGCTACAATGGCTAATAGAAAATGAGAGAGAAATAGAAAGAGAGAAGAGGGGAGAGAGCCACGGTGGGGGGTCGTGCCTGTAGTTCCTCTTTTTTTTTTAATTACTGTAGCTGAACATGGGAATAAGAGAGAGAACGAAATGACGAGAGATAAGAGGGAGAGGTTATGTGAGATAATGAGGGGGTGAGGAGAGAGAATGAGTATACCATGCACCTTACGTAGCTGCTCCCTCTCATTACTCTTTTTTTTTCTATTCTTTTATTTTGTCACGGAAGTGCCTGCCTCCCGAAGAGAGAGAGAGAGCAGAGAATGAGAGAGAAAAGAGAGAATGGGATGCGGAGGAACGACAGCCGGTGCCATGCCGCGAACGACGGTTCGTGCCCGCCCCGAACTGTGGATGGGACGCCGCGCTCGGCCTGCTCGGAGTGACGTGCAGTAGCAGAGGGGACGGTGCAGCCCGGACGACGTGCTCACCATGCTCGGAGGGGACGGTGCAGCTGCGGGCAGCCAATTCTCAAAGGACGACGACGATGGGCGGGTGAGGGACGCCGCTGTCGAGTACCGGCTGGGCAGGGCTCTTGGAGACGATGGCAGCGTGCTGGCTGCGGCGGACTGCTCGCTCAGAGTTGGTGGTGGTTTGCTAGAGCGGCTGCGACCCGGGCAGAAGGGACCAACAGGTGGTGGCCGGCGGCCCTGTTCTGGTTTTTTAAGAGGCGGAGGGGAGGTGGAGATGCACGCCTGGGGGGGGGGGAAGGCTAAGAGATGGTGGGAGAGGATGAGAAGTGGGAGAGAAGGGAGGGGGAAGATGGAGAGTTTGGGACCGGCGAAGGGGGAATGGCGCTACCGGTGAAGAAGGGTTGGGCAGAGCCAACGGCGGCTGGAGGTGGCTGGCTGCAGGGGGGTGGCGACAAGGGTGCATATGGGCGTGCATGCAAAGTGAGAAGGAGGGAGAGAGGAGAGAAGGACAGGGGGCAAGGGGAGGCCGTCGGTGGACTTGACGGGGTTGCTGGGTTCTAAGATGGACGGCAGGGATGAAGAGCGGTGGTGGCTGGAGAGGGTGGATGGCATGCACCGGCGGTGCCCCTGCTCCAAACAGGGGGCCGCCGCGGGGGTTCTGAGAGAGTGAGGGAGAGGGAGGAAAGGCGGGTAGACGGCTTGCAGGTGGTGTGTGTGCGTGTGTGAAGAGAGAAAGGCAAGGAGAGGGAGTGAGGAGTTGGCAGGGGCGGGATTCACTGGAAGAAGAACCATGGGAAGGAGGAGAGGAAGAAAATGACGGTGGGGAGAAATCTTAGCAAGGTTGAGAGGAGAAGAAAAGGTTGGGGTGAGATCCTAGGGAAGAAATAAGAAGAAGGATAGGAGGAGGTGTCGATGCTCAGAGAAGAGAGGAGGTAGAGGGAGAGACGCAGGTGCGTGATGGAGAGGGGCCAGCCGGTGGGAAGGTGTTGTTGCAGGGAGTGTGTGGAGGGAGAAAGGGAGTGAAAGGTGAGAGACCGAGGGAGAGAGGGTAAGATAGGAAGGGGGGTAGGATAGTGTGGCCAAACTTTGGATGTGAGGGAGGGGAGTTTAAGAAGTAAAAGGAAGGGGGGGAAGGAGAAGGCCTGCGGCCAAGGGGGATTAGCAGGAGGATCTAGAAGGAGAGAGAAGAGGATAAAATGTGGGAGAGAAGGGATGGGGAGAGAGGAGAGAAAGGTGGAGAGGGTAAGGGGCTACATCTTTCCAAAATTAACTTCACTTCATTGCTTAAAATAAAGGTTACAGGACTCTTTTTATAGACTCCACAAGGAGACCAAAAGATAACTCATTAAAACTTCAACTAATACCTAACACTCATTATACCTCTAATTGGAAGATTAAAAGACACTATTAAAAAAAGACTCTTTCATGGATATAGCTTAAATCCTATAAAAAAGAAACACACATATTAGGCCTATACATGTGGCCCAATTAACATAAATATTTATTTGATAATTTTGTTGAAGCCGCTTGCCGATCCGTTCAACCATGAATCTTGAATCTTGAACTGACGATCCCGTCAAACCCCTCCACTTGGAGAAGGTTCGACCTCGAACCTTGATTCTCGAACCTCGAACTGTAGGACCCCGGCTTGTTGGGACAAACCGGACGACTTGCTCTGATACCACTTTGATGTGATACGAACTTCGAGTATGATTCTCGAACCTAGAAAATTTCATCACTTCATTTTTTTTCTAACTTTCAATTCTATGTCACCTTTTTCTACCATTTTTTTTCATGCAACTCACGTAACTTGCTTTCTTTACGCACTTGTTTTTTTTTCATGCACATGCAACTCACAAGGTAGACCTAGGCCCCTCATGTAACTGCTCATTCTCTTTATTATTATTTTTTTTAAACCTTCGCTGCCTGCATCCCATTCTTTCATTCATTTTTTTTTCAAAAGAACACATCAGAGAGAGAGAATGAAGAGAATGAGAGGGGGATGTGAGAGAAAAGGAGAGAGAGCGCATAGCAGCCATGCACATGCACGTAACTACCTTTCTTTGCATTTTTTTTTTCTTTGCGTTGTGGTTCTGCTACAATGGCTAATAGAAAATGAGAGAGAAATAGAAAGAGAGAAGAGGGGAGAGAGCCACGGTGGGGGGTCCTGGCTGTAGTTCCTCTTTTTTTTTTAATTACTGTAGCTGAACATGGGAATAAGAGAGAGAACGAAATGACGAGAGATAAGAGGGAGAGGTTATGTGAGATAATGAGGGGGTGAGGAGAGAGAATGAGTATACCATGCACCTTACGTAGCTGCTCCCTCTCATTACTCTTTTTTTTTCTATTCTTTTATTTTGTCACGGAAGTGCATGCCTCCCGAAGAGAGAGAGAGAGTAGAGAATGAGAGAGAAAAGAGAGAATGGGATGCGGAGGAACGACAGCCGGTGCCATGCCGCGAACGACGGTTCGTGCCCGCCCCGAACTGTGGATGGGACGCCGCGCTCGGCCTGCTCGGAGTGACGTGCAGTAGCAGAGGGGACGGTGCAGCCCGGACGACGTGCTCACCATGCTCGGAGGGGACGGTGCAGCTGCGGGCAGCCAATTCTCAAAGGACGACGACGATGGGCGGGTGAGGGACGCCGCTGTCGAGTACCGGCTGGGCAGGGCTCTTGGAGACGATGGTAGCGTGCTGGCTGCGGCGGACTGCTCGCTCAGAGTTGGTGGTGGTTTGCTAGAGCGGCTGCGACCCGGGCAGAAGGGACCAACAGGTGGTGGCCGGCGGCCCTGTTCTGGTTTTTTAAGAGGCGGAGGGGAGGTGGAGATGCACGCCTGGGGGGGGGGGGGAAGGCTAAGAGATGGTGGGAGAGGATGAGAAGTGGGAGAGAAGGGAGGGGGAAGATGGAGAGTTTGGGACCGGCGAAGGGGGAATGGCGCTACCGGTGAAGAAGGATTGGGCAGAGCCAACGGCGGCTGGAGGTGGCTGGCTGCAGGGGGGTGGCGACAAGGGTGCATATGGGCGTGCATGCAAAGTGAGAAGGAGGGAGAGAGGAGAGAAGGACAGGGGGAAGGGGAGGCCGTCGGTGGACTTGACGGGGTTGCTGGGTTCTAAGATGGACGGCAGGGATGAAGAGCGGTGGTGGCTGGAGAGGGTGGATGGCATGCACCGGCGGTGCCCCTGCTCCAAACAGGGGGCCGCCGCGGGGGTTCTGAGAGAGTGAGGGAGAGGGAGGAAAGGCGGGTAGACGGCTTGCAGGTGGTGTGTGTGTGTGAAGAGAGAAAGGCAAGGAGAGGGAGTGAGGAGTTGGCAGGGGCGGGATTCACTGGAAGAAGAACCATGGGAAGGAGGAGAGGAAGAAAATGACGGTGGGGAGAAATCTTAGCAAGGTTGAGAGAAGAAAAGGTTGGGGTGAGATCCTAGGAAAGAAATAAGAAGAAGGATAGGAGGAGGTGTCGATGCTCAGAGAAGAGAGGACCTAGAGGGAGAGACGCAGGTGCGTGATGGAGAGGGGCCAGCCGGTGGGAAGGTGTTGTTGCAGGGAGTGTGTGGAGGGAGAAAGGGAGTGAAAGGTGAGAGACCGAGGGAGAGAGGGTAAGATAGGAAGGGGGGTAGGATAGTGTGGCCAAACTTTGGATGTGAGGGAGGGGAGTTTAAGAAGTAAAAGGAAGGGGGGGAAGGAGAAGGCCTGCGGCCAAGGGGGATTAGCAGGAGGATCTAGAAGGAGAGAGAAGAGGATAAAATGTGGGAGAGAAGGGATGGGGAGAGAGGAGAGAAAGGTGGAGAGGGTAAGGGGCTACATCTTTCCAAAATTAACTTCACTTCATTGCTTAAAATAAAGGTTACAGGACTCTTTTTATAGACTCCACAAGGAGACCAAAAGACAACTCATTAAAACTTCAACTAATACCTAACACTCATTATACCTCTAATTGGAAGATTAAAAGACACTATTAAAAAAAGACTCTTTCATGGATATAGCTTAAATCCTATAAAAAAGAAACACACATATTAGGCCTATACATGTGGCCCAATTAACATAAATATTTATTTGATAACTTTGTTGAAGCCGCTTGCCGATCCGTTCAACCATGAATCTTGAATCTTGAACTGACGATCCCGTCACTCCCTCCACCATGCGTGCAGGCCGGAGGGAGGGATGCTCCCCTTTGGTCGTCCGCATCACATCCAAACGAAAAAAAAAACTGAAGGTGAAGTGGAAGAGGAAGAGATTGGGAGGAGGAGAAGACCAAGGGGCTTACCTCTTCAGATTCCATCGAAGGAGGGCCATGAAGAAGCCTCCGCCTATTCTCCCAACCCTAGAGCTCCAAGAAAGTAGAAGACGAAGAAAGAACACGCGAAGCAAGAGGGGAGAGACATGAGAGAACTCCCGCATGAAGAAGACTTGGTGAGTTTCAAGAGAGGCCCAAGTCAAAAAAGAAAAACAAAGAAGAAGAAAAGTTTATACTTGTTGAAAGAAAGAAAAGGGATATACCACGTACATGTCCCTCTCGCTAGGGCTATGACCTTTGTGGTGAAGGAAGATTGCTAACATGATGGAAAAATTAAATGAATTTCATAAGCAGCATTAAGTCACGAAGAAACTTAAGAAATTGCAATTCTACCCCAAACGTTTGCAAAAGTGCGCAAAAGTCCATATACTTTGGGAACATTCCAGAAAAATCAGAAAGATATGAGTTCAAAGGAATGTTCCCTAATTTATGAAAAAAAATCCTTGATGGTCGGAAAAAAAATTGCAGAAATACCCTCGGTGGTGGAAAAATTGCAGAACTACCCCTGATGAAGAGGAAATTACAGAAATGCCCCCGTGGCCAGAAAATTACAGAAATACTCTCGACGGTCAAAAAATTACAAAAATACCCCCGAAGGTCTGAAAATTGCATAAGTGCCCGTGATGCTGGAAAAATTGCAGAAATGCCCCAATTGTCAGAAAATTACAGAAATATCCCCGATGGTGGGAAAATTATATCAATTTTGAAATCTCTCTCACGGGAGAAGTTCGTGACTTGTCTCAAAATTACCAAAGAATGTGATTATTCTGGTTTATGTCACTTGCGCGACTCAGTGGAGCGGGACCACACCCCTTTCTTGAAGCGGTGTGCGCTCTCCTGAGTTCGACTTACGGCTAATCATTCAAATCCATGTATCCTTTTCATATCATGTCTGAAAATTTAGAGACAAGTGATGTTGCAAAGAAACCATAAGAAGTCGTTAAATCAAGACGAGAAATACCCAAGAAGTCAAGTGACAGAGTTATTTTCGATAAGTTACGAAATCAAGACGAAGAATACCAAAGAAGTCAAGTGACAGGGTTATTTCCGATAAGTCACGAAATCAAAACGAGGAATACACAAACTCAAGACGAGGAATACCCAAGAAGTCAAATGACAGGGTTATTTCCGACAAGTCACGAAATCAAGATGAGGAATACCCTAGAAGTCAAATGACAGGGTTATTTCCGATAAATCAAGAAATCAAGACGAGGAATACCCAAGAAGTCAAGTGACAGGGTTATTTTCGATAAGTCGCGAACTTAAGACGAGGAATACCCAAGAAGTCAAATGACAGGGTTATTTCCGATAAATCAAGAAATCAAGATGAGGAATACCCAAGAAGTCAAGTGACAGGGTTATTTCTGATAAGTCACGAAATCAAAACGAGGAATACCCTAGAAGTCAAATGACATAGTTATTTCCGATAAATCAAGAAATCAAGACGACGAATATCCAAGAAGTCAAATGACATGGTTATTTCTGAGAAATTAAGAAATCAAGGCGAGGAATACCCAAGAAGTCAAATGACAGAGTTATTTCTGATAAATTAAGAAATCAAAACGAGGAATACCCAAGAAGTCAAATGACAGGGATATTTCATAGAAGTTAAGAAATTCAGACTCGGAATGCCCAAGAAGTCAGATGACAGAGTTATTTCTGAGAAATCAAGAAATGCAAACGAGGAATACCCAAGAAGTCAGACAACAGGGTTATTTCCGATAAGTCAAGAAAGGAAGTCAGGAGCACCCAGGAAGTCAAACGACGGGGCGATCTCCAAAAAGTCAAGAAATGACAGATATGCCTAGGAAGTCAAAGAAGTGACGGGGCTATCTCCGAAAAGTCAAGAAATGACAGATATGCCTAAGAAATCAAGACATGACGGGACTATCTCCAAGAAAGTAAGAAATTACAAGAATATCCCAATGTTTGGGAAAATGACAGAAATACCCTGATGGAGGGAAATTATAAATATATCCCGTCTCAGGAGGAAATGTCCCTTATGGACATCAAGCCAACTTAAGAGTCCAATCACGATCAAAAGAGTGGTCATGACCATGAAGCAACTCCGAGAGATCGACAACGATCATCTTAACGATCCAACGGCCCTCGTGATGAAAATTCAAGTTCAACCATCCGATCAGGAGACAAAAGTAAATTCAATGATCTAATCATGTCGAAGTCAAATTCAAAGATCCAAATGCAAACAGAAGAAAATTCAAAGGTTCTGGTGGCAATTGGATGTAATCTCGAAGACCCGATTACATAGTCGGGATCACATGTGAAAGTCCTGAAGCACCAATTGTAATCCAAATTACGTCTGTTCAAGAAATTAAAGTCTTCAAATTTCTTTACCAGAGTATGTACCCGTCATGGGCGATCATCAAAATCATTTATGTCACAATGCATAGAGGCCAAAGGCGTTCTTTGACAGTTAATCAAAGGTGTTCGGACTTGTTCCGATGTAAATTAATATCGACTATGGTCGGTGGGGAAGAGTCATGTACACGAACCCTAAATCGTCTGATAAAGCCAAAAAAGCGCGGAATTAACAAATATGTCAAAATATACGCCATATTTAGTCAACGAAATGGATGTTCGAAAATTCCGCGTGTAAACAAACTGGCATTCCCGGTGGGACTTTTCTTGCCTTTTGTTTCTTTGTCGAAGAATAGTATTGCCACGATAAAGGTTGACTCCTTCACACTCTTACAAGAAGTTTAAAGGATTCCTACTGTTGAAGCTGCCGCCGGGGGCATCATAAGTTAAAGCTACTGGGGGCATCAAGGTTAAGGCTATTGGGGGCGTCAAGATTAAACAGCCCCTTTCAAAGGCCAAATGTCAACATGTTTCTAAAGCTACTCCTACTAATAGGGGGCAATGCCATGCGGACCGTCATGGCTGCCGCCGGGGACTTCAAGGTTAAGCGCTTCCTTTTGAAGCCCAAATGTCAAAATAACACACGTCCAAAGCTACTATTGTCAACGAGGGGCAACATCGCCCCATCCAGGACTGTTGCTGCTCGCGACATCAAAGTGAAGGTTCTTTATGAATAAGTGCCAACAAAATCTATATGTTGTTCCTGCTAGCCGGGGGGCAATGTCGCCACCGTGGGAGAAGACTTGTTGCGACTGTACCAAGTCTGGCAAGATTGGTCCTTGTCGATAAAAAGCAACACAACTGGCTAGATAGAGGCGAGCCGATCTCAACGATACTTTGCCGAATACATCAAGCTGAGGCAGAGATGAAAGAAGCCAACGCCTAAGCTTCGTTCTGAAGCCAGGTACCGGTGGAAAGTCAAAGCCTTTAAGTCTGGGCAAGGGGGCAATCCTATTGCCGTTTACATCAGGTGAAAGGCAAAATTGAAAGAAGCTGACATCCAAGCCTCACGCAAAAGAGTCAAAGCCCTTAAGCCCAGGTGATGGGACAATTCCGTGAAGCAACTTCTTATCAAATAAATATGGGTCACCAAGGAGGCGGTCTCGAACAATTTAAGCCTTCTAAGGCAAGAACTTGAGGCAGGAATTTCAACCCTAGGGGCATGTTCCAATCAGCCTCAAAATAGATTCTCTTTTCCCCCAATACATGACATGAGGTAGAAAAGGATGAAGAATAGATAAAGAAAAAGGAAGGAAGAGAAAATTGCTGAAGAGCCAGGCTGCCATCTAAGAAAGTCAAAAGGATATATCTTACTAAGAAAACTCTAAAAAAAAAAAAGGTAGGGACAAAGCACTAAATAATGCTTCGAGCAAAATCTCAAGCGAAACCTCGAGCAAGGTAACTCCGGCAAGCAACAGTCCAATCAGAAGTCCAAAGCAGAAAGCTCCAAGCCAAGTCCCAGGCAAAGCCAGAATAGCCAGTCCGAGAAGAAGGCTCCAAGCAAAGCTCTAAGTGAAGGCAAGAATACAAGCCTCAGGAAAAAAGAGACGAAGTAAAACCACTGGCAGAGCCAAGAAGGCAATTCAAGGGGGGCCTATGTCTTTTCCCTTTCCAATTTCAACACTCTGTTAGTGGAGTCTGTCCCAAAATCGTCAGTGTTCGAACCTCTTAAGGCTCTAAACATGTCTGCCTGACATCAAACCATCTATGCATGGGATCCAACCCCTGCTTTAGTACCAAATCGGTGTTGAACACCAACTTATTTCTTGATCCGCCAATTTTGGGTATTGTTCCACTTCGGGCTCTAAGCCACCCTTGGCAATTAAGCCCATTTTCTGGTAACACAAAGCTAGCCTCGGGCTTAAACCTGTGCTTGTGGGTGGCACCAAACCAATTTCGGCGTCAACTTCTCTCCCCCGCTGTCCACGGGCAGTTGTAAAATTCCATACCAAATTTTATCCCAAAAAAAATAAAATATAAAAAATAAAAAAAAGGAAAGAGAGAGAAAGAAAGAGAGGAGCACTCTTGGCCCAGACCCTCCAAGGCAGAAGTTCAAAGCAAAAATTTCATCTCGGAAGGGACGAGTTCCACCCAACTCGGTCATTAAACAGTCAGTCCTCTTGAAATGAAGCGCAAGGTGGGGAGGAGCGCAAGGTGAGGAAGAGAAAAAAACAAGAAAAGAAGCGCTTGAAGAAAATCTTAGGGAATAAAGTTGAGCAGGCTACTGCCACGGAAATCCCCAGAAAAGGAAATCCCTCTGCGAAGAATTGCAAAAAAGAGAGAGTGATCCTTCCTATCATTCAATGAAAAGCATGTGAAGTTGAAGCTACATCTGTTATATGATCCACCTCACCTGGATCATCACCTTATCAGAGCTTAAATCTAGAGTTCAACAAAAAAAAGAAAAAAAAGGGGGCTTAAAATAGAGGTGCCCCGGCGGACTTAGCCATTCCTATCTCAGGAATGGTTGAGGGTAAAAATGACAAAGAAACCCAACTGAGGTGAAAACCCGAAATTCCATCTTTGGTCTTGACTTACAAGTCCTTAATGGACCGTCAATTCCAAAAATCTAAAGTTTTTGGTGTTTGTTCACATATGTCCTTTTGGGGCTATCAACGCAAAAGACCACCCCAAATTCTCAAATTTTCAAATGATGAAGAAGCCGGCCCTATCACCTCCGAGGTCAACACAATTGAAGAAGACGGTCCTACTGAGAAAGAGGAATAAGATTAGCATGAGCCGATTATTAAAATAAAGAATGGTTGCCTCCCTTCAGATCGGGCTCAAAGGGTTCAACCGTTGCGAATGGGCAACATCATATCAATTGATAGGAAATCAATTATATAGATTGGTGCATGAAAAGGACAAGCCAGTCCTCTTACATTGCCTCTCGCCGAAGGAAGCCAAGATGGTCATACACGAGGTCCACCCAGGGTTCTGCGGTGCCCATCAAGTCGGGGACAAAATGAAGAGCAATGTAAAACTTAAGGGTGTCTACTAGCCCCCCATGTATGCGGATTGCAACCGATACGCCCGCACATGTCATCAGTGCCAAACTTTCGGCCCAGTGCCAAGAAGACCCCCAAACTCGTTGCACACTATGGCTCCTACATGACCCTTTACAGAATAGGGAATTGATATCGTGAGACCCTTCCCACCATCCACAAGAGGCTACAAATTCATTCTAACCTCTACAAATTACTTCTCCAAGTGGGCTGAAGCTATCCCTTTAAGGGAGGTCACAAGAGAGGCAGTCGCCCAATTTGTCAAACACCAAATTATATACCGATTCGGCACCCCCTATCGAACCATGTCAGATAATGACACTCCATTCAAAAACAGGACCATTTACCAGTTGGCAGCAAAGTTTCATATCGACCGGAGAACGTCAACGGTCTACAATCCCCAAGCCAATGGATTGGCCGAAGCATTTAACAAGACCCTCTCCAAGCTCCTGGCCAAGATCGTCGGCAGCCGCAAAAGAGCTTGGAGCGAGAAAATACACGAAGCTCTCTGGACATACCAAACTATCTACAAGGCTCCCACCGGCTATTCCCCCTTCTCTCTGGTGTATGGGGCGAAGACTATAGTCTCAATTGAAATTGAAATGTCATTTTACCGGGTCGCCATGCACACTGGCCTATAGACCCAAGGGCAAGATAAAATAGAAAAAAGACTTGAAGAGCTTTCTAGCCTAGAAGGTAAAAAGGTTGGAAGCTTAGAAACACCTTCAGGTATACCAAGCCCGCATGACATGAGCTTATGACAAGCTAATGAAGCAAAGGGCATTCAAAAAAGGTGGCCTTGTCATGGTTAAAGAGAGGGAAGTTATGGCAGGCAAATCCAGCGGCAAATTACAACCCAACTGGCGTGGGCCCTATGTCGTCACAAGGGTCTAGAAAGGGGCGCATATACAGTTGTCGATCACAAAGGAGAAATGTCATTCCCACCACTGAATGGGAAGCATTTAAAGCTATACTATACTCCTGAGCAAGAGTTCAAGCAACAATCTACACAAGACTTGCCCTCCTCCGCAAGGGAGTAAGGAAAGGTAGGGGAGTTACCCCCCCAAAGAAAACCCCAAAGTCATGGTTACTTTGAACCATTCTTGTTCACGTCCCACCGTGCTAAATCCCAAAGTTTGACTTTCCAACTTCCTTGGTTAGCCCCAAATTCTTAAATCTTTGACCTCCCAACCTAGTTGGTCGGCCCTAAATCCAAAGTTTTTCGGCTTTCCAATTTCATTAATTAACCCTAAATACCAATGTTTGGCTTTCCAACTTCATTGGTTAGCCCCAAATCCTAAATCTTCGGCCTCTCAACCTAGTTGGTCGGCCCCAAATCCCAAAAATTTCTGGCTTTCCAATTTCCTTAGTCAACCCCAAATCCCAAAATTTCTGGCTTTCCAATTTCCCTGATTAGCCCCAAATTCCTAAATCTTTGGCCTCCGAACCTAGTTGGTCGGCCCTTGGTCGGCCCCAAATCTAAAGTTTTTCGGCTTTCCAACATCGTTACCCGACCCCAAATCCTCAAGTTCCGACTTCCCAACTTCGTTTAGTCAGCCCCAAATCCTCAAGTTTCGACTTCCCAACGTCGTTTGGCCAGCCCCAAATCCCCAAGTTCTCGGCTTCCCAACATTGCTTGGTCAAGCCCCAAATCACAAGTTTCGGCTTCCCAACTTTACTTGGTCAACCCCAAATCTCAAGTTTCGGCTTCCCAACGTCGTTTCACCAGTCTCAAATCCCCAAGTTTTCGGCTTTCCGAACTTCGTTTCTTTAGCCCCAAAACCTAAGTCCTAACTCCTAAACCATTTTTAGTCAGCCCCAAATCACAAGTTTTCGACTTTCCGAACTTCGTTTGGTTAGCCCCAAAACCTAAATTCTGACTCCTAAACAATTTTTGGTCAGCCTTAAAATCCGATACTCAAATTTTCGAATTCTACTTTTGACCCTTAAACCGTTAAAGATCGGCCAAGTCATCACGTCACAGTTACTCTCTTGCAAAGTGCAAACCTCTAATTTCAAGCTCCGGGAGGGTTAACTACCCTTGTTCAAAAAAGAAGGAAGAGAAAAGAAAGAAAAGAAAAGAAAAAAGAGAGAGATCAAAAAAAAGAAGGAAAAAAAAGGGAGAAGGAAAAAAAGGAAAAGAAAGAGAGAGAAAATAAGAAAAGAGAGAGAGACTGTAAATCCAATGAAGGAAGCAAATTCTATTGCATTTGTGAAATCATGTCGAGTGCCTGAGACTAGAAGGAAGACGCTCCTAATGAAGCAAAAGCTGCAAATCAAAAGACTGTGTCTGTGGCAGCATTAGGTCACTCAAATTTGAAGCTATGGAAGCTCTAAAATTCTCCCAATACATGGACCGGATGTGACAGCCCGGAAGGAACCTGCAAAGCAAAAAGGGAAAATCATCAGTATACAAGAAATCTCAAGTTTTACCAACAAAGTTGATGTGGAAATTAAAGATTGGAATATTGATTTCCGTACCCTGACATGATAGTTCTAGAAGGATCCCTTCAATACAACTTGCAAAGAAAGACATTTGTATACAAGAAAGTTCAAATCATACAGACAATGTTGACATGAAAGATATAATTCAAGCAACAGTATATGCTTACCCAGTGAGTCCTCTGACTCAAAAGAAGCACACAAGGCCGGGCTTCGGGTAAAGTCAGGAAGGCAGGACCCAACCAAAGAACTCTAAACCAAGCTCTGGACAAACTCCAAAAGGTGACATTAAGCGGGAGCAATCTAAGTCCAACTCTAGGCAAAGCCAAAAAGGGCGAGACCAAGGCGGAATCCCCCAAGTTAAGTCCAGACAAACTAAGGAACAAGCAGACAAGAAGCCCGAAGCAATATCAACATCTGAAAACTCTGGTCCTTATATGACCGAGTTCCAAGAACCATCGCCCGAAATAATCAAGCAAGCATTCAATGTCACCCGCCAAATACATAAAGGAGAGGCTGACTGGGTCAAGGTGGTCCCAAAGAAGCATGGTCACCCTAAACCCCCTAAAAGAAAATCTCGATTGAACAACTCCAATTCTAGAGGCACATCCTAACCACCGACAAAGACAGAAACTCCTCCGATTGAACTGACGTAAGCTAGAAGGCAGGATAAGAACGAGAAAAAGGTTTTTAAAAGAAGACTAAGGAAGCAAGCATCCTTTTTAGCGTGGCTATCATGCTAGAGTGTCCCGCCCTACCAGGGAATGCCAAGAAAATCTAAGGAAATCTAAGACTGCATTGAAACCCTTATTCAAAAGGGAGAGATACCCAAGGAAGTTGCGTAAAAAGAGAAGCCTTAGACAGGCAGCTGGAGAGTTAATAAGTCAAAGCCTCCCCACAGAAATTCTGTACAAGAAAGATCATGTCTTCTACAAACTGAAATGACCAATGTTTCAACTTAAATCCCTGGCCGACCCGAAAGTCAGGCCGACAATCATATTGAATAGGGCACCGACCAACGCTCGAGATAGATTCCTGGGCAAAGCAAAAAAATGGAAGAGACGCGAGTCTTGACAACAGGATTCCAGATTAAATCTTAGACAAAGCAAGAAAAGACAAAACTCAGGAGAAAAATGCTAGACCAAGCTCTAGGTGAAATCAAGAGAATTTCAGTAACAAACAAAAAGAAGAAGAAGAAAAGAAAGAAAGAAAGGAGAAGAAACCCTTCTACCTCTGTTGACGCATTTTTCGATTCTTCAATGAAACTCAGCCTCAGGTCGACTTGGTGGAGCAGGTCCATGCCACTTCTAGTGGTGTGCGCTCTCCTGAGTTCCCTCCTAGAGATTACTGAGTCAAGAAGTATCAAATTCAACCAAGCTGAAGGAAGAAGTTAGATGGCCCGGCGTGAAGTATGTGATAGTATCAAACATCGATCCGAGCTCCAATGTCAAAATTTACGCAGAAGTGATGACAGCACCGCACAAAACTGAAGTGTTGTGGCAACACATAATCCCTTTCAATCTCACTTCCAGGATGTCAGCATACGCTGGAGTATGTCCATCTAAGGAGGAATTGGGACTAAATTCTTCGTCTGGTCATTAAAGACTAAGGGGTTAAAAATTGTTAAATGCACGGGCCGTCTGCCATCGTCTTTACACTAACAGACATCTCGCGGGGGGCATTTGTTGAACCCTAAAATTTCTTCTTTTTGAAGGGAAAATAATGGGCAGGCT
Source organism: Amorphophallus konjac (assembly GCA_022559845.1). Classification (NCBI taxonomy): domain Eukaryota; kingdom Viridiplantae; phylum Streptophyta; class Magnoliopsida; order Alismatales; family Araceae; genus Amorphophallus; species Amorphophallus konjac. The sequence goes on from CM040129.1 coordinate 66,614,681, forward strand.
CCCTCCGCCCAGCCCCTCTATCTCAAAGCACCCAAGAGGCCGGAGGAGGGCCCCTCTAGCCATGCACAGGACAGAGGAGGCTCCTCCGACCTGCGCACACGCCGGAAGCCTCCTCTGCCCTGCGCGCAGGCCAGAGGAGCTCCTCCGGTCCTGCCAGGCCGGAGGAGACTCCCTCCGCCCTGCGTGTAGGCCGGAGGAGCTCCTCCGGTCCGCCCTGCGTGCAGGCCGGAGGAGCTCCTCCGATCCTGCCAGGCCGGAGGAGGCTCTCCGCCCTGCGTGCAAGCCGAAAGAGATCTCCTCCGCCCTGTACACAGGCTGGAGGAGCTCCTCCAGTCCTGCCAGGCCAGAGGAGCCCTACCGCGGCGGGGAGAGGGGGCGGTCCGTCGGCGGGGGTGCTGGCATTGGAGGGGGGATTTTGTAAGGCTTGAGAGGGGCCTTCTCCCGCCGCCACCATGGCCATTCCCAGGTCGCCGGCGGACCTCCTCCCTGAACTTCTTCGCACCATGCTGGCTCTTTGGTCGTTTCCCACAGACGGCGCCAGATGAAGAGGCGTGATCTCGCGTTGGTCCTGAGCTGGGGAGATGATCACCGGATAGTGAACTGTAAGGAAGGGAAACGGATCAGGGGGCCCAGGGATGGTTCCCTGGGACAAACCCTCCGATGCTTAAGTCAGTAGAGCAATGGTGGAAGCTATGTAGGGAGGAGGAAGGAGATGCACGAGATCCCTCTACACCAAGGTGGTGAAGTGGTTCCTGCTCAGGGAGTTTAGGCATATGTTTGCCCTTACCTTTCGTTGGAGGGAGTCCCAGGTTTAAATAGTGCACTGACCTCATGAGTCCCGTAAGCTGAGGGGTTTTAGGCGGGAGTTACGTCCTCAACGTGGGCTCTTTACGTCCTCATCGTGGGATCTTTATAGCCTTGAGGGATCATGGGTCCCTTATCCTCATAAACTCCTGCTTATAAAGGGTTCTCAACGGCAGTATGGATAAGCGTTCGTCGGTCGACTCGAGCATGAGGGGTGCCAACCCTGTCCGGGTTATAGGCATAGCTCGGGTGAAGATAGGTCGGAGGGGGCATTGTGCGCCTGCCTTTATCCCGACGAGGGGATAGATCGGGCGTGGGTCTTTCTCTGACCTGACCGATGTTCGGGCCTTCCGAGCCTAAGGGCCGCCGAGGAAGGTTGTGATCCCGAATGATCTTATTGGGCTTTTTAGCCTAAGTGGGCCATGCGGGACTGTCACTTGGATGAGCTGGGCCTCGTTTGGTCCTGATAGACCTAGTTTGGCTGCTCTTTAGATGGGCTACAGAAATCCCCCTCTCCACTTGTCCCCCTCCTACTCCCGAGCCTTGGTAGGCTCGAAAGAGTAGCCGTTAGGGTTTTGGACCAGCGTGACTCGGGTGGGTGAAGATCTGGCGGTGTTAAGACGCCACGTGTCGTGGTCACCTGGGCCCGTAATAATGATAATCCTGACAGATTTGAAATGAAGGGGCCCCCTTTTTCTCGGAGGTCGGAACGGCGCACCGCCTCCCGCGTGGGGATAAAGGGGTTGGGCGCTTGTTGTCATTCCAGACTCCCTCTGTCTTTAGGGTTTGGATCGCCTTCGTGCTTGCTTTAGGCTCTTTGATGCGTCGCGAGGACACGACGGAAGAGCAGAGGCTTGCAACGGCGTTCGCGGAGTTGGCGGAGATAACCGCAGAGGCAGTCCGGCGGCTTCCTCTTCCTCCGGAATCTTCGGGGTCCTAAGAGCGTCTTTCTTCAAGCTCTTCTCTGAATTCCATGGCGGATCAGCGTCCGGATGCTGAAGAGTGGGAGGATGAGCCGGTGGTGAAGGCGGCGGTTCCAAGCTGCAGTGAACTGGGGGAGGCGAAGGTGAGAAGGCTGGAGCACCAATTTCGCCTGCCCCACAAGTTTAGCTTTGCCGCGGCTGCTCCGCACGAGATGAGCTTGGACTCTCGTACAGGCCATATCTGTACCTTCCTTCTGTCGTGAAAAGACGGGTTCCGCCTTCCCTTCGAGCCTTTCGTTCTTAAGCTTCTCAATTTTTTTCCAGTTGGCGCCCATTCAGTTGGTAGCCAATTCCTATCTTCTCCTTTCCGCCTTTCACATCCTCTGCTGCCAATGCGGGGTTCCTCCTTCCTTGGACCTCTTTCACTATTTTTTCGAGTTGAAGGCCATCCCTCGGCCGGGAAGGGCTTCTATTTTATCCAGGCGAGGCGGAATAGGAGCGGCATCTCCTTGGCTGCGAAGGATTCTTCGCATAAGGGGTGGAAAACTCAATTCTTCTGGGTGGGGATCTGCTCGGTGGAGGAGACCTAGAGGTGTCCCGTAATCCCCAATTTCCATCCGAATATCCCTCCCAGGCAGGACGAGTTCCCTCCACACGTGGAGGAGTATGCGACTATCTTGCTGAAACGCCGCCAGTCCACAGAAGAGCTGGTTACTCCAGAGAACATCGAGCAGTGTCTTCTTTCGCGGCTGCATCCGTCAGGTTCAGGTGCCACAAATTAGACTCTTCTTCGGATGTTGAGACCATTTTTTCTTTTTCTGACTATATCTTTCTTCTGTGCAGACACCAGGCGACCGACTTTGGAGGAGACCACAGAAGTGATCGATCTCGGCAATGACTCAGCCACCGACGAGCCGCGATCTCCTGAGGGGCGCACCCGAGCCCGAGGTAAGGGCAAGAGGGCGGCCCAGGAGGGGTCTTCCAAGCCGCGGGGGGCCAAGCGCAAGGATCCCGTGGAGGGCATGATACGGGATGCCGTGAAGGCCAAGAAGCGGGCCAGGAAGGCCGGATCCGTCTCCGTCGTCGAGGGCGGCTCTAGCTCGGCGGCTCTCCCCTCTTCTGAGCGAGACAGGGCCGACCTTGTTAGGCCGGCTCTCCCATCTGCCGAGCAAGAGAGGGCCGAGGAGGTTGGAGCTGCTCTTGCAGTTGGTGATGACGTTGGTTCGGCTCTCCCCTCAGTCGGAGCCGAGGGGGCCGAGGTTGCTTCTGTGATTGGCAGCGGCGCTGGCCCGACTCTCCCCTCGGCCGAAGCCGAGGGGGCCATGGACGAGGCAGGTGACGCTGGGGCCGCGACCGAGATTGGGGTGGGCGACGCTCCAAGCGACGGTGCAGGTGCCGAACCGATCCAGGTCGGAGGGTCGCTGGAAAATCCGACCGAGGCACGAGAGGCGACCGAGGCCGCGGCTCGGTCTGGGCCGACCGGTGGGACACCGACCGAAGGGGGGATCTCCACTCCGGCGGCCTTGGAGAGACTTGGCATCCGGGGCCCTTTGTATCAGGTGTGTCGCGGCATAGCTGCGAAGGTGAGGGGGGGAAGCAGGCACTCCCCGTCCGTAGCCCTCGAGGCAGTTATGGAGGGCGGCTTGGTCCTGGCCCAGATGGGGGCCACTCTGACGGAAGCATACGCTCGGTTGGAGTCAGAGCGGGCGGCCCTGGCCTGGACCCTCGGTGGGTCTGATAGGAAGTTGGCTCGGCTTGCCGAGGAGCGTGATGGGCTTCGGCGGGAGCTTTCCTCAGTTAGGGAGCTGGTACGGTCGAGCCAGGTGGAGGCCCGGGAGCTAACCGAGCAGCTAGCTAAGGCCCGCGAATCGCTCGAGAGGAAGAGCATGCTTCTTGAAGAGGAGCACCTTGTTCGCGTCGAGCTGGATGGCCGGTGGGAGGCCGAGCGCTCCGAGCTGGTGGACCGGGCGGAGGAAGCTGAGCGCCTTCGGGGGGAGGCCGAGGCTGATCGAGCCGAGGCGGAGAAGCGGGCGGGGGAGGCCGAGGAGCGGACGGCTAAGGCCGAGCGGAAAATAGCCGAGGCGGAGCGGGAGAAGGCCGAGCTCGTTGGTAGGGTGGGATTGGCCGGGGCGGAGGCGCTTGAGCAGTACAAATGCTCGGAGGCCTACCGGGTCGACCTTAAGGAGGCTGCCCTCCCCTACTACGAGTCAGCGCTTCCCCGAGGCATCCGCAAGGGGTTCAAGCAGGGCTACGACCGGGCCGTATCTTATGCCGAGCAGGCGTCCGGGATAATTGAATTCCCGTCCGGACAATGCTACGACTCAGATCTGTCATCCTCCGGCTCCTCTGCTTCGGCGTCGGAGGAAGAAGATCAGGAGGGCTCTTCGCCCGAGGGGTCGCCAGCTCTGGATGTCCCGGGAGGGCACGCAACCGAGACAGTTCCCACGCCGGTGGGGTCAGTGCCAGGGTCGGCCGTCGCCGAGGGTGCCGGGGGCAAACCGCCTGAGCCTTCCACTTCCGAGCTTCAAGGTGGGCCAGAGGCCTAATGTATCTGCTTTGCTTCCTCTTTTTGTACGTCTTTTTCCTTTTGAAGAAAAAACTTACTCTGTTGTGTAAGAAAATAGATAAGACAATAGCATTATGACGAAGACTTAACTGTTCCGTATCGCCATTGCCGTATTTTGTTCAGCGTATCCGCAATAGTTGGAAAGTGCCGATACTTTCTGCGTGGTTTTCGCGCGATGGTTGGGCGAGCCTCTGACAGGGTGTCTTTCCATTTTCTCATGCTTTGAATGTTTGGCCGCTTCGTGTGTCCCGCTGGGGCGGAAACGAGGAGTTTTGAGGTGACCGTTCGTAGGAAGAGGACCCTTTGGCGTGTTTTCGAGGGGAGAATCATTTAAGGCAAATAGCCTCCCTTCGCCTATAAAAGGTCTGAAGGGCGTCCCTTCCTCTCCACGGCTTAGGGTTTTCCTCAACAGTCTTTTCTCATTCCTTCTTCACGTAGCGCTGTGCCAATATATTCGAAACATGGAAGATACTCTGGAAGATGAGGCTGCCGATGATGGAGGGCAGAGAGTCCTTGCTGCTTCGGATTTGAAGGGGGTTCGACGGCCGGCGAACAGGTTTGAAGAAGGTTCGACGTGTGGAGGCACGTCGTCTTCTTTTTATCAGTTCCGGCGACGCTTGCGCTGTTGGGGGGGGGGGGGCGCAGATGGTGGACGGATGGGGGCATCAGGCATCCCTGCCACCCGTCCCTTCCTGCTCGCTCCACGGAGGGGAGGAGGAAGTCAATTAGGCTCCCTCCTTTCCGGGCTTTCCCCTGCCTCCTCGTCCAGCTCTGCTGGTTTCTTTTTCACTCTCGCAGCCTCTTTTTCCCTCTTCTGCTCTTCTCATCATTTCTTTCACTCTTCGGAGGATGCCTGAGCTTCCTTCCTTCCAAAGAGTTGGCAGATTGGTGGGGAAGATGTCTTCATATGCGTTCCCTCTCCCCTTCCTCTTCCGAGTTCAACTTGGAAGGTAGCCTTCTTCTTCCTAATCCCTCTGTCACCTTTGTCCCGAGCTACCCGAGCCAACGGGGTCGACTACCCTTTATCCGAGCCAGTTTCTGCACAAGGCAGAGTCAGTGGCTGGACGAAGGAAGGTCAACCGAGTCAGCCGAGCGATGGGCTCATACGGCGACGCCAGATGGATTTTTTGCTTTTTTGACATGTATTTTCTTGGCTTCGGCCTTCCTGATGTACAAGCGAGTTGTTTGAATAAAGGAAAGGGAAACTTTTTGTTTTATTCCATGTTACTTACACAATGTTCGGTATTCAGAAGTAGAACTTGCGTAGTGTAGTCGCGTTCCACGTCCGAGGAATGGGCTCTCCTTCCATCGTGGATAGTCGATATGCTCCTTTCCCGAGCGTCTCGATCACTCGGTAAGGGCCTTCCTAATTAGGCGATAGCTTGCCCGCCGCCTAAGTGGTCGAGAGGCTTCGGCTTTCCTGAGTACGAAATTTCCCGGTTGAAAGTGTCTATCTCGGACTTTGCTGTTGTAGTATCGAGTGAGGCGGCGCTGGTATTCCGTTGCTCGGATGCCGGCAATCTCTCGGAGTTCATCAGTTAGGTCGAGGTTTTCGAGCAGTTTCTGATCGTTTGCCTCAGGAGAGAAACAGATGACTCGGAGGGAGGGATTGGCAATCTCCGACAGGATGACGGACTCTGCGCCGTACACCAACTGAAAAGGACTTTCACCGGTTGCCGTTCTGGGAGTCGTTCTGTGTGACCAGAGTACGTTCGGCAATTCCTCAAGCCAGCTGCCCTTGGCTTTGCTGAGCCTGGTCTTGATGCATTTTAAGATAGTCTTATTGGCATTTTCGACCATCCCGTTAGCTTGAGGGTGGGCGACCGAGGTGAAGTGATTGCGAATGCCCAGGTCGGCGCATCTGTCTCGGAAAAAACGAGAATCAAATTGCCAACCATTATCGCTTACTATCACCCGGGGGATGCCGTAACGACATATGATCGACTTCCAGACGAAATTCCAGACGACTGTCTCGGTGATCCTTGCCGTGGCTTCGGCCTCGATCCATTTGGTGAAGTAGTCGGTGGCGACGATGATGAACTTCTTCTGGGCCTGGGCCGTGGGGAATGGCCCGAGGATGTCGATTCCCCAGCGAGCGAAAGGATATGGCTCGGCTAAGGTGATGAGCTCTGTTGCTGACTGATGGACCAAGTGGTCAAATCGCTGGCATCGGTCACAGTGTTGTGTGTGAGTCGAGCAGTCGCGGTGCAGAGTGGGCCACCAGTAACCTTGCCGTAGCAAGATCGTGGCAAGCGACCTTCCTCCTAAATGCGCTCCGCACAGACCTTCGTGAACTTCTTGAATCGCTCGGTTGGCTTCATCAGTGCTGAGGCACTTCAGGAGGGGACCGGAGAAGGATCTCCGGTAAACAGTGCCGTCCAGAGTGACGAATCGCCGAGCTTGGTACTTCAATCTTCGGGCTTCCCGAGGGTCGGGAGGCTCTTGAGAATCTTGGAGTCACGACAGGTACGGGGTACAACAGTCGCTTGGGGAGGACGAGTCAACAGCCAGGAGCTCCGAGTCGATGCTCGGTCGCTCCAGCTCTTCGAGGAGGACCGATCGAGTACCCTCGGGGTCAAGAGAGGAGGCCAGCCGAGAGAGGGCGTCCGCTCGGGAGTTTTCCTCCCGAGCTATTCGGACTACCTCAAAACTCTCAAACTGTTGTGCCATGGCTCTGACCAGCTGGAGATATTTGACCATCGGTGCTTCTCGAGCTTCGTAATCGCCGTTGACCTGGCTAGCGACCAGCTGGGAGTCAGTGTGAATTTTGACTCGCTCAGCCCCCAGTCGCCGGGCCATACGGGCTCCCGAGGTGAGAGCCTCATACTCGGAAGCGTTGTTGGATGCCTGGAAGTTGAACTTCAAGGCGTATTGTAGCTCTGCTCCTTCGGGGGACTTCAAGAGGATTCCAGCGCCGCTTCCGGCTGAGTTGGAGGATCCGTCGACGAACAGTTCCCATGTTGGCCCAGGCGCGGACGGAGATCTTTCTTCAGTCGGGATGGTGCTCTCGGCGATGAAGTCAGCGAGCGCCTGGCCTTTGATAGCCGAGCGAGGCCGGTACGAAATATCGTAGGCCCCAAGCATGATGGCCCAGTTGACGAGGCATCCCGAGACTTCAGGGTGAGCGAGGACCCTCTTCAATGGTTCGCCGGTTAGCACGGTGATGGAGTGCCCTTGGAAATAGGGTCGGAGGCACTTGGCCGAGGTAACCAACGCTAGCACGAGTCTCTCGGTTGCGGGGTACCTCCTTTCAGCCTCGTTGAGCACCTTGCTGGTGTAGTAGACCGGTCTCTCGACTCCCGAGTCATTTCTGACTAGGACCGAGCTAACTGTCGATGGGGTTGCCGAGAGATAGAGATGCAGGGCTTCGCCTGGGACAGGCTTGGACAGCACTGGAGGCGAGGCCAGGAACTCTTTAAGCTCGACGAACGCTCTTTGGCATTCCTCGTCCCATGTGAACGTAGCAGATGCCAATTTGGGCCCCCTCAATAGCTTGAAGAAGGGTAGGCATCGTTCGGCTGCACGGGACAGAAATCTGCTGAACGCGGCAATGCGTCCAGTAAGGCGTTGAACGTCTTTGATGCAGGTGGGTGGGCGCATGTCCAAGATGGCCTGGACCTTGTCGGGGTTGGCCTCGATCCCACGCTGGGTGACTAAGAAACCCAGGAATTTCCCGGATCTTACTCCGAAGGCACACTTGGTAGGATTGAGCTTCATATTGTACCTCAGGAGGGTGTCGAAGGTCTCAGCTAGGTCGGCGAAGTGGTCCTCGGCCTTGGGGGTCTTGACGAGCATGTCGTCAATATAGGCCTCGACGTTCCGGCCGAGCTGCCCTCGAACATATGGTTGACCAACCTCTGGTACGTGGCTCCAGCGTTTTTCAACCCGAAAGGCATCCGGTTGTAGCAGTATACGCCGAAGTCGGTGATAAAAGCGGTCTTCTCGATGTCTTCTGGATTCATTCTGATCTGATGGTAACCTGAATAGGCGTCCAGAAAACTGAGTATCTCGTTGCCCGAGGTTGAGTCAACCAGTTGGTCGATGCTCGACAGCGGATAGCAGTCTTTAGGGGTGGCATTATTCAAGTCGGTGAAGTCCACGCACATCCGCCACTTTCCCGAAGCTTTCGGCACAAGGACGACGTTGGCCAGCCACGTCGGGTACAGGACCGGTTTAAAAAGACCAGTCTTTTGCCCCTTGGTGACTTGCTCCTTGATGATCGCCTGCTTCTCTGGCGCGTACTTCCTTCTCCGTTGTTGTACGGGTTTGATGGTCGGGTCGAGGTTGAGCTTATGCATCGCCGTCTCCTCTGGTATCCCGGGGAGCTGATCATCAGACCACGCAAAGACTCGGATGTACGCGGAAAGAAACTCTTTGTATTGCTGTTGGACCTCAGACAGTAGGTCGGCTCCAATCTTTACTCCTAGGGTCGGGTCATCGTTTAGGAAAACCGCTAGCAATTCGCCTCCAAGCTCGGCGGTTGCGGATTTTTCCTCGACTTCCCGGGGGCCCTTGTTCTTCCCGTCCGGCCTTGTGGCTTCAACCGAGATATTATAGCACCTTCTGGCCGTGGCCTGGTTACCTCGGACTTCCCCCAACCCGTTTTTGGTGGGGAACTTCATCTTTTGGTGATAGGTAGAAGGCACCGCTTTCGTTCGGCTGAGGATCCCTCGGTCGAAGATTGCGTTGTATGCTATCATACCTTTGATCACTATGAAGTCCACCATGACCGTAACGGTTTTGGGTGGGGTGCCGAGAGTAACCGGCAGGCTTAGGACTCCCTCGGGATAAGTGGCCTGGTCATTGAACCCGCAAAGGGGGTTTCGGATCGGGCGGAGTTTAGACGGATCCTCCCCCATCTTAAGGAAACATTCATAGGATAATACGTCAGGGGCACTTCCATTGTCAACTAGAATCCTGTCTACGTTACAATGGTTTATTGTGGCCGATATGACTAAGGCGTCGTCATGCGGGCTTAGCCCTTCTAGGTCTTGGTCGGAGAAGACTGACCTGGGGCTCACTTGGCGGGGCCCTGGGAGGCTCGATGGCTCGACTCGCCCGCTCAGCATGACGCTTCCTTCCTCGGCCACTATCTCCTCCTGATGCAGCTCCTCCAGCGATGACGTTGATGTGGACCCCTCGGGGGGCGTTGTCGATTTCCTCTGGGGCGCCTCGGTCTTCCTTGTGTCCGGCCACGAACCGGGATAGGTGTCCTTGACGGACGAGGCGCTCGATCTCATCCTGGAGCTGGTGACAGTCGCCGGTGTGGTGCCCGTGATCGCTGTGGAACAGGCAATGCTTGCTGCGATTGCGGTTCTTCGACCTCATTGGCTCGGGTTGGCGGAGGAGGCCCGAGCCTTTGATGTCCTCGTAAATCTCGTAAATCGGAGTGGTTAAAGGAGTGTACCGCTCATACTTCCGTGACGGTTCCTTGTGTTCCCCGTCTTGGTTCCGCCTTTTTCTTGGACCCGAACTTGGCTCGGGTGCCCGCTTCTTGTCCCCCTCCCGACCCGAGCCGGTTGCGTCTCGGCATGCGCTAAGCACTTCTTCGCACTCGGCATGGCGCAAAGCCAGAGTCACTAGCTCGGCAAGGGTCGAGGGAGGGTGGAGGACAAGTTCGCTGCGGAGGTTCTCGTCGCGGGTGCCCCCGGTCAACGCGGTTATGGCCGAGGCGACGTCCAAGCGGGAGATCCTCAGGGCTTCCGATTTAAATCGGGTAATGTAAGCCCGAAGTTTCTCCCCTTGCGCCTGTTTGAGGGCCAAAACCCCGCTACCGACCTTGGGGGACCGCTGCCGGCGAAACTCTCCTTGAATACTCGCCCGAATTGCTTGAAGTCCCGGATGGATCCGGGGGCGAGGGCCCGGAACCATGCTTGGGCGCCTTGGACCAGGGTGGTCACAAAGGCTCGACATTTGATGGCGTCGGACGCTCCATGAAGGGTCATCAGGGCGTCGAAGCTGTCGAAGTGATCAATCGGGTCGCCCTGGCCGTCATACCTCTGCCTTCAAGATATAGTCGGAGAACGGGGATTTCTCCTCGTCCTCCGTGGAAGAGACTTTCTGCAGGGCGCGTAGGGCGCGCTCCTGTTCTGCGAAACGCCTCTCGAATTCTCGCAGTCGGAGGGATAGCACCGGCTGTCGCTGCGCCGTCGGGCTGGGGGGGGCTGTCTTGTCGTTCCCCAGGGACTTCGGTCTCTAGGTTCAGACGACGTGCCCCAGGTTTTCCCCTCTTCGGCGTGGATGAGGCTTCTTGTTCCGGAGGGGGGGCTTGTGAAGGTCCTCCTGACCTGTTACGGATGATCTGCCGGCCTCGGAGGGTGAAGCGGCCTCCGGCGGTGTGCTGGGACACGTTCTCGCAGGGAGGGCTCTCCGGAGGGGCGCGTGACCTTCCATCCCTGGCCGCCCGGGTCCTCATGAGTTCCACGAGGAGATCCAGTTTTGCGTTGAGGGCTTGGAAGGCGTCAGCGCCGCCGTTGAGTGGTAGCCCTACCGCCGAGGGGGGAATGGGCGGGAGCCCTACCGCCGAGGGGGGAGGGGGCGGTCCGTCGGCGGGGGTGCTGGCATTGGAGGGGGGATTTTGTAAGGCTTGAGAGGGACCTTCTCCCGCCGCCACCATGGCCATTCCCCGGTCGCCGGCGGACCTCCTCCCTGAACTTCTTCGCACCATGCTGGCTCTTTGGTCGTTTCCCACAGACGGCGCCAGATGAAGAGGCGTGATCTCGCGTTGGTCCTGAGCTGGGGAGATGATCACCGGATAGTGAACTGCAAGGAAAGGAAACGGATCAGGGGGCCCAGGGACGGTTCCCTGGGGCAAAACCTCCGATGCTTAAGTCAGTAGAGCAATGGTGAAAGTTATGTAGGGAGGAGGAAGGAGATGCACGAGATCCCTCTACACCAAGGTGGTGAAGTGGTTCCTGCTCAGGGAGTTTAGGCATATGTTTGCCCTTACCTTTCGTTGGAGGGAGTCCCAGGTTTAAATAGTGCACTGACCTCATGAGTCCCGTAAGCTGAGGGGTTTTAGGCGAGAGTTACGTCCTCAACGTGGGCTCTTTACGTCCTCATCGTGGGATCTTTATAGCCTTGAGGGATCATGGGTCCCTTATCCTCATAAACTCCTGCTTATAAAGGGTTCTCAACGACAGTATGGATAAGCGTTCGTCGGTCGACTCGAGCATGAGGGGTGCCAACCATGTCCGGGTTATAGGCATAGCTCGGGTGAAGATAGGTCGGAGGGGGCATTGTGCGCCTGCCTTTATCCCGGCGAGGGGATAGATCGGGCGTGGGTCTTTCTCTGACCTGACCGATGTTCGGGCCTTCCGAGCCTAAGGGCCGCCGAGGAAGGTTGTGATCCCGAATGATCTTATTGGGCTTTTTAGCCTAAGTGGGCCCTGCGGGGCTGTCACTTGGATGAGCTGGGCCTCGTTTGGTCCTGATGGACCTAGTTTGGCTGCTCTTTAGATGGGCTACAGAAATCCCCCTCTCCAGGAGGGTTTGGCCCGAATCCACCCCATATGGGGTTTGGACCGGGTCCAACCCCCACTTGGGGGATTTGGACCAGATCCACCCCCAAGTGGGGTGGGGGTGTTTGGACCGGATTCACCCTCATATGGAGGGTTTGGACCGGATCCAACCCCTGTATGGGTGGTTTGGACCGCATCCATCCCTTACTCCTCCCATTTAGCTAATTTGGTCCGGATAAAAAGCCTCAAACTGAGATTTTGGCCCGGGATAAACCCTCATTCGTGGGGTTTGGTCTGGATCAAGCCCTAAATTGACCCTTTTGTTCCGGATGAAGGGTGCAACCATAGGAAACTATCTTGGAGCTCTATAAACACCCCGATGGGTGTCCCATTTCTAGGACACACACACAAAGACAGTGACGCAGAGAGCGCAGAAGAGGAGTGCTTGTGTTTGGTGCTTGTGCTTCTGAAGGCCCATCATGTTGGGTTTTGTGCTTCGTGCTTCTGCTATGGTTGAGTTGTGCTGTGCTGTGCTTTGCTATGCTGTCAGGGTATGATATAAATAGAAAATCCCTCTCTTAGCTCATGTGCATCACAAGTCCCTATGTGAATTATGTAATCTATGTATCTCTTTAGGGAAATGAGATTAGACCCCCTCGAAATCTTAACCTCATAAGAAAGCCCTTCCGAGTCTTTTAATTGTGTAAATACTCGGGGTTTGTCTAGGAAAGTTGTATAAACCCTGATTGTCTATGAACAAGGAGTCATGTACAACTTAAAACTTGTCGAAAAAAACATGTGGTTATGAAATATCACTGCAATGTCATGTATTTTCTTTAATGATTCATCAAAGTGTGTTTGTGACCATGTGAGCCCGCAGTTCTCCGAAATTGCATGAACGCTCTCGTCACGAGACACTATGACTTATATCATAGGCAAATGACAATGGATGCTCGAGACCAAGTTGACCTCGGGAGGTTAAATAGCAGACACACAGCAGCCTTTCACCTTGAGGTTACATGTGCATCCTCAACGGGTATAGAGGTCACTAAGCACCTCAATCCTCATAACTACATCGGTTGAGTCTGCAATCCTTTCTAAATTCCCAATCGCTACCGACAGTTGGCATCGCTTCGCATAGCACGGCGCCTGCGGCTATGCCTTTAGCATCACGACTAACGTTGTATAGGTCGATGATTTTTTTTGCAGTTAATCAAGGATATTCGGGCTTGCACCGATGTAAATAAACACCGACTGCGGTCGGTGGGAAATTGTCCAGTATCTGAACCCCGTCTAATAAACCCAATTCACGGAATAAATAACTCACATGCCGTGATTGGCTTCCACACACGTGTTCAATAAATGAACGTTTCCGTGCTTTCATTTTGAACAACGATTTTTATTCCCTATCTTTATTATTTAAATTCCATGAGTTAAAACACGGGGCGAACTGCATCCCGTTGGGAAGCAATGGCCCTCACCGGCTTTTCCCAAGGTCTACCTCGTCCAAGGTAGTGGCAGGAGCAGCTGGTGGAGGCGGAGGAGGATGGAGGTCGCGGCATCCAACGGACTTCAAGGGGTCTGCTTCCGTTGTCGGCAAATTGGCCACTGCAACGTTTCTGCAAGGAGCCGGTGGGGAGACAGAGGTAGAGGGTGGGAGGGGGTGCAAGGATGACCTCCTATGCAGACGTGGTCAGGCACAGGGCGCCAGACGAGCAGGTCCAAGAGGGGAGGAAGGAATGCCCAAACATCGGACCACTTCCCCCAAAGCTTCTACTTGGGCGAGAGGTGCCTTTGGATATCCCCCATATAGGGCAGGAAAGTTGCAGAGGAAGTGAAAGGGAAGTTGGATGAACGGTGGAGTAGCGGCGGCCCATGGGTGGCCAACAAAGTCCACCGGGAGGGACTTCTTGTAGTCGCCAACAACGCAGAAGGGGGGAAGGCGGTGGCCGAGGTAGGATTCTTGGTGACCAGAGGATCCATCCTCCGAGTACAAGCTTGGTCAACAGAGAAAGGTACATACCCCAACCCAGGGAAGTCCTTCCTCCTTGTCAAGTATGTCGTAGTCCCATCTGGCTCTGTGATGAAGCTGGAGTGAGCTTCCTCACTAGCAACCTCGGGAGGGTGGAACCAGGCACCATAAGGCTTCCCCCGGAACGGCAGTTGAACACTGTTGAAGCCTTGGTGTCGGCCACCAACCCCTCTACGGTGCCCCCGGCTACCACCACCTCCGTCGGGGAGGTCATTTTCATCGTTTATATCACTACGCAGCCAGAGGTGCAGGAACGACGGCGGGAGCTGAAGCAAGGGCTAGGGCAACCCTTGGCCCTCCTGGAAGAAGAAGACGACGCAGCCCTTTCAATTTCGAACCAGAGTAATTCCCGCCCTGGGCTGAGAAATGGGTCCGTGGGCTTGTACGGCGGGGGTGGGGTGGCAGATGGGAATGGGTCGGGTGGCCCGTGCGAAGGAGACGTACTGGACCCTGCCTAGAAAAGCTCGACTCAAGCAGGCCAGATCGGTTCAAGCACAACCGTCTCAGCCATGAATCAGTTAACCCATAACTTACCCGTATCCGGGTGTTACGGGTTAACAAGTTTGTTTGGACCCGACAGGGGTCTTCTCCCCCACCTGATCCCTGCAACTGTGCTACGGATCCTTCCACGGAAGACAACGGCATCATCTAGTGACCAGCATGCGGCGGCGACGGCAGTGGCGGGGGCTGGTCAACCTCATCAGCCCTATTAGCGACCCTGACAACAATAGAGACCTCCCTCAACCACAACCGTGCCGACCATAGGACTTCTGCAGCGACTGCAGGCATATACTACCGGCACTTGTCTTCAGATGCAAGTAATGGGAGGTTTGATGGGCCAAGCTCAACCGTCCGACAGCATCAACCAGGCCCTTACAGAGGAAGGGAATGGGATGGTGTACTTATCGCTGTCTGCACCAGTAGGTTGGTGCAGAGTCAGCCACCAGTGTCAATCAGGGAAGGCAGAGGGGCCCAGTGATAGTTCCTGACATTCTGACAATGTTGACAGAGGCAATGTAGCCCAAGAGGAAGATGACGAGATGACTTCAGAAGGCAAGGAAATCATCCCGGAGATACCAGGCGGGGGCAAAATGCAGGATGGAGAGGAGTATGAGGGGGATGATAGGGGCAGTCTGGGCAGAGAGAGATGAAGGAGCTGGTGGGGGTGGTGGAGAGATTGACGGAGGCATAAGTGAGGGAACCAACGACCAAAGTGGGAGTTTCTTTCACAAGGATGGACAAGGACCTAAAAGGGTTGTTCACCAAAGTCCAGATGATTGATGAGTATGGTAAGAGGGACTAACGGGCGGAATCTCAAAAGAGGGGGACAAGGGAGTGAGGAAGGAGGGGAGGAGAAGAGCAGGCTACAAGAGGAAGGAGGGAGAGACGTCCCAGTTTCCTTATGAGGATCGTCTCATGGAATGAGGGGGATTTGTGGGGAGAAGAAAATGGCTATGAAGGAGTTGGTACGAAGATGCAAGTATGACATCTTATGTTTGCAAAAATCTAAATGTAAGAGATGACTTCTCTTGGGACTTCACAGGGGTGTATGGCACACAAAGTAGAGGGGAGAAGAGGCATGTGTGAGAAGAGGTGGAACAATACTATCACAATGCAGGACGGCCTTGGTGTGTAGGTGGCGACTTTAGTGCTGTTGTGGCACCATGGGAGAGGAGGGGAGCTCGCATCCAGATAGTCGAGATGGACGACTGTTGCACCCCAAACTTTCTAGAAATATTTTTGAGATATTCCCCTTATGTTAATCGACGGGTGCAGCGCAACTTAAAGCAGACACCGTCATTCCGTGGAGTATCTCCACGATACCGAGGTCCATTGACCCGATCATGATCAATCGTGAAATGCATCGCAGCAATAAAAGAGATGGCGGGTTAATGCACATACCAAGAAAGGAACGACAATCGTGTATCACGTGGCTCGAACGAACGCAAGCTTCCTCCCCTCGACCGACTACGCAAAAAGACAAATAGTATGAACAAAAGCCCCCATCCTTCTCTCCACGCATCCCGCTGTAAACACAGGGTAGAAAAGGGGCTAGAGCAAGGTTTAAGAGGAGGAACCAGCCGTGGGAACTCCACCGGGGCAGAAAGGGGGCCACACTTGGGTTTTGACCCCTTTGGGACCCACGCAGAGTTCGATTGTTGGGACCTAGCGAGGTCAAATAGACCCTGACGGAGTCTATTGACCCAGCCTGGGTCCGCGCGGGTCTAGTGGACTCTGCCGGCCCCAACGGGGTCAAACAGACCCCACCGGGTATGTCGACCCCGCCTGGTTCCAACACGGGGTCCACTTGACCCCGCTGGGCCCTGTTGACCGCGCCTGGGTCCAACGCAAGGTCAAGTGTTGGACCCAGGCGGGGTCAACAGGGCCCAACGGGGTCAAGTGGACCCCGCGTTGGACCCAGGTGGGTCAAACATGCCTGTGAGACACGGAAAAAATCTAGATTCGACTTTCATCATGGATAAAAGGTAGATTTTCGTTCTTTTTTGAAAAGGAACATCCCCCCCATCTGAGTAGAGGGTGATTCCGTGTGTGCGCGTCGTATCAGACGATTTGGGTTCGAGTGCTGGACCTTTCCCCACTGACCAGAGTCAGTGTTGATTTACATCGGCCTAACGTCCGAACACCTTTGTTTGACTGTCAAAGAAGTTCCAAAAGGCTTCTACAGGGGTTCTGATGTGGAGGGCAGACTCACTCGAGAGACTCTCCATGACCACTCATTTACCACCAACAAGTTAATAAAATTAGAGCTAAGTCTGAGCAAAACCCGAAAATTTAGGAATAGAAACGCAAATATGCGGAAGCCGTAGACATTTCTGAAATAAAAGGGAGTTTTCTGAACCCCGAGGGTGTTCCGGTAATTTTACCGACCCAGGGGTATTTTGGTAATTTTCCCAGGCCAGGGGCATTGCTGAGATTTCTGGGCTGGAATGAAGGTAAGACTGGATTCCTGACTCCCCAAGGCATGGAAGCCGTTTCTGGAGGGTTTCAAGGGCTCCGAGGCCATTTGTTAGGTCATAGGGGTATTTTGGTAATTTTACCAGACCCTAAACCTAGGTTTGAGATGATACCCGAGTGCTGGACTGAACTGACAACACTTCCGGACCGAAGGAATGACAAGGGGCTTCATGGAAGGCACACATCTGTCAATTTGGCCGAAGGAGGGGTATATACACAATTTTGGAAAGCCAAGGGTTTTCATGCAATTTTTCCTCGAGGATACACATGGAGCATGCTGAGTGCTTTTATAATTCCAGTGAGTACATGAGTTGTCGGCGAGTTGTCGACTGTACAAAAGTCCGCATTAGAGCGGGAGATAGGGACGTAGTCCCAATTACAAAAGATTGCAGGGTATAACTGCAAATTACATGACTTTGGTCTTTTACGATCCCGGGGAGGACGTTTTTGCAATTCCGCCATTGTAAGGACGGAACCACCTGACTTAGTCGTCCCGAGACGTAAAGACTTACAAAACATGGCCCGCTGAGAGGCATAATTACAAACATGGCCCGCTGAGGGGCGTAAATGTAAATATACCCCGTAGGGACATAAATACAAGACCCGGGGACTTATCCCTCACGGGCAAAGACAAACAAAACAAACTCCAAACGCTGGATGCTCCGAGTGCGAGAAGTACTCCGTATGTACGTCGTTGGTTCTCCTCCTTCTTGGACCCATTGAGTCTATTTATAGAACATAGGAGGGCCCGGGGGGGTCAAATACACAAATTCGCCCAAGTTCTGTCAAAGTGGAGTAGCAAAAGATCACTTTGACCCCTCTAGATGTCCAAGGGGGCCAAATGACCCCACTGACCAGGGATAGGGGCCAAATGACCCCACTGACCAGGGACATCAACTGCAGGAGCCAAGCTATATCGCTTGAAGAGATGCAAGGAGGTGACAATTCTCTTAA
This sequence comes from Amorphophallus konjac, assembly GCA_022559845.1. Lineage (NCBI taxonomy): Eukaryota > Viridiplantae > Streptophyta > Magnoliopsida > Alismatales > Araceae > Amorphophallus > Amorphophallus konjac. The sequence goes on from CM040129.1 coordinate 66,632,396, forward strand.
GCTCACCTCCCTGCTACTGCTACTTTGGCCTCACCCGCTGGTTCCCTGGCAGTTCTGGGTTCGGACGACCCCGCTGGTTCCCTGGCAGTTCTGGGTTCGGACGACCCCGCTGGCGGTGCAGTTCCACACGTCCGACCCTGCTGGCAGTGCAGTTCGGGTGTGACTCCAGCCCCGCTGGCAGTGCAGTCCGGACCTGACGGAGGCCACGAGAACACGCTCCTGACCCCGCTGGCAGTGCAGTCCGGACGTGACGGAGACCACGGGAACACGCTCTTGACCCCGCTAGTTCCACCCGGACATGACGGAGGCCACAGTTGACCCCTCTCAACGCCGTTCCACTCTGTTTTTGTCGTCCTGAGTTAGAGGAGAGCCGTGGTGGAGCTATATATCCCAGGGGGATCGCTCCTTTGCCACGTAGCAACATCACATCGGTGGAAGGAGTATTATTTATTTGTCTGGCCATTCGTCACCGCGTAGGAAGGAAGCTTTACGCCCGTCTGTGCCGTGTGATACACTTGCTCGGCTACTCTGACCAATATACGTATGTTTCTTCCTTATTAACCTTCTCGCTGTAATGTCGACCATGATAATATTGTCGGATCGATGGACCCTAAATCACGGAGATACTCCGTAGTTCAACGATGTTGGCGATACGCCGTTCTTCTCGTCAAACATTGCATAGCAACAATTTCTCAAAATAACTTGAGATAATTTCGGGTGCAACAAATGCCGGACGGGGCGTCCATCACGGCCAGAAGCGGGGGTGGATGGCCCGTGCCCTTTGAAGGGATTAAACAATGTCGGCGTAGCCGTCGCGACTCGTTAGACTGCATTGAATGACTATCTTGCTGTCTAAAAAAAATATTTTAACCTGACGCTTCTCCATTTTTGTTTCTCCTCTTTGTGCTTTCAGCCATGGCTCGCAGTAGCGGGAGTAGGAGTCGGTCGAGGAGGTCCCGTGCTAGGGGCGCTGACGACTGCGGGGTTGAGCGCACTGACCGGCGGATGCCGTCTTTCCCTCCTCGTACCATCGATGATGACAATGTCAACCAGTTAGACCTCGGCTATTCGTGGGTCGCTGAGGGCCCAACAGAGAGTGCTGGAACAGCTGAAGGTCTAGTGGACATGTCTCGGATCGCGAGGCAAGGCGGTCTTTACACCTATGACCGCACTGGAGGGTACCCATGTCACTATCCCCTGGATCGCCACCTTTACAGCTTTCTCCAGGTTTTGCTCCTGTCGGCATGGAGGCCGACGATCTGTCACTTCCAGAGGAGAGACATCGCCTTGAGCGGGCGATACTAGCGGGCAGAGATGGCATGCAGGGATTGTGTTCCCTGACTTATCCGAGTTATCCGGAGGGCTTTTCTCGGCAGCGACAGTATCCGGACAGGCAGAGTCTAGGCTCTTTTCAGTGACATGAGAGTCTTACCATCCGGACTACGCCGATGTCCCCAGCGACCTGGCATCTGCATGGGCAGCACAAGGTCGTGGACCAAGTTGTAGATGGCCTCTTTCTGGCACCCACCGGAGCTAGCTTTGCACAGGAAGAGTACATCCATGATTGCATGTTGAAGAGAGTTCTGGCTTTGAAGACTCCCAGCTGGTATGGGAAGTGGTCTGTCATTCCCTCTCATAGTTATCACCGGGACGCGACAAAGTGGCTCTGGGGCATTCTGCTAGTTTACCGGTCTTTGCTGGATAGGGCAGGGATTCGTCACGCAGTGACTGCTGCCCTGTACTCCTATCCTTGTCACACTGGTCTGCTACAGGCTCTGGTGGAGAGATTCAGCCGCCGGTGGAACACTTTTGTCACAGCTGGCGGGGCGGGGAGACTTCTTTGGATCTCTGGGCCTTCCAGAGGATTTCTAGTCTTCCGATCTGCGGGAGACCCTACGAGGAGCTATCGCCAGATGACCTGCACCTCAGCTCTACAGATGGGGCGGGACACTACACTCTGCCATACTGCTTCAGGTTTCTGATGAAGACTTGGAGGGACTTAGCCCGAGTAGGCACAGATCGGCCTCCACGCACACCGCGGGTGACACTGAATGCCTGGGTGAGCCACTTCTATAGCGGTCCTTACTGCTTCCATGAGGAGTTTGCACAGTCCGGCACCACCTGGGATGAGTACCGAGAGGTCCGGGTAGACGTTCCTCCTCATCCCCGCCACCTGCCTGCGCCGACACAAGGGTGGAATTCACGGGGGCTGCATCCCGTTACTTATCTGGTGGCTTATCTGGCGTACTGGCTTTCCAGCTTTGTAGTCCCTCATGGAGAGGAGGGAGTCCTGCGGGTGGAGGTGATCTATCCAGCCTGCATGCTTGCCTGTGGACAGAGACTCGCCATCGCACCAGCAGCCTTGGCGAATATTTTTCATTCGCTTGGGGCTTTGTCTTCCCACTCATCGCCACGGGAGAAAGGCATAATACTGCCCACTCATTATTTGAGTGCTTGGGCAGGGCTACTGTTTCCAGAGTTGTCCAGGAGGACTCCGATTGAGAATCCAGCCGCACCATTGATTTTCTGGTTTACCGGGCAGCCATCCCAGGATCCAGTTGCACAGTTAGTAGGGGTCAGGCGGGCCTTGTCTTTTGTTCCGGTGAAGAGGGGAGAGGGCATAGCCCTTGACTACTTCTCCTACCTTCACCGTCCTTTTGCCAGGCAAGAGGGAGACGCTGTCGTCAGCCGGGTTTCCACCCATGCTTTACCTTCCCCACAGGGCTTAGCAGAGTGGGTCGTCAGCATCCGGCCCAGTGTTCTTGTCTATCGACGCTCCAGCACGGCGATACTTGAGCCTTACTACCCACATCTGTTCGCCAGGAACTTTGGGTATGATCAGGCTACCCCCTCCAGTGGAGAGTTTTCTTTGCCCCTCCGGTTATACAGGCACAGAGACATGCATTTGGTCGCGACAGCTTGGCAGGACTTCCTTTGCCGCGAGACAGGGCCGGGGTACCCGGTCCCAGAGCAGGAGCGCAGAGGCTATTTCGACATTTATTATGCTCGCTGGTGGTTCAAAGCCAGCAACCTCTTCCGGGAGCGTCGAGATGCCATTCGTACCGCTGAGGAGCAGCGGTTGGAGCGGGAGGATTTGCCTCCTTTGTGCGTCGACCCCGCTTTCCTCAGGTCTCATTTTTCGGGGATTGCCCGAATTGTGAGTGACATTGAAGAGCGATGGCGAGCAAAAGGCTGGACACCCACTGTTGACAGGAGCCAGTATAATGGGGCTTTGAAGCCCTTGAAGAGCAAGACGGCGTCGGCTCTTGGAGTCCCTTCTTCCTCCACCACAGGCGTAGCCCCGGGCCCCTCAAAGGCCTATTCTTGGTGGGAAGATTTGCAAACATCTTGCGGGGTGAGGAAAAAGTTCCAGTTGCCCCAGCCGATACCTGACGGAGCACTTGGGGGCAGTACCTTTGCTGAGTGGAGGGCTCATGTGATCAACGCAGTGGGCTGCGCAGGTCCCCTGGAGTACCTCTCTGGCCTTGAGTTGGCGACGACTCCACTTGCCATTTACGATGCTGTAAAGGCAGTTGCACGCGCCCTCCGAGTGAAGCCAGAGCAGATAGTATTAAAGCCGATGGAGCCCATAGCGACTACAGGTAATTCTTGTTCTTCCTGACTTTAATATACATATGTATATTTATATTCTGGGACATGCATTTACATATTCTCGTGACACTTACAGGTGGGGCTGTTATGGTAGCCGGTGCTGCACCACTGAGAGGTCCTCCTGATGCTGAGATTGGGGGGGATTCTGCTGCCGCCAAGAGACCTCGGACCGAGGTCCCTGAGGAAGGGGATGTGAGGTCAGCATCCCGTCCTCGGCTTGAGGTTGAAAGCCCTGAAGTTGAGGCTGTGTCCAGTAAGTAGCTCTCCCCAACTACTGGTCATTTCTGAGCATATATACAGTGCTATAAACACATGCTTGCTTCATTAAATGCAGCTCCCCCGGAGGCTAGGGCTGATATGAGCTTCTCTCCTCCTCCAGCGGGAGATGACATGCCGCTGGATGAGTCCGTGCCCGACGTTACTTTCAGCTTCAAGGAGCTGATGTCAGACGATTATATGTCGGTGACGGCCAATTCTCCCTCACCTCTTACAGCAGGGACCACAGAAGGTCAGGCTTCAGGTAGCATGCTCAACCTTGTTTTCTCCATTGATACATGAAGATTTGAACAGCAATAACCCCTTAGTGTTTTGCTGGCTGTGCAGGGGTTCATGAGGTTGCTCCACCTGGCCCGTCAGTAGGAAGTGATGTCGTCTCTTCCTCCGGGGCCGGATCCGCTCCTGGGAGTAGATCCACTACTAAGAGTGGGAGCTCTGCGGCCACAGGCTCTCTCCCTGACGGAAGCTCGAGCCCTACTTCCAGCGCCACGACCTCCAGTTCTTCATCCAGTGAGAGTGACTCTCAAGAGGAAGGAGAAATAACAGATACCGGAGGTGAATGCAACGACATACATTCTGTTTAATTGAGTCCTTCTTATAAAGATTTGCTTGACTCATATAATTGCTTGTCCCACAGGAGTGGACTTGGTCCGATCCATGGAGGAGTTCTCACAACTTTTGGGATCTGGCTCACTTGTGGACCTTTTGACTGGCGGCAGTGCCTCGACAGGCACAAAGGCCATGGAGGTAGCAGGTGTTGACACCACAGCACCGGGAGATCCTACGCCAGTGGGCTCCTCCGATGTTGATATTGGTGAGGACATCATAGCTGAGGACGGCATAGTTGATCTTTCAGGTAAGAGATGTTAGAGGCTAATGATAGACCTCTTTACCATTTTGCATCTGCTTTTGCCAAGCTGATTAATGCATCTGCTATGTGGGCAGCGTCAGGCCAAGCCATTGAAGAAAGCACATCCCACCCTGGTGAGATAGCTCCAGCAGGGGAAGCTCCTCAGGGCGCACCAGAGGGCCTGCAGACTCCAGGGGAGAGTGCTTCACCGGTAGACACCCATGCTACAGGTACTGCTCGTTTCTGACAACGAACACAGCAAATGATATATGCATTCTGTTTGTGGTACTGACCCCTCTCCTTTTTTTTTTTTGCCATGTAGCTTCTCTTTCTGCAGAGCCAATGGTTGAGGCCTCCGCGCGAGGGGAGATTCAGGAGGCAGGGCCGACTTCTGAGATCGAGCAATCTTGCTCCCAAAGGGTTCCTGGTACAGAGTCTGCCTTTCCCAGCATAGCTGAAGAAGGGGCTGCTACTGAGACAGGTACATAGCTGTCCTCTGGACTTTGACATCTTGTGCGTGCCACTTTATAGATAAGCATTTACATGCTATTGCTTAACTGCAGAGGGTGGGGACACAAACGTCCTGGTGGACGAGGATCAACTTCTGTCGCTGATTCTTCCCTAATTGTTGAGGAAGGACAGGAGTCTGCGGCAGCATCAGGTATATGACCATGTTGTGCCTTTTTATAGTGATTCGTGCATGTCCATTTTGGCTGTGAATAAGCATTCATTTTACCCTCTTTTTTTTCTTTGCAGCTTCTGAGCAGGGAGCTTCAGGAGTACCAGTAGGCTTCCCGGCTCTTGGAGTTGAGTGGCATGACGCCCCTGCACTCGGAACGGCGCTGCACGCTGTTATGGCTGACCAGCTCCTGCAGGGTCTTGATCAGCTGCTCCAAACTGATCCACTGCCCTCCGTGGAGACTTTGAGGGCCGACCTGGCAGTATTTACCAGGAGCTACCATGGGTTGAGTCTTCCCCGGGATGCATGGGTCACGAAGCTGGAAGGCTTATGGAGCGAGTTCGCTCGCCTCCATCTTGCACAGGAGCAGAGACAGAAAGCCCAGTTATAGATCCAGGAGCAGGAGGAGCGGCTACGTGAGCTTCAAGCGGCCCAGGCAGAGGCCGGTCTTCACCTTGCGGGTTCCGAGGGGGATAGCCGGAGGACCTCTCTCCGAGTGGAGGAGCTGCAGAGAGAGCTCCAGGAGGCTGCCGAGGAGCATCGTGTTGTCCAGGCGAGGGTGGAGACCTGCCGTCGCCGATTTGATGAGCTTCGGGAGGAGATCTTCCAGCAGGAGACTCGCCTTGCAGAGTTGCGGAGGGACTATCACAGTGGTTGACGAGCTCTAGCACTTTCTTGTACATAGGGCTCTCACGCCCCATTTTTTTTGTTGGAGTTACTCCCGAGGGCTTGTCTCGGGCTCCCTTGATGACATTAGTGAATAAAGGACAGAGCTTAGCATAGCTACTTTTGCTTCCATCCTCTTACATGTCTGTTTGTTTTTTTTTTTATCACTTTACCAGCCCTACCGCCCTTTCGGGTTTTCGCCAGGACTGGCCCCCTTTAGCTTTTTTCAGTGCGCCCTTTCGGGTTTTCACACTGAGGGGTACCCATTTTTGCCTAAGGCGCCCTTTGGGGTTTTCACCTTAGCCGGGTTAAAGCCTTTTTGCCATTGATTGCTCTTCTAACAGAAACAACCAAGTCCGCTGGGGCCTCAATATTTTTAACCCCGTTTTTTTTTTTTTTTGGTCCTATAATGCCAGAAGGCAAGGAGAAAGTGACACTCCCGTAGGGACGTGTGTGCCACAGAGGTGGGACAAATGGGTAGATTTGATTGTCCGGGTGGGACGAATGAATCAAATCTGTGAGCCGAAAGGCGAAACGGGTTGGTAGCCTGAGAGGGCGTACTGAGACCGAACCCAAGAGGATAGAAACGAGCCGAAAGGCGTAATGGGTTGGCAGCCCGAGAGAACATACTGAGACCGAACCCGGTGGGATAAAAAGGAGCCGAAAGGCATAGTGGGTTGGCAGCCCGAGAGAGCATACTGAGGCCAAGTCCGGTGTGACAAGATGGGTGGATTCGACTGTCCTAGTGGGACGCATTTAGCCAAATCCAAAAGCCGATAGGCGAGTAGGTGGGTTGGCAGCCCGAGAGGACATGCTAAGGCCAGACCCGGTGGGATAGAAAGGAGCCGAAAGGCATAGTGGGTTGGCAGCCCGAGAGAGTATACTGAGGCCGTGACAAGATGGGTGGATTCGACTGTCCTAGTGGGACGCATTTAGCCAAATCCAAAAGCCGATAGGCGAGTAGGTGGGTTGGCAGCCCGAGAGGACATGCTAAGGCCAGACCCGGTGGGACATGTGCCAGAAGGCATGATGGATTGGCAGCCCGAGAGGGCATACTGAGACCAATCCCAGAAGGGAAAGTGAGCCAAAAGGCGGGATGGGTTGGCAGCCCGAGAGAGCATACTGAGGCCAATCCCAAGAAGGAAAGTGAGCCAACAGCCCGAGAGAGCATACTGAGGCCAATCCCAGAAAGGAAAGTGAGCCAAAAGGCATGATGGGTTGGCAGCCCGAGAGAGCATACTGAGACCAATCCCAAGGAGGTTAAATGAGCCGAAAGGCCTAAAGGGTTGGCAGCCCGAGAGAGCATACTGAGGCCATTCCCTAGAATGAAAAAGGAGTCGAAAGGCATGAAAAGTTGGCAGCCCGAGAGAGCATACTGAGGCCAGTCCCAGTGGGATAAGAGAGTAAACGGGTTTAACTGCTCAAAAGAGACACATGAGCTAAACCCGGAAGTCGATAGGCGGAATGGGTCGGCAGCCCGGAAGAGGTATGCATAGGCCGAGCCCGATGGGACAAAGTATGACACCGTCAGAATGCCAGTAGGACTAGGTGTCATAAGACGACATGTAAGGTGTAGCCCTGACATCAATATGATGCTTTGGTCGAGATGGGGTGGAGTCATTGACTTAGAGCCACCCTTAAAATAGATAAGGAGATGATTTTTTCACATTACCAACCTCACCGCCCTTTCGGGTTTTCGCCGAGGCTGGCCCCCTTTAGCTTTTTCCGGTGCGCCCTTTCGGGTTTTCACACCGAGGGGTTGCCCACTTTTGCCCGAGGCGCCCTTTCGGGTTTTCACCTCGACTGGGTCTGTGGCCTTTTTACCCTCAGCCAACCGTTGGAGGCTGACTGAGTCCGCCGGGGTATCAGTATTTTTAACCCCCCCTTTTTTTTTGAGCCTGAACCTTCACTGAGGAGAGGTAATGTCCTATAAGGATTGCTGTAGAAACTCGTGCGGTGGCGCATGGTAGAGTTTCATATGCTTGCCGTTGAGAGGAGGGAAGGGATTATCTCCCTTGTGGTCAAGGACCGTATAGGCCCCTCCTTCATAGACCTTCTGGATGACGTAAGGTCCACGCCAATTGGGCTGGAGTTTGCCGCTAGATCTTCCCGCGAGAACCTCCTTTTCTTTGACCATGACAAGGTCGCCCTTCTTGAACACTCGTTGCTTGACCAGCTTATCATAGGCACGTGTCATGCGGGCTTGATACACTTGTAAGTGCTTGTAGGCTTCTTTCCTCGAGCCTTCTTTCAATTTCATATTGGTCTTGGCCTGGCAATCCGGCGTGCACAGCAACGCGGTAAGATGCTAGCTCGATCTCCACAGGGATCACTACTTCCGCTCCATAGACTAAAGAGAATGGGGAGCAACCCGTGGGGATTTTGTAGATGGTACGATAGGCCCATAGGGCTTCGTGGACCTTCTCACCCCAATCTCGCTTACGGCCACCTACTATCTTGGACAGCAACTTGCAGAGGGTTTTGTTGAAAGCTTCGACCAATCCGTTGACTTGGGGATTGTATATTGATGACGTCCTCCAGTCAATATGGAATTTGGCCGCCAAAGCGTAAATAGTTCTGTTCTTGAACGGCGTGCCGTTATCGGATATAATCCGACTAGGGGTGCCGAATCTGTATATAATATAGTGCCGCACAAAACGAGCAACTATCTCCCCTGTAACTTCCCGTAGCGGGACGACTTCCGCCCATCTGGAGAAGTAATCGGTGGCAGCAAGTATGAACTTGTGCCCCTGGGACGATGGTGGGAATGGTCCCACAATATCCATACCCCACTCTGCAAATGGCCAAGTAGGCGCTGTTGGATGGAGCGGGTTAGGTGGCCGCCGAGGGACTGGGCCGAATGCTTGGCATTGATGACATGTACGAGCATATTGATTGCAATCTTCGTACATGGTGGGCCAGTAGAACCCTTTGAGCTTGATGCTACTTTTCATCTTAGCTCCTGCCTGGTGAGCTCCACACAATCCGGAGTGACCTCGTGCATGACAGTCTTGGCCTCCTTGGACGAAAGACAACGCAGGAGAACCGATCGGTCCTTTTCATGGACGAGCCTGAAGAGCATGCCGTCAATCAGCTGGTAGGATGTCGCCCTGCGTAGCAGTTGCACCCTCTGAGCCCGATCAGGAGGGAGCCAGCCGTTCTTTATTTTTATAAATGGCTCGCGCCAATCTTCTTCTTCGGGAGCATTCTCCTCTTGAATGTTGTCGACCTCATAAACAGTGAGGCCGGATTCTTCGTCGAGCACACTTGGCATGAGCCTTCGGTGTCTGACAGTAATATTTAATTCTCCCTCAGGCGGGAGTTTTAGGGCTGCTGCCAACTTTGCAAGAGCATCAGCCTGGGAGTTGCTGCCTCTGGGGACATGGCCTATTTCAAATAGGTAGAATTTTTCTTTGAGCCTCATGACGGCTGCATAATAGGGGACGAGCTCCTTCTTCCGGACATCATAGACGCCCAGTACTTGTCGGATGACAAGCTGAGAATCCCCGTACACTTTCATGCACTTGATGTCCATCTCCAGTGCCAGTTGAAGCCCAATAATTAGCGCTTCATACTCAGTCTCATTATTAGTCAGCGACTTCATGAGAGCGCAAGAGTTGTGGAGGATGCCGCCTTGTGGAGATACAAAGACTACCCCCGCGCCTGAGACATAGTCTGTAAGGCCACCGGCTCTTTTGATTGTCCGAGAGGCACCATCAAAATATAACTCCCAATGTGGGAGATCAAAGGTGAGGACACCCGGCTCCATCTGTGGTGGGACTTTTTCATAATGTTCCCCAGTAGCCTGAGAAGGCACTAACACCTCTTCGTCGGGTAGCTCAAAGTTGAGTGGCGAATCTTCTGGCACAGGGTGTGCGGCTAAAAACTCCGCCATCCCTTGTCCCTTAATCGCCTTGCGTGGGACGAAGGTGATATCAAACTCCATGAGGATAAGTGCCCATTTACCAAGCCTACCCGAAAGGACAGGCTGGCTGAGCAGAAACTTGAGTGGGTTACATTTTGAGATGAGCTCCACCCGGTGGGCTAGAAGGTAGTGCCTTAGCTTCTTGACAGCAAACACCAGAGCTAGGCACACCTTTTCCATGGAAGCGTACCGGTGCTCAGGCCCGATCAGCTTCCGACTGAGGTAGTACAGCGGCTGTTCTTTGCCCTCGTCATTGACCTGGGCTAGCAGAGCCCCCAAAGAGGCATCCATAGCAGCAATATATAAGATAAGGGGTTTCCCTCTGACGGGTGCCCCTAAGACTGGAGGAGTCAGCAGATACTCCTTGATTTGCTCGAAGGCCTTCTGACAGTCTTCGTCCCATATGAAGGGTGCTCCTTTCTTCATCAGTCTGCCGAAAGGTAGACATCTTCCGGAGAGGTTAGAAATAAACCGCCTAATATAGGCGAGTCTCCTTTGAAGAGATCTGAGCTCTGTCAAGTTCTTAGGCGGAGGTAGTCCTCTTATGGCCTTGATTTTGTCGGGGTCGATTTCTATACCTCGATACCTGACAATGAAGCCAAGGAACTTGCCGCTGGAGACGCCGAAGGCGCACTTCATCGGGTTCATCTTGAGTTGAAATTGTCGAAGCCTTTCAAAGACTCGACGCAGGTCAGCTAAGTGATCTTCCCGCTTCTTCGTCTTGACGACCAGATCATCCACATAGCATTCGACAAGGTCATGTAGCATCTCGTCGAAGATCTTGGTCATTGCCCTTTGATAGGTTGCGCCATCATTCTTCAGACCGAACGGCATTCTTTTGTAGTTGAAGATCCCCTTAGGAGAACGGAAAGCCGTATGGTCTTTATCTTTGACGGCCATGCGGATTTGATTATAACCCGACGACCCGTCCATAAAAGACAAGGCTTCGTGACCAATGGTCATATCAACCATTGTCTCAGTGATTGGGACAGGAAAGTCGTCTTTCGAGCATGCTTTGTTCAAATCCCTGAAGTCAATGCAGACTCGGACTTGGCCGTTCTTCTTCTTGACAGGGACGATGTTGGCGAGCCATACAGGGTACATGCAAGGCTCTATGAAGTCCACGTTGAGCATTTTGTCAACCTCAGCATTGACCTTCAACTCCAGCTCATGGCGCATACGCCTCTGAGCTTGCTTGACTGGCTTGACTGTTGAAAGTATTGCTAGCTCGTGTTCAGCCACAGAAGGATCGAGCCCGGACATTTCTTTATAAGTCCAGGCGAAACAATCCCTGAACTCTTCCAAGAGCTGCCGATACGACTGCCTTTCTTCCTCGCTAAGGAGAGCACTTATGAAGGTGGGACGATAGTCATTTTTTGCTTCCGAGATTGATCTCGATCAACTCATCTACAGTCGCCTGACCACCGTCTTCAAGCTCCGGCGGAGCCGGTTGGAGGTCGACGAAGTCTCCCTCATCATCAGTGTCGGCTTCATAGACTTCAAATTCTTCGAAGCACTCGTGCTCGTGGCTTGAAGCCGAAGAGCTTGCTTCATCTTGCTGATGGTTAGCAGGCTGAGCCGCTCCTTCCTCTGAAGGGTGGTCGTTGTCAGCTCTTGATGGAGGTGAGGGGGTCAAGGACACGTCACCAGACTCCTTTATAGAGTCATCAATCTTGGGCTCAACTTCAGCTTGCCCGTTATGGAGAGGCAACAGTCCTATGGTGTTGACGGCAAGGTGGACCTCGAAGTCCGTCTCCTGGTCATAGCCAAGGCCCCTTGTATCTTTGCGGGAGAAAGGAGGTTGCCCACGGACCTACGGAGGGTTCCACAGTTGATGGAAATACGCCGCTCGTGCAGGGTCCAGAGTTTGCGGGATGTGCTGCTTTTTGCACATTTCCCTGATGTATTTCGGCATATCGTCCATCTCCTGACTGGCTCTGGCACCACATCAGCGGGAGTATCCCAGCCGAATTATCTTCAGGGGGGCACGGTGGGACTAAATCACCTTTGTAAAAGATGATCGGCTTGTCCCTCTTGCCTTTGTTGCGTCTCCTTCTCCGTTGATAGGAGACTGTAAAGGTCTTCAACTGTTCCACCTCATACTCTTCCCGTTGGGACGAGAGCTGGAGGCACTTGGGTGGCAAGGAGATGCTTCGGTCAATGACCTGGCTGATGAGGTTAGCTTCAAAGTCAACATCCCTCCTTTCTGGTTGAGTCGGCTTGGAGGCAGCACTGAGGCTCAGCTTATGTAGCTTTACCATGTCTTGGTTGACAGTGAAGAGCTGCCCTTCTTCAACTTCAGGGTCCACCTTTTGCTTCCCTTTGTCTTTTAAAGACTCGGGGATTGTTAAAGTGGGCTTCCCAAAATATAGTGAAGCATCGGCCAGATGGCACTCATTGGGGTGGAACGGGGCTTGATCTGCGAAGACCGTATGTTGCTCCCCTTCCTTAGCATATTTAATGCACTGATGCAAAGTTGAAAGAACGACCCAATTGTCATGAAGCCAAGGTCTTCCAAGCAGCATCTTGTAAGATGTGTCGGAGTTGATGATATAAAATGTCGCTTGGGTGATAAAATCGCCCAAGGCAAGCTTGACCATAACCCGACCAAGTGCTTCCTCGGAACCCTGATTGAATCCCGAGATCTTGACATCGGTCACCTTTTGCAAATAAGGTGCCAAGTATAGAGACTTGAAAGTCTTCAGAGGCATGATGTTGACGGCTGCTCCAGCGTCAACCAGGATACGATTCACGTCATGCCCATTAATCGTCCCCTTCATATATAAGGGGCGATTATGACACGGAGAGGACAGCAACATGTCTTTGTCCGTGAAGGAAATGTTGGCTGTGAGTGCTTCATATGCCTGGGCTTGCAATTCTGCAACATGGGCTTCATATGCCTCTGGGTCTTGGAGTATCTTGACCAGAGCCTCCCGAAGATCCTTGCTCCAGGCGATGGCCTCCCAGATGGTGACATTTGTTGGGAACCGCTTCATATGATGAATGATTTTGCGGTCCGCCCGAGCACGGGTCTTGTCAAATGGCGGGATGATCTCTGCCAGGGTCTTCGGCGCCTGGCGAGGCTTCTCCCGCTTAGAAGGGCGCTCCTCCGTGTTCAGTCCTTCCGCATCTTCTTGGAATAGCGGAGCCAAAGACTCCTCCGGAGGTGGCAAGGGTTCCTCAGGCTGGTCTTCATTAGAAGGACCTGCTGGGCTTGTAGTCTCGACCCTGTTGGAGGGGCCGCTTGCTCTGACGCCTCCTCGCGCACTGGCGACTTGGCTGGCTCCTCTTCTTCATCGGAGGAGGCGATTGTAAAAGGGACGCCACCCGGCTTAGCCGTTGAGATGGGGCCTGAACCCTCTGAGGGGTTGAGGATGAAAGGGATCCCCCGAACTTGAGTTTCTGGGACAGGACCCGGCTTCTCCCCTCTGAACATTATGACCCGATCAAGAGTCAGGGGACCTTCCCGTCCACGTCCTCGGCTACGACCTCGGCCACGTCCCCGGCCATTTCTTGCCGAGCGGCGCTGATATGTCGCCATAGGAGCCTGACCCCCAGTGCTATCAGCTGTGGGACAGTAAATATTGTCGGGTGGCGGGATCGCCACCATGTTGCAGGAGAGCTCTTGCAGCATTTCCTCGAGCATCTCGACAGTGAGCTCCTCATCTTTATAGAATAAGGAGAGCTCATCTGGATTGGGAAGTCTTCACCCTCTTCAAGGCGGTGGACCATTTCTCGGAGCCATTGCAGAAGACGGGCTTTGCGCCCAAGTTTGTCCCAGGGGATATATTCGTCTAAAGTGACGACCCTGGTGGGGCGAGGGGGAGTGTACTCCTCCAACTCATCTATGAGCTGTTGAAGTCTTTATAGAGGAGTTGGCTCCTTAGGAGCCTCCATAGCAGCGGCTAGCTCGGCTTGCTTCTTCAACCTCCTCTTCGAATTCTTCCTGCGATTCTTCTCCTGCTTCTTTTGACGTGCTGCCTCTTGAGAAGAGAGAGGAGTTTGCTTCGGCAGTGGGACTCGCTTGCCCCCAGAATTTTGCTTCTTGCTCTGGACTGGCTCCTTAGGAACCTTAGTGCCACGGCTTTTTCTGGGGGCAATCTTGGTCCAATTGGCCTCCTCCGGCTGAGCTTGGAAGGTGGCATTGATTGCCTGAGCAATTATTTCAGGAGGCAACTCCTGGAACTCAGCCAGTCCGCAGTGGGGCCTCCGGGAGCTTTGTAGTTCCACCGACTTTGCTTGGACCGGTGGGTTGGCTTGCTTGAGCTGCTGAGGCCTTTCCACAATTGGCGGCTGCGCAAGCTTGACAGAAGCTTTCACTGGGGCCTTCGCGGGCTCAAGAGGTTGAGTTCTTTCCATGACTAACGGCCTTGCTGACTGGGCAGGAGCTTTGGCTGAAGGTTCTGACACCTTGGCTTTGCCTTTATTGTCTGGCCGAGAGTTCTCTCTTAGGACGATGCCAGGCTGACTGGACCTGGGACGGACCTTGGAACTCTCGCCCGCGGCTTGGCTTCCTGGGTTCGGGACCTTAGGCCCTTTATAGGTGGCCTTGCCTTTAGTGAGTAATGGGAATTCATCATTTTCCGCGGGCTCACTTGGCCGGGCTAATCGGGAAAAAGCTTCGGTTTCTCGCCGGGCCTGCTGGAGTCTCCCTGGCGACCTCTGCAAGGCGTAACCTTGTCATGGAATTCCCCTGAGTATCGACAACCCCTCTCTGGATGAGGGCTTCAATGAAGTCTTGAACCTCTGAGCATTGCCGAGTGGGGTGAGACACCCTTGTATGATACTTGCAATAGCCGGGGTGTCTCTTGGCCGTCTCATTGTAATAAGACGGTGGGTCATGTGTCAGAACCCAGCCATCCTCCAGAAGCTTGTCAAAAATCTTCTCAGTGTTCTCCTTGGGGAAAGAACACTGGTGAGAGGGTCGCCACCCTGGATACCAGAGTGTGGACTTGGGCGATTGGGAACTGGCTCCCTGGGAACTAACTCCCTCCTCCTGCGGCTCGGGGAACTGGAAACCTGCCGAGGCATGTATGACGTTGACGGAGAAGTGAAGGCTCTCCCGTGCATGCGGCTGCGGTGGCTCGACCAGGAACTCACCCATGTTGACCTTCCCCCGCCTGATTAGGTCCTCAGCGAGGTCCTTGAACGGCTCACAGTTGTGGATAATATGGCCAACAACTTCATGATATGGGCAATAGCCCTGATGAAAAGCAGCACCTGGCGTCTGCTCCACGGGTGACGGGGTAATCAGTCCCGCCCGTTGGCATGCGAAGAAGATATTGGGAGTTTTCTCCCAAGGGAAGGAGTATAACTTCTCTGGGAGCTCGACTTGAAGTGGAGCCTCCACGTCTTCCGGCGAGTCCTCCTCGTCTCAGATGAATCCGAGGACTCTTCAGAAAGCCAACCCCTGAGCGGGGCCTGACCCGTGGGTGATACACCCGCCTCCCGTATATGGGCTGGAGCTAACCCCCTGGCAAATGGGCCAAAAGGGAAAGTGGATAACTGCTGATCAATGCTCTCTAGGAACTGCAGCAAGCGCCTTTGTTCCAGCTGCAATTGCCGGATTTCCCCTCGAATTTTCCGAATGGTCCTCCGCAGCGCTAAACATTCTGGGAATGGAGGAGGAGTGGTTCTGGGACCACCATTGGGCTGCCGACTTGAGGGCCCGACTTCGGAGGCATTGGAGCTTGAAGCCATCGCCACCAAATGGACCACGTTAGCTGACCGGTTCGATCGGCTCCAAGGATGAGGCTGGGGTGGATCGACTGCATGGCCCAGCATATTTACCAGGCCCTTTTGAATGAGCTCCTCTGCTATATTCTTGAAAACATAGCAATCCCCGACGGTGTGACCCAACCTTCGGTGATACACACAATAGGTTGGATCATCTGTCTTATCCACCTCCGCGGGCTTCCGCGGGTCCGACAGAGTGACGAGCTGCTCCTTCATACATAGATCAAAGAGCATCTTAGTATGCTCCTTTCTGAAGGAATAAGGCGTCTTCATGTTCTCCGCTAAGAAAGACGCATTTGTCTTATCACCAGACTTCTTGCCTTTTCCTTTGGACTTTCCTTCCCCTTTATCTCCATTCGTCGGGGAGAAGTCCACGGCATTCACCTCTTACCGCTAGCCAGACGGTCTTTGGAGGGTTTGCCTTTTGTAGAGGCTTGTGCAGGGTGATCAGCGAAGAACATCTCAATCTCCGCCACGACCGTGTTGAGCTGGTCGAAGCCTCTGATGTTGGAGCCCAGAAGCTTTTCGCTGACTTCTGTCGAGAGACCCCTACGGCAGATGGTGATCGCATCTTCAGGCGTCGAAGGATTATCGCAGTGCATGCTGACGTCCCTCCATCGCTTGATGAAGTCCAATGCTGTTTCGCCCTTCTTCTGTCGAAGGGAACAAAGCTCTGCTAAGGAGACTTTGCGCTCGACCATTTGGAAACGGTCGACAAACTTCTTCTGCATATCAGCCCAATCAGATACTGAGTTGGGCTTTAACCTTGAATACCATTGGAAGGCGGTGCCGGTCAAAGACGTGGCAAAATACCGCAGCAAGTATGCCTCTTCCAAGGCTAATTCACCCATGGCTGTCATGTAATAGGCCAGGTGTTCATGCGGAGAGCCCTGCCCGTTGAACTTCTGGAGTTTCGGGGCCTTCGGGCAATCTGGTGGAAGCTTCTTGAATTGATGATGGAGGGGATATGGCACACTGTACAAATCAACGGTAGCCACACCCTCGCCATGTTGAGCGAACTTCGCTTCCACGATGCGCTCAATCATCTGCTTCTGCGCCATAAGGCTTTCTGCGGCAGGAGTAGCAGATGACCGCGCATTGGCTTCATGCGGCGGGACTTCGAAGTCCACCGTCAGTGGGAGTCTTGCAGCGGTGACAGAGGCATTCGCTGCTGCTGGAATGGGAGAAGGCTGCTGATCCGCTCCAGCCGGTGCCGCCTGAGGCGGGGAAGGAACCTCCTTTTCGCGCAAAAGCGACTGTAAGAGGTTCTTGAGCTCTTGGTTTCTCCGTCGAAGTTCGTCCAGTGTGGGGGCCCGTGGCTCTTCCCCCAGCTCTTCTTCGTGCCGGGAGCGACTGTCCCCATCAACACTGTGGACGTCTTCCTGGCGCTCTTCTTGCCGTGCCGGCTCAGGCTAAGATGTACCGGCGGTCGGCGCCTGCTGCGTCTGCGCTAGAATCCGAGAGACCGGCCTTGACCTCCTCAAATATTGGATGGGTTGGTCAAGCTCTCCCGAGGTGTTCTCGAGCTGTTTGTCGCCGGAGGTGGCGTAACAGGTGAACACTTTGACAGTGTCATCGGTCACCTGGACCACCCGCTTTTTCTTGGGCGGTTGTCGCTCCGGCTTGGGCGGCCTCCCAAGTCTGTCGAAGACAGACACTCGGGATGTGGCTGCTTGAGGTGAGCGATCCTCTTCCGTGTGTGTAGAACTAGCCCACGGGGAGGTCGGTCGTACTTTCTTGCTGGCTCCTCGTCGCTTTTGCCCCAGTAGGGGTTGAGATGTAAATCTCTCGGATGTCGAGGCCTCAGTGCTTGGCGGACTCCGCATCCGCTGGAGCTCTGACATACGGAAGGGCCCCTTCGCCCTCGTGCGCCTTATAATTCGAGCCTCCTCCTTGGTGACCCAAATTTTCTTCAATTGGAGGTGGCGCTCCTCCACTGGGTTGCCCCCTGTCTTAGACCGGGGAGCTCGAGGCTTGGGTCGCCGTAAGGGACCCTGAGTTGCCACCGGTACGGCAGGCTTCTTCTTCTTCGCTCCGTCCCCCCGAACTTGCCGGAGGAGCTCAAAGCGGTTGGAGGTAGAAATAGTAGGGACATGACGATCCCGTGGCAGGATCGGCTCGCCTCCATCGAGCCGGATGCGAATATCTCCGACAATTACAGTCTTGCCGGAGCGCGAGACAGCCGCTTCGGGCCTTGCACCCTTGCGGCTACGACGCTGCCCCCATTGGGCAGGGGCGGCGGTGGTGGCACCCGCCATAGGCATGGCGTCATCCTGACGGCGGCGACGTTGCCCCCGTTGAGCAGGGGCAGCACCTCTGAGGGTGGCCGCAGCAGGTTTGGCGCCGTTGCGGCGGCGGCGTTGCCCACGTTGAGCATGAGCGACGCCAGCAGTGATTTGATTGACCGAGAAGACTCGGCCAACAGCTGGGGCAGAAGGCCTGACACCTTCGACCGTTGACGGAGCAGCCAAGCGGGAGAGGCTGGTTGTCAGGATGAAGGGCTTGACACCCTTAACAGTTGGAGAATTGACCGGATGGACCAGGCCAGTTGATGAAGTGGAGGGTCTGACACCCTCAGTTATTGGTTTCTTGGCCAATTGAACCCGACCAATCGACGAAGCCGAGGGCCTGACGCCCCCAGAGACGGCGTTGTTGGCCGGACTAACCCAGCAAGTTGTTGAGACCGCGGGCCTGACGCCCCCGACAGTTGTCTTCTTGACCGAGCGGACCCGGCCAGTTGCTGCAGTAGAGGGCCTAACACCCCCAGTGATGGCCTTGTTGACCGGGCGAACCCGGCCGGCTGTTCCGGAGGGCTTGCCGCCCTCAATAGTTGGCTTGTGGACCGGACTGACCCGGCCAGCTAATGGGGCCGAGGGCCTGACACCCCCGACAGTTGTCTTCTTGACCGGGCGGACCCGGCCAGTTGAAGAGGCCGAGGGCCTGACGCCCCCGACAGTTATTGCAGACATGGCTGAATTGGCCTCAGCCACCGGTACCACGCCCAAGAAGAAGGGCGAGCCGACGACAGGTGGGAAGTCACCAAAGACCAGTGGGGTCGCCAGGAATCCAAGACTGGCATGATTGGCGACGATCTCGGGGCCGTAAGTAACGGCGGCCACCGCTGTTGCTGGTGTTGGTGGTGGTGGTGCGTAGCACGAAAGGAGTGACGTGCAGATGCACAAAGAGCTCTCAATTGAACAGAGAGATGTGCCCTCCTCTTCCCGTCTTTTAAGAGGAAGAGGGGCAATCAGAACCTTGAAGAAGGTTTAGAGACTTTCTTTGACAGAAAGAAGAAAGGCGGGAAAAGTCCCACCGGGCGTGCCAGTATGTGAGACACGGAAAAAATCTAGATCACTCGAGAGACTCTCCATGACCACTCATTTACCACCAACAAGTTAATAGAATTAGAGCTAAGTCTGAGCAAAACCCGAAAATTTCGGAATAGGAACGCAAATATGCGGAAGCCGTAGACATTTCTGAAATAAAAGGGAGTTTTCTGAACCCCGAGGGTGTTCCGGTAAAATTTTGGTAATTTTCCCAGGCCAGGGGCATTGCTGAGATGTCTGGGCTGGAATGGAGGTAGGACTGGATTCCTGACTCCCCAAGACATGGAAGCCGTTTCTGGAGGGTTTCAAGGGCTCTGAGGCCATTTGTTAGGTCATAGGGGTATTTTGGTAATTTTACCAGACCCTAAACCTAGGTTTGAGATGATACCCGAGTGCTGGACTGAGCTGACAACACTTCCGGACCGAAGGAATGACAAGGGGTTTCATGGAAGGCACACATCTGTCAATTTGGCCGAAGGAGGGGTATATACACAATTTTGGAAAGCCAAGGGTTTTCATGCAATTTTCCCCCGTCAATGCATAAAGAAGACATATGAAGTCATAGATTGCATTTATGGCCCAAATGGGTACAAGGATTGTCGGCGAATTGTCGACTGTACAAAGATCCGCACCAACGCGGGGAGTAGGGGCGTAGCCCGAATTACAAAAGATTGCAAGGTATAACTGCAAATTACAGGACTTTGGTCTTTTACGGTCTCGGGGAGGACGTTTTTATAATTCCGCCATTGTAAGGACAGAACCACCTAACTTAGTCGTCCCCGGACGTAAAGACTTACAAAACATGGCCCGCTGAGGGGCATAATTACAAACATGGCCCGCTGAGAGGCGTAAATGTAAATATACCCGTAGGGACATAAATACAAGACCCGGGGACTTACCCCTCACGGGCCAAGACAAACAAAACAAACTCCAAACCCGAGTGCGAGAAGTACTCCGTATGTACGTCGTTGGTTCTCCTCCTTCTTGGACCCATGGAGTCTATTTATAGAACATAGGAGGGCCCAGGGGGGTCAAATACACAAATTCGCCCAAGTTCTGTCAAAGTGGAGTAGCAAAAGATCACTTTGACCCCTCTAGATGTCCAAGGGGGCCAAATGACCCCACTGACCAGGGATAGGGGCCAAATGACCCCACTGACCAGGGACATCAACCGCAGGAGCCAAGCTATATCACTTGAAGAGATGCAAGGAGGTGACAATTCTCTTAAGCTCACCTTTGGCCCGGGAGGTGACCGGAACCCCCGGGGGGGGAAGAAGAGTGGGGTGACCATACCCCACGGCCTTCCCCACCCGGGAGTGGCAGTTTACGTTTACTTCCCTGCTACTGCTACTTTGCCCTCACCCGCTGGTTCCCTGGCAGTTCTGGGTTCGGCAGCTCCACGCGTCCGACCCTGCTGGCAGTGCAGTTCGGGTGTGACTCCAGCCCCGCAGGCAGGAGAACACGCTCCTGACCCCGCTGGCAGTGCAGTCCGGACGTGACGGAGACCACGGGAACACGCTCCTGACCCCGCTAGTTCCACCCGGACATGACGGAGGCCACAGTTGACCCCTCTCAACGCCGTTCCACTCTGTTTTCGTCGTCCTGAGTTAGAGGAGAACCGTGGTGGAGCTATATATCCCAGGGGGATCGCTCCTTTGCCACGTAGCAACATCACATCGGTGGAAGGAGTATTATTTATTTGTCTGGCCATTCGTCACCGCGTAGGAAGGAAGCTTTACGCCCGTCTGTGCCGTGTGATACACTTGCTCGGCTACTCTGACCAATATACGTATGTTTCTTCCTTATTAACCTTCTCACTGCAATGTCGACCATGATAATATTGTCGAATCGATGGACCCTAAATCACGGAGATACTCCGTAGTTCGACGATGTTGGCGATACGCCGTTCTTCTCGTCAAACATTGCATAGCAACAATTTCTCAAAATAACTTGAGATAATTTCGGGTGCAACAATGCCCCATCGGGGTCTATTGACCCCGTTGGGTCCAAGTGGGCCCGCCGTCCCCTATTCCCTCTTTTCAAAAACAAAAAAAAGGCGAAGGACCCACCTTGACAACCTAAGATCCAAAATTGGCCTTTTCTGTTAAGGTGGGGACCAAAAAACACCTTTTCTGTCAAAATGGGATCCAAAAACCCCTCTTTTTGTCAAGGTGGGTCCCCCTACCTTCTATATATACCCCCTGGGTCTACCCAGACAGGCGAGACACACACGAGACACAGAAAAAAGATAGAAGACGAAGGTCGACAAGAGGCGCGCCAAAGAGCCAGAGTTCATTTGTGTGTTAATAAAGGCCTATTAAGGGTATGTTTTATAAATACCCTAGGTCTTACATTTATGCCCCTAGAGGCTATGTTTGTAATTTTCTATACATTATGGACGGCCAAGCTATGTAATTCCTCCAAATAACTAGAAATTATAGAAATGCCTCTCCTAGAATTGCAAGAAAACCCAAAGTCCTGTAAACTACAATTCTACCCTGCAGCTTTCGATAATTGTGACTATACCCTCATGTCTCGCATCAGTGCGGAGACCTCTTATGTATAGTCGACAATTCGCTGACAGCTCTTGTACTTACATGAATCATGAGTACACTCAGTTGCCTTCCCTAATGTGTGCCAAGGAAAATCGCGAATAGACCTCACCTTCTAGGAAATTGTGCATATGCCCCTCTCTTTTGAGAATCAACGCACGCACGCCTTTCATAAAGCCCAATGTTGTTCTTCCAGTTAGGGATCTTGCAGCTTAACCTTGCACCTAAGTGTCATCTCAAACGTAAGTCTGCCATGGGTCTGATAAAATTACCAAAATACCCATGTGATCCAGAAATGGCCTAACAGCCCCAAAACCTTCCGAAAATTGCCTTAGTGCCCTTGAAAGTCAGAGATTACACCACAGTCTCCCTCCAACCCAAAAATTACAAAAAAAATCCCCTGGCTTGGTAAAACGACCAAAATATCCCTAGAACCCAAAAATTATCAAAATACCCTTGAAGTCCAGAGATCCTCCCGACACTTCAAAAATGCCTACGGCTTCTACAAAATTACATTCATGTTCCCAAATTATAGGGTTTTACTTAAACCTAATGAGATCTTTGATAAAGCCCTAGTTCTATTAATCTTCCGATGATGAATGAGAGTTAATTATGAGCCGTGCAAGCGAGTCTACCCTCAGCATCAGAACCGATGAAAAAGACCTTAGGATTTCTTTGACAGTTAATCAAGGATGTTCAGACGTTATGTCGATGTAAATCAACACTAACTGCGGTCAGTGGAGACAGGTCCAGCACTCGAACCAAAATCGTCTAATATGAAGCACATTCACAGAATAAACCCTGCACATGCTATTTATACAGCCCCTATACGTGCAGTCGTGCACCCCTATAAATTTCCCCTTTTCTTCAAAAGGCTCAATGAGAAATTTATACTCTGTTCTTTTCCCTTTCATGAAAGAACAAAAAGAACATTCTACACCTTAAAAAATATTATGTGACCGACAACGACTTCTCTTACTTTATATAGGAGGCTGCTGCACTGATTGATATCAGAATGGCTAATGCTCTATTCACTTAATCTAACCTAAGGACAGATGCAACTTGCTCCAAGCTAGACAGGTTTCTAGTCTCAGTTGTTAGGGAGGATCATTATCCTCATGTACATGTGTCATCTCTGGCGAGATCTATGTCGGACCACAAACCACTCCCTCTGAAGACTAGTCGTACACATATGATGAGCAGGAGCTCAGATTTGAGAGATTTTGGTTCAAAGAGACAGACTTCATGGAGACTGTTAGGCGGGCCTGAAATGTATAGAGGACGGAAAGATCTACTATGACTAAACTAGTGGGTAAAATGAAGCATGTGACACAAGTTCTCAAGGTATGGGGTGCAGAAAAAACCCTACTTGACAGAGTTGCCAAGGATAGGATACTATAGCAGATAGAGGGTTTAAACTGTTTAGAGGAGGCAGGGCTACTGAATGATGCAGACAGAAGGACCAGGAACTCTCTCAAAGTAGAATTTCAAGAGATCCTTACAAGGAAAGAGATCTACTAAAAGCAACGATCTAGGGAGAGATGGATCAAGAAAGGGGACAAGAATACCGCGTACTTCCAGCGCATGTCATCCAGAAGGAGGAGAGTCAATTCCATCACCCGCATCACAACAAGTGATCAGCTCTTCTCTAGGGATGAGGATATCAGGGGGAAAATGAGAGACTTCTACTCTAGACTCTTCACAGAGGAGGTTATCAGCAGACTGGAGATTGCACCAAACCTCCTTCCCCGCCTCTCACCTACTAACAGAGAAGCTCTCTCCCAAAGCTTCTTTAAAGAAGAGGTCCGCCAAGTAGTCTTTTCTCTTGCAGGGGGCCGACTTCCGGGCCCAGATGGATTCTCACTTGCGTTCTTCCAAAGATGTTGGGATATTATTAAGGTTGACCTTATGACTGCTATGAGAGAGTTCCAAGAAGGAAGGGCCCACTTAAAAGGTATCAACAAAACTCTCTTAGTCCTTATCCCTAAAAAACAAAGTGCACAATTGCTTTCGGGACTTCAGGCCCATTAGTCAGTTGAATGGCATATACAAGATTATCACCAAGTTGCTGGCAGGGAGATTAGACAGAGTTATTGAAAGGATGGTCAATAGTTTTCAGGGGGCTTTCATCAAGGGCAGACATATTCAAGAGAATTTTTGGTGGCTCAATAATATCTCTATATCATGAAGGTTTGAAGGAAGAAAGGTGTAATTCTGAAACTAGATTTTGAGAAGATTTACGACAAGGTCAACTAGCAATGTCTATTTGATGTGTTAGAAAAATGAGCTTCGGTGATAGATGGATTGGCTGAATACATGCCTGTATTTCGTCTACTACCTTTGTCGTCCTACTTGATGGGAAGTCTACCATGTTCTTTCACAATGGGAGAGGGTTCAGACAAGGGGATCCTATGTCTTCCCTTCTTTTTGTGTTGGTAACTCATACTCAACAAGATGTGGCTGAGAGCAGAAGCTACAGAATTGATCAGAGATTTTCAGACAGGGAGAATTAGTGCCAATATTACACACTTGCAGTACGCGGATGACACCATTGTGTTCCTAGTAGGGGAGGAACCCCAACTCTATGTAGCCAAGTTGATGTTTGAATTGTTGGAGAAAGTCAGTGGCCTAAAGATTAACTTTGATAAGAGTCTCTTGGTAGGGGTAAACATGGATGATAGGACTCTTGAGAGGGCAACATTCATAATGGGCAGTCAAATACGAGTCTTTCCTCTCTCTTATTTGGCATTCCGTTATCTCTAGGGATCTTACATTGTAGTGAGTGGCAGCTTGTGGTGTAGAGGCACGAGTCCAAAGTGGAAGAGTGAAAGGCGAGGCTACTCTCCTACGGGGGGAGATTGGTATTGTGCAAGCCAATACTCGACATTCTACCTATCTCCTTTCTGTCCATCTACCGGATTCCAAAGACGGTGGCAAAGAAAATTGAATCGATACATGCAAGATTCTTTTGACATGGCAGTGGAGAGAGGCGTATGGGTTGACATGATATCTCCAAGGGCAGAGTGGCCAAAAGTAAGCACACGGGTGGTGTAGGCAA
Organism: Amorphophallus konjac; assembly: GCA_022559845.1. Taxonomy (NCBI): domain Eukaryota; kingdom Viridiplantae; phylum Streptophyta; class Magnoliopsida; order Alismatales; family Araceae; genus Amorphophallus; species Amorphophallus konjac. The sequence continues at coordinate 66,657,076 of CM040129.1, forward strand.
CAAAAATATCAAAAATTTCAACATGGCTCTCTTGTGCAAGTGGCTATAGAAGATAAGAGGTAGGTGAGGATAGTTTGTAGACACAAGTCATCAGGCAAAGGTTATGGCAGACTGAGAGATCGAGATATGTCACCAACATCTCAACATAACATTTCTAACATTTCTCCCATCTAACGGGGTATTTTGACATACAGGGACATCATGATTTCTGGTGTCCGGGTCCGACTGTACGAAGTTTCAACAGCACCACTGGCTTCAATCTTCGAGACCTTTGATACTCAGTTGCCAGGAGGCGCATGAACACTGGGTTTCATGAGGAATCTCAGACTAGAGGGGCTCCTATGCTTCCTTCTTGACTATGCTCCACAGCCAAATAGAGAGGATCGGTGGTGGTGGTGGGAGAAGGATGGCTCCTTCTCAACGAGATTAGCCTACACCTTCATTTCCAACGGAGGAGTATGCCACCGCCTTGCACCATAGATTTGGACTCCCAGGAGTCCTTTGAAAGTGAAGCTCCTAATCTGGAGGATTTCACACAGGAGACTACCGACTTGTGATAGGCTTGCTCCTTTCCTACATAATTTACGCACTTTATGCTGCTTGTGTGAAAAAAGGAGGACGAGACCTTGGATCACCTTTTTGCAGGATGCTCCTACTCACAGGAGGTTTAGGATGAGATCGCTAGCAGGGTGCATGGTGCTATTGGCTCGCATAGGAATGTGCATCATCTGATTAGGCAATGGGGTAGAAGCTAGACCCTAAAAGGGAATAGACTTGGTGAATTATCCTTCGTACTATCTTGTGGGCAATATGGGGAGAAAGGAACAACAAAATTTTTAAAGGCGAAGCTAGAGAGGTGAAAAGACTGGTCTCTTGTATTTGTGAGAAAATGAGTGGGCAGAGCTCCTTTGCAATGTGGATTCTCACAACTCTTCTATTTTTTGTTTGTTGGGGGGTTAGTGTGGGTCACACCGTCTTGGTGTGAACTATTTTTTTTCTTTTTTTGAGAAAGTGGGTAATACCACAATTGTATTAAATGAAAAATGATAGATGTACAAGTATGATCAAGAAGCTCCCAAAAAATCCCTATACAAAAAGGTCACCCCAAGGCGATGCGGACCACACTAAACCCCCAACAAAGCAAAAAAGAGGAGAGCTGAAGGAATTCACATTACAAAACAAGTCTGCCCATTCCCTCACTCTATCACAAAAAAAAGAAACAAGAGACTCCTCCACTCTAGCCGCCCTTCTAAAAATTCTATTATTCCGTTCACCCCACAGGGACCAAAGAGTGGCAATGGACTGTTTTTTGATATATAGGGATTTTTGGAAACACATTGATCATACTTGTACATCCCTCTTTTATTTTTAATACAATAGTGGTACTACCCACTTTCTAAAGAAAAAAAAACTTGATGAAGATGGTTAATGCACTCAAATACTCTGCTGCATAAACTGATTTTTGGGTTTGAACATTGTGGCTTAGTAAGTGGGAGAAGAAAAACTATCAAGCTTGGATCTACTAAAATTGATTTGATCTGAAATCAGCTAACCCCGAGCCTATTCTGAGTTGATTTTGGTCCCGATCCAATCCAACTCTGCAGTCCTTGCAGTCTCTCTCTCTCTCCCCTCCCATACACATATATATCAAATGTATAATAAGCATATGCGCGTGTGTTTACATGGATAGATAGATTGATATAGAAAGAGAGGGAGGAGCTAATACACTGTGCTGCCCTATGTAGCATAGTTGTCAAGGCGACAAGACGAACCAAGGCGTTCACGAGATCCCTAAACGCTTAGGCGACAAGACGCCCGCTTAGGCGTCGCCTAGGCGACGCTTCGGCCATTAATTAAAAAATCTAAAATATTTATTTCCTAATATATAAAACAAGAATAAAATATATGAAAAAATTACAAAAAAATTACAAAAAAATCAAAAGCATGAAAAAATGCAGCAATTAAATTGCAAGACAATTATAACCTATTAAATTGCATAAAAAATACAGAAAATTCAGAAATAAATACAAAAAATCAAAAAAATATAAAAGAACATAATAACATCAAGAAAATTACAAAAATAAAGGCCAAAGGGTTGAACACACTAACCTGAGGGCTACATTTTTTAGCTTCATCCTTTTTGTTTGAAAGTGTAGGCGACTAGGACTGTAGGGACTGTGGGGCGACTGGGACTGGGGACTGAGAGGGGCTGTGGGGGAGAGAGAGAAAGGAAGGATTGTGGGCTCAGACAGAGAGAAAGAGAGTGGGGAGACTGGGCGAGTGGGACTGGGGACTGTGGGGAGACGGTGGGTGACTGTGGGGGGACTGTGGGGAGACAGAGAGAGGGGGGGACCTTGCGGAGGGCTGAGAGGGGGAGGGAGAGAAGGAGAGAGAGAGAGAGAGGAGTGACTATGGTGTGGGGGAGATAGAGAGAGGGGCCGTGGGGGGAGAGATAGAGAGGGAGAGAGAGGAGGGACTGTAAGGGGGGAGAGAGAGAGAGGAGGGACTGTGGTGTGAGGGAGATAGAGAGAGGGGCCATGGGGGGGAGATAGAGAGAGGGGCCGTGGGGGGGAGAGAGAGAGAGAAGAAACTATGTGGAGGTGGGGTCTGTGGGGGGGAGTCGGGGACTCTAGAGAAAGAGAGAAAAAGATAGAGAGAGGAGTGAGAGGGGACGTGGGGGAGAGAGAGAAAGAGAGAGGAGGGACTGTGGTGTGGGGGAGACAGAGAGAGGGGTCGTGGGAGAGAGAGAGAGGGGAGGGATTATGGGGGAGAGAGAGAGAGGGACTTCCCAGAGATGATAAACGCTCCGACGCCTGCAGTGGACGTCGCAGCCGCGGAGGAGGTGACCGACGAGAGAATGGCGTCGGACGAGACGACGGCGATGGAGGGAGATGGCGTCGAACGAGACTCCCGCGGCACAAGACAGCGGCGATAGTGTCAGGCGAGATGGTGATCCACCGGCGGAGGAGATGACCGACGAGGTGACAACGAAGGAGGGAGACCACGACGGTGACCTAGGGTTGGAAGTGGGAGAGGAGGAGGATCGAGGGGGGAGAAAAAGAGGGAGAGGCGGTCGAATGCTTAGTTGACCATCGGGGCGGGGGGGGAGGTTAAAACGTTGGATCCAGCGTTTAAACCAAAATGGGTCGGATCGGGGGGTTACACAGGTGACTGGTCCACCAAGTCAAGCGATCGGGTGGTCGCCTTGGCGCCCAGCCCGCCTAGGCGACCGCCCGGTTCGCCTTTTCAACAAATTTGAAGGCGGGCAGACGCCTCGCCTCTTCAACTGCGCCTGGACACCTAGGCGGCACCTACGCACCCGTCTTGACTACTATGCTATGTAATCAACGGCGAGAGGCACCCAAGGCAACCAAGAGGTTGCCTTAGCCTCAAAGGCCTAGGCGATGGCCTAGGCATTTGATGCGACATTTTATTAAAACCTATAAAATAAATTAGATATCTAAAATATCATTAAATATGTCAACAACACAAATATAAAACCTGGTTACTAAATTGATCCATTCAGATGTGAGATATTAATAACATATCAAATTCAAATACAATGTGAACACCTAATTACCTAATGATAAAATTCAGATGTATAAGGATTTTTTGAGAACACATTGAGACACTTGTACTCTTTACTTTTAACACAATAGTGGTACCACCCACTTTCAAAAAAAATAAACTTCAGATGTAAGAAATAAGTAAACTTATGCATGCACATGTGCTAATTAAGTTCAACTTCGTAATAAAACACCTCCAATACCAAGTTGGGTTAGAGGAATGGGCCGAGTGGCCCAAGTGGGCTCAGCCCAGAGGCGCCCACGGCCCAAGCTATTCACCTAGGCAAGCTAGGCTGAAGCAAGGCGAATTATTGGTTCCTCACCTCACTTCATCACCTTGGCAAGCGTCTCAAGTGCCTTTGATAACTATGGTGCTGCCTTTTTGAGTCCGTTGGCAGCGCATAACCATTTTTTTCCTTGTGATGGGTGCCTTCAACACCCAAAAATTCACCAAGGCTTCGCTGATTGTGAGGGATTCCAGTTGTTTGTCCCCCTCCCCACAAAAAAAAAGATGAACATATGTGGGCCGTCAGATGATGCCATTGGCATGACCCATAGACCCCCATTGAATGTGCCGAGTGTGGGCGCTCTGCGCGGAATGCCCACAAACATGCCAGTTTTTTTCCCCAACATAATCGGAGGGTTTGGAATACAGTCCACTTCCAGCGGATGAAACTGCGGCAGTAGACATAGAACCCTACTGTAGGAAGTTCCTCACTTCCCCTCCCTCATCTATCCCCTCTTCCCCACGTGCCATCCATGTCCATCCTCATCCTCTCTTCATCCACCCATGGGCAAGCATTCCTTCCCCATTGTGAATTTCTCCTTTTTTTTCCTGAAAAGTGGATGGCACAACGTTTATAATAAAGCAAAATGAGTATGATGTACACTCCCATTGTGAATTATCTATACAATAATGCATTCAAACAAATGCCTAACAAATTCCAAGAAAGATTCATATATTGTCCATCAAAAGTTGGTCGGTGATATCCAACTAACAGTAAGCAGAGTGGAGGTGATACCTACATATCCATTCCGTTTACATCCCTATGGGAGATAAAGGTGGGCATTTCATACTTAAGCAAATTGCACATCCAGCACCATTAAAGAAAATAAAGTCAAAATTTAATAGAAAGTTTTGAGATAATTGATTAGAATGTAAGGCATGAAACTTTCTCCAACTATATGCATTTCACTTATAACATCCATGATAGACCTACCTCTACAGGCCCGCTGACATCTAAGACACATCTCCAAAAAGTCAACATCACACAAGCTTGAATAACCACAAGAACACCAATACTGTAACATGCATGCTGACAGAAAAATACCATATGCCAACTCCCAGATACATAAAGTTCGTCTGCTGTTATTAAAACTTGGTATCCAAATGTAAAATTTTAATGTCCTCAATTTTTCCTCTAAGGACAACAATATGAGACTTATCATAAGAACATGCACCCACACTCAGAACCTGCATGAAGACATGGGTAACAAATCCCAACCCCAAAAAGTAGAACATGCGCCTGCTAAATATACTTGGACATCTAGACACAATTTTCTGCAGCCACACTCTCTCACCCCCTGAAAATCAGAACAAGGGAACATACAAACAACTTCTCAGAATACACACGTGTGTATATATAAGGTTACATAAATGACAAACTTTTATTTGCACATAAATTAAATATGAATCATCTCTATAAATGACTACAAGGACTTTATGAGTTTGATGCATTTATCAGAAACCAGAAACAGAAAATAAATCTTCGATCAAAATTATGTATAATTGGCATAGAATAAAGAAGGGTTTAACAGAGATCAGAACCAGAAGATAAAACTTTGATCAAAATTATCCAAGTACAATTGGCATAAATAAAGGAGGCCACCTCTTCTCTTTCCCCAAGGGAGGAAAAGCGAACAACATCCCTGTCGATCCCAACTAATCCAACATCTTCATCCCCATCATCTTCAAGGCCTCCCAACTCAGCTTCCTCCATGACATTTTTACCAAAGAAGTCATACTGTGATGCATCAAATTGTGTACTATCTGCGACAATATGTCATGGCAAGTCAGGCTAAGGGCATATATCAATACCACGAAGTTAACGTCATAAGCACAGCAACATAAAGGAAAAGGGGGACAGATCAGAGAAAGGAAAAGGAAAAGAATAACAAGACAAAGCTTTCAGTTTCAAGCTCCGCCATTCCTCCGTGAAGGAGACAGAAAAGTCACTACTGAACTGATAGTAAAAGTATCGGAAAACACTAAAAATGGGCATCTCGTCATTCCTAATATTGACAAACTGCAAAGTCAGAAACCACTGAAAAAATGAAGCTGACAACTTATAGAGTGCTACACTTGGTAAGAGATGGAACACCGAGGCCCATCCAATCAGGCTATGTGCATTCATGTGGGGGTACGAACATGAGGACATCAGCAAACCAGGTGACATTACATTATCATGCGAAAAGAAAGTCCCTTGCAGGGAATCCAAGCTCATCTCAGCTCAACTCAGCTCGCATATCAAAAGCACGCACAAAATCCTGCCATTCATCAACACACCAAAACAACAAACCAGATCCCCGCGCCAACAAAAGGCCAAAGAATAACGCCTACCACGAACTCTTTTAATTGAGAACTACTAAAACGGGTGATCGCCGCATGCAAATGAGAAATCCCGAAGACCACGAAAAGTGGGTCGCATGAAAGAAAATTTTCAAATTTTTCCCACGAAAGCAGCAGCCAGAAATCCAGCACAGAACGGGCGAAATTCTACACGAACCTGGGCCTCCGTTTCCCAATTCCTGGAAACCGCCAGCGCCGCTAGGGTTGGAGCGCCCTACCAACCCAAGACCACTGCCGCCAAACGCATCCATCAACAACCCCGCCCGACCACCCAAACCCCAACCCCAGCAGCACCCAAATCCGCACAACCTAAGCAACGATCAAGGACTCGAGGCCTACAAACACCTTCCAGCTACATGCAGGGACCATGGGCCGAAGCGGGATGAACCCTATCAACCCAAAAAAAAAAAGAGGGTTTTAGCTCGGAGATCTGGGAGAAGTAGCGATCTGAGAAGGGAACAAGAGTGGGCAAGAGAGAGAAAGGGGAAAGCAAAGGGGATTTCGTTCATAAATAGAAGGGGATGCGTGTTTTAACTTCTTCCCCTTCCATATATATATATATATAGGAATTATACTTTAAAACAAAGCTCCACAATTGTTGTCCAAAGGAGATGAAGAAGGAGACACCACTGCAAAACAAAGTGGAAAGACAAAAATGAGAGGAAAAATCTGAGAGTTGGGAGTTCTCTCTCTCCCCTCTGAGGGGGGGGAGGGGGACGATGGTGCTCTCTCTCTCTCTCTCTCCCTCCCTCTCTTCTTCTTCTACTTCTCCTCCTCCTCTCTCTCCCTCTCTACGCCCCCTCCCCCGTCTCTCTCTCTCTCTCTCTCTCTCTCTCTCTCTCTCTCGCGGTAGGGGAGCGTATTGAGACGGGTCAGTTGGTTTAACACATTTGACATTATTGATTGAAGTCCTTTCGGGATCAAAAGGACAAAGGTTGTTTTTCCTCCTCCTTTGTTTCCTTTGCACTATTATTCTTGTAATTCCGGTACAATTTCTTTCTTGAGGTTCGAGCCAAACTCACAGATGTGATGCGGGTTTAGCCCGAATTCAACAAAGCTAACTTTTAATAACTCTTAAATTGAAAACTTTTTGAGGAGCTGACGTCAGATCTGTTTAGTTGGCATTAATCGAAATATAATTAATTAATTTAAGAAAAAAAGAAGATACAAGTGAGTTAAGAATTATTCTCCGATGTCAAGAAAGAAGAAGAGGACGCAGTTAATCTCACAAGTCGATTAAATTGATTCTACACAAAATCCCACGGTAGAAATGATCATAAAAGCTCTTCGATTGGCTCGAGTAGAGAAAGATCACGTCAAAATAACATTCACGGCATCAATCAAAGTAAACTTCTACCCTAATCACCGGGGCCCATCCCCAAATCTAGATTCATCACCTCTTTGGTACGTGGTCATGTGCCCCTGGACTTACGGGGGGGACCCCAGTCGTTGAGGATGCACCTTGGGGTGGGGGGTTTGTATTTACTATTTAGGCGGTCGCGCCCACCAACTTACCAAGAGCGTCCACCACATATATACATATACATACAATTAAAATGGAGGTGGAGAAGACGTTTTTTTATAAGTATTCAAACGGGGATCAAGGACACGGCATATTCTTCTCATTAAAAGCAAAAGCAAAGGCAAAGGCAAAGGTAAAGCCCTCCTTCTTCTCCTCCGTTTGGATGGATGGATGGATATTGTTGGCAAATAGGTTGAGTGGAGATGCTGCGTTCACAAGAACCTCTTTTTTTTTCAGAAAAAAAAGGGATAGATATTGAAAGAGAGGGGGAAAGGAAATAATTACCTTCGTCACAGGCTGTAACTCCAGCGCGTTTATGAAATGAAATGAGATGAGATGAAATGATATGATACGATGGGTTCAATTTGAAAGAGAGGGGATTATCAATCAATTAAGTTGTTTAACACGGAGAGGTACGAATGAAAGGAGTTGCATCCTAACTAACTATATACGTACGTGTGCCATGCGGGGGTGCATAGATAGCCTTTTTACTGATCGAGTGGCCCCAAGGCACGCGTCGTGCACGGCTGCACAACTTGCCCAAGTGCTCCATCTGAGTAATTATTTATTTATAAATTTTAAGCAATGTTTTCAAATATCTCTCCTAATTAGAATATTTTATTCTTCCCCACACAATCTCAATATAATTTTGTTCTATATATATATATGTATATATATATATATATATACATATATATATATGCACACCCACATGGCCATTCACGGTCCCACTGTGGAAAATAAATCCTCCCCGGGTCCATCAAACACGTACGGTACAGGGAACAATCGAACACGCACCGTTGATAATGTACAGGTCAAATTTCTTCTCTCGTACAAAATACAAGCGTAGGAGATAACGTTTAAACCCATAATTTCCCTGATAATTATAGAGAGATTTTCACGTTCTTTGTACAACTGAGCTCCAGTTTATCCACACCAACAATATATACATTAGCGGAAATGTGGTATCATGGGTATATGTATTGGAACCAAGGTTTGAACCAACGGTCCAAGGCCCAGTGATCGACCTGGTCCTTTTAAGACGTTAATCAAATAAAAAGAGTTCAATATATGTAAAAATATGAGTAGGACATATGTACATTGGAGAAGAGTCGTGTGCATGGTTATTTTCATTGGAAAGTTTTATTTTTAATATAAAAAATAAAAAATATGTTTCCTTGACATTCACGTGGACCCGAGTGCCTATATGTACGTGCCAAGTTGTCCACCATTAAAAAAATTAAAAAAAAACATATTCTCGAAATCAGAAAAGTGGCGTCCATGGTAAGAAACAATAGCAAAAGGTTAATGCCCATTCTTATCCTGAATCCACTTCTTTTCGTTAAATCCACTCATTTCTGCATTCTTATTATTTTTGGGCTTGTAAACGCTCTAAAAAGGGGGAAATATGTACAACAGATATAGACGTTTTTATTTTAACTTCAATTAAAAGAACTAAGATACAGTCTAATACTCTTGTCTTTTCTATTTGACCACATGATTTTTTATATTTTCAGCGTAGCACCGCATCGTTGCCTTGATGGCAAAACTTTAAATATGCTAATTTATTATCTACCAGTCAAAAGCCAAAATTGATATCATACGACCACGGTAATAAAATTAGTCTATAGTGACCCAACTATGCGATCTTAATATAATAATAATTGATCGCTAAAATAATTTGCGACTATGCATCGGTCGATATTCGTAGCGACTAATCTTTATGTTTGGTCGTTAAAACTTAAACCAGTAGTTACTCAAATGATTTTAATCTCTATAGATTGATACTATAGCGACTAACATATTGGTCGCAATTACAAATAAGTATTGGTCGTTAATGCTCGTTGGTCGCTAACAATTCTAAATTCGCTATTCCTGTCATATTAGCGACTATCACTGTAGCACCCTTAGAAATTATCTAGAATTATCTTGAATTAAAAAAAGTTCATTTGAACTTTTAATAGGTTTAAAGGCCTAATGAGCTTAATTAATGAATTATTATGAGCCTAGTTATTAATAGGTGAATAGGTCCACTTAAAATGGGCCTAAAACTTGAGTCTTTTTGGCCCAAGCCCAACCCTAGAAACGTAATTGGGTAATTTTCCTATTTTAACTAGATAATGAGGGGATAATTAAGAAAGATTTTGAGTTAAAGTCAAATTTCCAACGCCCATGCAAGACGCGGTCAGTCGCACGACTGCGTCCTTCTAGTAGCGGTCCAGGGAAGACCGCGACTTAGTTCCGTAAACGGAAGGTGATAAATCTTAGGAAATCTGGATTTTTCTCCTCCCAAATCGCTAGGGATCGATGTGATCTGGCATGGGGACTTGTCTAGGACTCTTAAGGATCGATTCTAACCCCAATAAGACTCCTAATTCGATCTAATCCCTCAACCCTACGCGAACCCTAATTTTAGATAGCGTAGTTCGAAGGTAAGGCATCGTCTTTTCAGGTTTGTCCTTTAGGGTTATTTATTTTCCTTAGTGTCTTCTAACCCTCTGCAAACTTTGGTGTTTGGAGATCAAGCATCTAAGGAGTTAGAGCACTCGAAAGTAGCAGTTTCTACGTAGGAACTAGCACCCTCTTCCAACGAGAAATTCTCAGATTTGGAGCATACCCAGAGGTAGGCTATCTCATGTATGGCTTAAACAACTTGTTAGGATCAAAATCCCTCTAACCTGGCTCGATTTCATGCACTATACACGGCGTATTTAATATTTTTTCACGACTACACAGTTAAGTTTTTCATGGCATGTCATCCCAGCACCCTTAACTAAAAGATAAGAACTTTGGTTTAATTCATGCGTTTTCCATGCACTTACTTCATTCTAAACATACTATCATGTTTTACCTTCCTGTTTCTTATAGTTTTCATGCAATTATTGCCCTAGAATAGGCTCTGCAGGCTGGACTTAGCTTCTGTCTATTGCAGACAGAAGGCGGTCTAGCAGAGACCGCTCCCTGCAAGTAGCGATCTTCGATCAACTACGTTCTGCTTTCTATTAACTCTAAACAGAAACCAGATCAACCTTCATGATTCTCTATTAAATATAAGTAGCTATGCCATGTTTCCTGTTATTTCATGATATTCATGATTTCTGTCATATCATGTTTCAATCATGTTAGGTTTTATGCCCTTCATGCTACAAGGAACTTATTTTCATGTATGTTAATTTCATGCCAAAACTTTGTACTTTTGTACTTAAAGGAAATTTTCATAACTTAAGTTCACGTTGTTTTATGCTTTGGCGCGTTCCTTTCTCATCTCTTTTCTGTTTTATTATATCACATATAGCCCGTACTCCGGTACGACGCTATTAGATCACTTGCACTTGATAGGACTCTTAAACTTGAGAGCCTCTCCATCGAATATTCCTACTGTCGGATTATGTGATCTTGTTTCAAGGCCTCCGTAAGTCTCCGCGAGCCTGGGATTCTCACTAGGACGCCGAACTGGTTGTACCTGTGGACGCTTAAATTTGGCATCGAAGGCCAAGCTAGGTCAACCACGTAAAAGAAGCGGCAACGCACCCACGGCATGGCGTCGACCCCACAGCACTACTGGAGTGAAGAAGAAGAATCTGAACAAAGGTTGCGTCGACGTAGCCCTCAGCCTACGTTGACGCACCTGAAGATAAACAGAGAAAGAAATGCTCCTGGCAAAGGGCTGCGTCGACTCACAGCTGACCCTGCGTCGACGCAGCCGAAGATAGAAGCAGAAAATAGGCCCCGGACAGCGGAATGCGTCGACGCAGCCTGCAAGCTACGTCGACGCACCCTAAGGACGCGGAACATGCTGTACTAGCGCGTGTCACGAGCGCGGCGCGTGCTCTCCGAAGATCCGATCGCAGTGCCTTCTGGAAGGCCGTACAGGCCGTGTAGGACGCGTGGGGGAAGAATCTCCAATGATTGGAGGACATTCCTTCCCCTCTTTGCCTTGGAAAAGAAGAAAAGGCCCCTTTTCTACTATAAAAGGAGGGGAACGTCCAAAAAAGAAGCTCCCCCCTGCTGTTCTTGCTTTCCCTGGCTAGTGCTGTTCGAAGCTCCCATCTGGGGCGATTTCCAGAGTGCTCTGCTACTCCTGTGTGTGAAGAGAAAGAGTGGAAGAGAAGAGAGAAGGTGTGCTACCTAGGGAGGGAGAGGAGTCAATGCTCCCCCCCCCTTTCTTTTCTTCTTTCCTCTGCTGTATATGTTTCTTTTGGTTTTCTATCTGATTGCTCCCCAGACGAACCAGTTCTGAGAGAATGTATTGCTATTATGCAAAAGCTAATAAATGAAATAATTCTTTGTCATGTTCGGATGCAAATATATTCTGCCCCTGTAGATTTCTCCCTAATTTCCCTTTCTACAGCTTATTGTGAGCTTGCTATTACATTTTCTTCCTTTCTCCTTTATTTCATCGCTTGGAGGGGAACACTGTATTGTGAAGGAGGTGCATGCCCAACCTATCGAACTGTAATGGATTGGGTTTGGGTTCTATCCCCTCTGATCTGCTGGTTTTAGGGTTGTTCTCAGTGCGCCCTTCTGTCCCTCGTGGCAGATTCAAGCCCTCCATGGGCAATATTAACTCTGCAAGTCCCTTCCCCAATATCCCAGGCAGGGGTTCAATCTGTCTCCATGCGTTTGATATCCATACGTCGTGAGTTTGTAAGGCACATATTGTTTTCTGTTCGCTGAAATGCTGTTGGAGGAACATCTATTTGCCTTCTCATTCACACCATGAGTTGTTGAGGCTTTGGCTCAGTCCTAAATATTGTTGGAATTCACAGCCCTTCTGCTACCCCCTTCACTCAATCTTCGCTCATTAAGAAGCCGCTATTTAATGCGTGGGGATCACTCTGGCTTCCATGCCAGCCACTCACACATGAGCATTGTGCCGGTGCACTCTGCCGCCGACATAATGCTCATTGGGGTTTATTCCCGCAGACTTTATGTTTTATTCTATTGATGAGCGCTGTCCAGTATAGTCTCCAACCCCCATTTGGGATATAGGCTTGCTAGTTTTACAGCATGGCTTGTGTTCTCGTTTACTGGGGCAATAAGGTGTTTTCTCTATATTATCGCCGATTTCGATAATGGACCTGTAATGAGGGAGAGATACATTACAGTTTTACACTCATTAGAATTTCATTTGACCACCTTCAATCCCCAGGGGTTTGCTGCCTTGTAGCATGATCTCTGGAGGATGCTCCGTCGTAGGGTTGTATATTAACGGCCTTGGGGCCGGCAATAATCAGATGCACAATGCAGCTGGAATGGGGTAATCCATGGGTTAGCAGAATTCCCCCTATAGGCCAGTCCTCAGGGTCTTCTCTGCCCAATCTTGGGATATGGAGTAGCCATTCTTCGCTTACTCTAATTTCAGGAGCCATCTCAGAATTTCTGTGGATGTGCTTTCTATTTTTCACCCCCAGACGCTTGGGTCTAGGGGAGGTGCTGCTCAATTTTTCATCAGGACTGTGAACTTAACTAAAATAGACTAATGTTGAAACATGAATAAAGCAATTGACCTAATGCTAAAGCAAACACATCAATCATGGAAACAAAGATCAATGTTGAACTAAGAATAATGCTGCAAGGAACATATTTGCACTGACCATGTGATCAAACAAGTTAAGAACGTATCTCTGCATAAGCAATGTGATTAAACAAATCAAGAGCAGATCTGAACAAAACTTGGCTATATGAACGAAATGTCATGCTGGCAGTAACAAAAGAAAAGAAATTCACTTAAAGGTGATGATAAAAGAAAGAAGAAAAAGAATAGAAGAAAGAAAATCAAACTGTGGTCATATGTGCATTGGTTTATGCATTCATGCATCCATACGTTTTCTGAGTTTAGAACGACCTAAGGTGTGAAGCATCAGGGGTCGACCCCATGGGTCGACTTCTTCTTGAACCCGTTTGTTGCTCAACAGTCAGTCTTGTCATGGAACATAAATCAAACACCTTACAATGCCCATCTCATTTTCATAAATATGGTTGATCTTACTCCCTCATGCATTCCCCAACATTGGGTGATCCGTTTGCAATCACTTTGAGTCATGCATGCGCATGCTTGCAGTTGAACCCCTTATACAGGCTAACCTCAGATTTCGGTCGACCAATGTATAATGTCGGTCGGCCGAACCCTCAATGCGTCTACGCATGAAGGGGCCAGGTCGACGCACTTGTTTGTTGACCTGCTGACCGCCCTCTAGCAGCTCCCCTTCTCCTGGCGTTTAATCAAAGGTTTTCTCCTCTCCGAAGGGATGTAATTAATGTCGTGACCTTTATGGTGCGGCGGGTTCTTAGTCCTGGCTTGATACCCACAATCGTCTGGTTAGTCAGACGGAGCGCACCCGTGGTCTCAGACCCTCCCAATCTTGAAACCTGAATAAATGTCACTTCGGTGACTGGCACGCCCACGCACTTAATAAAACCAAATAAACCCAAAAAAGATAAGAATAAAATAATTAATAAAGAGTATTCCCACAAGTTGGCACGCCCGGTGGGATACATGGACCTCTTTTCATCTTCTTGCCAGGATTGGGGGCCTAATGGCCTCCTCCTAAAATACTAACTCGCTTAAATCTAAAATTATAGGTTGCATCCTGATCGACTCAATGGCTATCTCATTCAGACCATTGGTGGTTGCTGATCATGCCAGGTACGGCTACTTGGCCGTGCCGACGAAGTTCAAAGATTTTTCGCTAGTGGTGGGCTTCCCCAACTTTTTGGGGGTAGCCTTCGTTGAGCTCTTGGACATCCAGGAGATGAAGCCGGTCGCTACTGCGAAGGTGACCACAGCCGATGTTGCTGTGGTGAGCTGCTTCGTCCACCATGTTCACTCCCGTGCTTCCCACAACAAAAGGCGCTCACCGGCTACCAGGAGGGTGGCCAAGAGGAATACCGGCGTGCTGCACGTCCGATTTTCAACATCGGGCAAATCCGTCCTAATCGGAGGAGTCTACATCTTTCTGAATGGCGACAGGCCAAGATTTCACTCGACCGAGTGATTACAGCTGTACCAGTGCGAAACTTATTCCAAGCATTGGCTCAAGACAAGCCGGAAGTAGAAGAAAAAGAATAGAAGAAAGAAAATCAAACTGTGGTCATATGTGCATTGGTTTATGCATTCATGCATCCATACGTTTTCACAAGCTCAAAGCTATTAAAGCTGTGATCAAACTATGGAACAAAGGACCATTTTGGTAACATCTTTGAGAGGAAAGATAAAGCAGAGGAGGAGGTGCTTATGGCTGAATCTGTATTTGATGATGATCCAAGTGAGGCTAATAGACTCTCTCTACAGGTAGCTCAAGCTGAACTTCGGAGATGCCTTCATAGGGAGGAAATTTTCTGGGGTCAAAAAGCAAAAAAAATTGGCTACAGCTGGGGGATCGTAACACTAAATTCTACCATCTTCATGTTAAACAAAGGAGGGCTAGAATGACTATACATAGAATCAAACTAGAAAATGGTGACCGATGTGAAGAGGAGGCTGTTATAAAGGACAAAGCAGTGGAATTCTTCAAACAACACTTCACTTCATCTGACCATCAAATTAAGATAGAAGTGTTGGAGAGTATCCCATCCCTTATTTCAGAAGAGGAAAACAATATTCTTAATGTAATCCCTGATGCAGAGGAAATCAAAAATGTTATTCATACTCTGACTCCTGACAGTGCTCCAGGTCCAAACGGATACACGGGGAGGTTATTTACTTCCTGTTGGGATATCATTGCAGATGATGTTGTTAAAGCTGTCCAAGGTTTTTTTAAAGACATGCCCCTGCCACAAGGTACCACTTCATCCTTGATTGCTCTTATTCCTAAAGTGGTATCCCCAAGTTCTTTTGCAGATCTGAGGCCTATAAGTTTATGCAAATTTACTTACAAAATTATATCCAGAATCATTAGTCATAGGATGGTAGCCATTCTTCCTCACATTATATCTGAAAACCAAGGGGCGTTCGTACAAGGTAGGAATATAGTTGATACACTATCTCTTGCTTCGGAACTGATGAAAGAGATTGGAAGGAAGGTGAGAGGCAATAACATCATACTAAAATTAGACATGGCGAAAGCCTATGACAGGCTGGAGTGGGATTATCTGCTAGCGGTAATAAAAGCCTTTGGCTTTTCCAACAGATTCTGTTCACTTATTTCCATGATGCTCAGCAACTATTGGTTCTCTGTTCTATTTAATGGCACCCCTACAGGATATTTTAAGTCCATAAGAGGGGTCAGACAGTGGGATCCTTTAGCTCCAGCCTTGTTTATAATTGCTGAAGAGGCACTTAGCAGGGGTATATCCAATTTATTTTCCAGTGGGCAGATTCAACATTACCATGTGCCTAGAGGCTACCAGCAGGTATCACATCTTCTATATGCTGATGATACTTTAATTTTCCTAAATGGAATGGCCAAGAACAACAGAAGACTCTTATCTTTCATTAGAAGTTATGAGGAGTCTTCGGGTCAAAAGGTGAACACAAATAAAAGCAGTTTTATTGTAGCACATACAGTAGCCCCTGCGGTTATAAGAAGACTACCTGGAATAACTGGGTTTCAGCACAAAACGGGCCTTAATTCTTATCTAGGAGTTCCTCTCTTTGAAGGAAGGAAAAGGGTCTCTCACTATAAATATTTGTTGGACAAAATTTGCACCAGGCTGGATAGCTGGCAATCAAAGTACCTTTCTCAAGCAGGTAGAAGATGTCTTATAATCTCTGTGCTCCAATCTATTCCAATTTACACCGCAAGTGCAACCTGCCTGCCAGCCACCTTAATTGGCATTATAAATAAAATGTGTGCCAACTTCTTTTGGAGTGGTAATGATGGTCATAAGCGTCAATGGGTGTCTTGGTCAAACATTACCAAACCTATTGAGGAAGGGGGTATTGGGATAAGGAGCATGCATCACATTCAAGTAGCCATGGTCGCAAAACAAATTTGGAGAATTATTAACTGCAACTCATTATGGTCTAAGTTTGCAATTTCTAAATACATCAAGGGGCATCTTAGCACCATTGAGAAGCCTTTTCCTGCTGGTGTCAGAAAGGATATATACAATAGAGCTGGACATACTGTTCTGGCCAACACCTGGTGGGTTCCAATGGATGGGAATTCTATAGATGTGCTGAAGGATAATTGGTGCGGTGTAGTTTTGGCTCCTCAAGCTAACAGTCCAAAGGTAATATTAAGGGATGCTATCCTTAATCCTAGGCACAATGTATGGTCTCATGTTCCCAACAATATGTTGCAATCTGTTAGCTCCATCCAGCTGCAGGACAGGTCGGACAGGTGCATTTGGGCTGCTAGTACAGATGGGCTTTTTCCCACTAAATCAGCATACCATTATGTCAGAGTGCAAGGGAATAAAATAATTGATCTTAAAAAGATTTGGGGTATACATATTCCCCCGCGGGCTTCTCTTTTCTGCTGGCGTCTGCTTCACCTTGCAGTACTGGTGGACTGTATTATCAGAGGCTATGGCATCAACCTTCCATCTAAAAATGTATGTTGCAAGGACAACAACCAAGAAGAGAGCCTTAATCATCTATTCTTGAAAGGTCAACTAGTTAATTCTGTGTGGAAGTTTTTTAGGCCTCTTTTTGATTCTCGGTGCAGATATTTAGACTCTATTACTATCTTCTGCTGGGATATCATTTGCTATGCAGACACATTAAGACCTTATGGCTTTGCTGCCATCCTCACTATGTTGTACATAAACTGAAATTTGATGAGAAAGGCCCATCTATTAGAGTTCTGCAACAGCAGGTTATTAGGCAGGTGGAGTCTGCTATTCAAAATATCCAATTCAGCAAGGCACCTTCAACAATAGAAAAATCATCTCTAGAGCAATTTAAGTTCTCAATTAAAATCAAGGAGAAACCTCCTAAGATCATCAAGTGGTCTTGCCCAAACACCGGTTATGCTTTAAATGTTGATGGAGCTGCCAAAGGCAATCCAGGACATGCTGGAGGAGGCGGATGCATTAGGAGCTGTAAGGGTGAATTCATTTATGGATTTTCCTATTATTACGGTGTTGGGACGAGCTTGGTGGCGAAGGCCAGAGCTTTATTAGGTGGGTTGAGAATGGTGGTAAAGAGCGGACTGCCAATAGCTATCATCTATTCAGATTCCATGGCCATTACCACTATGATCCTGTAACACTCCGAAAATTTAAATAGAGAATAAATAGAAATGATTATAATTATTAGTCATAGAAAATGATGAGAATTAATTTTTTGACAAAGGAAAAGTGATAATTAGCTAAAATAGGTATTTAGCCTAAATATTAATGAGCATTAATAAAGGTATAAATAAATAATTAAGAAATAGAAATTTAATATATCCTCTATCTATTTATGGCTTAAATAGAAAATACAAATCAAGTAATTGGAACGAATCTCATTCCAAAAAATTTTACACACATACATATAAAGATTTTCATAGAATTGACCCGACTCTGATATTCGAGACAAATGATGAAAATTAATAAGGAAGATAAATATATAAAGTTATAGAAAGTAAGGCTCATATATATATATATATAGTCCTACTAAGATAATTTAGTTAAGGCTTATCATAACTTTAACGTATATAATTGGTGGGCCTCGAAAATAATTGGTGGGTCTTGGGAAATGTGTAAAGATTAAGGTTAAGAGGGCCTTAAATAAATCCTCAAGAAATAAGTGAGCCCAATTGTATGTAAAGCCTTAGGATAGATAATGGGTTAAGCTGTACACGTAAAATATTAACATGATATTAAATGGGCTAAGATATATATAAATATTGATATATTAACAAACAAGCCAACCCACGTACCCATATGCCTGTTGAAGGATTTGCTTTAGGGTTTTAAAAACCAAAACGCGGGTAAGCGGCTGTAGTTTTGGCAAGATGAGAAGTTCGTGGATCGAGGATAAGAAACCTACTGCCATTCGATTTCTAACCTCATAAGGACTCTTCCCTTTACAAATAGTCCTCTGTCGAACGTGCAGGGGCTTTGCTGTCACTGCTCGTTCGTGCTTTGCGTCGACACCGTCGTCCCGTTGTCTTCTTCCTCCTATCGCGATCATGCTGCGTTTGTGCTGTAGATGTTCTATTAACGTGCGGAGCTTCCCTGTCTTCTTCCTCTTCATCCTGCTACTTCATCTTCATCCGTTAGAGCATCAACGAGAGGTAGGATTTCTCATCCAGACACAAATTCTTAATAGCATACTATAGACGCTATTACCATCTTCACGCCTCCGTTCAAGAACTCCTGCATGGTTGTACGTGATTTATACTATGTTGCATATATTATCTTTAGTTAATTAATATGGGAAACATGCTTAAAATTTTTTATTCATGAAATCGTATGTCTAAAAATCACAAGGTGTATATGACTAGAATCTTCATATTTTTTCTTTAAATTTTCATACCATTTGTGATAACATTAACCGACAATATTAACTCATTTATAATTTAATAGCATTATTTTATTTACACGGCAAATCCTGCGTATCAATGTAGCAACATAGTTATAGTTTGTTTTTGGGATGGCCTGTTCCTAGGTGCCGGAGTGACATTTGACCATGAAATTTTATGGGTGTGTTATTAGGATAGTGACTGAGGTAGTGGGATTGGTACCTCCTTTTTTCGATCCTCCTATCTCAAGATCACCCATCTCTTAAGTAAAAATATTTTTGAACATCATGTTAGGTAGAGTTTTTCGGGCTCTTCGTTTTGATATATAGATCGTGCGATTCCGACGTGTATACGTTGAGAACCAAGGGTTTAAAATGGCACTGCACTATTCATCGATTTTAATATTAGTAAAACACAATTCGTATTAGATATGTAAACTCTCTTAAAACCAATATGTCCTCTATGCCTTTTCCCTTTTTTTATCTTTATCATTTTTAAGCATCATCTAGCAATATACCCATATATATATATATATATAACGTAATGCACGTTAATATCTTACTCGTATCTTTAAAAATCCATATCTATAAAACTATGTAAAATAAAATTATAAAATATATATATTTAGAATCCTTAGAATTTTTTTCCTAATTATCATAGATTTTGTTTCTTCAACTGGTGGCGTGACCTGAGGTGACCGATCGAGGGCGAATTAGGGCGAGGATCGATGACGTGTTTGCGGATTAGGCTTTTTCACGTCATCCCCTTTCTTCTTCAATTTTGGTAGGTTTCTCTCAGGCCCAACCTAATTAACTAACATGATTGTATAGAGCTCGTTCTTAACTTTCATTTGAATCTATTTTTGTCTAATTTTTATGGAGTGTATGGATCGAAATTAGTCTATTTGATTACGGCGCGTTATGCATTGTAAATCCATGTTACTTAACTTGATGGTAGGACTTTTATGTTAAATATCACACTGTTAACTAGGAAAATGAAAATTTATGATCTAAGTTAACCTTCTTCATGATTATTCCTCCATGATCATCATTCTTGATATCTTATAATTGAAAATGAGTAGAGTAATTAAATATTGATTCTCATTATTCCATTATCACCTTGCTATCTTATTAGTTCTGTTTTAAGGTCGTGCCACTCCGGTGGTGGCGACTGGACCGAATACATCGTTTTTCGTTGATTGTGAGCTATTAAATTCTTGGGTATCGAACTACCTCTCCGTCAGATATTCCTTCCGCCGGATTAGGTGTTCATGTTCCGAGGCCTCCGTAAGATCCCGCGAGCCTGGGATTCCCACTACGACGCCGGGCGGGTTGTACCTACAAGCCTGAACCTTCGGATTCAATCGAATCGCATGATTTGGCCCTAAGATGGAACTGGGGTTGTCCTGTTGTTAGCGGCCTTTCTGGGACCGCTACTGTTAGTACACGGCCCAGAATTGACCGTTTAGATTACTGAACGGTCCTTGGGTGACCGTATACGTCCAGCATATGCATCGACCTTCCAGCATATGCACCGACCTTCTGGGTGCGTCGACCTCCATCTGTAAATGGCACCTTTTGGACCGTTCTATGTTGGGCGGCCCAGTTAGGACCGTTTACACTTGCTTGAGGCCCAGGGAAGGAGACCGTTTATATGATTGAACGGCCCATCTATGACCGTTTACATTCCCAGTATTGCTTATAGCGGTCCATTTCAGACCGTCTACTTTATCTTAGCGGTCCTTTGCTGACCGTTTCACATTCCAGCTTTCCGGAAAGTGATGTTTTCATGGTTTTTAATATGTGTAAGCTACTCTAGCCTAACTAGGCTATTGTACCCCGAATTTGACCTATTGTTAGGTCTATTGTGGACATTTATCCATTCGAGAGTCATTTCTCTAAATGACTATTCCTCTCGATTAATGAGCTTGTTGTTGGAATCTCAAGAAAATCAATGTTCTTACACATTCTACCTTGACTACATGAGCTTGATCTTGGAACTCTTGGCCATTGTTACTTGTGGATGTCTAGATTTCACGGTATCTATGATCCAAACAAATCAATGCCAAGGTAATCATATTTAAGGCCCAGTCTGGTCCTGGGAGGAGCACCCAAAAAGTACTTGATCCTCAGGGAGGTGAATGACTAGGTGTGGCATTTGACACCGAGTACTATCTAGCGTGTTGAGTCTATGACATTCCACGTTCTCGTGATACTTGCTATACTTGCTTGGAAGCATGAAGTGCTTGCTTGCGTGACTTGACTTGACTTGATAAATGGCCATTCACTTGAAAGTTCTCGTTAATAGTGCTTGATATCTCGACTTGTAATATTACTTTCCATTTATCTATCGACTACCTTCTGATTGTGTTGGTTACTTGTTTGCATTATTAAGTTTCTCGCATTATTCATACATTCATGGAAATGGTTAATTACTTAAATTATGCCTGATGATAGAGAGTAATTCCTACTGAGCTTTTTGCTCACTCCCTACTTTAACATTTTTCAGGTAACTCGGTAGATGGAACGTTTGCAACTGGGCTCGGGTCAACGTGATCGAGTGAACCTGGAACCTTGAGACCGAGTCTTTCTATTTTCTTGAGTCTAGTCAGTATAGCAAGTCTTGCTATTTTCTCTTCTTTATTTCCTTTATTGAGTCCGCATTATATTTAAATTTTCAGATATCAATAAAATTATATTTTTCTCAAATTAATGACCTCCATGTGTTTGAATATTATTTATTATGTTTATTTATTTCCTGCTTTAATTATCATGACTGTTTCGCTGCCACGTTCCGAGCATCGCTTCCCGCTGCTATCGGTTCGGGGCGTGACAGATCCAGTCTAGCAAATCTCCGCCATGGAGGATCTACCACTGGTGGGATGAAATCAAAGATATTCTTACAAGGAAAAAGTGGAAACTACAGCATATACACAGGGAAGGAAATTCTATAGCGGATGCTCTTGCATCCTTAGCATGCACTACAAGAACCAATCATGATTATAAATGCTGGAAAGATCTCCCTAATAGAGCTCGAGGATGTGCTACAGTAGATGCAGCCGGTCTTCCCAGCTGGCGGAGATAATGGCCTCTCCTAGATGAAGCAGCAGTCTCCTTGCTATCCTTTTGATTTTTGCTACTTATTCAGGGGTATGCCCCGGGGATTACTTGTACATGCTTATTCCTTATCAATAAATCAGGGCCGGATACTTTTGGTGGAGATCGCACAAATTGTGCACTTCCCCAAGAGTAATCCTTGGTCTCATTTATATATATATAAAAAAGTCGGACCGTGTCAAGTCCGGATCAAGGGGAGGTTTGGCCCCGAAGCCAACCAAGTTCAAACAAATATGGGTGCCCAAGCAAAGGCGGCCCCCGGCTGCTGCTCAACCTGAGCTTGTCCAAGCTGGCAGGTGTTGATTATTATGTGTCCCTTTTTGCAAGGTGCATATGATCTCAACAATGATGGAAATATGATCAAGCAATGAAAGTACTCAACCTATGAACATGTGCAACATGAACCTAGGCCATCAACATAAAATCTAAGCATGGGCATGCCATCTCTATCAGGAATGATCTAAAGGGAAGAAATAAAAACACACGCCGGGACGTGGAGTAAGGAAGTAAAAGAAAACACACCGTATAGGTGGAACAAGCAAATAAAGCAAGCAAGAAAGAGGTATGAGGAAAGAGAGAGCTACTGCCCAAACTAAAGAAAGATGTGATCGCCACTAAGGTAATAAACAAGCCAAAGACCTGAAAAGTACCTTAGAAATAGGTGGATGAAGCACCCGCCCACGGGAGAGAGAAAACAATCAGGAAACTGCAGCTCTGTGAAGTGTAACGGTCGAGAACTGATGCGCCACAGGAGTGTGACAGCCTTACGATAAGCCGTTACGTAACTCTAACGCCCCTTTGATGATCCGTCAGAGATCTGCAGAATAGGAACTTGGGAATCTTTGATCTCCACGCCTTCCAGTCAGCCAGAAAGCTTGGGCCTCATGATGTGGACTCTGTAAACCTGCAAAAGAGTGTAGAACACAAAGAAAACAACCCAGATTAGCCCTTGGAAGAGTGCAATATCAATAAATCAAAAGAACTCAAGAACATGCAAAAGGAGAGGGAAATACCGAGGAGGTTGGTTTTTTAACCCCTCTGGGGCGTTTAAAAGATGGGAAAGATGTTCAGATGAATGCAGAAGATGCAAGAACGTGAAAGAAGAATAGGGGAGATGCTATGATGCTTGGAGGAGGGAAAAATAGACTAAAAAGACCACTTGACTGAACTAGACCCTTGGAACCAATACTCCCTGGACTTTGGAAGATGATGGACGTGGGAAGCAGCTCTCCTTGGTTGGTTCTAGCTCCAGGATGCAGTAGCATTTCGACGCGAACTCCAGATGTCTCCCCTTCAAGCCATGAAGCAAAAGGTTCTATTTATAGACCCTCAAACTCTCTGGTCGAGTAGGAAAGAATCCAGCTAGAAAGTAGGACGTTTCTTAGCAAACTCTTGAAGATAATACTCCCAAGAGTCCATAGAAACAAACAGAAGGTTCTGAGGATCAGATTTGAGGGAGAAATCAAGAAAACAAACTCTTAATCCGGCCACGGAGTAGTAGAGAAAGAGCAGTTCTACGATAAACCGCCACAGTGATGTAACGCCTCAAGAGTGGACCGTCACACAACCTTATCCACTAAAAGATAAGACCAACAGGCGAAGTTTTCGAAAATAGGACTCTGCAAGAATGTAACGGCCAAGGAATAACGCGTTAGAATGTGGTAACGGTAGCACGACAAACCGTCACACCTAACGAATAAGATAAGAGATAAGCTTTGAAAGAAGCCATAGGCTTGAGGACTCTGAGATGATGTAACGGTCAAAGATAGGAGCGTTAGAACACTACGACGCGCCAGAAATGGACCGTCAGAGACAAGGGAGTGACAAATAAAATGAAGGCTTGCTAAGCTTCGTCCAGCGGGAAAGAGATGAGGAACCAGACCCAACCAAGAAGACATGACCCATGAAATAAACCACAAATTGACCAAGATGGCCCAATAAGGGTGAACAACTCGGACCATCATTTAAAATGAATAAGGAGATAAACCGACTTATTGGTCATAAAACGGGTGTCAACAGATGCCCCTCCTTAACGTCCTCTTTGTAGGGGAGCGAGCGGAGGTGAAGCGAAAGCGAAATGAAACATGGAGATGAAGCGGAAATGAAGCGGAGCGGACTGAAAAGCGAGCGTTAAGGCAAACGACACCCGTCCTCAACCAACGAGCGATAGGAATTTTCCAGAAAACTTCGACTTAATCACAAGGAACGGCCAACCAAATGACGCATGTCTGGAGGAACTAACAACGAAGGAAAGGAAAACACGGCCAGCGGCCGGAGCAACAGAAAGGAAAGAGACGATTAACTAAACTCAAGACAGGAATCTTCAGCTAACCAGACCGAGCGAATAGATCGAAGGAAACCTTCCAGCTCAGAGTGAAATGACTCTCCTTACTCGAGATCATGGACATAGTTATCCACCATTATTGAGACACCTTGGACAGATAAAGGCTCATGAATGCTCAAAAATGCGTATGATGTATGCTGGGCTAAAATAAAGAAATCATCAAAACGAATGCCAAGAAAGATAAAATAACAAGATACTTGAGAATAGTATTGCTAGACTAGAGAAACCAGGGTCAGGACACCATCTGCAACCACGGCGTGTAAGACAGAACCATTGTCCCCAAGCTTTTCCAACCTAACGGCCTATCCAACGATAAAACATGTGCAGTTAGATCATCATCATTTTTGTTTAAGGGGAACATCAAATCCCAGAACACATGAATGACCAGCCGATTCTCGAGATAATATATCATAGATAACATATAGTAATGCATTAAGGGTTTTAGGGACAGAGATACCGTACATGACTTACCTGTGCGACGAATGGCAAAGCACGAAGGCGTTCATGATTTCATCCATAGAAAGGAGTTAGCCAACAACAATATGAATAAAGCACATCCATTCACAAGCACGAACTGCATTGATAAGATAAGGCATTGAGAACATAATGATCATTCAAGCATGATAAATTTTGATAAATAGGGCATTATCATCCATCAAATGATTTAAAGACTCTGACGGTCTATTAAAGGTGTGCCAGACTAATGTAACGGTCCAAATATGACCCGTCACACAGCGTCGGTTCACGTTTTTCAAAATAAATGACTCAATCACCTGACGGTCTAAGAATAATGCATCAGAAGCATGTGACGGTCTTACGATAGATCGTTACAGTTCCTGGGCGTTCAAAAACAAACCGATCGTCTCTCCCTCCCTCATTCATTCAAACCCCCAAACGCAAAAACACGCCACTGAGCCAAAAAAAACCCACCGGTGACCCATGTCCGGCAACGAGCCCCCCCCCGGCCACCAATGACGAGGGAGAAGGGGAAGAAGAAGCCGACGATCAAGAGAAAGGCACTTAAGGGGTTTACGGAACGGGTGGACCAAGAAGAAGTCACCCTGGCGGCGAGCTCACCGGGGGACAAGCAACCGACAACGGCGGCAGACCAATCGGTGGAGGAGAATCCTCCCCCGGCCGTAGAAGGGGCTGAAGAAGAAGAAGCTGGAGGTGTTGCCGGCAATGAAGAAGGGGCTACGACGTCGGAGAAGAAGAAGAGAGGCCGAGATCGGGAGGTAGGCTTCCGCCCCAAAAATTCCATTTTTATTATTTTTCAATGCGTGCATGTGTGATTGAGGGGAGGATAATGGGTCTGGGGACCCATTATAATGATTTGTAGGCCATCCTGGCCAATTCCACAGGCTGGGGGGAACAAAGAAGATGATGCCGAATCGCTGGGTGCGTAACGGTCCTTTTAGTGACCGTTACAGATCCTGGCGCTCCACCCTTGGTGCGTTAGAGACCTCTGACGTGCCAGAACATGGCCTTTAGAGAAACCAGAGCCAAGAGTTAATTTTTAGGGTTTTGGTTATTTGATTTTTTTGATTTTTTTATTATTGAATGCAATCTAAATGTTATTAAATGACTGACGTATGATCCGTGTGTGCAGGGGAAAAGAAGAACCAGAATTTCATGGCTTCAGATCCGGGCGGTGTACCAGGCACTGCTGGAGTACCAGAGAGAGAGATTGGCTGCTATGGGCTTCGGGGAAGTCCTTAGCATATAGGTGATGAGGATGGACACGCCACTGCTGTACGCGTTGCACAAGCGATGGGATCCGGTCAGCCGGGCGTTCATCTTCCCATGGGGTCATATGATCCTAACACTGGAAGACATAGTGAGGATCACGGGGCTGAAGGTCCATGGAGCAGCAGTGACAGGTTGGACCTACGGAGACTACCTGGAGCTAGCCTAGGAGCTGCTGGGGCTGGATTTGGTGAGACCAGGGCATCCGTCATCCCAGTTGTCACGGTCGAGTCTCCAGGAGAGCCTGGGTTTTCAAGGAGCAGCTATTGCAGTCGGTGAGCTTCCAGAGCAGCACCTCGATAGAGTGATCGAGCAGGTCCGCCCAAGAGTAGCAGCGGAGGCGGGACTAGAGGGAGATAGAGTTCTGAGACGCTTCCTAATCCTGCTGTTCGGGAAGCTGTTGTTCCCGACCAGAGCGGACGTGATCAGCTGCATGCTCTTGCCTTTACTGGAAGACCTTTGCAGAGTAGGCAGATACGCATGGGGAGCGGCGGTGCTCGCTTTCCTGTTTGAGTCTCTGAGTACGACCGACCGGTGGACGATGCTGGGCGGCTTCTCGCCTTTCCTACAGGTAAATGCTAAACTTAAAATGCTTCTATATGCTTTTTGATTGCTATATGCTGACATTTGACTTCTAACATGCAGATCTGGAGCTTCCTCTACCTCCCAGGGATCGGGCAAGGTACACAGATGCATCCCGGGCGGATCCCCATCGCGAGGCGGTGGGTTGTCGCGAGGGACATGGGATCGGTCAACAGACTGACCCGAGCCATCCAGGATGATATAGACTCGTTCCCATACGCATCGGTAAGCTTCTACACTTTTCTATACACTCATAAATGTTTAAATGCTGCTAAATGCTGTTAAATGCTTCTAAATGCTGACATGGACTCAATTGCTTTTTCAGGTGCGCTGGACACCATATCGGGACAAGGGACATGAGGGACAACCGTGGGTCAAGGCTTCCCTAGCGTACGGCGGGTGAGATATCTGGCTTCATTGTATCAACGTCATCGAGCCCCTGCACTATCGCCTGATCATGAGGACGCAGGGAGTTCACCAGCCAGAGGTAACATTCCCTCGCAGAAACGACGAGCGTCCTAGAAAGTCTTCAAAGGGCATCAGCGGGGATATCGACTGGTGCGCCCGGAAGGCGAAGTCCGTGCATGACTGGAACAAGAAGGGTCGAGCCGTGACAGAGCGAGCCGATAGCGACGAGGCCTACCTCAAGGCCTACTCCCAGCGGTATGGCGATCAGGTGTTCCAAGGCACCCGACGACCGGTATGAACTTCTAAACTCAAACTCTTGTCTATCTAATTTAATTGATTTTTATATGCACAGACACTTATTTTCTAAATGCAGCTAGACCCACAGGGACGGATTGTCGAGCTCGAGGGGCTCCTCCACGCCACTATCCAGCAGCGGGATGAGTACCGGACTGCCTTAGAACTCCTGGTGAGTTTTCTAAACCTTAGACTTAAAAGCTTATGCTTATGATGATGCAAACTGACTACCTTTCACTTCTAAATGCAGTGGGCCGAGGGAGCACAGAGAACGGGACTAGATGCCCCGTCCTCCTCTTCACAGCCTGCGGGAGGCAGAGCTGATCAAGATGCAGATTTTGCTCGAGTGGTTGGTCGGGCTAAGGATACCGAGGCTACCCTCGTGGAGTGAGTAAGAAAAACCAACAGAGTTCCCTTAGACTTAAATGCTTAAGATTATGCAAAATGCCTAATTGACTGACTATGCTGAATGCTAATGCAGGCGAGAGAGCTGACCGCGGCTTTGGCTGAGGTGGAGCGTGCTCGAGCGGAGGCGGCGGAGGCTGCCCATCTCCGGGCAGAGGTTGCCCGACTGAGCGCAGGAGAGACCCGTCGACGTGCGGACGAGGAGGAGATGGAGTGACTTAGAGTTGACGTCACGCGCTTGAGGGGCGAGCGAGATCAGCTCCGAGTACAGACCATTGAGATAAAGGGTGTGATTGCGGGCATGCTAGGAGTCCCTCTGACTTCTGGGGAAGAAGTCGGAGACCAGCAGCAGGAGCCAGAGTGTCGCACCGAGCAGCGGAGTCTGAGGCTACTTCACCGGCTCCTCCGGCCATCGGAAGAACGAGGAGGCAGACCGGAGAGCAGCGTCATGGAGCCGCCAGCGAAGCGACACGAGGGCACCGATGATAGCAATGGCTCGGGAGATAGACCGGCTGAGTGACCTTGTACTCCTTTTTTTTTCTTTTCTTCTTTTTTGACACACACTTGTACATGACTATGTGAATGAAAAAAAAAATGGAATGAAAATCCTTTGGTTTTTGTTATTGTTTTTAATATGTGGATGTGTGGATGAATGAATGGATGGATGCAACAAGTTGGATAGAGACAGAGTGAGAGATAGGGGACTGGCAGGTTTGACTGAAGGAGAGGGAACAAAATTAACTAAAACCTGCAAAGACCATGTAACGGTCTACACTAAGACCGCCGGGAGGTCGTGACAGTTGAAGATTGGGCCGTCAGAACAATCAGAGCAAGGTCGATGGATGGAAGGACGTGACGGTCCAAGAGTGGAGCGTCAGAGAACTCTGACGGTCCTACGTTAAACCGTTACATGAAAAAGTTGAGTAATCCAAACAGGACTCTCCCGTGAGCGTCCAAATCTGAGGCAAAGAGGCCCTAATCCACACCAGAACCCTCCTAGGCCTAGGATAAGGCTTTCTAATCCAAGTCATATCATTCTAACACCAAAATCAAACCTTTATAAATAAGAACAAGCCCAGGAATCGTAGCTCACATCAAATCTCTGCTACAAGGCTCGGAACTTCATCAAAATAGCAAAGAACACCATGAAGAGGAGCTTTGGAGCGGTGGGCATGGAGGAGAGGGTCTATACCAGGCCCAAAGCAGCCAAGAAGGAGCATGGGGAGCTGCAAAGATTGACCTCCATCCCCAAGCATCTCAGTTCAAGTGCACTAAGAGAGGTAAGTTTTGCAATTCATTCAAAAGTTCATCAATTTTTCTGCACTTTTCATTCCTCTTATGATCTTCTTCTCTTCTTTCTCTTCTTTTCACTTTTTCTCTAGCCTTTTCCTGGCCCAAGGTTGTTGGGTCCCACAGTGTAGTGGCACGGATCTGGAGGGGGGTGAATAGATCCCTCTCTAAAAAATATAGCCAATTAAAAAGACTTGAAGGCTTCTCAATCAAACCTCACCGAACATGCAAGTGACAAGATCACACACGGTGAGATGGCAATATGAACTAGCAGTATACGTTGACAAATTTAGCATCAATGTGCAAGATAATCAATAACTCATCCTGTGAATGGTGGTAGAAGATAAGGAACAAGCATACAACCAATCACACATGCACAAGGATTTTTTAGGTGGTTCGGGACCACGACGGGTACCCTACGTCCACCCCTCACCACCTCGGTGAGGCTTCACTAAAATGCTACATGAGGTAGCACATGGGGATGAGCCCCAATACACCACATGCTGCACGACGGCAACAAAACACACACACACGAGCATGAGGCTCAACACGCTGCAGAGCAGCATAGACACGAGGGCGAACCCTCAACACGGTGCTCAGCACCACACACACACACCATGATGGGGACGCACTCCAACAATGATTACACACTTGGAGACCCCGCTCCGAACACACACACAATATTCTTCGGTTTAAAAGATGAACTCAGATATGCATTTGTAAGCTCAATGGACATAAACAAGCATGAATAACTCTAAACTGTGATGAATATAGAGTTGACGAAACTCCTGAGCATCAAAGATGAAGCTGGGTTCCTTGATGACTTCCGGGGATGGACAAATTGGAAAAGATGCCTTCACAAAGCTCCTTTGGTTCAGATCAGAAGAAAGGACGCAGATGCTTCAATCCCCTTTTCTTTGGTGACTTCATGGCGCATCAGGTCCATGGGTGATAGAGAGATGGTTCAGCCGTCGTTCTTCAGCCCAATGGCTTCTGGAAGGTGGAGGACGAACGTCTTCAACCTTGAATTGATCTCAGGATAAGGTGGGAAGAAGCTTCAACACGTTCCAGCCGCTCCTCCTGTAAAACCCCAATCGTATATGCATTAGATGCTCCTGCCTTCTTAAATGGAAACCCTATCTCATATGATATATATATATAACACCAGGGAAATGAGGGCCACGTGGAGGATAATATCCCCCAAGGACCAATCACGATTGGGCACAAAAAGAGGGGATCGAGCTAGGGCTCCGGCCGCCGTGCTAACCGGCGTATTTTTCGGTCGCCGGAAAGTGTCGACCCCTAAGGTCGACACTCGCATACGGGCTAAACAGAACAAAGGCCGAAACAGCACCCAGCGAAGAAAGTGTCGACCCTGGGGTCGACACTTTCTGCCTGTGACAAAGAAAGAAGTCACGGCAGAAAGACCTGGAATAAGTGTCGACCTTGTGGGTCGACACTTATGTCCTGGATTCTGAAAAACAAGCCCAGACAGAACCGAGCGATAAAAAGGTCGACCCCATGGGTCGACTTTTTATCCCCAGCTACGAAGACATAAGAGGGCCGGCTGAAAACATCATCTCCTGGACAAAGTGTCGACCCACGGGGTCGACATTTTTCCTGACATAATAAGCTATGAGAAAACACACGATGGGGAAACTCTGAAATCATGAGACATCAAGGATAACTACATGATGGGAGGAATTAAGTGACTCTACCCCAATTATCACCGATAAACCAAGTAGAAATAGATATGGAGTTACCTTGGGGTCTGTTCATCCAAACAACACACGAATTCTCCTTCAACCAACCAAACAAAATAACTTACCATTTTGTTGGTCCATATGCCTGTAAAGATCCACTTGGAAGATATCCAATGTGGTCTATATGTTCATTCCATTCTATACACCTGTCACAATACATACTGGAAGTTAGTCTTCCACATCATTCAAGTTCTAGAAATTGAAATCTGTCTTTCATGATTCACTCAATTTCACACTTGAGAACCTACACATCCGTTAAGTGAATTAAATGAATCAACCATAATCTAAATCGACTAAAAGCACAATAAGGTGATTCCATGAATTGTGATTCCATGAATTGGTTTGAATCACTCCTTGTCTTTATCTCTCCCTGTGCAACATGCAAGGCAATGTCAATCTAATTCAGCACATAATTCATGAATTCAAAAGGCATCTCATTCAACAATTGCAAAGGTATGGAAATGAACTCCATTCAGTCATGAAGAGATTAAAGCATATCATTCCTCATCCACAAATCATATATGCATTTAATTACATGGAACCCAATCTCATGGTATTTAGTTCATCATCAAAATTTCTTAATACATGGTTATGCACGGGGTTCAACAATCTCCTCCTTTTTGATGATGACAAATACTATGTGCAATTTAACAAATTAGAGTTGACAGATAAAAAATGTTTCAAGGAAAATTCAACTCACATCTAGCATTCTAGACATGAAACCATGCTTAACAAACCAATAACTCTCATCCTCAAAGTACAGTTCTCACTTTTTGAACACAATCAAGGATATGATGCATTTTAACCATGAATTAAGATATCAATAGTCATCCATCAACGAGATATATTCATTCCATCATAGATGATCATTCCACAAAATAACCACAAGTTCATAAAATATGACATTCACAAGATAACTCATTACTTTAGCATTGTCCATCAGCCATGTCCACATACCATAAACAAACACCATAATAAAGTTCTCCACAAAGGTAAACACAAGACACAGAATATCCACATGACAAGGCATGCAACCAAACACAAGAACAAAATATCCACCATAACAGATAGCACATTTCATCTCCCCCTTTGTCATCAACAAAAAGGAGTGGTAAGGGGGAAGAGGTCAATCAGTTTGGTCATGAGAAGCAGGGTACTGTAGATCTAGGCCTCAAAGAGAGTCAGGAGGCGTGCGAGGACGCCTGAGAAAATCAGAGAGATCGTCAAACTTGGAGTTTTGAATGTCAATAGCTGTATGTAGAGAGTCAATAGAGTCGGCCATGGCAGCGAACTTCTGAAGATAAGTGTCATGATGAAGCTTCATTTCCTTGACTTCTTTTGTGAGGGCATCCACAGATTCTTTGACATTGCACACTTCATCAGCTAGTTCATTGAATTTGGTGCTCATTGATGGAGCTGTTGAAGATGTGGCCTATGATCATCTTGTTCTGGCAGTTCTGCTGATGGGTTGTTCATGATCTTCACCTTCACTTTGCTCAGACCCTGCTGTCGGGGCTTTACCTTTCTTTGACGGAAGTGTGCGAATGAGAACACCATTTATCAATTCATAGCCCATGTTGCTGCAGATGGATGGGATAGTATAGATGTCAGCATCCCTAATTGGATGACTGACCTGCTTGCTCAGATCAATATGCAAGGACTGAAAAATTGGTGTTAAAGTAGCTCCATAAGGTAAATTCTGGTTCTTGGACTTCCTGTAGCTGGTTATGTACTCCATCATCCCCTTTGGGAAGTTAACCGGTTCTCCACTCATGATTTGTACAAATAGGAATTTTTGCATGTCAGTTACTTGTTCCCTAGACCCTGATCTAGGCAGTAGTATAGTGGTCATCATGTGATGTAGAATCTTTTGAAGAGGTGGGAATTCATTTGCATTGAGCTTCGGTACACACCCTAGTGTAGCTACCTTATCCGTCATGAGTTCACATGCAAGTTCTTCAGAATAAATGGCTTCTTCATAAATCATCCCACTATCCCAAGGCAAATTCAGGGCTTTTCCTATCAATTGAGGAGTTAAAGGAACAGGATGGCCATCTAATTTTGTGTACAGCTCATCATTTTTAACAACCATATTTCCATAGAACTGATGAACTAGAGAATGATAGACTCTTCTGTGCTCAGTCATGAATGGAATCAAATTTGGCTACTTCTTCAACAATTCTACTAACCTTGGCAGAGCAGTTTCGATGCTTCTGAAATAAACGGCCCAAGGTCGTAACACTCTTCTCTCAACCAGCATTTTTGTTTCAGCAGCCCTTTTTCTTGTCTGAGCCCGGGCTTCTTTGTCCTTGCGTCGTAGCTCTGTTAGGATGCGGGCTTCTTCTCGTTCTAGCACAGACCTTTTCTTGGGTGCCATGGATGCAGTTCGTATGGCTTCAAAGCAAACAAAAAGGAGGACTACGATGCAGCTTGGGACATCTGAATGGCTGGTCTTCACCCCATGAACAGCAACAACTCCAAAAGAATGAGCTTGGAAGGAGGATGCCGCGATAGCCTTAACAGGAAGAAAAGGGGGTGAACGCCGCCGCTTGCCGGAGGAAGCCCTTGGAAGAGATGGCGATGAAGGAACCGCGGAGGGCACCGCGATGGCTTCAAGTGGAAGAGGGAGGTGGTGTGAACAGAGAGGAATGGGGGGTAGAGGAAGTAATGTCGACTGCGGAGTTGGGAGTCGCGAACGATCGCCCGTGGGAGGTCGCGGAAGAAGGTTAGGGCTGAAGTCCCGCGATCAATGACACCCAAGAGGGGGGTGAATTGGGTGATTACCAATTTTAGGAAAACTTTGGGCCTTTTCTAAAATATGTAATACAAAGCTAGTAAGGAGATTCAAAGCTATTTGAACACAAATTGGATTTAACAAACTTTATATGATAAGATATAAATTGAGCAAGATAGACGAAGATAAATCCAGAACAACAATTTAAACTAACGTTTATGTAGAATGGAGATAGAGGAAATGGAGCAAACCTGTCACGCCCCGACGCGGAATATCGGGACGTACAGTCAGAAACAAGCTGGCAAGAGAGAGAATCAATCTAAATATACATAAGTGCTATGAAGAGGGAATAACTAACAGATCATTAAACAAACCACAACTGATACAATAATCTCAAATCAACTTATTACAACTGGGATAACAACCACTAAACCTCAAAAACATAACCGAAACTTAAATACTCTCCAAAGCACCACTAAGAGTAAGATAACACTGCTAACACACTAGAACTGATACACTCAAGACATCACTCCTGCCCTTCCCCATCGGTAAGCGCGTCACCTGAAAAGCCTGGAAAGGGGGGAAACACAACTATGAGCTGACGCTCAGTAGGAAATAACAGGCAAGTTTACATGATTAACAAGTTAATTACATTTTGATATGTCATGCTAAAAAGAAATAAAGACGATAACGATATAAAGAAACAACAGTAATAACAAGATCTTACAAGGTCAAGAAATATGTGATATCAAGAACTAACAAGATAACAAGTACAAGAATTTACAACAGGAGATATAACAAGAGACAGTAGTAAAGAATTGGCCAATCAAGCAAGTAATTTAACATCCATTCAAACACGATCAAGTAACAAGTAACAAGAGATTTTTGTCATAGACGCAACAAGCAAGTCAAGTATTCGGTGCAATGCCCCACCATGTCATTAACATCCCATGGGCTCAATAATTTTTCAGGCGCTCTCCCCAGGACCAGACCGGGCCCCTATGACGCGATGGCATTGATTTTAATGGGTCCAAAGTCCCACCTGTCCAGACATTCAGTCAATTTTTAATGGCCAATTAATCAGAGGAATTACTGTCATAAGTACGAGAATTAAGGACTAACATGTTCTTGGATTCAAAACAAAAACTCGGTTTATACGGTCACTTCGGTGCCGCATTACAAGAACTGGACCAAAGCTTGGTCCGTGAGGTCAAGAAAGAACGGCTGACAGTGTACCGTTCAGGTGTGTAAGAAATCCATTTTTACTGGGTAATAATGACTAAAACAGCAACTTAACAATCAATTTAATACTAATTACCAAGTTAATATATCAAGGATTATCCATTACCATTTGCATTAAACCAATTGCCAAATGATGATTCAAGATGATAAGGCAAAGAACAAACTCACACAGGAGTGAAATAGCATATATTAACAGCAATTTAGTTATACCATTAACCAATACTCATGTGGGTTTCTATTTAACCAATGTATGTGTTGAAATGAAAATGATAAACGGCATGTTTTTACACCATGATAGAACGTAGGAACCAATGCAAATTGAAATCATAAGGTTTCCTGAATAGGTCACTGGTTCTTCCAGAATATAATTTTCAATTGGTCTAAGTTAAATGGGTCGATCCCCTAATGATCCGGATCGATCCTCGGGTCGAAGAACGACAAAAACTGGGTTTCTGGTACATGGGTCGACCCCTGTAAAAACGGGGTCTGCCAGATGCATGGGTCGACCCCTGGGGTTGACCCCCACAAATCCTGCAGAATGGGTCGACCCTATGGGTCGACCCCCACATTTTTACCTTATGGGTCGACCCCATGGGTCGACCCTTGCTGGGTGCTGGATGGGTCGACCCCTGGGGTCGACCCTCGGGCCTGCCAGGGCTTCCAGAAAACGGGTCGACCCCAGGGGTCGACCCCTGCAAGAACAAAAACGGCCGTAGCCTCCGGAAAACGTATGAACTCACCCAATTGAGATCCAATTGAGTTGGGATCTTAACCACATGCTCTAGGGATCTTAATAGACATACTAAGGTCATAATACATGAGCTTTAAAACACGAATTTCAACAGAAATCAATTAAATCACAACCTATATATGATAAACACATGAAAAACCTAGTTCTTGACATACTTCTACTAAATCTTAAAATTCTCTCAATATTTACAACGAAATTTGGGGCTTCTTACATCAAAAGAAAGCTAACTCAATGCTGAATCCAACCATGTATTATAAGCTATATGTGGATCAAGATCTATAACTCAAAATCAGCCCGCAATCAAGCTCTAACTCAAAGGGTCACAATATAAATCAAGTTCTAGACATACACTTACTTCGATCCAAAATACTCTAAACATGCTCAATGAAAATTAGGGATTTCTATGCCAAATGAAAGCTAACAAGATGATGATTACATCCATGTATATTAATTAGAGTTTGGCTGTTAGATCCTACCTCAATCGAAGAGAGAACTTAAAACCCTAGAATGAAGAATGAACTAGACAGCACCTTAGAAAACCCGCGATATCTCCTTGGATACCTAATGAAAATTGGGGATTTTACCACCATTAGAAAGATCTCGTCGAGAGGAACAATTTGCTATATTCATAAGCTGATTTTGGTTAAGGAAACCTACCTCAATCGATGGGACAAAGAGGAGAGGAAGGAGGACGACGGCTGCCGACCCACCTCCACAAATCGAGCAAGATCTTCCTAGATCTGAAACTTCAGTGAACCCCACAGCCACCAAATGAAAGTAGACTTGAAGAGCTTTAATTTGATAGCTCATAGAGCCTCTGGAGACTTCGGAGCTGGGAGCAATCGACCACGCAAGTTAGGTGTTGGAAAACGGCGCCGCCATGGTTGACTTCATCAAAGGCCGGCCGACACCACGTGTTAGAGTTAGGTTTGTGTCGAATTGATTGAGGGCTATTAATCCTTAGCTCGTGACCGTTCATTTTCCACTGATTTGAGCTAATTTGGTTGAGTATTAAGCCCTAATTTTACGTTTTAAACTAAGGTTAGGTAAGGGTTAAAAAGTGTGCACTTTTGGGCTAAATCTCCAATTAGATCTAACCACGGATTTATAATGGCTTAATGACAGAAGACAAAGTTGTTATCTATATCGACCTTAACCTGTTTACTATTTTTATGGATTTTTATAAGGTAGTCAGATTTTCACTTATTCTATTCTAACGAATTAAATATTAATAAATCCGAAATTCAATTATTAATTCAATAAAAATTTAATTCTTAATTAATAAAAGCTTAATAAATATATTGGGCTCAATTAAATAATTCGGGGTCTTACACCCTCCCCTACTTAAAGGAATTTGGTCCTTCAAATTCACTGCACTAAAACGGAGAGTCGGGAAAAAGATCGCTCACCTAGAATAAATCGGGATACCGCTTCCGCATAGTCTCTTCAGACTCCCATGTAGCTTCTTCGATCCCACGCCGACTCCACTGAATCTTGACCATCGGTATCGAACGATTCCGGAGTTGCTGTTGCTTCCGGTCCAGAATCTTCACAGGTCTTTCCTCATAAGTCAAATCTTCCTTCAGTTCAAAATTCACCTGCTGAATAACATGAGTGGGGTCGTACACATATTTCCGTAGCATAGACACATGGAAGACATTGTGTACGCCCGACAATTGTGGCGGTAAAGCCAGTCTGTATGCCACCTCTCCCACTCTATCTAGAATCTCGAATGGACCAATGTATCTCGGACTCAGCTTGCCATGAATGCCAAATCTTCGGATCCCTCTCGTCGGAGAGACCTTTAAGAACACATGCTCGCCAACCTGAAATTCCAATGCTCTTCTTCTGTTGTCAGCATAACTCTTCTGTCTTGATTGGGCTACTTGTAACCGGTCTCGGATAATACGTATGTTCTGTGATGATTCTGAGACAAGATCCGATCCAAGCCACTGTTTCTCACCTACCTCATCCCAACATAACGGAGAACGACAACTCCTACCATACAATGCTTCAAAAGGAGCCATCTGTATGCTGGATTGGTAACTGTTGTTGTAGGCGAATTCAATCAATGCCAAGTGATCACTCCAACTGTCTCCAAAATCAATCATGCATGCTCTAAGCATATCTTCCACTATCTGGTTGGTTCTTTCAGTCTGTCCATCGGTCTGCGGATGAAAAACAGTACTGAAATTCAGACGAGTACCAAGAGACTCTTGCAGTCCCTTCCAGAAATGTGAAGTAAATCTGGGGTCTCTATCAGACACAATACTGACTGGAATGCCATGGAGTCTCACCACTTCCTTCAAATACAAAGCAGCCAATACATCAATCGTCCACTTGGACTTAATTGGTAAGAAATGAGCTGACTTTGTCAATCGGTCAACAATCACCCATATCGCATCAAATCCACCACGAGTCCTAGGTAGACCCATAATGAAATCCATGCCAATGCTTTCCCACTTCCATTGGGGTATGTCGAGTGGTTTCAATTTCCCTGCCGGTCTGAAATGTTCGGCCTTAACTTGTTGACATACTAAGCATCTACTCACAAAATCTGTAACTTCTCTTTTCATATTCGGCCACCAAAAGGATCTTTTCAAATCTCTGTACATCTTAGTGCCGCCAGGATGAATAGTATATCTGGATCTATGAGCTTCCTCAAGAATCTTGTTCTTTATTGCGGCTTCGTCAGGTACACAAGTTCTACCCTTGAATAATAATCTTCCATCGTCAGCCAACATGAAGTCAGGTCTGCTGCTCAAGCTTCCCTTGATCTCTACCAGCTCGGGATCATTATCTTGCAAGGACTTGATTTCCATCAACAATTCGGGCTTAAGTTGGATCTGAGTAATCATAACCCGATCATTGTCAATATTAAGATCCAAGCTGGATAATTGTTCCAATAACCTCCATTCTTGTAACATAAGACTTGACAATCTAGCTACCGGCTTCCGGCTTAATGCATCTGCCATAACATTACCCTTGCCAGGATGATACTCAATCGAGAAGTCAAAGTCTTTCAAATACTCCAACCATCTGCGCCTCCGCATATTGAGTTCCTTCTGAGAGAATAAATACTTCAAACTCTTATGATCTGAAAACACTGTGAAGGTTTCTCCATACAGGTAATGCCTCCAAATCTTCAAAGCAAAGACGACTGCTGCAAGTTCCAAATCATGAACAGGATAATTCTCCTCGTGCTTCCTCAACTGCCTAGAAGAATAGGCAATCACCTTCCCATGCTGCATGAGTACACAGCCTAAGCCGATACCTGAAGCATCAGTATAAACAAGAAAACCTCCTTCACCAGAAGGTAAAGCCAATACAGGTGCAGTAGTCAAACACTCCTTCAGAGTCTGAAAGCTTCGCTGGCAATTGTCTGACCATTCAAACGTGTTCTCCTTGCGAGTTAACCTTGTCATAGGTACCGTAATCTTAGAGAAATCCTGGATAAATCTTCGGTAATAGACTGCCAGGCCTAAGAAACTTCTAACTTTCATCACACTGGTAGGCTGCTCCCAATTCTTCACTGTCTCAACCTTCGAAGGATCAACAGAAATACCATCCTTGGTGATAATATGTCCGAGAAAGGACACCTCTTGCAGCCAGAATTCACACTTACTGAACTTGGCATAAAGTTGATGATCTCTCAATAACTGCAATGTCATCCTCAGATGTTCAGCATGCTCCACTTCACTCTTGGAATAGATCAAGATGTCATCAATAAAGACCACGACCCATTGATCAAGATAGGGCCGAAATACATTGTTCATCAACTGCATGAAAGCTGCCGGTGCATTCGTTAGACCAAAAGGCATAACGACAAATTCAAAATGACCATACCTGCTACAGAAAGCCGTTTTATAGATATCCTCTTCCTTAATCTGCAACTGGTGATATCCAGATCGAAGATCGATCTTAGAGAAATACTGAGCTCCCGCTATCTGGTCAAATAACTCGTCAATCCTCGGCAATGGATATTTATTCTTGACAGTCTGCTGGTTCAATTGCCGATAATCAATGCACAACCTCATCGAACCATCTTTCTTCCTGACAAATAACACAGGGGCTCCCCACGGAGAAGTGCTAGGATGAATAAAGCCCTTCTCAAGCAATTCCATCAGCTGCTGCTTCAATTCCCTCAGTTCCGCAGGAGACATACGATAAGGAGCCTTGGAAATAGAAGATGTGCCCGGAAAGAGATCAATAGAGAAGATAACTTCCCGCTCAGGCGGAAGTCCTGGTAGTTCCTCTGGAAAGACATCAAGAAAATCTTGGACAACAGGAATGTCCTTGATCTCAATCTGCTGCTCAGGGGTTGCACAGATAAAGGCTAGAAAAGCTTCGCATCCTCGTCTCATCAGCTTATCAGCTCAAAGAGCCGAAATGAGTGATACAGAGTTATGGTGCTTAACTCCCACAAAAGAAAGCCTTGGGTGCCTAGTAAAAGACACCGAGCCAGAACTACAATGAACATTGGCCTCATATCTAGCCAACCAATCTGCTCCTAGGATTACGTCATAATCCTTCATGTCCATGCAAATCAAATCAGCTGGAAGGTTCTGTTCGCCAATCATAACCTTACTAGAAGGATAGAAATGCTGGATTGCTGATCTAGTACCAATAGGGGTTGATATCTCTAACGGAGAATTCACCAAAATAGGTTCTACAGCTAATGACTTAGCAAATCTCTGAAAAATAAATGAATGCGTGACACCAGTATCAAAAAGAACAAATGCTGGCTTGTCGAGTATAATGAGAGTACCTTCGACGAGTCCACCATCCTCGGCTGTTCCTGCTTCATCAGCATGCAGAGCTTGGAGTTTGCCTTGTGGTTTCTTGAAGACTTGCGATTTTGCTGGGGTAGCTTGCTCAGACATACGAGGGCAATCAGAGATAC
The DNA here is from genome assembly GCA_022559845.1 of Amorphophallus konjac. Classification (NCBI taxonomy): domain Eukaryota; kingdom Viridiplantae; phylum Streptophyta; class Magnoliopsida; order Alismatales; family Araceae; genus Amorphophallus; species Amorphophallus konjac. The sequence goes on from CM040129.1 coordinate 66,697,770, forward strand.
GGTACTCCTTGCTTCTACATCGTAGGCATGCACCTAGCTTGCGCCAGCAATCCTCCACCCTGTGGCCAGGATTATTACAAAACTTGCAAACGCCCATGTATGGAACGATAGGGCCAGGCTTCTTGTCTTCACGCTTCGGCATCTTGCCTTTCCATGGTCCGGACCCGCTCCACGAACCAGGTCCACCAACAGGCCTCTTCTTGGTATACCCGGGTTTGACACTCCCGGAACCCGTAGGTTGTTCCTTCCTGGTGCCATTTTCACGGATTCTCTGCGTCATTTCTAAAGTATCATCCAGAACTTGAGCTTTTCTCACCATCTCAGAATAAGTGGAAATCTCCATCGGTGCCAATTGATTAATATAATGAAGCTTCAATCCATTAAGAAAGCGCTTCGCCTTCATTTTCTTGGTAGAAATGAGATGAGTAGCATAACGAGAAAGCCGTGCAAATTGAGTCTCATACTCCGCCACGGACAAACCTCGCTATTTCAAGGCCGCGAACTCTGCCGCTTTCTTCTCTTGCACTCGGTCAGAAAAATACTTGCTGTTAAAGAATTCCTCGAACTCTTCCCACGTAACCTGCCGGTCACCGAGAGTCGTCTTGATAGAATCCCACCAAGTACGTGCATCATGTTCCAGTTGAATGTGGACAATAGGACACGCTCCTGGTTGGTGCATTGCATAACTTCAAAGATCCTCCCCATCTCATCTAGCCAGTGCTCGGCTTGGTCGGGGTCGGTCGAACCTGCAAACCTTGGCAGATTCATCCCTCGAAAGTTCTGGTATAGATCACCGGTGCCATGCTGTGCTGCTCCTGCCTGAGCTACCTGTTGAAGGGCATGAGTAAGGCCTTGAACCGTGCGCTGCAGGTTCCTCCATTCAGCACGATCAGCTGCCATCTACACGAGAAATAGATTACTTAGGTTCAATAAGATAGATAATAACACGATTAAGGAACGAACTTAACCCAAGTTTCTACCCAATCTCACCAGGTCAGGTTCTAGACTTTTACAAGGTTAGGGATCTAATGCACCTAGACACGACCAAAACTCGGTACCTGGCGGAGATAATCGATCCGAAGACCACTCGCGCAAGTGTGCGACCTTCCCGATAGGCGTAGCCTAACGTTCGGACAACACCTTTTGATATACCGGTTATTGGGATGCAATGCAAGAAAACCTAAACTTAAGGAACCTAGGAATGTAAAACCTAGGGCTCTGATACCAACTAAACTGTCACGCCCCGACGCGGAATATCGGGACGTACAGTCAGAAACAAGCTGGCAAGAGAGAGAATCAATCTAAATATACACAAGTGCTATGAAGAGGGAATAACTAACAGATCATTAAACAAACCACAACTGATACAATAATCTCAAATCAACTTATTACAACTGGGATAACAACCACTAAACCTCAAAAACATAACCGAAACTTAAATACTCTCCAAAGCACCACTAAGAGTAAGATAACACTGCTAACACATTAGAACTGATACACTCAAGACATCACTCCTGCCCTTCTCCATCGGTAAGCGCGTCACCTGAAAAGCCTGGAAAGGGGGGAAACATAACTATGAGCTAACGCTCAGTAGGAAATAACAGGCAAGTTTACATGATTAACAAGTTAATTACATTTTGATATGTCATGCTAAAAAGAAATAAAGACGATAACGATATAAAGAAACAACAGTAATAACAAGATCTTACAAGGTCAAGAAATATGTGATATCAAGAATTAACAAGATAACAAGTACAAGAATTTACAACAGGAAATATAACAAGAGACTGTAGTAAAGAATTGGCCAATCAAGCAAGTAATTTAACATCCATTCAAACACGATCAAGTAACAAGTAACAAGAGATTTGTGTCATAGACGCAACAAGCAAGTCAAGTATTCGGTGCAATGCCCCACCATGTCATTAACATCCCACGGGCTCAATAATTTTTCGGGCGCTCTCCCCAGGACCAGACCGGGCCCCTATGACGCGATGGCATTGATTTTAATGGGTCCAAAGTCCCACCCGTCCAGACATTCAGTCAATTTTTAATGGCCAATTAATCAGAGGAATTACTGTCATAAGTACGAGAATTAAGGACTAACATGTCCTTGGATTCAAAACAAAAACTCGGTTTATACGGTCACTTCGGTGCCGCATTACAAGAACTGGACCAAAGCTTGGTCCGTGAGGTCAAGAAAGAACGACTGACAGTGTACCGTTCAGGTGTGTAAGAAATCCATTTTTACTGGGTAATAATGACTAAAATAGCAACTTAACAATCAATTTAATCCTAATTATCAAGTTAATATATCAAGGATTATCCATTACCATTTGCATTAAACCAATTGCCAAATGATGATTCAAGATGATAAGGCAAAGAACAAACTCACACAGGAGTGAAATAGCATATATTAACAGCAATTTAGTTATACCATTAACCAATACTCATGTGGGTTTCTATTTAACCAATGTATGTGTTGAAATGAAAATGATAAACGGCATGTTTTTACACCATGATAGAACGTAGGAACCAATGCAAACTGAAATCATAAGGTTTCCTGAATAGGTCACTGGTTCTTCCAGAATATAATTTTCAATTGGTCTAAGTTAAATGGGTCGATCCCCTAATGATCCGGATCGATCCTCGGGTCGAAGAACGACAAAAACTGGGTTTCTGGTACATGGGTCGACCCCTGTAAAAACGGGGTCTGCCAGATGCATGGGTCGACCCCTGGGGTCGACCCTCGGGCCTGTCAGGACTTCCAGAAAACGGGTCGACCCCAGGGGTCGACCCCTGCAAGAACAAAAACGGCCGTAGCCTCCGGAAAACGTATGAACTCACCCAATTGAGATCCAATTGAGTTGGGATCTTAACCACATGCTCTAAGAACCTTAATAGACATACTAGGGTCATAATACATGAGCTTTAAAACACGAATTTCAATAGAAATCAATTAAATCACAACCTATATATGATAAACACATGAAAAACCTAGTTCTTGACATACTTCTACTAAATCTTAAAATTCTCTCAATATTTACAACGAAATTTGGGGCTTCTTACATAAAAAGAAAGCTAACTCAATGCTGAATCCAACCATGTATTATAATCTATATGTGGATCAAGATCTATAACTCAAAATCAGCCCGCAATCAAGCTCTAACTCAAAGGGTCACAATATAAATCAAGTTCTAGACATACACTTACTTCGATCCAAAATACTCTAAACATGCTCAATGAAAATTAGAGATTTCTATGCCAAATGAAAGCTAACAAGATGATGATTACATCCATGTATATTAATTAGAGTTTGGCTGTTAGATCCTACCTCAATCGAAGAGAGAACTTAAAACCCTAGAATGAAGAACGAACTAGACAGCACCTTAGAAAACCCGCGATATCTCCTTGGATACCTAATAAAAATTGGGGCTTTTACCACCATTAGAAAGATCTCGTCGAGAGGAACAATTTGCTATATTCATAAGCTGATTTTGGTTAAGGAAATCTACCTCAATCGATGGGACAAAGAGGAGAGGAAGGAGGACGATGGCTGCCGACCCACCTCCATAAATCGAGCAAGATCTTCCTAGATTTGAAACTTCAGCGAACCCCACAGCCACCAAATGAAAGTAGACTTGAAGAGCTTTAATTTGATAGCTCATAGAGCCTCTGGAGACTTCGGAGCTGGGAGCAATCGACCACGCAAGTTAGGTGTTGGAAAACGGCGCCGCCATGGTTGACTTCATCAAAGGCCGGCCGACACCACGTGTTAGAGTTAGGTTTGTGTCGAATTGATTTAGGGCTATTAATCCTTAGCTCGTGACCGTTCATTTGCCACTGATTTGAGCTAATTTGGTTGAATATTAAGCCCTAATTTTACGTTTTAAACTAAGGTTAGGTAAGGGTTAAAAAGTGTGCACTTTTGGGCTAAATCTCCAATTAGATCTAACCACGGATTTATAATGGCTTAATGACAGAGAACAAAGTTGTTATCTACATCGACCTTAACCTGTTTACTATTTTTATAGATTTTTATAAGGTAGTCGGATTTTCACTTATTCTATTCTAACGAATTAAATATTAATAAATCCGAAATTCAATTATTAATTCAATAAAAATTCAATTCTTAATTAATAAAAACTTAATAAATATATTGGGCGCAATTAAATAATTCAGGGTCTTACAAAACCACACAATACAAGCACAATGCACATCGATTTTTAAGGTGGTTCGGATGCACGACGGCAATCCTACGTCCACCCCTCACCAAACCTGGTGAGGCTTCACTAGGGGATAAATCCCCAAACGGAGACGACGCTCCAACCACACACGCATGACGGCACCTGCACACACACACGGGGACGCGCCCCAATACACACACACACAGAGACAATGTCTCCAACACGATTCGACAACTGGATCATAACATACGCTGCGATAAAAGCAGCACTCCACACACAAATACTATGATTTGAATAAAACCACATAACACACGTAGATCTAAGAAGACCTACGCACACAAGAATCAAAAACAACACACACACACACGACCACGGATCCAACACGATCCACACACACACACACACACACACAGATTCTTCAGTTTATGATGAACATAAATACAATACCCAAAACATAAATATGATGAGGCTTAGTTTAGAAAGCTCCTATTTTGGGTTCCCCTTGAATGCATGTTACGGATCTTGAACATATCTTCAATCTTCACTTGAACACCTCCTCTTGATCTCCACTTGAATCCCCTTGGATGGCTTACTTGCTTGCTTGCTTGCTTCTTCTTCTTTCTTCCTTGAGCAATCTTCCTTTGAATCCTTGCTTCCTTGCTTGCTTCTTTTCCTTGGAGGATGTTGGCTTCAGATCTACCTTCAATAGGTTGAGGATGGATGAAGAACACTTACTGCACGGAGTACTGTTCACGGCTACAGTACTTCTCCTCTTCCTCCACTTGGATAGCCTCTCCTTTGATCTCCCTTGAAGCCCTCTTAGTTGATTAGGATTTGTAGCACCAAATGAGAGTTTTATAACTCTTGAATGGCCCTTTGGACAAGCCCCAGACCAGATTCATGAAATCTGGTGTAATTGGGGGCAAAAGGATTAAAGAAATGGGTGAAAAGACCACCCTTCGAACTTGAACCAAAAGTCAACAAAAGTAGGCCTCGGGGCTAGCGGTCGACCTACAGAGGCCAGCGGTCGACCGCCAGGGGCCAACCTGTAGCTGTGTGGCCCCCTTGACCCCCGCGACCTGACCGGGCATGTCGATCTCCGCGACCTGACCGCGCAGGTCGATCCGCGGGCGAGGGCGCACGATGGCCAGAAGGGTTTCATGTTTAAGGTGCATGAATGAGGTGTATTAATGAAACATATATGAAATATCCATGGTTAGATTGATGCTTTAACAAGGTAAGTATCTTACCAATGGCTCTTGACAGTAAATGACATATATCACCTGTTTTGGATTGCAGAGGAGCAGGGTGCTTATTCACAAGTTTAGTTCGCCAGGTGACGGCCATGTGTTTGATCCTGCAAGCAAGATAGTTAAGGTTAATACCATGCTTGTTCACATTAAAGAGGTTATGAAACCTCTTGCCTCCTATAAAAACAATTCAATCAAGCATGAATCAAGACCATGTACCATTGCCATTTGCCATCTCAAACATATTTAAACATGAATGTACAATCAACCATAAGTTTAGTTATCATCACTCAATCACACATTAAGTTTAGTTATCATCAAAATCATAACGCCAACAATCATCAAAACCATAACTCAACAAGGGCTAGAGAAATGGGTGGTGAATGGGTTTTAGAGGTGGAGAAAAGGTTTTAGGCTAGATGGGGTTCGACCAAAGGATAGCCAAGCCAATTGGGGTTCGAGCCAACCACGAAGGTGGAGTGAGAAGCGAGCTCGACGGACCAATTCACAAATCGGGTTCCGAAACAAAAGTGTCAACCTTGTGGGTCGACACATTTTGGAGACGATTCTGTCTCGCAAGAAACAGATGGACACACGGTAAGAGTGTCGACCTTAGGGGTCGACACTTCTTATGCATTTTGAAAAAGCAGGAGATATGAAGTGAATTGAGGTCCTATTGGCCCAAACATGATTTCCACTGAGTGATAAGCACAAATTGGGCAATATGTGGGTAGTTCAACAGAGAGAAGTTGATTTAGGATATGGGAACTCAAATACCCACACTAGGATGATCAACTCAATTAAAACATGCAAGCTTCCATTTCTAATTTCCATTACAACTCATTGAGATTGAAATAATGCAAGGAATAGCACCAGATGCGAGTTAAGCACATTCCATCCTCAAGAATATCATTGAAGCCAAGGTTGCTTACCTTATCTCCTTCATTCTGAGCACTTCAATGAATTCAGGATTAAAGCATGTTAGAGTCATCAATTGCAGTCTGTTAACTCTGTGCATCAGAAATCATGGTCAGTGAAATATGATACAAGGTCCAAGTAATGCACACAATGTGAGAAAGTGACTCAATGCACAAGGCTATTTAGTCAAGGTTTATATACCCATTCAGCCATCACAATTTATAGCTGGTCACATGAGAGCAATTTTGACCAACTCTGTTCAACACTCAACCATACATGGTTTTGTTTTCAGCAAAATTCATTTTTGGAAATTGTTCAAGATGAATTGCATGCTTCAATTAAGGGGGTTTAACAATTAAGTTCTCATTGTGCATTCTAATCACTCAGGCAAACAATCAAGCATACTTTAGGTATAAAATCATGCATGAAGGTCCCTTAGGGACAGGTATAAGAGGAATGCAATGGATCTGAGCAATTATGACCATGAACCATATTAACATGGTTGTGCTTACAGGTAGACGTACTGCATAACCATTGAGAATCGATTAATTCAGAAAATACATTCATACAATCGAACTCAAGTTTAATATGTAAACAATGAAGAGTGACTACCGGAGAATATGGATTATCAAGAGTTCTAAAGAACACTAATAAGAATCTCTTCTCCCTACATTTCCATACAAAGTGCTCGGCTTTTGGAGCTTCACACAGTCCCAATTTTTAATTATTTTAAAACAACATGACTAACCTTTTTGACGCGAGGCATGCCCTTTGTCTCAGGGGCAATTCTCGGTTACTCGGTGTCGTCACTTGCAACAATGTGGATAAAACATTTTTCAAAGCGAGTTTCCTCCTTTGTTTCAGGGGGGATTCTCGATTTACTCGATGTCAAGTCACACTTATTCAACTTTTTTGCTGGGACTGACAGCTTTTTCCTCACGAGTCACTTGATTTTCATGTAGGGATTTGAGGATACTCAAGAGTGTTGAATGGAATTACTGAGATTCTTATTGAGTGAAGTCAACTAACTCAAAGTCCATATTGACAGAGTGATTGAACAGATAGTAGTAGATGAATTAGCCTATTCAATGTTTAGTCTCCCCCTAAGTGTATGCACGGTTGAAAACAAAAGGACCTTGTTAACATGTGTCATGTGTCATTCATGCCTGAATCAATGCAAATTTATTTAACAAGATTGTTCAGTCGTAGGAGAGTTTAAAAAGAACTGGGTGTATATTATATACATTCAGGCAAGTCAAAATGATGTATACAAGCAACTTGATTGCCGGTACGTGGCGGAGTACGTTGGTCCGAAGATCACACTCACGCATGATGAAAGCTTCCAGGTGGACTTAATCTACCTTTCCACTTACACCATTTTATATACCGGTTAATCATGGCATTCATGCACACGAATATGAAATGTATGCGAGTCAGTGCAACAGGATGATAGATGATTAACATTTTATTTGTATTCACAAGTATGCAAAAAGATGTGTGTGTGCTCTATGTGTAAAAATCAAATTTTATTCACAAAAAGAGATGAGTAGCTAGTAAAGGACTTTGTGAACAACTACAAAATTATGTTATTCACACATGAAAATGTGAGTGAAAGCAGATAAACTCTATGAACAGTAACAAAAGGTTGTTATTCACATGCGAAAGTAAAGGTGGAATGCATTACCATGTTGGCTCATCAGTTTCTTGCCTTGGAGGAGTTTTATTCTATTGACAACTTCTTCCATCACAAGGCATTCCTGCAAGACAAAATCTTGGGGGTTAGGTGCACCACGATTTGTAGCTCTCCACAATTTCCTTGCATTCATATCATCAAGGTGCAACAACGAGCAATCATCCATTAGGTGTCCTACATAACCACAATAATGACAATACACACGTTGTTTCAGTTTCTTTGGTTCAGCATAACCATTGGACTTTTGTGTATGCTTGGGGACTCTATGATTTTGATTGTGAAATTTTGGTTTCACATTTAGCGACCAACAATTTTTCATAGCATGGCCCATTCTTCCACAATGAAGGCATTTGACTTTCCTTTTCTCATCAACATGAAATCTATTGGTATGCATCTTAGAGGCATTCAAATCATCCTCTTTCATCACACTACAATCATGCATTAAATGTCCAAGCTCACCACAATAGTGACATGAAGCATTGTTTTGTTTTGGAGCTTGGGTTTTCACATCAATTTTCTTTGCATGCATAATGGGCTTCTGTTTGACAGATGAAGAGGTATTTGGTGTACTTGAGGAACTAGAAGCATACATAAACGAAGTTTTTATTTTCAGATTAAATGCTTCCTTTTTACTAGGATTGTATCCTAGACCTTCCCTTTGGAAGTTCACCTTAGTTCCCAAGAGTTTGTTTAGATTCTCTTCACCACTCACAAACTTGCCCAAAGATTTGTTCAGGTCAACAATTTCACTTTGAAGTGAAACAATTAGAAGTTCACAGGACAAGATTTCATTTTCACAGGAAGTGACCTTTTCATTTAGAGTCGCATTTATAGTTTTGTAAGATTCTATTTCCTGTTCTAGAATACTTACATTCTCACTCTCTTGAACGACCATGAACTTGCCTTTTTCAAATGTCAAGAGTCTTTCAACCATGGTCGTATTTAATTGCTTTATATCTTCAAGTTCAGATTTCAACAGATCATTTTCTATTTCAGATGTCTCAAGGTACTTCAATTTTCCCTCTAGCAAGGAGATTTGAATAAGTAAAACATCATTGTCCCCTTTTAGTTTTTCATTTTTATCCAGAAGGGACTTGGCATCTATTTCAGTATCAAGAAGTTTATCATCATCTGATAAAGAATCTAACTTGCTTTTTAAACTCTCTTGAGTTTTCTTGAGCAGAGAAACTTTGCATGTCAGAAGTTCATTTTCTTTTTTCAGTTCTTCAATCTTTGAAATCTGATCAATGCATTTCACACAAAGGGAATTATCATGGATATTTTCATTAAACTTTTTATTCATGGCTTTGTTTTCATGCTTCACCTTTTGGTATTTTTCTGACAATTCTTCATAGGCATCTACTAAATCTTCAAAAGATAATTCATCTTCATCTGATTTAGAGCTTACCTCCTCAGCACTTTCATCACAAGTTTGATAGATATCATCAGCCATTAATCCCTTTAGTCCTTGCTTCTCTTGAGCTCGCATCAATTTGGCCATAAGTTCTTTAGCGGTTCTGCAAGAGGAGACAAACGTGAACCTGTTAGCATTGACAGAATTTTTCATCAACCTTAGAATTGTAGCATTTTCATGACTCTTTAGTCTATCTCGGTTGGACCACTTGGTCTCATCCCGAGGCAACTTATGAGGACCATCATTAACTAATTTCCACAAATTTGGATCAATTAAATTTATGGTTCTACACATTCTTCCCAGTCATGAGTTAAAGTCATCACCATTATAAACATGTAAAGAAGTCACAGAAGCAATATCTGAAGAAGCATTCATCATTCAAAACTACACTAGGATCCCTCTGAAGATCGTTTGATCTACAATAACAGAGCCGGGCTCTAATACCAATTGTTGGGTCCCACAGTGTAGTGGCACGGATCTAGAGGGGGGTGAATAGATCCCTCTCTAAAAAATATAGCCAATTAAAAAGACTTGAAGGCTTCTCAATCAAACCTCACCGAACATGCAAGTGACAAGATCACACACGGTGAGATGGCAATTTGAACTAGCAGTATACGTTGACAAATTTAGCATCAATGTGCAAGATAATCAATAACTCATCCTGTGAATGGTGGTAGAAGATAAGGAACAAGCATACAACCAATCACACATGCACAAGGATTTTTTAGGTGGTTCGGGACCACGACGGGTACCCTACGTCCACCCCTCACCACCTCGGTGAGGCTTCACTAAAACGCTACACGAGGTAGCACACGTGGATGAGCCCCAATACACCACACGCTGCACGACGGTAGCAAAACACACACACACACACGAGCACGAGGCTCAACACGCTGCAGAGCAGCACAGACACGAGGGCGAACCCTCAACACGGTGCTCAGCACCACACACACACACACCATGACGGGGACGCACCCCAACAATGATTACACACTCGGAGACCCCGCTCCGAACACACACACAATATTCTTCGGTTTAAAAGATGAACTCAGATATACATTTGTAAGCTCAATGGACATAAACAAGCATGAATAACTCTAAACTGTGATGAATATAGAGTTGAGGAAACTCCTGAGCATCAAAGATGAAGCTGGGTTCCTTGATGACTTCCGGGGATGGACAGATTGGAAAAGATGCCTTTACGAAGCTCCTTTGGTTCAGATCAGAAGAAAGGACGCAGATGCTTCAATCCCCTTTTCTTTGGTGACTTCATGGCACATCAGGTCCATGGGTGATAGAGAGATGGTTCAGCCATCGTTCTTCAGCCCAATGGCTTCTAGAAGGTGGAGGATGAACGTCTTCAACCTTGAATCGATCTCAGCATAAGGTGGGAAGAAGCTTCAACACGTTCCAGCCGCTCCTCCTGTAAAACCCCAATCGTATATGCATTAGGTGCTCCTACCTTCTTAAATGGAAACCCTATCTCATATGATATATATATAACACCAGGGAAATGAGGGCCACGTGGAGGATAATATTCCCCAAGGACCAATCACGATTGGGCACAAAAAGAGGGGATCGAGCTAGGGCTCCGGCCGCCGCGCAAACCGGCGTATTTTCCGGTCACCGGAAAGTGTCGACCCCTAAGGTCGACACTCGCATACGGGCTAAACAGAACAAAGGCCGAAACAGCACCTAGTGAAGAAAGTGTCGACCCATGGGGTCGACACTTTCTGCCTGTGACAAAGAGAGAAGCCACGGCAGAAAGACCTGGAATAAGTGTCGACCTTGTGGGTCGACACTTATGTCCTGGATTCTGAAAAACAAGCCCAGACAGAACCGAGCGATAAAAAGGTCGACCCCATGGGTCGAATTTTTATCCCCAGCTACGAAGACATAAGAGGGCCGACTGAAAATAGCACCCCCTGGACAAAGTGTCGACCCACGGGGTAGACACTTTTCCTGACATAACAAGCTATGAGAAAACACACGATGGGGAAACTCTGAAATCATGAGACATCAAGGATAACTACATGATGGGAGGAATTAAGTGACTCTACCCCAATTATCACCGATAAACCAAGTAGAAATAGATATGGAGTTACCTTGGGGTCTGTTCATCCAAACAACACACGAATTCTCCTTCAACCAACCAAACAAAATAACTTACCATTTTGTTGGTCCATATGCCTGTAAAGATCCACTTGGAAGATATCCAATGTGGTCTATATGTTCATTCCATTCTATACACCTGTCACAATACATACTGGAAGTTAGTCTTCCACATCATTCAAGTTCTAGAAATTGAAATCTGTCTTTCACGATTCACTCAATTTCACACTTGAGAACCTACACATCCGTTAAGTGAATTAAATGAATCAACCATAATCTAAATCGACCAAAAGCACAATAAGATGATTCCATGAATTGGTTTGAATCACTCCTTGTCTTTATCTCTCCCTGTGCAACATGCAAGGCAATGTCAATCTAATTCAGCACATAATTCATGAATTCAAAAGGCATCTCATTCAACAATTGCAAAGGTATGGAAATGAACTCCATTCAGTCATGAAGAGATTAAAGCATACCATTCCTCATCCACAAATCATATATGCATTTAATTACATGGAACCCAATCTCATGGTATTTAGTTCATCATCAAAATTCCTTAATACATGGTTATGCACGGGGTTCAACAAAGGTGTTATTCCAACTCAAAGTGGGTGGCTCCTATGATCAAAGAACTTCCATTAGAGGTCCTATCAATCCTAAGGGCATGGCACCTTCACCCCTTAGTTGTTTTGGCTAAAAATTTCCAGAAATTGTCCTTAGATTGGGCAAGCATTTCCTACCTCATAGAGCTATGGCACCCACAAACACATACATTCCTCTTCCCTTCCTTTGAAGCTACAGTCCTATTAGAGGAGGTAGAGACCTACCTATCCCTTGCTAAGACTAAAGTGGGAGATGAAGACCTAGTGTGCCATACGGTTGAGTCCATTGACCCATCACTCATCCGAAGTGATTTCATACATAGCTCAAACGATGTTAGGACCATGATCAGCCCCCGGCATATCCATTTGATACCGATGGCGCAATGGATCACCGCTTATTGCAAAAACAAGAGCGGAGATTCGAAGCGATAGCTAAAGCCGTATCGATTTGCTTGTGCGGGGTCTTTCTTTTCTCCACCACCGACCACCTCCTAGACATCCAAAACCTTAGCATCATCAGTAGGTTGTGGCGGGGATTATCCATTTCTCAAGCGGTCCTTTCATATCTTTATGAAGGGCTTAGCTCAGCTTGCTTAGGAAACCTCTTTTTGGCTCTATGATACTCCTTGAATGTTGGATGGGAGTGAGTATCAAATTCTAACCCAAAGGAGACATACCTTCAACTAGCCGGATGTTTGGGAGCCACCCTTTATTCTTCATTGGAGGCACCTTTGGATTCTCTTCGCAGGTTGAATGCGGGACGGTGGAAAAGAAAATACGGGACGATTGGCGCCTCTTCCTCAACACCTTGCCAATAGACAAGTTCGTGATGCGTCAAGAGTTCTTCGGAGAACCTTGCTCAAAGTACCACGGCGACCAGGCCTTGATCTTCAGCTAGTGGGGGACACTACCATGGCGATCTACAACCCTCACCCGTGCTATCTTCTGATCGGGCTACCCCGGACTATAGTTTCTGCACTATCACATTTCCCTCCCCTTCAAGCTAGGAAGATGGGGACCGAGGAGGATGAAAGAGCAGTCCGAAGCGCTTTGACCATGTGGGAGATCAGCAAAGTGCGCCCGTGGCAAGACGAAGTGGAAGAAGACGACGAGGAATGCCGTGCCTATGTGAAGGAACTACGCAAGATCCGGCCTCATGCAGATAGAAAATTGAATGTAGTTTGAGCTTTCTTAAGATGTTCTTGAAATTATCAACAAACTAATGTTCATTATGTTTTAGTTGAATGGAATGAAGACTATGAGTTGATAAGATATGGAATTAATTGCACTTTTGTTCCAATTAGCCTGAAAAACTGGGTTTCTGGTTCATGTAACGGTCCTATATAGAGCCACCACAACACTCTGACGGTCTCTCGATGAGCCGTCAGGAGGGTGAGCTCAGGGAAAGTGTGTTTTCTTGTTCTCGGGGAAGTCTAACGGTCGAATAATGGACCGTCAGAAGGATGTAACGGTCTACTGTAGACGCGTTAGAGAAAGTTTACTGAGAACTACAGAGTTTTGACCTTCGGGAGAAGGTGACGACCGAACTTTCATCCGTCAGAAAGGTGTGACGGTACGGTCCAAGAATAGACCGTTACAGAGCCAGAACCTGTGGGTTTGTGGGTTTGAATCTTTGGGCTTGGACCTGCGTCCTGCACATACTTAGACAAAAAATAAGTTAGATCTGTTCTTAGACTCAACCCCTTGCCTGAAGCAAGTTAGAAAATTGACCATTCTTGATATTTGGTCAAGGGGTGGAGCCTTATCAAATAGGCGGAAGATATAATGGAAACAATGTAATGCATGCGATGCACATGATGGTATTTTTGGAGTTTTTGCAAATATTCGATTTTTTTAATGAAAACATATAATTTTTTTTGGATTTTTGAAGTATATGATGATTTTTTTAGATTTTGAAATGTATGGTTTTTTGGATTTTGAAATATATGATTTTTTTTTGGATTTTGAAGTATATGATTTTTTTAGATTTTGGAATATATGATTTTTTTGGATGATTTTTTTGGATTTTGGAATATATGATTTTTTTAGATTTTGGAATATATGATTTTTTTAGATTTTGGAAACCAGTGCCCCCCCTAGAAACATGGGTCCTCCCTATTCCATCGAGTGTCTCCAAGGTTGGCGTGCGATAGAGGTGACAACCCCTGGCCAAGGCTCAATATGCGTGACTATGCTTCTATAGAGGCCATACCGAGGGTATTTATCTTAGTCCTAAAAAGAAAATAGAACATGGGGATAAGCTTAGGCCAGGTGTAGGGGTTTTTAGGGCTTGAGTTCCTCTCCAGACAATCCCTTCAGAGATTCGGTCTATTGCGTCGGAGCTTTGTGTCCGTCATCGAACCTTTGTCCACTCTAGGCACGCATACGACCGGGCTCATGCATCCCGCGGGGAAACTGTACTGTCACTCTTGCCATGCCTAGCTTTTTTATTCTCCTTAGAGCTTTGGAATTATGATCGATGGTCTTTCAAGATAAACTTTTGCTTTCGTCATGATGTCTGCTCTTTTCTTTGCTTTTCTTCTTTTTCTTGTGGCGTCAGGTCATAACGGACTGCCCCTGTTTGAGACCTCCTCTCGTCAAGGTGTCTAGATTGGTCGTCGCCCCCTTATTCTCACCTCTTGCCCCTGGATTCAGTCGAAGAGAGAAACTGATAGGGACTTTGACTTTCCCCCACGCATGGTCAAGGAGAAACGGTGTCTACAAATTGGAAAACCCGACCAGGGATGTCGTGTAGTGTGTGATTGCCGTGCTCGGGATCCTCCTTCAGGGTGAAAGGGAAAGGACACCTTGCTATCGGGGTGGCACTGGTTAGACTCTAAGGAAAGAAATACTTAAGATACATCCCATTCCAAGTGTGAGCGAGCTCCTCACCTTCTGCGTTCACTAAGCGGTAAGCATTCCCTGGATAAGCCTCTTTGACAACAAACGGCCCTTCCCAGTTAGGTTGCAATTTAGACCTAGGACCTGCACACCGAATGAACTTGCGTTTCAAAACCATATCACCTTTTTGAAATTTACGCTCAATCACATTCTTTTGAAAATAACGCGAAACTCTCTTTTGATAAATGGACACGTGATTGGCTGCATTCATCCTCTTTTCATCTAAGAGCTCCAACTGGACGAGCAACGCCTCTCGACGTTCATCGAGATTAAGTTCCTTATCCAGCTGTACCCTTAGGGAAGGGATCAAGATCTCATATGGGAGCACCGCTTCCATACCGTAAGTGAGAACATAGGGGGTTTGCCCCGTAGGAGAACAGATGGAGGTGCGGTAAGCCCATAGAGCTTCCACTAATCGTTCTGGCCAATCATAGAATTTGTGGGATTCACATGTTTTCTTTATGATTTTGAGAAGGGTTTTATTAGTGGCTTCGGCTTGACCGTTACATTGTGGGTAATATGGAGATGAATGATGCAATGCAATATTGAACTTCTTACATAAGTCCTTGAGCTCTTGAGAGACGAACTGGGGTCCGTTGTCGGTGACGATGCTGTTGCATTCCTACGTTTTGATGATGTCTCACACTATAAATCAATATGTTTCTATCTCTAGATCAACTCATGCATCATGTTCAAAGTCTGTACATCACATAGCATGCACGCGTTCAAAGTCTGTACATCGCATAGCATGCACACGCTCAAAGTCTATACATCGCATAGCATGCACGCGTTTAAAGTATGTACATCGCATAGCATGCACGCGCTCAAAGTCTGTACATCGCATAGCATGCATGCGTTCAAAGTCTGTACATCGCATAGCATGCACGCGCTCAAAGTCTGTACATCGCATAGCATGCACGCGTTCAAGTCTATACATTGCTGCATGAATGCAAGTCTATACATTCCTATCATTACCTACGTTCACTGCTTTAGCACACGCACAAAGTCTGTACAACCAGTGCATCCCTTGATCTCAAGTCTGTACATTGCATCATTTATACATGCATCATCTCTCGATTTAAAGTCTATACATCATCTGCCTGCAACGATCAAGTCTGCACATTGTCTTACCATCTCGCTTAGCGTCTCACTTAGCGTCTCACTTAGCGTCTTGTGCATGCATCGTCTCTCAAAGTCTGTACAGCATCATCGTCTCACTTAGCGTCTCATGTTAAGTCTGTACATTCCTTGTGCATGCATCGTCATTCCTTTTGCATGCATCGTCTCTCAAAGTCTGTACATCATCATCGTCTCTACTTGTGCATGCATCGTCTCTTAAAGTTTGTACAGCGTTTGCCTAGAATGCATACACTAAGTCTATACATTGCCTTGCCTCTCCATGCATATGCAAGTCTATACAGCCAGTGTCTATACGTTACCTTGCAGCATGCATGCACACAAAGTCTGCACATTCCTTTCTGTTATGGTTGTGCATCATTACAGCAAGTCTGTACGTCGTTGTCACATGATTTCTCAATAGGCATTGCAAAGTCTGTACATGGCTCTGCACATTGCATACAAAGTGTATACATTCATCAAGGGCATGTCAGTGCATCCATATTCGTTGTGCATACTTTCCTATGTGCATGTGTGCATCTCTCTCAAACAAAGTCTGTACAGCCCATGTTAAGAGCATATCTGTGCATCGTTTGCACAGTACATCCAGAGTCTGTACACTCATTGAAGGCATGACCAAGCATTCATATTCAAAGTCCATACATTCCTTTATGCATATGCATCCTTCAAGACAAAGTCTGTTCATGGCTCTGCGCATTATATACAAAGTCTGTACATTCGTAAAAAGCATGCCTGAGCACTCATCGTCGATGTACATACTTGCCTATATGCTGCATCATGTTTGTACACGCTTAGTTCAAATCCTGAACTAACTCGATGCACCCTTTCTTCTCTTCCTGCAGATTGATTCAAGCTGATGATTGGGCACGTGACTCGAGGTTGGCACCTGGCACGTGATCCGAGGTGCTCTCTGGGCGGGAATCTGGAAGCCACACGCCCTACCTGCTGCTGCTATAAATATGGAGCTTCTTCCTTCGGAAGAAGATTGATCGTGGAAAAAGTAGAAAGCATTTTGAGAGGCTGCACGATCCAGACATAAAGAAAAGAGAAGCGAGAGAGCAGAGAATTCCAGAAGGATCCCACTCCATCCAGATCTGAGAGAAAAGTATTTGAGAGAGAGAGAGCAGTGTCTGTGACTGTGAAGATCTACTTCTACGGAAGCTACATTGTTCTTTGTCTTTAGAAAAGATTTTCGTTCTTCGATTTTCTTGTTTTCCGTTTTCATTTCATCTTTACTTATCTCATATTGTTACCCTCCAGTGATCGGAGGAAGGGAGGATTGGTCCTCCAGTTTGCAAGTGACAGGGTGTCGCTTGTGGGTTCCCTCCTGGGTGGAGGAAGAGAGACTTCGGTCTCTGGTTTGCTAGTGACTGTGTGTCACTAGTGGTTTTCCTCCGGTCTGGAGGAAGAGGGAAGGTTGTTCCCCTGGTCAAGCTGTTAGGCAGCACATGTTTGCAGACTGTGTTTGCGTTCTAGCCTTTGCTAGTGGAAGCCTCACTCTAGTTTGGAGTGAGGGGTGGATGTAGATTGCGCACTGCAATCGAACCACCTTAAAAACTCCCTGCCTCTTCTGTGGTTTGCTTGTTACTGCTGTGTTGCTCTTCCTCTGTTCGTCATTTTACTTCACTTTGAACAGCCCTCTCGATCTCACTTACTTACTCTGTCATAGTTATTGACCGCTTTAGCAATCCATTTCGCAGTATCTGAGGGGTTGAGAAATCGAAGTATTGATTTACCGCTGAATTATTAATTTTCGGGAGTGATCTATTCATCCCCCCTTCTATATCACTCTACGCTGCGCATATCAATTGGTATCAGAGCAGGTTGGCATCATGTGGGCCAACGGTCAGGGTAATCCTACTGGTCCTCGAAGTTTCATAGCTGAGGGACAATTCATTAGTCGCCCTCCATTCTTTGATGGTAATAATTATCTCTTCTGGAAAAACAGGATGGAGGTGTTCATCAGGGCACAGAGCCACAAGCTGTGGAGGGTAATCACTACAGGGCAGTATGACCTGCCACCGAACGAAGACGCATGGACAGATGATCATGTCAAGTTATCTTCACTTAACTGGACGGCCCTGAACATCATCCAGTGTGCTGTTCACCCAGATGAATACGCCCGCATATCAGCCTATAGGACGGCCAAGCGAATGTGGGATGAGCTAGAACTAATCTACGAAGGTACAGCTCAAGTGAAAGCCACTAAGGTAAATCTCTTCACCTCTAAGTATGAATTGTTTAAGATGAATCCAGAGGAGAATATCACTGAAATGTATGCCAGGTTGTCCTTGATCACGAACACTCATAAGGGGCTAGGGAAAGAGCTAGCTGAGGTAGATATAGTCAGGAAGATTCTTAGATCTCTAACCCAAGCATGGCACACTAAGGCCATCGTGATAGAAGAGTCAAAGGATCTGACGACTATGATAGTGAATGAACTCATAGGATCCCTCATGACCTATGAGATGAACTTTAAAGGAGGTGATGAAGGAAGTGACAGGAAGGGCAAGAATATTGCTCTCAAGGCATCCCGCAACAAGGGTAGCAGCAGCGGGAGCAGTAGCCCCGAGTCCGATGGTTTTTCCGATCTCGATCAGGAGGAGCAGGCAATGCTCACTCGACAGTTCAGAAAATTTTTAAGGACTAAGGGGAAGACCTTTAGGAGGAAGAAGCCATACTCCTTTAGTAAGAACGTAGAATCTAGCAATAATAAGGACAAAAATACTAAGAGAATGACTTGTTTTCATTGCAACAAACAGGGACACATGAAAGGGGACTGCCCAGATTTCCAGAAGAAGGGTCCCTACTTTCAGAAGAAGAGCTCAAAGGTGCAGAAAAAGAAGAAGCCACAGACAATGGTCTGCACGTGGAGCGATGAGGAAGAAGATCCGGAAAGCACTTCCTCGGAGGAAGATGAAGAAGGAATTTGCCTAGTGGCAAATAGCGAAGAGGAGGTAACAAATGTCTTTGAAAATTTTTCTATTGATGACTGGGAAGATGCCTATGCTGAATTATTAGACAAGTTCAATTCACTCAGTAAAGAGCATAGGGTCCTCAAGAGAAAATTCAATACTAATATTGAAGAACTAACCCAAATCAGTGAGGAAAGACGGACATTAAGGAAAGAATTAGAAGAAATGACATCCTTGAGAAAAGAAAATGAAAAGCACAAGGTAGAAAACCAGGAGAGTCACACCCAGCTCAACGAACTCAAAATCAAAATTGAAGAAAGCCTGAAAGAAAATAGAGTGATCTCAGAGAAATATGAAGCTGTTAAGAAAGTGAACGCTGAACTCTTAAAAAATTCTGAGTCTCTGCAAAAAGAGCTGGAAGATAAACAGAAGGTTTTGGAAAAATTTGTTCAAGGAAAAACAAGTCTGGATGCTATACTAGGGACAATGGTTAACTTCAATAGGGAGGGTCTAGGCTATGACCCAACTAACAAGAGACCCCTTCAATTCAAAACCACAACCTTCTGCCCAGAGAAGGGAAAAGAGAAGCTGGACACACCATCCAGCTCAAATAGCAGTCAAGGAGCTCAACGTCCGAAAGAAAATTTAACAAACAGTGCTTGTCGACCACTTAAAGTGGGAATGAATTTTGTGAAGAACTTCACTAAGCCCACTCACCAGAACATAAATGGTAGATGGACCAAGCAAATGGATCAGGATAAAAGCTGGAATTACTACAAACAGATGGGTCCAAACATGATATACTGGAGAAATAACTATCATCCTCAAAAATATATTAATCAACAAGCTCATAGGAGGTATCCCAGGAATGGGAAGCCCAATGACTGGAATAGAGTTTACTTCTCCAGACCAGCTGGACATAACCCCTGTCATAATTTCAATAAACCCGAAGTAAAGGTTCCAGGGAAAACCATGTTGAAGCAAATCTGGATTCCTAAACATCTGCTTAGAAATTTGAATAATGTCTTTGGACCCAACTCATCTTGGGTTCCAAATCACTTTGCTTGATTTTGATTGTGTAGGTCGGCCTGACAGCTGAAGACAACAAGTGGTACCTCGACAGTGGCTGCTCCAGACACATGACAGGAGATCGATCCAAGTTCAGCAAGTTAGAGATGGCGGTAGGGGGTCTGGTCAAATTTGGAGGAAAGAACAGAGGTAAGATCATTGGAGTTGGCACAGTAGGTAAGTCTTCCACAAACTCCATTGAAAAAGTTCTACTTGTGGAAGGTCTTCAACACAACCTGATTAGCATTAGTCAATTATGTGACAAAGGTCACAGGGTTGTGTTTGATGATGACTCATGCAAAATTTTTGAAATAAATTCCGATGTGGTTAAATTTGTAGCCAACAGGACTAATAATGTCTACATGATAGACTTGGATGCTGAATCTGAACCTAATCTTTGTTTATCTGCTAATTCTGAAAGTGCTGCTTTTGAATGGCATAGACGTCTAGGCCATGCTAGTTTCTCTACTTTAAATAAATTGGTCAAGCATGATTTAGTTAGAGGCATGCCTAGAATTAAGTTCAATTCTATTTCAAAATCATGTGATGCCTGTGCTCTAGGCAAACAGACCAGAAAATCTTTCAAGCTAAGATCTGAGCCATTGTCCTCTAGACCAATGGAACTTCTTCATATGGACCTATTTGGTCCTACAAGGACTCAGAGTCTTAATGGGAATAGGTTTGGCTATGTGATCATTGATGACCACTCTAGGTTTTCTTGGATCTTTTTCTTAGCCAGTAAAAGCGATGCTTTTCAAAAGTTTAACCAGTTTTTCAATAAGGTCAAACAAGAAGGAAAATACAGGATTTGTACAATTCAATCTGACCATGGAGGTGAATTTGAAAACTCCATGTTTTCTGAGTTTTGCGAAAAAGAGGGACTAACCCACATGTTTCTTCTCCCAGGACACCTAAACAGAATGGAATTGTGGAGAGAAGAAATAGAACTATTGTGGAGATGGCCCGAACCATGCTGATTGAGAGTCAATTACCAAGGAAGTTCTAGGCAGAGGCGGCCAATACAGCAACTTATATAATCAACAGAGCCATGGTAAGACCTATTCACAAGAAAACACCATATGAGCTACTAAAAGGTAAGAAACCAAACTTGGTTCATTTCAGAATTTTTTGAGCTAAATGCTTTATTCATAATAATGACAAGACATACTTAGATAAGTTTGAAGCTAAAAGCTCCCCTGGAATATTTTTAGGATACTCTGAAGTGTCAAGGGCATATAGGGTCTTTAACAAAACAGACCAGAAAGTTGAAGAGTCTCCACACATCCTTTTTAGTGATGAGAAAGGTGTTACTAACATTGAAAATATTGACAGGGATTCCAATCACGATGGGGATTTCCTAGAAGACCAAGAAGAAGAGAAGACTCAGCCGAGTGGAACATCAAATCCTCCCAACCAGGAAGGGCCAAGAGAAACATGTGAGTCTTCAATAAATATTAGATTCCTCAAAGATCACCCAATAGATAAAGTCATAGGCAACCCTGAAGATCCTCTTCGGACTAGGTCTCATTTTAGGAATGTTAATAATCAAGACCTAATTGCTTTGGTCTCACAAATTGAACCCAAATCAGTAGAAGAGGCCTTGGCTGATCAATCTTGGGTCAATGCTATGTGTGAGAAATTAGGTCAGTTCGAAAGAAATAATGTCTGGGAGCTTGTTCCAAGACCAGAAAGTGTTAATATCATAGGAACTAAGTGGGTGTTTAAAAATAAAATGAATGAATATGGAATCATTTCCAGGAATAAGGCCAGACTAGTAGCCAAGGGCTACTGTCAGGAATTTGGTGTTGATTTCGATGAATCCTATGCACCTGTTGCTAGGATGGAAGCAATAAGAATATTGCTAGCATTTGCGTGCTCTAAAAACATAAAACTCCAACAAATGGATGTTAAAAGTGCCTTCTTAAATGGAGTCATTAAGAAAGAGGTTTTTGTTGAACAACCCCCAGGATTTCAGTTCTCTCCTCAACCTAACCAAGTTTTCAGGTTAAACACAGCCCTGTATGGTCTAAAGCAAGCTCCTCGAGCATGGTATGAAAGACTGACTGAATTTCTGATCAGCAAGGGCTACAACAGAGGTAAAGTTGATCAAACCTTATTTACCAAGGCTACAAATAACGATCTCATCATAGTTCAGGTATATGTAGATGACATTGTGTTTGGATCAACTAACTGTGAACTATGTGATGAATTCACTAAAATGATGTCTGCTGAATTTGAGATGAGTTTGGTAGGTGAACTAAAGTATTTTCTTGGCTTACAGATACAACAATTAGAGGATGGATGCTTCATCAACCAGACCAAATACACAATGGAACTATTCAAGAGGTTTGGTATGAACAACCTGAAGCACATTACAACACCTATGAGTACCAACACCTCACTGGATGCAGATGAGACAGGTAAAGAAGTAAATGCCAAGCTCTATTGAGGTATGATTGGATCTCTACTTTACTTGACAGCCTCTAGACCTGATATACAGTTCAGTGTAGGAATGTGTGCAAGGTATCAGTCTAGACCCACTGAATCACATTTAGCTGCAGTGAAAAGAATTTTTAGATATTTGTCAGCTACACACTCTCTTGGTCTATGGTTTCCTGCATCACACTCACTTGATTTAGTTGCATACACAGATGTAGATTATGCAGGGTGTAAACTAGACCGAAGAAGCACTAGTGGTCACTGTGAATTTTTAGGTGAGTGTTTAGTCTCTTGGGGCTCCAAGAAACAACACTCTGTGGCCCTCTCCACCGCAGAGGTTGAATATGTGGCTGCAGGGAGTTGTGGTACACAAGTCATTTGGATTAAACACCAGCTACAGGACTACCAAGTAGACCTGGGGTGCACACCTATCTATTGCGATAATACCAGTGCCATCAATCTAGCCAAGAACCCTGTTTTGCATTCCCGCACCAAACACATAGAGATAAGGCATCATTTCATAAGAGATGAGGTCTCTAAGAATAATTTTGAACTGATTCATGTAGGCACTGCTAATCAGATTGCTGACATCTTCACCAAACCTCTAGACAATGAAAAATTCACTACACTGAGAAAAGAATTAGGCTTATTCAAGTTGTCTTAAGTGTGAAGACTGTTCCTATTGTGAGGGGGAGTTCTATGTGTCAAATGGGTAGCCTTTAATAATGCTTTGATTAAGGGGGAGCTGGTTGAGCCGTGAGAGGGGGAGTTCTTTGACCGGATCAAAAGATTAACCACATATGTGTCATTGCTGGTTCTCATGACTGAACAAGTGCGGTTCTCTCAGACAGTAGAATCTCACTCATCTCTTAAGTCTATAAGTCTGTGTTACTAAAGTCCAGCTAGAATCTTTCCTCTGGTAGTCTATCAGAGATCTGGATTAGTTGTATAAAGTATATCTTCCTACATTGTCAGTGATTCCGGTTCAGGCCAAAACCTGTATGTCTTGATATCTGACCAAAACAACTTGAAATCTAGACTTCAAGATTCACTTCAAGAAATAGTTCTTCTGGTATTATTTTCAATCATTCCATCTCCTTAACACAAGGGATCAACTGAATGAACAAAGGTCTTGATTTGGTCACTGAGAAACTGGGAGCTTCATCAATGAAATGAAGTTTTTCCTATGTCATGAGGTGTCAAATGCTTAACAAAAAAATGAAAAGAAATGACATTAATATTCTGACCATCACAGAGCAATGGTGGCTAGCTGGTGAGTAACTGGGGACTCTGGCCTCTAATCAAGGTGTTTCCTCATGTCAAAAGCCACAGTTACTAACTCTGTTCCTTTAAGAAAAAAAAAGGGGAGGTAATGAGGTACTCACACTGAGTAACTGGGGATTCAGGCCTCTAATCAAGGTATCTCCCTAATGTCAAAAGTGTGAATTACCAACTTACTCATTGGTCTTCTTGAACATCACCTCAAAATCCCTTGTCTTTATGCAATTTAATGGATTGCTTGTCCTCAATACCTTGAGAACAATCTGGGATAGTTGGCTGTTCAGCTATGTCATGCCATACTTGGTCACTCCTGTTCTAAATCATATACTATGTATGTTGATAAACTTTTCTCTCATTCTAGCTCTCTATTGTTTACTAGAGTTCAAGAATCTTCACTTGAGTTTGGCACCTCACTTATTCTCTTAAGGCTTGCTCGTGTCTTTCTACACTAAGAAGTTATTGTAATTCTCCCTCATGTCTCCAGCACTTTCATATATCCTTCTTTTTCTTTTGATGATGTCAAAGGGGGAGAGAGGTTATGCAATGCAATATCCAGCAATTTCTGAGGGTGAGTTGTGGGGGAGTGGTTTTTGGTGAGAGAAGAGGTTCAGAAGTTGTGCTTAGCTTATCTGCATGATGCGCTTAATATTGCATGTTTTTAATGCTCTAATATTGATTGATTCATAGTGTTGCCATCATCAAAAAGGGGGAGATTGTTACATTCCTACGTTTTGATGATGTCTCACACTATAAATCAATCTGTTTCTATTTCTAGATCAACTCATGCATCATGTTCAAAGTCTGTACATCGCATAGCATGCACACGCTCAAAGTCTGTACATCGCATAGCATGCACGTGTTCAAAGTCTATACATCACATAGCATGCACGCGCTCAAAGTCTGTACATCTCATAGCATGCACGCGTTCAAGTCTATACATTGCTGCATGAACGCAAGTCTATACATTCCTATCATTACCTACGTTCACTGCTTTAGCACACGCACAAAGTCTGTACAGCCAGTGCATCCCTTGATCTCAAGTCTGTACATTGCATCGTTTGTACATGCATCATCTCTTGATTTAAAGTCTATACATCGTCTGCCTGCAACGATCAAGTCTGCACATTGTCTTACCGTCTCGCTTAGCGTCTCACTTAGCGTCTCACTTAGCGTCTTGTGCATGCATCGTCTCTCAAAGTCTGTACAGCATCATCATCTCACTTAGCGTCTCATGTTAAGACTGTACATTCCTTGTGCATGCATCGTCATTCCTGCATGCATCGTCTCTCAAAGTCTGTACATCATCATCATCTCTACTTGTGCATGCATCGTCTCTTAAAGTCTGTATAGCGTTTGCCTAGAATGCATACACTAAGTCTATACATTGCCTTGCCTCTCCATGCATATGCAAGTCTATACAGCCAGTGTCTATACATTGCCTTGCAGCATGCACGCACACAAAGTCTGCACATTCCTTTCTGTTATGGTTGTGCATCATTACAGCAAGTCTGTACGTCGTTGTCACATGATTTCTCAATAGGCATTGCAAAGTCTATACATGGCTCTGCGCATTGCATACAAAGTGTATACATTCATCAAGGGCATGTCAGTGCATCCATATTCGTTATGCATACTTTCCTATGTGTATGTGTGCATCTCTCTCAAACAAAGTCTGTACAGCCCGTGTTCAGAGCATATCTGTGCATCGTTTGCACAATACATCCAGAGTCTGTACACTCGTTGAAGGCATGACCAAGCATTCATATTCAAAGTCCATACATTCCTTTATGCATATGCATCCTTCAAGACAAAGTCTGTTCATGGCTCTGCGCATTATATACAAAGTCTGTACATTCGTAAAAAGTATGCTTGAGCACTCATCGTCGATGTACATACTTGCCTATATGCTGCATCATGTCTGTACACGCTTAGTTCAAATCCTGAACTAACTCGATGCATCCCTTTCTTCTCTTCCTGCAGATTGATTCAAGCTGATAATTGGGCACGTGACCTGAGGTTGGCACTTGGCACGTGATCCGAGGTGCTCTCTGGGCGGGAATCTGGAAGCCACACGCCCTACCTGCTGTTGTTATAAATATGGAGCTTCTTCCTTCAGAAGAAGATTGATCGTGGAAAAAGCAGAAAGCATTTTGAGAGGTTGCACGGTCCAGACATAAAGAAAAGAGAAGCGAGAGAGCAGTGTGAGAGCAGAGAATTCCAGAAGGATCCCACCCCATCCAGATCTGAGAGAAAAGTATTTGAGAGAGAGATAGCAGTGTCTGTGACTGTGAAGATCTGCTTCTACGGAAGCTACATTGTTCTTTGTCTTTAGAAAAGATTTTTGTTCTTCGATTTTCTTGTTTTCCGTTTTCATTTCATCTTTACTTATCTCATATTGTTACCCTCCAGTGATCGGAGGAAGGGAGGATTGGTCCTCCGGTTTGTAAGTGACAGGGTGTCGCTTGTGGGTTCCCTCCTGGGTGGAGGAAGAGAGACTTCGGTCTCTGGTTTGCTAGTGACTGTGTGTCACTAGTGGTTTCCCTCCGGTCTGGAGGAAGAGGGGAGGTTGTTCCCCTGGTCAAGCTGTTAGGCAGCACATGTTTGCAGACTGAGTCTGCGTTCTAGCCTTTGCTAGTGGAAGCCTCACTCTGGTTTGGAGTGAGGGGTGGATGTTGATTGCGGACTGCAATCGAACCACCTTAAAAACTCCCTGCCTCTTCTGTGGTTTGCTTGTTGTTGCTGTGTTGCTCTTCCTCTGTTCGTCATTTTGCTTCACTGTGAACAGCCCTCTCGATCTTACTTACTTACTCTGTCATAGTTATTGACCGCTTTAGCAATCCGTTTCGCAGTATCTGAGGGGTTGAGAAACCGAAGTATTGATTTACTGCTGAATTATTAATTTTCGGGAGTGATCTATTCATCCCCCCTTCTATATCACTCTACGCTGCGCATATTAGATGCTGCTTGGCACTCCAAACCGCGAGATGATATTCTTCATGATGAAGCGGCACACCGTCGTTGCTTTAATTTTCGCGTATGCTTCGACTTCAGCCCACTTGGTGAAGTACTCAGTGGCGGTAAGGATGAAGGATTTTTGCTTGGTCTGAGAATTGGGATCACCGAGCGGGCCGACAACGTCGAACGCCCACATGGAGAATGGCCAAGGAGCAGATAGTGGTTGTAGGGATGAAGCTAGAGCATGAATCTTATCAGCGTGGAGTTGGCATTTAAGACACCTCTGGACATAGAGGGAGCAATCTTCCTCTAGAGTGGGCCAATAATAACCCTGCCTAAGAATCTTCTTTGCTAGAGCCTGGCCATTGACATGACCTCCACACTCACTAGAATGGGTGGCTTCGGCCACCTTCCAAGCTTCATCATCATCTAGACATCTCATGAGTATTCCATTAGTAGCGCGCCTGCATAGTTCTCCTGCGACGATAATATACCTTGAGGCGGCTCTTCTTATAGCTTTGCGCTGCTTGGCATTTGCCCCTTCTGGGAACGACCCATCTTTGCAATACAACTCGATTTCATGATACCAGGGCAATTCTTCTTCCTCCAAGATCTCTTCTAATTCTGTCAAAGGTACTTCCTTCAGTTCTTCCTTCTCAGCCCTCGCCTCTACAGTTCTCCTAAGGTTGGCGTACCAAGGATCCTGAAGAGAGGGTGCGTCCAATCTCTGAACGATGATAGTCTCAGTACTCCGATTGAGAGGGAAAGATAGAGAGGAAGCAAGGGATGCTAGGGCATCAGCGAGAATGTTCTGATATTGGGAAGTATGGATGTAAATCAACTTAAGGAATTGCCTAGCTAGGAGCATGACCAAATCTTGATATGGCTTGAGCTTAGGGTCACGGGTGTGGTAAGTGGACAGCACTTGTCGCAGGACGAGCTGAGAGTCCCCTATGATATTCAAGTAGCGCGCACCTAAGAGGTAGGCGTGCTTCAATCCAGCCAGGAGAGCCTCGTACTCGGTGATATTGTTGGTAGTAGGAAATCGGAGTTGATAAGTAAAGGGAATCGTCACCCCTTCCGGAGTGAGCAGAACGGCGCCTATCCCTCGGCCCTGAGAATTGAGCGCACCATCGAAGTGTAGAGACCAGAAGGAATGATGAGTAAGGACTGAGAGATGCTCATCAAGGAAATCATCCTGAATAGAGTTAGTGTGAGGAATGGGAAGATGGGCAAGATACTCAGCGATGGCATATCCTTTGACCGCCTTCTGAACAACGAAGGTGATATCGAACTGAGAGAAAAAGCTCTGCCAGCGAGCTAACCTACTAGAAAGGACAGGCTTTTCTAAGAGATAGCGGATTGGGTCCATTCTAGAGATCAACCTAGCTGGGTGGGCTAGAAAGTAATGCTTAAGCTTCTGAGCTACCCACACTAAGGCGGCGCAAGTCTTCTGCATGGCAGTGTATTTGGCCTCGGCCGAGTTAAACAATCTGGAGAGGTAATAAGCTGCCCGCTCTTTGCCTTCATCGTCTACTTGTGCTAAAACCGCCCCTAAGGAGTCCTCAATGACCGAGATGTATAGGATTAGGGGTTTCCCAGGGACAGGAGGTTGCAGAATCGGGGGATTAGAGAGATAGACTTTTAAGTCCTCGTAGACCTTTTGACAATCTTCGTTCCATTCAAACTTGACCCCCGCCTTTAGCAATTCATAAAATGGGCGGCACCTCTGAGAATGTTGGGATATAAATCTTCTGATGAATTACAATTTACCAATTAGTCCTCAAAGTTTCGTGATATTCTTAGGCGGGGGCATTTCCATGACAGCCTTTGCTTTATTAGGATCAATCTGGATCCCCCGTTTGTTAACTATGAAGCCTAACAACTTCCCTGAAGAAACTCCGAAAACACACTTCTTCGGATTCATTTTCAGCTTGTACTCCCTAGCTCTCTACAACACCTTAGCCAGAATAGCGGGGTGTTCTTATTTGGTTCTTGATTTCACCAAGATGTCATTCACGTAAGCTTCCATATGGATGTGCATCATGTCATGGAATATAGCCATCATCGCCCTTTGATAAGTGGCACCTGCGTTCTTGAGACCGAACGGTATAACCACGTAGCAATACGTGCCCCAGGGCGTGGTGAAGGAGGTTTTCTCTTGATCTTCCGGAGCGAGACGGATCTGATTATAACCTGAATAAGCATCCTTGAATGATAAAACTTCGTACCCGGTGGTGTTATCCACCAAGACATCTATGTGAGGCAGTGGGAAATCATCTTTGGGACATGCTTTGTTAAGATCCTTGAAATCAATGCAAATACGCACCTTTCCATCCTTCTTGATGACGGGGACTATGTCTGCCACCCACTGGGGATATAAGACGACTCTAATGAACCTGGTCTTGTACAATTTATCGACCTCTTCTTTAATCCTTAAGGCCATGTGGGGGTGAAATCTTCTTGACCTTTATTTTATAGGTGTTGCCCTTGGTTTAAGTACGAGTCGGTGTTCCACTAAAGAGGGGTCAAGACCTGGCATGTCCTCATAAGACCAGGCAAAAGAATCACTATACTCCCTTAGAACCTTGATTAGATCTTCTTCTACTCGCGAAGGGAGATTAGCGGCAATAATAACTGGTCTTGGGTCTTCTTCAGTCCCCAAATTTATTTTCTTCGTAGGTTCATCCACCGCCGACGATGGCTCGTCGGATCTCTTTAATCCTTGCACATACAGATCGGTGGTGTCATCTACGTTGCTGTCCTCCTCATCGATCGGGTCCTTTTCATCTAGGATTTCATAAACACCTAGTCCGTCGTCACTCCACACCTCTTCTTGTTCTTCATCGCCTTCTATCACAATCGCCGAAGCGACGAACTCTGGCACTTCAGAAGAGCACGACATCTGTCACGCCCCAACGCGGAATATCGGGACGTACAATTAGAAACTAGCTAGAGATAATATTAATATGATAAACTAAATAATCGTACAGGTGCTATGGAAAGAAGTACTTCTATTGATCAAGAAAGACTCCAAGTTTTATTACAATAACCATCAATGCTTAAACACGATCAACCATAACTTTCAAACTGATTCTAATACAATAACTGACTCCCAAAAGGTAAATAAAGTGCTATCACAACACTAAGGAGTAACTAATGTAAACAACTATGCCAACTCGGCATCTACTAACAGGTACACTCAAGGGTATCACTCCTGTCCCTCCCCTTCAGTATGTGCATCGTCACCTGAATAGCGTGGAAAGGGGGAAAACAACTATATGAGCTAACGCTCAGTAGATAATAACAGGCAAGTTTACATGATTAACCAATTAGTTACATTTTCAAATGCAATGACAAGAAAGGAAATAACTGACGAGATGATAAAACAGCGTAATATAAAATCTTGTAAGGTCAAGAAATATATGATGACAAGAATTAACAAGAATATCAAGTACAAGAATGTTCAATAGAAATTGAAATATAGAATTGGCCAACAAGCAAGTATGTTAAACATCAAGTCAAGCACGATAATGTAACAAGTATAACAAGAGATTTTCTGTCGTAGACGTCACGCTGATCATGCACTCGGTGCAATGCCTCACCATGTCATTACAAACTCCCATGGGCACAAGTACTTTTCGGGCGCTCTCCCCAGGACCAGACCGGGCCCCTATGATGCGTTGGCATTGATTTGTTGGATCCAATATCCCAAGTTTTGTTTAGACATTTAATCAAGTTTAATGGCCAATTAATCAGAGGAATTTCTGTCAAAAGTACGAGATTTAAGGACTAACATGTCCTTGGATTCATTATCTTAAAAACTCGGTATATGGTCACTTATGGGCCGTTTGACAGGACATACGGCTACTACTGGCCGCATTACAAGAACTGGACCAAACTCAGTCCACGAGGTCAAGAATGAACGGTTGACAGTGTGCCGTTCAGGTAAGTAAGCAATACGTGACCTCAAGACACAATTATGATACTTATACGGATCACAGCGATTTGGTCACGAATTTCCAGGTTGTAGCCGGGTCATACGGGTCTCAAAATGGCGGATTCTAACTCGCCGGATAGTGTGTCCGAGTAGAATCGCACAAAGGGATAGCAATTTAAGCTTAATGGCCGTAATGCCATAAAGATTGTTAGTGTGCTATTAGTCTATTCTACTGGGGTATAAGGGCTTTTAATTGATTTCCTAACAGCCATTTCAAAATACCTTGATTCGTGAATTATTATAAATCTCAGTTTTAAGAGATAAGTTAATTACAAGGTGGTAACTCAAGATACTAGAACAAGTCAATAATGACAATAGACAGTAATGCAAGACAACAATTTACTTTCAAAATTACCATTTTATTATATGGGTTTCTAATTAACCATTTGTGTGCGTTGAAGTGGAGATAGTAATCGGGATGGTTTATACACTTTGTTCTTCAATTTTGGATTGAGGAACACCGGGCTTAATTTGAGATCAATGGGTTGCATGTATGGGTCATTGGTTCCTCAAAATATGGTTTTCAATTGGACTAGGCTTGAATGGGTCGATCCCCTCACGGTCCGGATCGATCCTCGGGTCGAAAACAAGCCCACCGAGGCTGTTAGCAAATGGGTCGACCCATTGGGTCGACCCCTGGAAATCCAGGGTGTATGGGTCGACCCATTGGGTCGACCCTCGCACAGACAGACTCCTGTCTGTGTATGGGTCGACCCCCGGGGTGTATGGGTCGACCCAATGGGTCGACCCCTGCGTTCGCAGACGCGAACGTGACTTCCGTAAAACGGAAAAAATCTCACCCAATTGGGGTCTAATTGGACTGAGATCTTAACCCCATGCCCCTAGGTTCTTGATGGACATATTAGGGTCATAATATAAGGGTTTGGAACCCTAAATGCACCGGAAAACCAATCGAAATCACAACCTATCTAGGAAGAACACGTAAAAACCTAGTCTTAACATGCTTCTAATCAAACACGAATTTCACTAAGCATGGTCTATAAAAATTGGGACTTTCTATATCAAAAGAATGCTTACTCGACGCTGATTCCAACCATATATGACATGCTATATGGGGATCAAGATTAATAACTCGAAATCATGATTTAACTCAAAAGAATACATCATAAACCACGTCTAAACATGCTCTTACTCAAATCAGAAATTTTCTAAACATGATGCATAAAATTTAGGGCTTTCTACGCCAAATGAAAGCTAACATGCTGCTGATTACAACCATATATGTTAATTAGAGTTTGGTCTGTTATAACCTACCTGAATCGAAGAGAGATTTAGAAGTTAGAACGAAGAACGCCCGTTTGACAACCCTTCACTATTTCCACGAGATCTCCCTCCACACCTAATAGAATTTGGGACTTTTACTACCAATGGAAAGCTAACAGAGAGAGGAACAAAATGATATATCTACTTGCATGTTTTGGCTAAGATTCCTACCTCAATCGAAGGAAGGAAGAGGGCCTAAGAAAAACCCACGAACTCCGACACTCCTCCAATAAACGTGAGAGATCTCACTAGATCGGAATCCTCTGTGAACACCACTGCTACCAAATGAAAATAGACACATGGGGCTTTCTTTTAATAGGTCATACTCATTCTGGATCCTTCCAGGAAGGGAGAAATCGTCCCTTGAAGTGGCGTGTTCAAATCACCGCCGCCAAAGTTGACCTAGCCCATGCGCGACCAAATGCTCCCCATAAGTTCAAAATTTTGAGGCATTTGAGAGGGAAAATGATCCTCTCTTTAATACCTTTTATTTGCCCCTGGAATCACCTGATTTGGTTGAGAAATGAGCTCAAATTTGATGTTTTAAGATGGTGGTTACTATTGAGCACGAATTTGGTTAGGTAAGTGTGAAAATTTGACTAATCCCACTAATTCGGCCTAGTTAATGATTTTATTAGGGTTGGCCATAGAAGAAAAAATTGCTAAACGCAATTGATTCTACAAGAATATGATTTTTATGGATTTTTATAAAATAGTCGAAATGTGACTTATTCTATTTATTAAAGAATTAATCAAATAAATTTCGAATTAATTCTCATTAATTCAAATAAATTCAAATAAATTCTAATTAAATTCAAATAAATTTTTAATTAAATTTCTAAAAGAATTTGGGGTATTACAACATCACTGAGCTAGATCCTGCAAGAACCTATTAGGGATAGATTTGGAGTGACGCGTAAGCGGGCGCGGCTCAGATGAGGAAGGGTTGGACGACCTAGAACAAGACCCTGCTTCTCTAGACCTAATAGACTCTACTTTCCTAGACTCGACGGACTCTATGCCTAACCTAGGAGAAAGGAAATCTAGTGGGAAGGAAGGAGCAGGGGACCCGCGCCCCTGAGAGGAGGATGGAGACAGGATAGCGTAATCTTTCATTGAAATCTCCGTTTCAAATTTGACGTTTTTTTGGAGATCAGTGGAGATCACGCAGCAAGATGAAGATGATGGTGGAGGGGGAAGTTGGAGAGGGAAGAGAGATGGGAATAAGACATCGAAGAAAGGATCAGAAGAGGAGAACCACATGTCGGAAAGATTGGAGGAGGAGGTCCACAGAGTGGAGAGATCAATGGGTGGGCATTGCCCACATGCACAAGGTATGATTAACACCTCGGTTGGCAGTTCCGTGAAGTACGGATCAATCATGATCGGAGGTGAACGGGGTATAGATTCCAGCTGTTGGAAGAGAGACGTGAGACGGGAGGGAGACCAGGAAAAGACAGTGGGAGAGCTCCCCTTCTCCCGCAGATGGTCAGCTGGCTTCTTCGGCTTCCATTGTACAAGCCGTACTTCTTGATTCTTTAAGCAGCTTTCATTTTCATAAAATAACCTTTCGAAGGCCTGGCTGTAATCAACCATATCATCAGCTGGCCCCTTTGGCAACAGAGGCGGACTGACAACTGTACAAGCTGTAGTTTTCTTTTCGGACTGTGCTGATGGTGGATTCATTGTACTCGGCTGGAGAGGCCCTTTTACAAAATACTGGCGGTAATCCCAGGTAAGTGGCCCCGAGTCACCCAAAATTGATAATGTGGACTCTTGGTAACCGAGACCCCTTCTGCTCATTTTTCTTCCTTTGGGGACCGGTTTGATCCGCCCTTGTAATTGCGCACCGAGGCCTCTCCCCGGTTGGTAGCCTAATTTCAGTATAAGATCCCAACCATTGGAATCTCGAATCTGGGGCTTCGCTTTAATGTTGACGGGCGTAGTGGTGGGCTTGCGTGGTGCATAGGCCCATGGAAAGTCCAGATCCAACACAGAAATAACCGGCCGAGTGATGGGCCACAAAGTTGGCAAAATCTTCTCTGAAATAGCTTTAACAAACTGGACCGTGGATAAGTATTTGACTTTAACCACCCTCCCTTGAAAAGGGAACTTGAGACATTGATGCGCGATGGATGGTACGGCGCTAAGAGTATCAATCCACGGACGACCCAAGATAGTCTTAAACATAGGGTCGATGTCCAGCACATAGAATTCAATGGGCATAGTGAGAGGCCCAAGCTCAGCTTGAATGGTGACAACCCCGTGACATGCTCTTCGTGAGTTGTCGTATCCAGCTATAGTTGTGGGGGTCGGCCGTAGAAGCTCTTCTGATAAGTTGCAGGCCCTGAGAGTACTGAGTGGGCACACATTGATAGATGCCCCTGTGTCAACTAATGCCGCATCAATGCTGACTTTGTTCAAGATTATAGTGATGCAAAGCGGCATTTGTAGAGCTTCTGGTGGTGCAAGCTCGGTCTCAGAGAATGTAATTGCTGGCCCCTTGGAAATAGTCGCTAGTGCTGTAGGTAAACTGTCGGCTGCCACATCTTCACTAACCATCACCTTCTGAAGAAAATCTCTTAGTGGTAGATCTTTTAATGAGTTCCAGCACAGATATTTTGGTGGGCACCCTATCCAAATGATGTAGCAGATCATATTGGGTACCCGGCAATGGTTCAGCCTCCTCCTATTGATCTGCAGCCGGTTGGGAAGACTGGGGATTTGAAGTAGAGGCATAATTTCTTTGAAACAAATGCCCACTCTACAGGGCAAGACATTGTGCCGGCACGGCCTCTGATGACGGTAAAATTGGCCCGGTGGGATGGATGAGTGGCGTAGAAGAAAGTGGGGGAGTGGTGATGATGGGATTGGAAGGGGTGGAGGTAATAAGTTGCGGGGGTAGGATGACGGGTGAAGGGTTAGTGGGAGGCGCGATGGCGATGGGCGTTGGCGAAAGTGGAGGTGTGAAGGTTAACGGAGGTGTAATGAGCGGAGGGTTAGATGGGGGCGTGGTGATGGTAGCGGGAGTAACCAACAATGGGCGTGATGGAGGCGCGGGTGATGGCGTGGTTAACGGAGCGGGGGTGAATGGAAGAACAAGTGGTCTTGCGGACGGAGAAGGGGTTTGGTGTGTAGGTGTGAGGATGGCGGAAGTGGAAGGATTGTGGTAGTTGTGGTGGAGGGCCATGACTTGTGGTGTGGAACCGTCATCGTCAAAGGACCACCCGACGTCGGGAGCCGAGGGTTGAACTACATTAACCTGAGCTGGTGCCGGCTGAGGCTGCGGAGCGGGAAGATGGTTCGGCATTGGGTTCTGATGGATCCCCAAGTCTTGAACCGGTTGCTGTTGCTGTTGCGGCTGCTGCTGCGGCTGCGGTGCCTATTGTTGCTGCACTTGCTGCCTCGGCGCTTGCCTTCTTTTCTCTTTAATTTCTGTAATGGCCCTATGCATTTCAGCCCAATCAATCCTATGCCCTTCATGGAGGTCATAGACCAAGTTCCTGAACTGGAAACACCCTTCAATAGTATGTCCCGACTGCCTGTGGAACTTGCAGTACTTCATCTGATCAACGGCTAGATTCCAATTGGGCCGTTTCGGAGGGAGTTGTATAGCATTAATGGACATAAGAGCCGAGAAGATGTCTGTGAGAGTTTCTGGCAGAGGTGGGTATTGGGCTCTCTTCGGAGCCGGGCGCTTGTTGTTGTTGTTGTAGCCGTTGGGTGGAGGGACATTATGGTATTGCGGAGGCTGTGGAGATTGTTGCGGAGCGGCAAAGGTGTTTTACAGAGCGGCAAAGACAGGCGGAGGGTTTTGCGGAGTGGAGTAGGCTAGTGGAGGGTTTTGGGGAGCGTATTGAGTGTTGCGGGAGTTCTGGGAGAAGCGAATTTGGTTATTTGGGTTGGCGGAGGGAAAGTTAACGGCTTGCACTTGCTCATTTGTTTGGACCCCCTCGGTAATAGGCCCTTGAGGTTTCTTATGGTATTTGGGCTTTTGGTTTTCAAAAAGTGAATGGATAGGAGAGTCCTTGAATTGGGTTTGGATGAACTGCACCCGGCTATATAATTGATGCATGTTTGCTATGTCGTTCATGGCAAGAATGTTGCGGAAGGTTGGAGTGGCATTGGAGATGAGTAGCTTGACCTTCTCTTCCTCCAGAATATGGCCTGGTACCCTGGCGGCCATCTGCCTCCATCTATCGGCATAGGTTGCAAACTCCTCGTCGGGCTTCATTTTCTCGGCCACCAAATCTGTGAAGGAATATTCTAGGCCAACCCTGTCTTGAAACCGCAGGATGAACTTGTCTTTCACTATCTTGAAACTCTCGGCGTCCTCTAGCGGCAGAGAGTAGAACCATTCAAGCGTGACCCCATCTAGTGATCAACGAAATAAATACGCCATGAGGCGATCATCATACTGAAACTGGGCCGATTCATATAGAAAGTCCCTCACATGGATAAAGGAATTGCCATTCCCGTCATACTTGCGGTAATTGGGGAGCTCGGATTGCGGGGAAAATCGAATGTTCTGGAAGCTTGGAACTGGAACGTCTGCCAAGGACTGTGGACCGACCCACTTTTGGAGAAAGTCAAGTTGTTGTTGCATGGCGGCCCATTTATCAAGTAGTTCCTGCTCCCTAGACGGAGTAGAGATAGTGAAAGATGGAATCTGAGGAGCAGAGGGGTAAACTGGTGGAGGCGGGACCCCATAAGAAGGATATTGGGCCGAAGGATGACCCATATTGGTGTGGATTTGGGCTGCCCCTTGATGAGGGCGCATGAAATCATTTGGGTCGACAAGGACCTACGGCATTGATGGGCCGGACACATGATAATCCGTTATAGAAGAAGGAGGGACAATGGCCTTTCCCTTATCCAAAAATTCCTGAGCCGAACGAGAAGACTGGCCCATTTCCAGATTAGAGAATTTGAGGGTCCTGGGTTGGACCGGAGTGAGGTCAATTGGAATGGGCTGGATGGCGGACCCATCAGCCCTAGGCTGAGCAATAGATGGATTGGATAGACCATGAGTAATCGTTGGAGGTGGAGTAGTAGACCCCTGCATGGTCTGATAGACGGCTTGAAGTTGGGCTGGATCCAATTGGGCCATCATTCGAAGAATAGAATTGGCGGAAGGAGGAGGAAGAGATTGCATGGATTGGGCGCCCTCCATAGGGATGGAGGACGAAGGAGGGACGGGCCCCTCCCCGGAATGGAAGGATATAACCCTAGAGGAATCCTCTAGGAGCCCTTGAGGAAGAGACTCCTCTTGGGAACGAGGGAGATCAAAAGAGGCCATGGTGGACTCAAAGAGCGGATTGAAGTAGAACTTGGAAAAGGAATTGCCCCTAGGTGATGATGCTTCTAGAGACCAGAAGCAACTCCACATGCAACGGAAGACCTTAGAAATACAAACAACTCACAACAAACACACAATGAGTGACTAAACTTAGATGGTTTTAACAAAGATGTAAGTGAAAAAGAGATAACAACACTCAAGGTCAACCAAGTTATTTAGATGATGCAACAAGATTTTTATGGTTTTTTCTCCTTTAGAACCTTAGTGATTTAATTAAAATTGTGCTCTCAACAATAGGTTTCTAATAGGGGAAAGATATGTAGCTTGGTTGACTCTAAATGTAATCACTCATTTACTTATGCAATCCTAGATACGGTATGGGAAGAGGTACAATCGGCCCGGCGTCCGTGTGAGAATCCACGGCTCGCGGGGACTTATGGAGGTCCCTGATGTGATCTCCTGGTCGGCCCCAAGGAATATGGAGACGAGAGGTTCACACACCAAGGTAGGAAAATACAATCTAAAGTATGAATATATGAATGAACCTATGTGCAGCAGAGTGCATGCAAATTCTAGCCTAAAAATCTAGCAATCAAATATGAACACAATGATATGAATGTGCAAATCAACCAAGGAGGAGACCAGATAGCACCCAAGCATGCCAATCACAGCAGAAATTACAGAAATAAACTGCACCTCAGGCTACGTACCTATCTGGAGTGTGTGACAGTCTAGAATATCCGTGCCAGGAGATGTGACGGTCTAATAATAGACCGTTAATATTATGTAACGCGTGAACGTAGGATCGTCAGGAGAGCCAGAGAACCAGAAACAGCAGAAAATAAAGAGAGAATTTGGGTAAAACACGGGCAACTAGGGCAAACAAAGGACAGCAGGTTTAACAGAGATTGAAAGCACGATTGGCACTAGATGTCCCACCGTGATCGTCAAAAAAATTCTGTTGATTATTATGTGTCCCTTTTTGCAAGGTGCATATGATCTCAATAATGATGAAAATATGATCAAGCAATGAAATTACTCAACCTATGAACATGTGCAACATGAACCTTGGCCATCAACATAAAATCTAAGCATGGGCATGCCATTGTTGGGTTCGGTGCAGGTATTCAGAGGGGGGGTGAATGAATATAGCCCTTTTAAAAAATTCGCCCAAATAAAAAACTTATGCTCACAAGACAGATTTAGACAATCTGAAGATCTAATTGAATTCTCTTATAAGCCACTAAGCAGAAAAGTATGGAATCTCAATATCACACTCAAGCATATAATGGGCACAGTTCGCTTAACTAGACAAACTTGAAGTCTAATAAGCGATGGCAGAAATAAACAAACACTCAATGTGCAATCAAACTAAGATTTCGCTCACTTGATAACTGGAATGCTAACAAGACAAATTAGACACTCATCTACTGAACCTATGATCAAACACATGGAGCGCCCCTATGCAATCATCTAGCGGAAGCAAACAGATAGAAACATCAAACCACTGCACAAGGGGTTTTTAGGTGGTTCGGTCCAGCAGACCTACATCCACCCCACACTCAACATGAGTGTGGCTTCCTGCTGACTCATAGCTTGAACAGCTGGGCATCACAGCTTGCCATACATCAGCTGGGCCTCACAGCTTGCCATCCGCTGAGCATCACAGCTTGCTTCCGCTGGGCAATACAGCTTAGCCATCGCTGACTCACAGCTTGAACCCGCTGGGGATTACAGCTTAACCCGTCCGAGACCAAGTCTCGCCAGCTGAGGATTACAGCTTTACCTGTCCAGTGGAGACCTCCACTGCATCCGCTGACTAACAGCTTGAAGAAGGGATAAAATGGAAAACGAAAACAGAACAAGACAGCAATCGGAAAGCTGTAAATGAAATACACAATATAGCTCTCAACAGAGCAGACTGGCCTGGATTTGATCCACGGTCCAGTAAACAAATCTTCAGACTTCACTCTTCTTCTCTTGATCTCACTGTCTCTCTTTCTTTCTCTCTTTCTCTTCTTTCTCTTCTTCTTCTGCTAATCTCTCACTCTCTGCTCGAGCTCTCTATCTCTTCCTTTCTCTTCCTTCTCTTCTTCTTTCACTCTCTGTCTGGATCGTGGCTCTCTGTATGGACTTCACCTCTTGCCAACTCGATCTGCATTCATCTGTGGACGAAGACTTCCTTTTATAACAGCAGCCAGCAGGAGGGCAGCACTGGGCGCGTGTGGCTTCCACATTTCCCGCCCAGAACTTTTGGCCACGTGTCAGTTTTCTGTCAGTCCTTCAGCCTCGGATCACCTGCCCTCCTTAAGCTTCACGATCAGAGCACATGTCAGATAGAGTATCGGAATATCAGGTTAAGTGAAGAGCTCTGTATAGACTTGTAAAGACGATCATGATGTATAGACTTGTAATGTAAAGTGCGTTGTATAGACTTCATGAAGACACTGTGAACTCGAGTGCAGTGTATGGACTTCACTATGTACAGACTTGCCAAGACGAATGAACGATGTACATACTTGGGCAAACACAGTCTGTGTAGACTTTACCAGTGTGCAGACTTTGAAGAGCATTCAGCAATGTGCAGACTTCACTGCATATGAAGCAGCGTATAGACTTAACCAAGCAATGTACACACTTGCTGAGTTGACACTACAAGACACACTGAGTTGACGCTACATGAAACATGGACAGTGTACAGACTTTATGAATGAAATGCATTGTGCAAATGAGAAAGTCTGTACAGACTTTGTGAAGCGTGACTTCAATGTACAGACTTTGCTGAATGAACGTTGTGAATACGAGTCCAGTGTACAGACTTACCACCGACCAATGTATGGACTTGAGATCTAATGCAAACGGCTGTACAGACTTGAACGTCAAGTGAGACGATGAATGAGACGATGCACTGAACAGTGGTGTACAGACTTTGACTCAATTATGCATATGAGACGCTAAATGAGACACACCAGTATATAGACTTTATGCTGTGCAGACTCTGACTCACATGTGCATATGAGACGCTAATCAAGACGGACCAATGTACACACTTAGCCAATGCAATGTATGGACATTGCATAGACGATGCATGAGACACAGACACTGTGCTTGAACAGTACAGTGTATAGACTTATGGACTTTGAGTGCGTGCATCTATAGTGCAAATGTATAGCCTTTATGTAAGAAGGCAATCGCTGTACATACTTTGCAAGCATAACACTGGGCGTTGTATAGACTTACACTAGCATAGGCGAAGACTTCATGAGAGTGCAGCAGCCAGTGTATAGACTTGCAGAATAGTGATGTAATGTGCAGACTTCGAAGAACACAATATAAAGCAGTGTATATACTTGCAGTGAAGAACAGCAATGTATAAACTTCACATTGTGAAGTAATGTATACACTTAGCTGAAGACTACCAGTCGATGTATAGACTTGGCATCAAACCCAATGTATAGACATCAAGGTATGCACAATGCAATGTATAGACTTTAAAGAAATGCATGCTACAGTGCAATGTCTAGACTTGCTATATGCATGAGACGCTGAGGAAGACGGTGGACTGTATAGACTTCTAAATGTTGATGAACACTGTACGGACTTGGCATAAGACACAAAGGAAGACGGTCCAATGTATAGACTTACAATGCCTTCGACAAAAGCATGCAACAGTGTAATGTATGTACTTGCATGAGACGGTCAGTGTATACACTTAGCCAAAGCAATGTATGTGAATGTATGGACTTTACGAAATGCATGCTACAGTGCCACAATGTGCAGACTTCACGATGTATGGACTTGAGTGTTCGTGCGAGCTGCACTGTATAGACTTTAACAAAAATGCCTAAGACGCTGCATGAGACATAAGACAGACAGACAGTGTATAGACTTGTACTTTGGGGGTGTCGACCCATCTGAGAAGGGGGTCGACCCACTGCTGTTCAGACTATGTAGATACATGCAGAGACATGATATCTGACAGAATGCAATTCAGACTATGCAGAGACATGTAGAGACATGATATCTGACAGAATGCAATTCATACTATGCAGAGACATGTAGAGACATGATATCTGACAGAATGCAATGCATATATATAAAGAACAAATGCCATCAATGCTACACATCATCATTCATGTTGCCATCATATGCAGAATGCTCAAGGATAAGAATGCACAGAAATGCACTTACTTTGTTGCAATCATCAAAACACAATATCATTTATTGACTCACTGTGTTGCTATCATCAAAATAAAATAGCATTGCTATCATCAAAATAACATAGCACATGCTTGTGCCTAAGGGGCACAACATTCTCCCCCTTTTTGATGATGGCAACACAATGTGACAGTGAGTCACACACAAAATTTTCTCCCCCTTTGACATAATCAAAAAGAGAAAAACAGTAAAAACATGAGTGCAAAGTGCATTGTGCATGCAAATTCTCATAGTGCAAAAAACTCCCCCTGAAGGTATGACTCCCCCTGAATTATTTCTCCCCCTAAATAATAGCTCCCCCTTTGAGAAGGAATATGAACAGATAATTCAAAGGTAGAGAAGGTAGGAGGGTCACTAGACAACAGCTGAATCATTGGTTCAGAGAATAAGCCTGATTACAAACAATAGTTAAAGTATAAGAATCATCAACATACAATTTTCAAAAATTCAGGTTTAACAGTGATAAATCTAGAGTAAAACACCCGACCCCTGAAAAAAAGTTTTAGATTCCATTTATAGCAATGAATCTAGGACACATGGTATTAATAGATAAGTCTGAAATAATACCCTTTTGTGTTTAAGCATGGAAGTTCAAGAAAGGCAACTTGAATATGTATTGAGAAAAATAATTTTCACTCAATGACTTTTGATTTCAAAGGGTTACAGCAGTTTGACTTTCATTTTTCAATTTCTGAACTTGAACTAAGTGAATAGACCTGTGGCATTTATGCTGTTGACATTAGGTGTACACCTTGATAAGAGGCAGGTACCCCCAGTTACTAGGCATAAACTACAAGATCTACTTCAGATCAAGACCTACAAGGAATAGTCTTCACTTTTGACATTAAGGGTATACCTTGATTAGAGGCCAGTACCCTCAGTTACTTGGTGAGGACTCCCCCTATAGATTCGACCCTATGAACAGAGTTAGCTTGAAGCACTTCATGACATGTGAATTTTCTTGCTTCATTGGAGGAGTTCACAGTTTCTCAGTGCAATCAACCATTGCTCTATCACAATGTTCAGTTCTTTACATTTATGATCTTATTTACTGCTGCCCTTAATTCTTTTAGAGTGATTGTTTGAAAAACATTACACACTCTTGTTCACATGTTCTAGACATTTCCAGATTAACACATTCAGGTACAAAAAAAAACTTTTTCTATTCTTACCATGAAACAAAGATTAAGAGCTATAAAAGTTTTCGTTTATCTCAAATTCTGAAGTGCAGACACTTAACTCTCCAATTTATAAAGGTTAAACCTTTAATTCCTTTCAATTGGCAAGAGTGATTCTTATAAGTGAACACTTGCAATAATCACAACTCAATATACCAAACCAGAAACAGTTGCTGTTGTTAAGTGAAACTGTTGGGGAAAAGATAGCAATTGGCAATATGGTCCAATGGCATATGATGTCAAAAGATATGAATCAATTGAATGGGGATAATGAGGAGTAAATAGGATTCAAGAATTGAACTAAACTCACAGCTCCCCCTGACACCATGATGCAAGGATTATGTTATGCAACACACTGTTCTATATGCAGACTATGCACCAAGGATACATGAGGCAAGTATGCAATCAATTCAGGTTTATGCATCCAAGTCATGAACATTTTTATCATTTTTCAGATTTTTTCAAAATATGATGCAGTGCACTGTTCTACATGAAGACTGGACCCATGGTACTAGGCGGAGAACCTGGTCTCAAAGACCATCTCACACATGGTAGGAACCTCCGGGCAGATTTCCCTGCCTTTTAGTAACTTACCATTTGATATACCAGTGTTAACAAGGACAATGCAACATAAAGCAGTCCTACATGCATTGAACAGCATCAATGATAGTCATGCAAATGATGTATGCAGACATAAGACACATGCATTGACTGTGTACACTAAATGAACCATTCACAAATAGCAAGTTATGAATGTAACACCAAGTATGCAGTGCATTGACACAAAACACATACATCGACTCTATACATTAAAGAACCGTTTAGGCTAGTGCAAAATGCAGTGCATCTAGCATCTCATTCATTCAGTGCAAACAATAGCATGAGAAGAGCATCAAATATATTCAGAATTGAATTCAGTAGCTGAGTCTGGAATGCAGACTGATCAGCTAGACATGAAGAGATCATCAAAATTCAGACAAGCAGATCAACATGAAGTTCACATTTTTTCATACTCACAAATTCAGATGATGAATTTTAAAGTAAAGTTCAGAACTGACCTGAAATATAGAATCCTGGGGTTTTCTGTTGAGTGCCTTGGATCATAAACCCCTTTATTCATCAGCTTCCAAGGCACACCTTCAAGATAAAGTCAAGTTGATCCTGCAGGAACCCAAGAGGTCTTGGGTCCTGAATTACCCCTATCAGGTGTTCTAAATAATTTCTTAGCAATATTGTCATCAAATTCCATTAAAGTGCAATCAGACATAGAATGTCCAAAATTTCCACAATAATGACATGAACCAACAGATTTTCTGGTCCTATGATGCATATCTACAGCAACTTGGGACCTATGAAACTGAGCATGAATTTTTCTGTTGTAAGCATGAATTTTTGATTTACTATTACCTGCCCACCAGCATTCAGAAGCTCGGTGGCTAGGTTTTCCATATTCATA
This sequence comes from Amorphophallus konjac, assembly GCA_022559845.1. NCBI lineage: Eukaryota > Viridiplantae > Streptophyta > Magnoliopsida > Alismatales > Araceae > Amorphophallus > Amorphophallus konjac. The sequence goes on from CM040129.1 coordinate 66,742,074, forward strand.
ACAAACAAGAGTCTTTTCTTTAAGACCAGCTTTATTTCTGCCCAAGAAATTTTTGTTTGGAGGGAATCTTACAAATTTGGAATTAAAATGATTTCCCTGAGCAAACCAGCAGTCCTTGACTGCATGCCCATACTTATCACATTCATAGCATCTAAGATGCTTGCTGTTTGATTCATTTTTGCCCCTGTGATTTCCTGACCAGCATTCATTTGCCTTATGCCCAGGCTTGTTGCAAGTGAAACAGATAGTATGCTGGCCTGAAGTAGATCTGTGTCTATGTGGGTCATGAGCATGTGCAAAAGATCTAGAATTCACATTGTTATCTTCTTTCAGTTTGAAACGTGCACTCATTAAATGACCACGCCTACTACAATAATAACAGGATGTATTAGATTTCTTAGTGGCATGGTTTCTATCAAAAGATTTCCTTGAATGCACTGTTTTACTAGCATGCTCATCTTCTTTCAGTATTCTGCAATCATCCATGATATGCCCTTTCTTGCCACAATAATAGCATGATAATTTCTTCTCTGATGCATGTGAGTGAGTGGATGAATAGTGAGTGACATGTGTCATTCTATCAGACTCCACACTGCTAGCAGAATTCACATCACATGCAGGGACGATTTTGACTTTATTCAATTGACCATTCTTTTTCAATTTATTACCCCCTTTCACAATTTTTGTTTACTTTTCATTTTTCTAGGCTTTGAACTGAAATACAGATGAAGATGATTTCAGATTTTCATTTTGTTTTGGGGATTGCATTGAAGTACTAGCTACATCTGAACCTTGCACAAAGGTGTTGTATAGCTGGATTTTAGTGATGTTCTTGACATCAGAAGTGTAATTTGTTCCCCCCTTTAAATCCTTATCCTCACTTTTCACAACAGTTTTTATTTTTCTTTCAATTTTTGCAAACTTGGATGCTGAGTTTTCCAAGTCATGAATTTTATTTTCCAAGGATGCTATATGAAGCTCATAACTGGCTATCTCCTGTTCACTGCAATTTACACATTCACTTAAGACTTTATTTGTAATTTTATACTTCTCAACTTCTTGTTCCAGATTGATCAAAGTTTGTGATTCTTCATCATGGACACCTTTTCCTTTTTCTATGGTGAGAAGTCTTTTAGACAAGCCAGTGTTTAACAACTTTAGTTTTTCAATTTCATCCTTCAGTTCATTGTTTTCTTCCTCAAGATTTTTAGCACCAATTTCATTTCCAGCACATCTTTCTCTTCCAGACATTTGCTTCAGTTTTTCAATCAGTTTCTCTTCTCTTTCTACTACTTTAATTTTCTCAGCAAGCAGATTTTTGTGATCTTCTTTAAGTGAGACAGTTTGTTTGTTTAGCCATTCATTCTCACTAAAGAGATCTTCATTACGTTCTCTTAATGCTGAGCACATTTTACAATTTGATTTAGCAGAGGAAGACTGTGAAACCTCCTCATTGATTTCATTCATTTTGACCATAAGAGTTTTATTTTTCTTTTGAAGATCGTTATTCTTCAGTTTCAGTTTGTCCATTTCAGTATTAACTTTAGTAAGTTCCTGCATGCCTTTTAGATGCTCCTTTTTCTTATCATTCAGCTGATTCTCTATTTCTGACATTTTATCCAAGCATGTTTGTTTTTCAATTTTTAGAGAATCATTTTGTTTTTTAAGATTCTGAACATCTAGCATGCATGCATCATAAGACTTTTTCATATTTGGACAGTTTTCACAGGAATCTTTCAGATTTATTCTATCACATTTCTTTTTCAACTTTTTATTCACAGATTTCAATTTCTTTGATACTTCTAACAAATTTTCACACATCTCTATCAATTCATCGAAAGAGTATCCATCTGATTCAGAACTTACCTGAGATGAGGTCTCATCTTCATCATCCCGGTTGGCCATCAAACAACTATCATTCTGTTGGTTATGCGCAGAGATAACTTTGTCATATATCTCTTTTCCAGAATTACACCTGAGAACAAAAGGATATATATCAGTATTGACAACAGCTCTCAGGATATTGAGAATCATGGTATTTTCACGGTCCTTCACTCTGTCCTCTTTAGACCATTTGGTCTCATCATGAGGTAATCGGTGTGGGCCTTTAGACATAAGAGTCCACAAATTTGGACCAATGGAGTCTATGTACACACATAGGCCTCCTAGCCAGCTATCGAGGTTAGAACCATCATAAACCGGAGGTCGAGCCATTAGAACAGATGGCAAACAATTTCAGCGAAGTAAAACAAATGACACGAAATGCATTGAAACCAGATAATCAAAATAAAGCACAAGTCAATAAAGCAAAACACGATTTCAAGAGACCCACTCTGAAATGCACCAAAAACTAGCAGGATCCTCTGTAGATTGTTAGATCTGATAGATCAGAGACCCGCTCTGATACCAAGTGTTGGGTTCGGTGCAGGTATTCAGAGGGAGGGTGAATGAATATAGCCCTTTTAAAAAATTCGCCCAAATAAAAAACTTATGCTCACAAGACAGATTTAGACAATCTGAAGATCTAATTGAATTCTCTTATAAGCCACTAAGCAGAAAAGTATGGAATCTCAATATCACACTCAAGCATATAATGGGCACAGTTCGCTTAACTAGACAAACTTGAAGTCTAATAAGCGATGGCAGAAATAAACAAACACTCAGTGTGCAATCAAACTAAGATTTCACTCACTTGATAACTGGAATGCTAACAAGATAAATTAGACACTCATCTACTGAACCTATGATCAAACACATGGAGCGCCCCTATGCAATCATCTAGCGGAAGCAAACAGATAGAAATATCAAACCACTGCACAAGGGGTTTTTAGGTGGTTCGGTCCAACAGACCTACATCCACCCCACACTCAACCCGAGTGTGGCTTCATGCTGACTCACAGCTTGAACAGCTGGGCATCACAGCTTGCCATACATCAGCCGGGCCTCATAGCTTGCCATCCGCTGAGCATCACAGCTTGCTTCCGCTGGGCATTACAGCTTAGCCATCGCTGACTCACAGCTTGAACCCGCTGGGGATTACAGCTTAACCCGTCTGAGACCAAGTCTCGCCAGCTGAGGATTACAGCTTTACCTGTCCAGTGGAGACCTCCATTGCATCCGCTGACTAACAGCTTGAAGAAGGGATAAAATAGAAAACGAAAACAGAACAAGACAGCAATCGAAAGCTGTAAATGAAATACACAATATAGCTCTCAACAGAGCAGACTGGCCTGGATTTGATCCACGGTCCAGTAAACAAATCTTCAGACTTCACTCTTCTTCTCTTGATCTCACTGTCTCTCTTTCTTTCTCTCTTTCTCTTCTTTCTCTTCTTCTTCTGCTAATCTCTCACTCTCTGCTCGAGCTCTCTATCTCTTCCTTTCTCTTCTTTCTCTTCTTCTTTCACTCTCTGTCTGGATCGTGGCTCTCTGTATGGACTTCACCTCTTGCCAACTCGATCTGCATTCATCTGTGGATGAAGACTTCCTTTTATAACAGCAGCCAGCAGGAGGGCAGCACTGGGCACGTGTGGCTTCCACATTTCCCGCCCAGAACTTTTGGCCACGTGTCAGTTTTCTATCAGTCCTTCAGCCTCGGATCACCTGCCCTCCTTAAGTTTCACGATCAGAGCACATGTCAGACAGAGTATCGGAATATCAGGTTAAGTGAAGAGCTCTGTATAGACTTGTAAAGACGATCATGATGTATAGACTTGTAATGTAAAGTGCGTTGTATAGACTTCATGAAGACACTGTGAACTCGAGTGCAGTGTATGGACTTCACTATGTACAGACTTGCCAAGACGAATGAACGATGTACATACTTGGGCAAACACAGTCTGTGTAGACTTTACCAGTGTGCAGACTTTGAAGAGCATTCAGCAATGTGCAGACTTCACTGCATATGAAGCAGCGTATAGACTTAACCAAGCAATGTACACACTTGCTGAGTTGACACTACAAGACACACTGAGTTGACGCTACATGAAACATGGACAGTGTACAGACTTTATGAATGAAATGCATTGTGCAAATGAGAAAGTCTGTACAGACTTTGTGAAGCGTGACTTCAATGTACAGACTTTGCTGAATGAACGTTGTGAATACGAGTCCAGTGTACAGACTTACCACCGACCAATGTATGGACTTGAGATCTAATGCAAACGGCTGTACAGACTTGAACGTCAAGTGAGACGATGAATGAGACGATGCACTGAACAGTGGTGTACAGACTTTGACTCAATTATGCATATGAGACGCTAAATGAGACACACCAGTATATAGACTTTATGCTGTGCAGACTCTGACTCACATGTGCATATGAGACGCTAATCAAGATGGACCAATGTACACACTTAGCCAATGCAATGTATGGACATTGCATAGACGATGCATGAGACACAGACACTGTGTTTGAACAGTGCAGTGTATAGACTTATGGACTTTGAGTGCGTGCATCTACAGTGCAAATGTATAGCCTTTATGTAAGAAGGCAATCGCTGTACATACTTTGCAAGCATAACACTGGGCGTTGTATAGACTTACACTAGCACAGGTGAAGACTTCATGAGAGTGCAATAGCCAGTGTATAGACTTGTAGAATAGTGATGCAGTGTGCAGACTTCGAAGAACACAATATAAAGCAGTGTATATACTTGCAGTGAAGAACAACAATGTACAGACTTCACATTGTGAAGTAATGTATACACTTAGCTGAAGACTGCCAGTTGATGTATAGACTTGGCATCAAACCCAATGTATAGACATCAAGGTATGCACAATGCAATGTATAGACTTTAAAGAAATGCATGCTATAGTGCAATGTCTAGACTTGCTATATGCATGAGACGCTGAGGAAGACGGTGGACTGTATAGACTTCTAAATGCTGATGGACACTGTACGGACTTGGCATAAGACACAAAGGAAGACGGTCCAATGTATAGACTTACAATGCCTTCGACAAAAGCATGCAACAGTGCAATGTATGTACTTGCATGAGACGGTCAGTGTATACACTTAGCCAAAGCAATGTATGTGAATGTATGGACTTTACGAAATGCATGCTACAGTGCCACAATGTGCATACTTCACGATGTATGGACTTGAGTGTTCGTGTGAGCTGCACTGTATAGACTTTAACAAAAATGCCTAATACGCTGCATGAGACATAAGACAGATAGACAGTGTATAGACTTGTACTCTGGGGGTGTCGACCCATCTGAGAAGGGGGTCGACCCACTGCTGTTCAAACTATGTAGATACATGCAGAGACATGATATCTGACAGAATATAATTCAGACTATGCAGAGACATGTAGAGACATGATATCTGACAGAATGCAATTCATACTATGCAGAGACATGTAGAGACATGATATCTGACAGAATGCAATGCATATATATAAAGAACAAATGCCATCAATGCTACACATCATCATTCATGTTGCTATCATATGCAGAATGCTCAAGGATAAGAATGCACAGAAATGCACTTACTTTGTTGCAATCATCAAAACACAATATCATTTATTGACTCACTGTGTTGCTATCATCAAAATAAAATAGTATTGCTATCATCAAAACAACATAGCACATGCTTGTGCCTAAGGGGCACAACAACCATCTCTATCAGGAATGAGCTAAAAATAAAAACACACGCCAGGACGTGGAGCAAGAAAGTAAAAGAAAACACACCGTATAGGTGGAACAAGCAAATAAAGCAAGTAAGAAAGAGGTATGAGGAAAGAGAGAGCTACAGCCTAAACTAAAGAAAGATGTGATCGCCACTAAGGTAATAAACAAGCCAAAGACCTGAAAAGTACCTTAGAAATAGGTGGATGAAGCACCCGCCCACAGGAGAGAGAAAATAATCAGGAAACTGTAGCTCTGTGAAGTGTAACGGTCGGGAACTGATGCACCACAGGAGTCTGACGGCCTTACGATAAGCCGTTACGTAACTCTATCGCCCCTTTGATGATCTGTCAGAGATATGCAGAATAGGAACTTGGGAATCTTTGATCTCCACGCCTTCCAGCCGGCCAAAAAGCTTGGGCCTCGTGCTATGGACTCTGTAAACCTGCAAAAGAGTATGGAACATAAAGAAAACAACCCAGATTAGCCCTTGGAAGAGTGCAATATCAATAAATCAAAAGAACTCAAGAACATGCAAAAGGAGAGGGAAATACCGGGGAGGTTGGTTTTTCAACCCCTCTGGGGCATTTAAAAGATGGGAAAGATGTTCAGATGAATGCAAAAGATGCAAGAACGTGAAAGAAGAAGAGGGGAGATGCTATGATGCTTGGAGGAGGGAAAAAGAGACTAAAAAGACCACTTGACTAAACTAGACCCTTGGAACCAATACTCCATGGACTTTGGAAGATGATGGACGTGGGAAGCAACTCTCCTTGGTTGGTTCTAGCTCTAGGATGCAGCAGCACTTCGACGCGAACTCCAGATGTCTCCCCTTCAAGCCATGAAACCAAAGGTTCTATTTATAGACCCTCAAACTCTCTGGTCGAGTAGGAAAGAATCCAGCTAGAAAGTATGACGTTTCTTAGCAAACTCTTGAAGATAATGCTCCCAATGTTAGCGCAGCAAGAGTGATATAGAAGGGGGGGGATGAATAGATCACTCCCAATTTGTAGAAACTTAGGCGGAAAATAAATTCTACGGCTAATGCACCTCCTTAACCTGTACACAGAGAACTGTAACTGAGAATGACGAACTGATCACATGGAAGCAAAGAGACAAGCAGATGAAGATCGCAGATAACAACAGCAAACCACAGAGGAGGCACTTGGTTTTTAGGTGGTTCGATTGCAGTCCGCAATCTACATCCACCCCTCACTCCAACTAGAGTGAGGATTCCACTAGACGATGCTAGATCAATGCAGACTCAGTCTGCGAACAACATGCTGCCACACAGCTTGAACACCAAGGGAAACAAATCCCTCAACTAAGTTCTGCTACCCACAGAACTTGAAACCTGTTCTAGCTCCCAGCTAGAACACAACCGGAGAATCCTCTCCCTTCCTCCACACACCGGAGGGAAAATGTTAATGACAACCAGTCACTAACACCACCAGAGATCACCGATCTCTCTTCCTCTGCAACACAGAGGGAAACTGGAGTGATACTCCCTTCCTCCACACACCGGAGGGAAAACAATTCAAATCAGAAGGATGAACAAAATGAAACGAAAGCAAAGTAGAAACAAAAACCAATGAAGAAGAAATCGGTTCTGAAAACCCAATACAAATGTAGCTTCAAATGAAGCAATTCATCAATACACACACTGCTCTCTCTCTCGAACAAACTCCTCTCGGATCTGGAACTCTCTGCTCTTTTTCTTTTCTGGATCGTGCAAACTCTCACCAATGGCTTCTGCTTTCTCTATTCACGATCAAGCTTCTACTGAAGGATGAAGCTCTATATTTATAGCAGATATTGGCGTGTGGCTGCCAGGTTCCCGCCCATGCACTTTTGGCCAGATCATTTGAATTTCGACCACATGGCAACATCCTGACTAGGTTGCCATCCACGTGTCATGCGCATGTTGTCTTGGATCACGTGCCAGGTGCCAACCTCGGTTCACGTGCCCAATCATCAGCCAGAATCGCCTGCAGACAGACAGATGGAATGTATAGACTTAGTTAGTTCAGGCTATTAACATGAATGTGTATACTTCAGAAACACAACTGAGTAAGTGTGTACATCGTGAGAGAGTGTACAGACTTACTGAATAAAATGCATGTGAAGGCAGTGTATAGACATATGAACAGTGCATATGAAGGTAGTGTATAGACATGTGATGAATCAATGCAAACGAGCCTTACCAATGTGTAAACTTAACAAATCTTCAGCCACTGTATAGACTTCACGAAGCCTAAATAGTGTACAGACTTGGAACCTGTTTGAGACTCTTAATAAGACGGTGAGCAATGTATTGACTTGAACCCCAACGGAGATGTATAGACTTCGACAGCTTTAGCCAGTGTATAGACTCTGCCAGGGTGAGACGATGCATTAGACATTCGGCTGTACAGACTTGGAGATTTCTGAATGAAACGATCGGCTGATGAACCGATGTACAGACTCTGAATGTAAAGGCAGTCTGTATAGACTTGAATCGCTTGAAGCGATGTATAGACTTTGTGAAGCTCAAGCACTGTACAGACTTATGAAGACTTCAGCGTTGTACAGACTTGGTGAAGCTCAAGTGGATGTATAGACTTGATGAACCACTGTGGATGTGTGGACTTGAGCGAATGAAGCCGATGTACAGACTTGGTAAATCGAAGCCTCTGTACAGACTTTCCTAAGACGCAGTTCAATGTATAGACTTGAACGACTGAGGCCGATGTACAGACTTGCCTAAGACACAGTATGAGACGCTGGCTGAGACGGACGCTGTACAGACTTTGAAGAGCAGTTCAATGTATAGACTTGAACGAATGAGGCCGATGTACAGACTTGCCTAAGACGCAACATGAGACGCTGGTTGAGACGGACGCTGTACAGACTTTGAAGACATTGAACGTTTGAGCAGCATGCAATGTACACACTTAGTGATGTACAGACTTGGCCAGGAAAGCGTAGGGAAATGTTGAGTGTATGGACTTGGCCAATGCGTAGGAAAAGATATCGAATGTACAGAGTTGGTGAATCACAGACCGGTGTATAGACTTAGAGAAATGAAGTCTAGTGTATAGACTTGGAGAACTGTTCAATGTGTTGAGTTGGCGTTGTATAGACTTGGCTTTGAACACTTGGGCTGAAGGTAATCTGCAGACTAAGCGATGTATAGACTTTGCCCAAGGGACCGAATGTATAGACTTTGCTGAAGCTATCTCTGAAGCAATGTTTAGACTTTGCAAACAAGACTCTGGGCGATGTATAGACTTACACTATCGGATGTGTAGACTTCATGACAATGCAGCAGCCAGTGTATAGACATGAAGTTTGACAATCCAATGTATAGAGTTGAAGCTTGGAAGGATGTATACGGTTGAGGTGAACTGACTTTGAGTATTGAGACCAGTGTATGGACTTCAGTTAGAAAGTGCCCGATGTACAGACTAGAAGAGGATATGCCAATGTACAGACTAAATGGATCAAGCTGGTGTATAGACTTTGTGCCCAGCCTATCAATGCTCTGATGCGTCGACCCACCCTTGCTGATGAGTCGACCCACTACTGTTCATATTAACCAAACATTGTAGATAGAATCAAGATAGCAAGCTTATCTGACAACCAAATGAACTGTACTCACTCACATGATGAAACAGTATTAATCTAGAGATAGAAGATTGATTTATAGTGTGAGACATCATCAAAACCATAGGGATGCAATAATCTCCCCCTTTTTGATGATGACAACACTATTAATCAAGCAATATCAAGGTTCAACAGGAGATTTATATCAGCTGCAACAAACATATTAAATTCAAGGCATGCACATGCAGATGAATTATACAATCCCTACAACACACTCTCATCTCCCCCACAACTCATAACCATAACTTCCACGAAGCAACATGACTCCCCCAAAGTTCAAGACAAATCCAAGACTCACTGATATTGCAGAACTTCTCACTGAAATTACAGACATTGCAAACTTCTCTCCCCCTTTGACATCAGCAAAAAGAACTACAGAATGTATGACAGTGCTGGAAACATGAGGACTAAGGGCAGTAACTTCTTAGTGCAGAAAGTCACGAGTAGGTCTTAAGAGAATAAGTGAGTTACTAATCTCAAGAGAAGATTCTTTATACTTCAGTACATAATAGAGAAGTAGAATGATAGACAAGTTTATCAGCATACATAGTGGATGATTTAGAGCAGGAGTTCACAAGTATGGTCAGATATAGCTGATCATTCAACTATCCCACAAGACAGCAAGAGACTAAATCAGAGAGGTGTTCTCAAGGTATTGAAGACAAGCAATCCATTAGTTGCATAACAACAACGAATTTTTTGTTGGAGATGATTTTCAAGAAGATCAATGAGTAAGTTGGTAGTTCACTCCTTTGACATTAGAGAGACACCTTGATTAGAGGCCTGAATCTCTAGTTACTCAGAGTGAGTACCTCATTACTTCCCTTTTTTTTGTTATTAGGGAACAGAGATAGTAACTGTGGCTTTTGACATGAGGAAACACCTTGATTAGAGGCCAGAGTCCCCAGTTACTCACCAGCAAGCCACCATTGCTCTGTCATGTCTTTTCATTCATTTTAAGCATTTGACACCTCATGACATGGGAGAAAAATTCATTTCATTGATGAAGCTCCCAGTTTTTCAGTGATCAAAACAGAACATTTTTGTTCAGTTAAGCCCTTGAGTTAAAGAGATAGAATGATTGAAAACAATACCAAGAGGACTATTTCTTGAATTGAGTCTTGAAGTCTAGATTTCAAGTTGATTGGGTCAGATATCAAGACATACAAGTTTTTGGCCTGAAGCAGAATCAATGACAATGTAGGAAGACATACTTTATGCAATTAGTCCAAATCTCTGAAGAAGTACTAAAGAAAAGATTCTAATCTGGAGATTAGAGTCACTGACTTATAGACTTAAGAGATAAGTGACACTCTACTGTCTGAGAGAACCACTCTAGATCAGTCATGCAAGACCAGCAAAGTTACACATCTGGACAGCCCTTTTGAATCTGTCAAAGAACTTCTCTTCTCACATCACAACTCAGCTCCCCCTAAGACATAGCATTCCTTAATAAAACATTTCAGCATAATCTCAAAGCTTCCCCTTACTCAAAGTATTCCTGAAAGCTAACCAGTAAGCATTCTGAACTCCCCCTTAAACCAGCATGAAAGAAGACTAAACATCAGACAAACAAAACTCCCCCTCACAACAAAAACATGCTTCATAATTAAGACAATTTGTATAAGCCTAATTCTCTTCTCAATGTGGTGAATTTTTCATTATCCAGAGGTTTTGTGAATATGTCAGCAATCTGATTATCTGTGCCTACATGAATCATTTCAAAATTATTCTTAGACACCTCATCTCTTATAAAATGATGTCTTATCTCTATGTGTTTGGTTCGTGAATGCAAAACAGGATTTTTAGCAAGATTGATGGCACTAGTATTATCACAATAAATTGGTGTGCACCCCAGGTCTACTTGGTAGTCCTGAAGCTGGTGTTTAATCCATATTACTTGTGTTCCACAACTCCCTGCAGCCACATATTCAGCTTCTGCAGTGGAGAGGGCCACAGAATGTTATTTCTTGGAGCCCCAAGACACTAAACACCCACCCAAGAATTCACAATGGCCACTAGTGCTTTTTCTGTCTAGTTTACAGCCTGCATAATCAGCATCTGTGTATGCTACTAAATTAAATGTGTGAGATGCAGGAAACCATAAACCAAGAGAATGACTAGCTGACAAATATCTGAATATTCTTTTAACTGCAGCTAAGTGTAATTCAGTAGGTCTAGATTGATACCTTGCACACATTCCTACACTGAATTGTATATCTGGTCTAGAGGCTGTCAAGTAGAGAAGTGATCCAATCATACCTCGATAAAGTTTGGCATTTACTTCTTTACCTGTCTCATCTGCATCCAATGAGGTATTGGTGCCCATGGGTGTAGTAATGTGCTTTAAGTTTTCCATGCCAAACCTTTTGAACAGTTCCATTGTATATTTGGTTTGGTTGATGAAGCACCCATCTTCTAGCTGCTGTACCTGCAATCCAAGAAAATATTTTAGTTCACCAACCAAGCTCATTTCAAATTCAGCAGACATCATGGTAGAAAATTCATCACATAGTTCATGCTTAGTTGATCCAAATACAATGTCATCTACATATACCTGAACTATGATGAGATCTTTATTTATGCCCTTGGTAAATAAAGTTTGATCAACTTTACCTCTTTTGTAGCCCTTGTTGATCAGAAATTCAGACAATCTTTCATACCAAGCTCTTGGAGCCTGCTTTAGACCATACAAGGCTTTGTTTAACCTGAAAACTTGGTTAGGTTGAGGAGAATATTGAAATCCAGGAGGTTGTTCAACAAAAACTTCCTCTTTAATAACTCCATTTAAAAAGGCACTTTTAACATCCATTTGTTGGAGTTTTATATTCCTTGAGCATGCAAAGGCAAGCAACAATCTTATAGCTTCCATCCTAGCAACAGGTGCATAGGATTCATCGAAGTCTACACCAAATTCCTGACAGTAGCCTTCGGCTACTAATCTGGCCTTATTCCTCGAGATGATTCCATCTTCATTCATCTTATTTTTGAACACCCACTTGGTTCCTATGATATTTATACCATCTGGTCTTGGGACAAGCTCCCAGACATTATTCCTTTCAAACTGACCTAATTCCTCACTCATAGCATTGACCCAAGCTTGATCAGCTAAGGCCTCTTCTACTGTTTTGGGTTCAATTTGTGAGACTAATGCAATTAAGTCATCATTATTCACATTTCTAAAATGAGACCTAGTTCGAAGAGGATCTTCAGGATTGCCTATGACTTTATCTAAAGGATGGTCTTTAAGAAATCTGATATTTGTTGAAGACTCACCTGTTTCTCTTGGACCTTCCTGATTTGGGGAATTTGTTTCTCCACTCGGCTGAGTCTTCTCTTCTTCCTGTTGATCTTCTAGAAAATCTCCACCATGATTGGAATCCCTGTCAAGATTTTCAACATTAGAAACATATTTCTTTTCACTAAAAAGGATGTGTGGAGACTCTTCCACTTTCTGATCTGATATGTTAAATACCCTATATGCCCTTGACACTTCAGAGTAACCCAAGAATATTCCAGGTGAACTCTTGGCTTCAAACTTGTCTAAATCTTTCTTATCATTGTTATGAATAAAATATTTTGCTCCAAAAATTCTGAAATGACACAAGTTTGGTTTCTTACCTTTTAGAAGCTCATAGGGTGTTTTCTTGTGTATGGGTCTTACCATGGCCCTGTTGATTATGTAGGTTGCTGTATTGGCCGCTTCTGCCCAAAACCTTCTAGGTAATTTACTTTCAATCAACATGGTTCGGGCCATCTCCACCACTGTTCTATTTCTTCTCTCCACAATCCCATTTTGTTCAAGTGTCCTGGGAGAAGAAAACCTGTGAGTTAGTCCTTCTTTGTCACAAAGATCAGTAAACATGGAGTTTTCAAACTCACCTCCATGGTCAGATTGAATAGAACTAACCTTGTACTTCCCTTCTTGTTTGACCTTATTGAAAAACAGATTAAACTTTTGAAATGCATCATTCTTATTTGCTAAGAAAAATATCTATGAATATCTAGAGAAGTCATCTATGATGACATAGCCAAACCTGTTTCCATTAAGACTCTGAGTTCTAGTTGGACCGAAAAGGTCCATATGAAGAAGTTCCATTGGTCTAGAGGACAATGGCTCAGATCTTAATTTAAAAGAATTTCTGGTCTGTTTGCCTAGAGCACAGGCATCACATGCTTTTGATATTGAGTTGAATTTAATTCTAGGCATGCCTCTAACTAAATCATGCTTGACCAATTTATTTAAAGTTGAAAAACTACCATGACCTAGACGTCTATGCCATTCAAAGGCATCATTTTCAGAATTGACAGATAAGCAAATAGTAGATTCAGATTTCTCATCTAAGTCTACAATGTAGACATTATTAATCCTGTTGGCTACAAATTTAACCATGTCAGAATTTGTTTCAAGGATTTTGCATGAACTATCATCAAATACAACCTTGTGACCCCTGTCACATAATTGACTAATGCTAATCAGGTTGTGTTGAAGCCCTTCCACAAGTAAGACTTTTTCAATGGAGTTTGTGGAAGACTTACCTACTGTTCCAACTCCAATTATTTTACCTTTGTTCTTTCCTCCAAACTTGACCAGACCCTCTGGCTTCATCTCTATCTTGCTAAACTTGGATCGGTCTCCTGTCATATGCCTGGAGCAGCCACTGTCGAGGTACCACTTGTTGTCTTCAGCTGCCAGGCCGACCTACACAGATACATCAAGCAGAGTGATTTGGAACCCAAGATGAGTTGGGTCCAATGACATTGTTCAAATCTCTGATCAAGTGTTTAGGTATCCAGATTTGTTTCAGCATGGTTTTCTCTGGCACCTTCCTTTCTGGTTTATTAAAGTTGAATCCAGCTGAACTGGAGAAGTGAGTTCTATTCCATTCATTAGTCTTCCTATTCCTAGGAAATTTCCTGTAGGCTTGTTGATTAGCATATCTTTGACCATGAAAGTTATTTCTCCAGTAGGTCCTGTTTGGACCCATCTGATTGTTGTAATTCCAGCTCTTATTCTGATTTACTTTCTTGGTCCATCTACCATTTGTGTTCTGGTAAGTGGGCTTAGTGTTATTCTTCATAAAATTCATTCCCATCTTAAATGGTTATCCAGTACTGATTTTTGTGTTTTCTTTAGGACTTTGAATTTCCTTAGAGCTGTTTGAGCTGGATGGTGTATCCAGCTTTTCTTTTCCCTTCTCTGGGCAGAAGGTGATGGTCTTGAATTGCAAGGGTCTCTTGTTGGTTGGGTCATAGCCTAGACCTTCCTTATTGAAATTGACCCTAGTCCCTAGTATAGCATCTAGGCTAGTCTTTCCTTGGACAAACTTTTCTAAGACTTTCTGTTTGTCTTCCAGCTCCTTTTGAAGGGACTCAGAATTTTTTAGGAGTTCAACATTTACTTTCTTCACAGCTTCATATTTCTCTGAATTCACTCTAATTTCATTCATGCTTTCTTCAATTTTAGTTTTGAATTCATTGAGCTGTTTTTGACTTTCTTGAGTTTCTTCCTTGAGCTTATCATTTTCTTTCCTTAGTGAGGTCATTTCTTCTAGTTGTTCTTTTAGCTTCTCATTTTCCTCACAGATCAGAGTTTGTTCTTCAACATTTGTGTTAAATTTTCTTTTCAGAACTCTGTGCTCTTTGCTAAGGGAATTAAATTTATCTAGCAAGTCACCATAAGCATCCTCCCAGTCATCAATTGAGAAATTTTCAAAAACGTTTATTACCTCCTCTTCACTGTTTGCCATAAGGCAAATTCCATCTTCATATTCTTCTGAGGAAACTTCTTCTGGGTCTTCTTCTTCCTCGCTCCATGTGCAGACCATCGCCTGTAGCTTCTTCTTCTTCTGCACCTTTATGTTTTTCTTCTGAAGATAGGGACCCTTCTTCTGGAGCTCTGGGCATTCGCCTTTCATATGTCCCTGTTTGTTACAATTAAAACAAGTTAGTCTCTTAGGATTTTTATCCCTGTAACTAGTAAATTCAGCATTCTTGTTGAAAGGGTGTGGCTTCTTCTTCCTAAAGGTCTTTCCCTTTTTCTTCAGAAATTTTCTGAACTGTCTAGTGAGCATTGCCTGCTCCTCCTGGTCGAGATTTGACAAACCTTCAAGCTCGGACTCAGACTCGGGGCTACTGCTGCTGCTCCCACTGTTGCTACCCTTGTTGCGGGATGCCCTTAGAGCCACATTCTTACCCTTCCTCTCACTTCCTTCTCCACCTCCTTTGAAATTCATCTCATAGGTCATAAGAGATCCTATGAGTTCATTCACAGTCAAGATAGTCAAATCTTTTGACTCCTCAATCACAATGGCCTTAGTGTGCCATGCCGGGGATAAAGATCTAAGGATTTTCCTGACTATATCTGCCTCAGCAAGATCCTTCCCTAGCCCTTTAAGAGTATTTGTGATTAAAGATAACCTGGCATACATCTCAGTTATATTCTCGTCTGCATTCATCTTAAACATTTCATACTTAGAAGTGTAGAGATTTATCGTCGAGGCTTTCACTTGAGCTGTACCTTCATAGATCAATTGCAGCTCATCCCACATTCGCTTGGCAGTTCTGTATGCAGATATACGAGCATATTCCTCTGGATGAACAGCACACTGGATGATGTTCAGCGCCGTCCAGTTGAGTGAAGAGAGCTTGACATGGTCATCTGTCCAAGCATCCTCGTTTGGTGGCAGATCATATGGCCTCACCGTGATTACTCTCCACAGTTTATGACTCTGAGCCCTGATGAACACTTCCATCCTGTTCTTCCAAAACAGATAGTTACTACCATCGAAATAAGGAGGGCGACTAATGGATTGACCTTCGGCCATGAAGGTTCTAGGACCACTAGCATTTCCTTGACCGTTCGTCCACATGGCGTAAACCTGCTCTGATACCAATTGTTAGCGCATCAAGAGTGATATAGAAGGGGGGGGGGATGAATAGATCACTCCCAATTTGTAGAAACTTAGGCGGAAAATAAATTCTACGGCTAATGCACCTCCTTAACCCGTACACAGAGAACTGTAACTGAGAATGACGAACTGATCACATGGAAGCAAAGAGACAAGCAGATGAAGAGCGCAGATAACAACAGCAAACCACAGAGGAGGCACTCGGTTTTTAGGTGGTTCGATTGCAGTCCGCAATCTACATCCACCCCTCACTCCAACTAGAGTGAGGATTCCACTAGACGATGCTAGATCAATGCAGACTCAGTCTGCGAACAACATGCTGCCACACAGCTTGAACACCAAGAGAAACAAATCCCTCAACTAAGTTCTGCTACCCACAGAACTTGAAACCTGTTCTAGCTCCCAGCTAGAACACAACCGGAGAATCCTCTCCCTTCCTCCACACACCGGAGGGAAACTGTTAATGACAACCAATCACTAACACCACCAGAGATCACCGATCTCTCTTCCTCTGCAACACAGAGGGAAACTGGAGTGATACTCCCTTCCTCCACACACCGGAGGGAAAACAATTCAAATCAGAAGGATGAACAAAATGAAACGAAAGCAAAGTAGAAACAAAAACCAATGAAGAAGAAATCGGTTCTGAAAACCCAATACAAATGTAGCTTCAAATGAAGCAATTCATAAATACACACACTGCTCTCTCTCTCTCGAACAAACTCCTCTCGGATCTGGAACTCTCTGCTCTTTTTCTTTTCTGGATCGTGCAAACTCTCACCGGCTTCTGCTTTCTCTATTCACGATCAAGCTTCTACTGAAGGATGAAGCTCTATATTTATAGCAGATATTGGCGTGTGGCTGCCAGGTTCCCGCCCATGCACTTTTGGCCAGATCATTTGAATTTTGACCACATGGCAGCATCCTGACTAGGTTGCCATCCACGTGTCATGCGCCTGTTGTCTTGGATCACGTGCCAGGTGCCAACCTCGGTTCACGTGCCCAATCATCAGCCAGAATCGCCTGCAGACAGACAGATGGAATGTATAGACTTAGTTAGTTCGGGCTATTAACATGAATGTATATACTTCAGAAACACAACTGAGTAAGTGTGTACATCGTGAGAGAGTGTACAGACTTACTGAATAAAATGCATGTGAAGGCAGTGTATAGACATATGAACAGTGCATATGAAGGCAGTGTATAGACATGTGATGAATCAATGCAAACGAGCCTTACCAATGTGTAAACTTAACAAAGCTTCAGCCACTGTATAGACTTCACGAAGCCTAAACAGTGTACAGACTTGGAACCTGTGTGAGACTCTTAATAAGACGGTGAGCAATGTATTGACTTGAACCCCAACGGAGCTGTATAGACTTCGACAGCTTTAGCCAGTGTATAGACTCTGCCAGGGTGAGACGATGCATTAGACATTCGGCTGTACAGACTTGGAGATTTCTGAATGAAACGATCAGCTGATGAACCGATGTACAGACTCTGAATGTAAAGGCAGTCTGTATAGACTTGAATCGCTTGAAGCGATGTATAGACTTTGTGAAGCTCAAGCACTGTACAGACTTATGAAGACTTCATCGTTGTACAGACTTGGTGAAGCTCAAGTGGATGTATAGACTTGATGAACCACTGTGGATGTGTGGACTTGAGCGAATGAAGCCGATGTACAGACTTGGTAAATCGAAGCCTCCGTACAGACTTTCCTAAGACGCAGTTCAATGTATAGACTTGAACGACTGAGGCCGATGTACAGACTTGCCTAAGACACAGTATGAGACGCTGGCTGAGACGGACGCTGTACAGACTTTGAAGAGCAGTTCAATGTATAGACTTGAACGAATGAGGCCGATGTACAGACTTGCCTAAGACGCAACATGAGACGCTGGTTGAGACGGACGCTATACAGACTTTGAAGACATTGAACGTTTGAGCAGCATGCAATGTACACACTTAGTGATGTACAGACTTGGCCAGGAAAGCGTAGGGAAATGTTGAGTGTATGGACTTGGCCAATGCGTAGGAAAAGATATCGAATGTACAGAGTTGGTGAATCACAGACCGGTGTATAGACTTAGAGAAATGAAGTCTAGTGTATAGACTTGGAGAACTGTTCAATGTGTTGAGTTGGCGTTGTATAGACTTGGCTTTGAACACTTGGGCTGAAGGTAATCTGCAGACTAAGCGATGTATAGACTTTGCCCAAGGGACCGAATGTATAGACTTTGCTGAAGCTATCTCTGAAGCAATGTTTAGACTTTGCAAACAAGACTCTGGGCGATGTATAGACTTACACTATCGGATGTGTAGACTTCATGACAATGCAGCAGCCAGTGTATAGACATGAAGCTTGACAATCCAATGTATAGAGTTGAAGCTTGGAAGGATGTATAGGGTTGAGGTGAACTGACTTTGAGTATTGAGACCAGTGTGTGGACTTCAGTTAGAAAGTGCCCGATGTACAGACTAGAAGAGGATATGCCAATGTACAGACTAAATGGATCAAGCTGGTGTATAGACTTTGTGCCCAGCCTATCAATGCTCTGATGCGTCGACCCACCCTTGCTGATGAGTCGACCCACTACTGTTCATATTAACCAAACAGTGTAGATAGAATCAAGATAGCATGCTTATCTGACAACCAAATGAACTGTACTCACTCACATGATGAAACAGCATTAATCTAGAGATGAGGGAGAAATCAAGGAAACAAACTCTTAATCCGGCCACGGAGTAGCAGAGAAAGAGCAGTTCTGTTAGAACTCTCTGTTTGATGTAACGGCTGAACGATAAACCGCCACAGTGATGTAACGCCTCAAGAGTGGACCGTCACACAATCTTATCCACTAAAAGATAAGACTAACGGGCGAAGTTTTCGAAAATAGGACTCTACAAGAATGTAACGGCCAAGGAATAACGCGTCAGAATGTGGTAATGGTAGCACGACAAACTGTCACACCTAACGGATAAGATAAGAGATAAGCTTTGAAAGAAGCCATAGGCTTGAGGACTCTGAGATGATGTAACGGTCAAAGATAGGGGCGTTAGAACACTACGACGCCCCAGAAATG
Organism: Amorphophallus konjac; assembly: GCA_022559845.1. Lineage (NCBI taxonomy): Eukaryota > Viridiplantae > Streptophyta > Magnoliopsida > Alismatales > Araceae > Amorphophallus > Amorphophallus konjac. The sequence goes on from CM040129.1 coordinate 66,761,346, forward strand.
GACCGTCAGAGACAAGGGTGTTAGTGTTGGTGTGCTACAGGCCAATTTAGGGTCGGGTAGACCCGATATATGTATGATCTTGTTCATAATTAATAAAGTGGTATTTGAACGTAAATATGTGATTGTATATTACTTTACGATGTCCCTAGGATATGTGGTTGTAAGTCAACTCGAGATGAGATCTCGATCGTGAGACTGACTTTATATGGACACATACCTTAAACTGTTCCTGGTTGGAGGATAATCACTCGGGGACTTTGATTACCTATTAAACCAGTACACATGATGTGTGACTGACCAGTCTCATGGTCATTGGTGCGGGGCACCAACACATATGTGTAGGTGTATGTCCTTGGAGGATGTACACTGAACTGATCCGCTATTGGATCTTCATATGGTTGATTATACCTAATGTCAACTGAAGATCCAACTGTCTCAGTAGTATCGTTGGTCCTTTTACCTGAGACATTGATCGGATCTTACACGAGGACTGGGATGGTTTAATTACTTGGCTAAGTGACTTTAACCATAAGTCATGAATTACCGAGTCATTAACCATTTCAGGATACGTGTGAAGATCATTAATGGTCAAGAGGGGATCCCTCACTGTCAGGTATATATCAGACAGTTAATGGATCATGGCACTGACGCTCCATTAAATCCCTGGCTAGGGTCGTGTGAGTTTGTTTAGAACGGACGTCATACACTTTAAAGGAGGTCATTGTCAAATGGCACGATCATGGGGTTTGACAGAAACCATACCCTCGATCGAACCAGACTCATAGAATGAGCGAGGGATTATAGCGATGCGGCAACTGTAGACTTACAGCTACCTGACAGGCTGGTTTAAACCCGACGTCCTCTAGGATCACGCGGATTTGCTTGACCCCACGTGATCAAGGGTTCAGAATAAATTAAACTATTATTCGGCTCTAGTAGAAGCGAATAATAAGTTTAATTTACTTCTAATTGGGAATTAGAAGTTAATGGGCCTTAAACTAGAGCAACTAAGGGCCTAGAGGATCACACACAATGGATTCTTGGGTGACGGATTATTATTGTACAAATGTATATATTAATTCCCTTGAAATCCTTTTGGAAAGGCATATAAGAGGGGCTTAATATATATGTACAATAATGAAAAGGATATATATACAATTTTGATCCTTATGGGCTCTTTTGAAAAGGTCCTAAATCTATATATATGATCCTACGAGAGCTCTCTTCCCCCTTGGCTTAAGCAAGCACTAACAGCAAGGGAAGAAGAGATTAACTCTCCCCCTTCCTCCCTCTTGCTCTCTCTCTCTCCCTAGAAGCTCTCTCTCTCCAGAAAGGGAAAGAAAAGGAAAGATCGGGGCTGGGAGACGCCGTCACTGCGCAAGGATCCGTGTGGATCTGCTCTAGAGGCTGTACTTCTGTGTGACTCGGTGTCGTGAGATTCTACATCGGGCATAGCGGACAGCGTCGTTCTGCGTAAGGTGAAATCTGCAACCCGTAGTTATGGGTTGGGTTATTAATGCATCGATTAGAACAGATCTAGGATTCCATCTAGCCGGGTTCGGGTAAATAATTTTTTATTATCCGCTGCGTTGCCCGTACTGTGCTGTGTGGAACCTTACAGTGGTATCATAGCCAGGTTCGCGCTCTGGTCGGTATTTTATCGCCGTATAGAACCATGTTTTAGGGGGCAATTAAATCTTCAATTGTTATTCGTAGAAGGGGATGCTGGGCATCTCTGTTCTTCCAGGATGCTGGGCATCTCTGGAGTAATTTTTAAAAAGACCGGCGGCCACGCGAGTCAGCGCCCGCCTGCGGGCGCCGCCCGCGTGGCGGGTCAGCGCCCGCGGGCCGGTCAAAGCCCGCAGAAGGGCGCCGTCGGCGCCCGCGCGCGGGGCGGGTGTCGTCAGTGCGCGCGAGCGGGGCGGGCGCCGCCGCGGGAAGAATTTTTTTTATTAAAAAAAAATTACTTTATTAATTTGATTATGTTATCATAATATATATATTTGATATATATATATATATAAATGCATAATAAATTAATCTAATTTTTATCTTAATTATTAATTGTGTTATCTCGATAGTAAAATTCAAATGATAAATTTTATTTAACCTTTTTTGAATTTACTGAGGTGAGATAATTACTATTTACCTTGAGATAAAATGGTAATAATTGAAGTAACTTTAGTAAAAATTATTTTTTTGAATTTTTAACTATTAGATAATTAGTAAATTCAGAATTTGAATTTCATTGAAGTTAAATGTATAAAATTCAAATGTTTGAATTTTTAATTATTAGATAATTGTTAAATTCAAATTTTGAATTTTTGAAAATTGATAATTAAGGATAATTACATTATTTAAATTTACTTTCAAATAAAATTATTAGATAATTAGTTTGAATTTAAATTTAAATAATTGTCATGTTTAAATTTTAATTTAAAATTTGATTATTAGATAATTAACTTTAAATTTAAATTTAAATAATTATCTCAATTGTCTAACTTATTTGAATCAGATTCAAATATGCATGCCCCTATTATGAACGATGGTTCTTTACGTTGTTTGCTTAATTTACCTTGTGTTGGTTTGCTTATGTGTTTAATTTTAGTTAACCCTGTTTCGATTTTTAAAATTAAACAAAGCTAGCCTATTTTTGTTTGCACATCCCATTTTTAAATCCAAAAGTAAGGATTATTTTCAGAAATAACCCTAGATTGATTTTACATGAATGGGTTGGCAAGTGATCATGGACTTGGTTAATGTAATTAATTGGGGTCTGCGAACCTCCTTTCTCTCTCTGTTAGAATTCCTATGTATTTCTATCTCCCTTTACAATTGTACTCGCCCTAAGGGCTGCTGGAATTTTAGTGACATGTAATTTAAATTTTGTCGGCCTGCGTGCCGTGTAAAAGTTATAATTAATGCGGCGTCGGAGTTTGAAAGCGCGGAGCACACCTGCCGAGGACGATCCAGCTGCTTCGGAAGCGGGCCGGATGTCTTAGTTACATTAGGAATAAAGTCCATAATCACTTGCGATTTAATTTTGCATTAGATGTATTTACTTTGTGTAAACTACTAGGTACGGTAAATATATTGGATATATTTATATTACCACCTAGGGTGAGATCAAGATAAAATCAAATTCCCTCACAATTAATTTTAGATCTGGTAAGCGTGGCTGTAGGAGTCGTCGTGGCCCTCCATCATTATGGAGTGAATGAACGTCTTCATTTCATGGATTTGTTGTACTTTTCACAAGGTCCATGAGTTTGGGGGCGAGATACAACTCCAAGGCTCGGCCTCAATGGGGTGAGGAATTGAACTCGGCCTTGTTGTGCTTTCCACAAGGGTCAGGTCATGAACTCATTGCTATGTAGTAATGATGGTTAGATCTAACCGAGAATATCCTTTGTTGTGCTTTCCACAAGGGGATGATTTCTCTAGGGCCGAATATCGGATATTGCATTAGATGCAAGTGCTTTTTGACTGCCTTTGAGATGGTGTATGGCTTGTTGTACTTTACACAAGGTCATACCTCAGTCTCGTTGGGATTCCGACCCACTATGATGATCCCGCCGATCTCCCGTTCTATATACTGAGGGTTATATAGTTCGATCGAAAAATGGTGGGACTAACTAAGATAGAAAATCACATCTAAGTTAGAATTTGAACATATGCTAAGTTGTCTTTTATTTCTTATCCAGATTATAATATCATCGTCCAACCCCCTCCGTGACATCTTGGATGCCAACAGACTGACTAGGCCGAACTACTCAGATTGGCTGCGTAATCTACGCATAGTCCTCACCGCCGAAAAAATAGCCTACGTGTTGGACACGGTTCATTCTGAGCTAGATCCCGATGCCGACGAGGGCGAGTTAATGACTTATGCCAAATGGTATGGAGACTCTTGCCTTGCCCAATGTTACATGCTGGCCTCTATGGCTCCCGAGCTGCAGAGGCAATTCGAAAAGACTGATTGTGGAAGCATACTTCTTAATCTACGCTAGCTCTTCGGGGAGCAGGGCAGGATTGAGAGATATGATATCTCCAAAAGACTTTTCAGGACACGGATGTCAGAGGGTGCTTCAGTACAGACTCATGTACTAAAAATGATGGAGTGGATTGAGAGACTCAATATATTGGGGTTCAAGTTGGATCTTGAACTGTGCATTGATCTTATACTCCAGCCATTGTCCGATTCCTTTTCTTCATTCATCATAAACTTTAGCATGAATAGGATTGATGCAACTCTCTCGGAGCTGCTCAACATGTTAAAGAGTGCTGAAGGAACTATGCAGAAAGATAAACCATCTTCTTCTGTAATGATTGTTGGCCGGGCCAACAAGAAAAGGAAGGCCACCCAGATATCCACCAAAGGTGACAAAGGGAAGGGAAAGAAGAAGACCATGGGTAAGTAACTCGCCAAAGTTGACAAAGGGAAGGGCAAGAAGAATGAAAAAGAAGACAAGTGTTTTTGATGCGGGGAAATAGGACATTGGAAAAGGAATTACAAGGTAATTCTAAATGAAGGTATTTTTGTCATAGACCTTAATTTGTCATATATGGAATCCACATCATGGGTATTGGATACTGGATGTGCATCTCATATCTACAATTCTGTGCAGGTACTGGTAAATAGAAGGCGGCTGGGCAAAAAGGAGATTGAATTGAAGATGGACAATGGAGCTTTAGTTTCTACCAAAGCTGTCGGGACTGCACGCCTCAGTTTATCTTCAGGAGTCATTCTAGAGCTGAATGACTGTTATTATGTTCCTAATATTATTAAGAATATTATTTCAATCTCTGGCTTGTATAACGTTGGATATGCATTGACTTTTAACAGTACTGGGTGCTCTATAATGAATAATGGTTTGATTATCGCCAATGGTTCATTAGTCAATGGTCTTTATGTATTAGATACACATTCTAATGTTATGCAAATTTCAATGCTGATGAAGTGAATTCTGTATATCTATGACATCGCAGGCTTGGTCATGTAGGTGAGAAAAGAGTATCTCACCTACACTAAAATGGATATTTGAATACATTCAAATACAAGCCATTTGATACCTGTGAGTCGTGTCTCATGTGGAAGATGACCAAGGCTCCCTTTAGTGGACATGGTGAGAGGGCTGCTGACCTTCTCGAGCTCATACACTCGGATGTATGTGGACCCATGTCCATGGAAGTAAAAGGGGGTCATCTCTATTTCATTTCTTTTATTGATGACTTCTCGAGATATGGCTGTATGTATTTAATGAGACATAAAGCACAAGCATTTGAGAAGTTTAAGGAATACAAGAATGAAATAGAGAAACAGACTGGCAAGAGTATTAAGGCTCTTCGATCGGATCAAGGAGGAGAATACCTTAGCCATGAATTCACTTCTTATCTTAAAGATAATGGAATTATTTCTCAGTGGACTCCACCGTATACACCACAGCACAATGATGTATCCGAAAGGAGAAACATGACCTTGTTAGACATGGTCTGATCCATGATGTCTATGTCAGGACTACCCTTGTCTCTCTGGGACTATGCCTTAGAGACTACAGCCTATTTACTGAATAGGATCTCAAGTAAATCTGTTCCTTCTATATCATATGAGATATGGAAGGGCATGAAACCAAATTTTAATCACATTAAAATTTGGGGGTGTCCTGCTCATGTAAAGAAGATCGATAGTGATAAGCTTGAGTCGAGAATCGATAAGTGTAGGTTTGTGGGATATCCAAAGGAGACATTTGGATATTATTTCTATCACCCTTCTGAGCAAAGGGTCTTAGTGGCTAAGAGAGCTGTATTTCTAGAAAGAGAATATCTACTCCAGAAAAACAGTGGGAGCCAGATAGAATTGGACGAGGTCCAAGAGCCACAACCTGGTGCGGACACACGCCGCTATACACGCCGGTGGACGAGGACATGGCGGGACCCAGTTAGCTCGCGGAGGACGTGGACGCTTCTGCCGCTGCAACATCTTTATTTCATACTTTTTAGGCCATGTTGGGCCCTATTGTAATCCATGTTGTATAATTGTATTGTTATATGGAAAATGGGCTAGGATAGGTAATGGGCTAGAGTTAGTGGGTTTTGGGCCTTAAATGGGCCAAAGAGGTTCAATGTGAACAAGTCTAGAGGGTTTAGTGACTATGTGTGAATGGGACTAATGGAAAGAGGGCTAAGGTGTCTAGTGGAAGGGGACGCCCTCCTTCTTGGTCCAAGAGGATGGCTGCCACCTCCCCTCCCTTTGAATTTCAAAGGGAGGAAGCTTCCTCCCTCTCCCCTTGGTCTCCCCTCTCCCATCCTTGTCAAAGGGGCGCATCCCCCTCTCCCTCCCCTTGATCCCACGCAGCTCCCAACCCCCTCCCCTTGCCAAACCTCTATATAAACATGTGTATAGTGCTAGGGAAGAAATTAATGAAGTTTTTGTGAAAGAATTTTGAGTTAAGAGAGTGATTCTTTTCCCCCCCCCATGGGTGTGATGCCCTGCCCAATCCTGTGACTGGATTGAATCTGGGCGTGTGACTCACCCCTATATCCTCCCCATCCCCTTCTCATCTGGCTCCATGAAAATTATCCGTGATACTTCACCGAGTCAGGTAGATTTCAGATGTGGTTTCGCATCGATCGGAGTTCTGGATCGCCGGCAGTAATGCTTTTCGTGACGGCGCGCAGATCTGCCCAAGCCTGCTGTCCAGATCTGGACTTTACTGATTCCAGAATTCTCCAGATCTCCTCGCAAGTCTTCTGGAGCTGATTTTCGGAGTGATCGTAGGATTTTGAGTCCTCTTCGCGCTGCCACCAATCTCATCTCGATCCGAGATCTGTGCTGATCGTGGCGATGATTTTTGTGGGATCGCGCAAGCTGATCTGTGCAGACTTGACTCAGAACCAGAGCTGACTTCTTGAGTCTTCCCCACCTCATCCCTTGCAGATCTGTGCAAGCGCTTCGATCTGCGTCTTCCTCTGGACGTCGCTGATGAGCTCCCACAAACAGCGCCTCGATCTGACATCGGGAGCCAATTTTTTGATAATTATTTGTCTTCATGTGCAGTTCTGAGTGCACAAAACCAAAAGCTCAGATCAGTCGCTGCTGCGCCTAGATCTGAAAAGATCTGATCGCGCCCTTCGAAACAGACGATCTTCGTTCTGTCGCCGATGTTCTCCAATAAACGGAACTCCGATCGGGCATCGGATCTTGGCGCACCGGCCTTCGCAAGTTCGCTGCGTAGGGTGAGCAGCGCGGGCAGAACCGAGTCGACTTCCATTCGGCCCACCTGATCAGCTCCGGCTCGCTTCCCTCCCCTCCTACGAGTGCGGCCCGTCAACCCGGGTTCCAACAACCCCAAAATTGGTGTTTGTAGCCCTTTACCTCCCTGCGTGGAGTGGGCATTAGGTTCTGAAATTATAATTTGACAGTTGTGTGTATCGGGGGTTGTTTTGATTCGACCGGGAATTCTTCCCCACGGCTAGTCGTGGAGGTACGTGCTCGTTCCTCTCTCACATTGCTAGGACGAAATGGGTTGGAGGGGGTAAGCTAGGGATAGAACTAATTAGTTCTAATACAATTTTTACAAAAACTAAAAATAATCCAAAAGGGGGGGGGGGCCCCCTTGACCATGAGGGCAAGGTAGGTAGCCTCCCTTTGATATTTTAACCCACTTGTCTCCCATGTGTCCCCATGTGTTCCATTGACCTTCTAGACGCCACCTAGGCTTTTGACCAGCCCCACATGGATGAGGTGGACCAATGGGGAAGGAGTGAGGCCCTCCTTGCTGGACCTACTGATAATTTGCACAAAAACCCAAAGAATCCAAGGGAATGACACATTGGCTTATAAAGCCTTACAATTGCGTACATACTTTCCCGAGGATATAAAAGCAAACGAAAAGGACACAAGTGTAAAAATAAAAGTCAGTGTTCGATGTCGATTCCCATCAACTCTCCCCGGGTGGGAGGAACTCGACCCCGTCGAGTAAGGGGTGCGACTGCTCGGGTAGCTCCGACGGATCCGTCACCGAACCTGAAAGCGCGGAGTACGCTCCACTCCAAGTAATCGACACCTACTCATCCCGTATAGATTCGATATGCACACGCTGCCATGGGAATGAGGCTAGAGGTGGACACTCCGGGGTGGGGTCACTCTCAAAGGAGGGAAGGCGGCTCGAAGACTCACTAGGAATCACCGCGGGTCCCTTATGTGACTAGATCCGATATGTGAAGTAGAACCGATCCCAAAGTCTGATAAGTCTCGTACTCGAAAGGGACGAACAACGCGAGTATACAAACCGACTTGACTCGATGCACGCACAAACACATGACAGACAGATAAAACAAAGACTCACAAAGACCCTAAACAACCTAATGTTAGTCCGACCTACGCACATACGATGGTGGAGCAGGACACCCGAATATGTGCCATGCATACACTAGATGTACTCGATGGTTGACGGAATGGAGGACTCCTAGATACCCTAAGATGTACCACTCATGTATTGGCGACCTATGGGATTTGGGTGGGGAATGGCTAGGAGATTCAAAACTACCCTCGTCATTACCCCTAGACGTAGGTACGGCTTGCCAACTAGACCGAGGGGTAGGGGTGGGATAGTGAACTCCTTGGAAGAAGTGGAGTAAATATGATAGCTCTTGAGGTTCACTAGTGAAGGGGTCAAAAGGGTCAAAGAAGATATGACCCCATGAAGTGGGTTCTTCCATGACACGGTCCTAAGTTAAGAATTCATAATCACCGTCATACATTGTGATCGGTGGGACGACGGTCATGTCTAAAAAATAGGATTCCTCCCTTGGGCAAAAGGGAATGAAGACGGACTCGGCCGGCATGGGGAGGAATAGAAGAATCTCTGTGGTGACACAACCCACGGTGCACGCGGAGGTAATGGACCCTATGGCTGGATGGGTGAAGCTACGACTAGTGGGTTGGTCGAAGCCTCGGGCCAATAAGTGCGTCAACTTCCATTGCCAACCTAAACCAAGAATAAGGTCACCCAATGTGTCAACATGGTGACTAGATCGGAATGTAGTATGGTAGGAGTTGACGGGCACCAAAGGTAGGGTAGGGGTCCATAGATGGGTATGGAGGTGGGACCAAGCCATCCTTGAGCCAACTAAGTAGTGGCTCGGCAATGAAAAGCGTACCCGTTAGAAACACGGGTGGCTCGGGTTTTGGTGGCTCCAAACAAGATGGCTCCGAATAAGGTTCGGAAGTAGAGGGTGGTAATGGAGCACTCACGGGTGGTGAAGAAGCGCGTGTCTTTTCCAACCAATCCCAAAATATTTTCTCGATTTCCTCAAAGGAGCGGGTTGGAGTGGGGACCTCGGAGTGGACTTGCTCCTCGGCTCTCGGCTCGGGTGTGGACCTAGACTCGACTAGAAGCGGGGCTTCCACTTGGTTGGAGGTGACGGGGTGAGATTGGACAGAGATGCCAAGGGGAGGTTGGTGGGAGGTGACTGGGCGGACCACTTGATTGGGGTTGCTTTGGAGGGCTTGGATGGGGGTGAAGGGGCGGGGTTGGTTGGAGGTGTGGCCCACTTGATTGCGGGTGAGTTGGTGGGGATGCCTAGTGGTATGACCCCCGTAGTTGGAGGTAGGTGGACGGGGAAGGTAGATCATCATAAGCGCTCTCTTCATATCCCACCATGACTCGATGGGCCTTAGCCTCTATCTTCCCGGAAGTACTTGATGTCCCTCCATGTTTCGGCGACTTCATAGAAAAGTCACCTTTTGGCTAAGTCGACTTGCGCGGGATCAGACATAAGGTAACACTCAAAGTAGTTGTCCATAACGGCTTCCCACTCTAAGTAGTCACTCGGGTTTTCGGAGCCGTAGAAGTCCTGCGCTTCGGGCCTTTTGGGGTGGTTCGGGTGGTCCTTCCATTTTAGATAGTATCGCCACCATGCAGAAGATGCGGCCCCTTGGTCATCCATGGGACACGGGGACACTAATGAATGGACATGCCAACACTTGGACAAGACACTAGACTGACTATGCAAGGTTGGGATGCATGCACACTAAGGACAAGACACCAAGACTGGGTACGTGGCGGAGTTAATCGATCCGAAGATCACTCACGCAAGTGTGCGGCCTTCTCGATAGGCGTAGCCTAACGTTCAGACAACACCTTTTTATATACCGAGTTATTGGGATGAAATGCAACCTAGACTGACTTAGACTTAGACTCGACTTAAACGACTCTTTTTTTTGTTAAGCAAAGACTAATGACTACCCTAGATGCAAACTCGCTCTGATACCAAATTGATGCGGGATGGACACGCGACCTGGGACTCTAGCTCGCGATCGCCCCTAAGCGAGGGAAGACGTGGACCGTGCGCGGTTGAGAAATCGGCAGTGAGTCTCGGGTATCGACCTTTCCGCGTTAACTCGGGTCGAGTCACGGGACGGTCACTCACTCTCGCTCTCGCAGCGGTAATAAAATGATAACAAGCTAGATAATCTATCACTCATGCAGCGGCATATACAAAAATATACGAGTAAAGTAATGCCTACGAGGAGGGTAGCGAGCTCCGGACGTGGGGAAGACGTTCCCGGCCAAGTACGGTAACTCCCGGTAACAACGGTAAAAGTTAATTACAACAGTGAAATCTATTGCCCACTCTACGCAGGGAGGTAAAGGGCTACAATTGGGGCTCGGGAGGATCGACCCTGAGTTGACGGGCAACAATCTGGAGGTGCGTACTATTGGGACGGTGCGATGGATACAGAGGGGGGGGGGGTGAATGTATCCCTCTACAAAATTACCCCACTTAAAAATAATAAGCCTGCTGCTAGACACAGTTGCAGAATAAAAGCTATAGAGCTCTTCAAGAAGAAATTCAAATAAACATTTGATCAATCAGTTGAACTGCTAACTATACTGGTGGAACCTGATCAAGTCTAATGCCGAAGATAGAACTATGCAAACCAGACTCACTTAGCAAAATATGTAATGCTCAAGGTTACTTCAGATAGAAACAAGAATGCTCAGACAAACTGTGAAAGAGGTAGAAGACAAGGGGCAAACGCACAAGGTAAACCACGGCACAGTAGATTTTTTAGGTGGTTCGGTCCACAGACCTACGTCCACCCCTCACTCCAAATCGGAGTGAGGCTTCCACTAGCACAAGCTAGAACCGCAGACTCAGTCTGCAAACAAGTGCTGCCTAACAGCTTGACCAGGGGAACAACCTCCCCTCTTCCTCCAGACCTGAGGGAACCCACTAGTGACTACCCGTCACTAGCAACCAGAGATCGAAGTCTCTCTTCCTCCACCCAGGAGGGAACCCACTAGTGACTACCCGTCACTAGCAACCAGAGACCGAAGACTCTCTTCCTCCACCCAAGAGGGAACCCACAAGCGACAGCAGCCACTTGCAACCAGAGACACCAAGTCTCCCTTCCTCTGAAACCCAGAGGGAACACCGACCTCAAACCAGAGAATCAGAAAGTATATCGATCAGATGAAAAGAACAAAGTAAAAGTAAAACAAGAAAGGATGAAACACAGCGACTGAAAGATGTAAAAGATGATAGCACAAATGTGGCTCTCAATGGAGCTGACTAGCCTGGATTTGATCCATGGTCCAGCAGGAACAGATCTTCAAGCAGCTTCCCTTCTTCTCCTCTAACTCTCTATCTCTCTTCTTCTCTTTTTCTTCTTCTAGCTCTTTCTGCTTCTGTCTGCTTCTTCGATCACTCTCTGCTCTCGAGCCTTCTTCTTCTTCACACTGGATCGTGCAGGCTCCTCACTGCTTCTCGATCTCTTTCTCTCGTTCTTTTTCTTCTTCTGCTCTCTGCCTCTCTGCTTCGATCACTTTTGCTCTCAGCACTATCTCACTTCTTCTGATGGAGGAGTCTTTCATTTATTGCGACAGCAGCTAGGGCATGTGCAGGGCTTGTGCCCCATTTATCCAGAGAACACCTCAGATCACGTGCCAGGTGCCAACCTCGGATCACGTGCCACTCATCAGCTTGAATCATCCTGAACGAAGAGAAGAAAGGGATACATCGAGTTAGTTCAGGATTTGAACTAAGCGTGTATAGATATGATGCATCATATAGGCAAGTATGTACATTGACGATGAGTGTTCAGGCATGCTGTCAAGTAATGTACAGACTTGATGAGAAGGATGCATGAACAAGCCACAACGAATGTATAGACTTGATACCAAAGTATGCACGACGTAAAACGATGTACAGACTATGTGAATGCATGAAGAGCATGGGCTGTACATACTTAATAGCCTGCAGCTGTGTACAGACTTGACCGATGCATAGACAGCAGAGAATGTGCAGACTTTGACGTTTACGTGCGTGAGAAAATAATGTACAGACTTGCTGTAATGAACAATGCCCAAATGCAGTGTATGGACTTAGCGTGAATGCGAGAAGACGCTAAGTGAGACGGATGTATAGACTTTGATGTATGCAGCGATAATGATGTACAGACTTGAATGCGTGCATGAGAAAACAATGTACAGACTTGAATGCTCCATGCACAAAGACACTGAGTGAGACGCTAAGTGAGACGGATGTATAGACTTTAGTGTATGCATTCTAGGCAAACGCTGTACAAACTTTGAGAGACGATGCATTCTAGGAATGTACAGACTTGGTCTTGCAATGTATAGACTTTGTGTGTGCATATGCCAAGACCATGTACAGACTTGAAGAAATGCATGCAGCGATGTATAGACTTGTCCGATGCAAAACATGCAGAACTCTGTACAGACTTTAAAAGTGTGTGCGAGACAATGTATAGACTTGATCTGAATGCATGGACTATGCCCTTGAAGAATGTACAGACTTTGAAAGCAAGAGGCAAGGCTGTCGGATGTATAGACTTGCTAAACGATGTACACACATAGCGGCAATGTGTAGACTTCAGCTCGTGCAATGCAGTGTACAGACTTTACCAATGTACAGACTTTGCCTGTAACGAACGATGCCCAAATGCATTGACTATGGCTAATATATGTATGGACTGTGCAGACATTGTATAGACTTGGAAAGCTTGAACACGAACAGGCTGCAATGTATAGACTTGTGAGTGCAGCAGCCAATGTATAGACTTGCGAGTGTGTGAGCATGCGATGCAATGTACAGACTTTGAAAGACGATGCATGCACAAGCCAACGATGTACAGACTTTGCCAATGAACAGACTTTGCCTGCATGCAATGTATAGACTTGATAGATGATGCATGCACAAGCCACAACAATGTATAGACTTGATGAACGATGCAATAAGACTCTGTATAGACTTGGCCAATGTACAGACTTAGCAGTATAGCATGAGACGCTAAGTGAGACGTGAAATGCATTGGCTTTGGCTGTATAGACTTGAAAATGCACTGATGTACAGACTCTTGATGAATGCATGTAATGCACTAAACGATGTGCAGACTTTGAATGAGTGACATGCAGTTTGCAACAGGAAAGTATGTACATTGAACATGCAATGCATGAGAGACAATGTACAGACTTGTTAAATGATGCACAAAACAATTTATGCACATCAGCTAAAGTATCATCAAGGCATAAGGCACTACAATTACCTGATCTGACAGTGCACTGATCTTACTTGTCACTGGTTGACCTTTTCATGACCCGTAAGTCATTCTTAAAAGCTGTTCTGTCAGTTTATCATAAACATCAAGATTATATCATTAAGGATGTAAACATAATGAGGCATAATATTTGTCATCATCAAAACTCCAGAACCACAGGGGACACAACAATCTCCCCCTTTTTGATGATGGCAATATTATGAGTCATTGCAACAGATTCATCATGATGTTCATGAAATACCATATGACAGTTCATGAACATGCACCTCCGAATAGTTCAGTCAAAAATGAGCATGTAAAACACCATGTGATGCAAGTGCATGATTTGATGCAAATGATGACTCACAAAAGATCTCCCCCTTTGACAACATCAAAAAGAATGGAATGATCATGGACTGTTGAAGGAGATGATATAGGAGCTATTATGCAAACTGGGTTACTATCATCTAAAACTCCCCCTGACAATGATTGGAATGAAGCACAGGACAAAAAGAAGTCAGCCGGTAGGTCTGAAATAATGGAGTCCAATGTGAAAGTAAGCATTCAGAATGAATGAGAAAGGTTTTCAATGGGATATCAATTTCATAAATATGATTAAACAGGTATTTTAGACTCTTCTATTATAGAGGTTTATGAATGATCTTCATTGACAGGTAAGATCAGAATATGATGTATGCAAGGCTTGTTCATAAGCTTTCTGTACTCATATCTGAAATCAGTTTTAATAAAAGTGAACCTTGCTTTCATATTGAAAGTCTTGTTTAACCTTCTTCTTTCTTACTCACTCAATTTTAAAGATTCCTTTAAGAGATGCAATCAATAGTATTGAAGTTAAACACATAAGAAAACATTTGTTTCTGTCAAGGGGTTCCAATAGAATATTTCTTTTGCACACATTTTCAAATGATACACTAGATCAACAACAATTTGCATAACATTCTTCATGAGCACTTGAGTTTAGTACACCCTTGTAACTAGAGGATACACGTTGTTTAGACGCAAGTATCTCTAAGCACTTGGAAGGACTAACTGTCATGCTTCATAAGAACAGAGATAGCATTTACACTTCATGACACACTACAAATCATTTCTTTGATGAGTGAGATGTGTTTCTCAGTGTGCATGCCATTGCTATGCCAGATTATCAATCATTCTTAAGCAGAGTTAACTATGGCACCTCATGACACAGTCCTTTGGACATGGTTTCTCAGTGACCAAAGTCATTGCTCTGACAAGATTTACCCTTAGACATGTTCCAGATTCTCAGATGTTTAAAAATAATACTAATTTCATACATATCAATCAAGGAATACCATGATTTCAGAATTTTCAGAATTCATAAGAGTTTAAAAGACACAACGTGAAAATGTTGGTTAAAGTTTATTAAGACTAACTCAGATATTTTCAAGATATGTTCATGAACAAACACAAGACATACATGAAACTTCAACCGGCTGAAAGTATCAGACATTCATAGTCCTATATAATAGAAGATTCCTCTTTAACTTGTTTTCAGATTTATGATCAGGATATGCACAGAGAAGTCTTTCTGAATTTTCAGGGAAGGCCGAATCATTTTAAAGAACAGCCAATTCAACAGATACCAATGGATAGGATGAGTAAAAATGGCTGATAACAGTTGAAGCAGGAAACTGAAATGTGTTGCATTTCACATTCATCACAGGGATTTAAGTAAGATAACAGTTCAAACTGAAAATGGGAAGTTCAGTTGATAGAAATGAGCAAGATAGACAGTTATGTGATTTCAAGAATATGAATAATGCTCCCCCTAAATGTATGCATGAGCTAGCACTCAAGGTGTCTACACTTCTAACCAGTAAATGCAAATGCAGTGAGCTGACAGCATGTAATATATGCAATGATCACATGAACATTTAGACTGCTCTTCGTGCAACACTGACCTATAGTACCAGGCAGAGGACTTGGTCTAAAGACCACCTCACACATAGCAAGCACTTCCAGACAGAATTCATCTGCCCTTTAGTATCTCACTATTTATATACCAAGAGTCATGCATGACAATCCAATGCAGATGCAGTTCTATATGCACCTTAAGCTGACAACATGCTACTTATATGCAATTGTGAATGCATGTGCATGTCAAATGTGCAGGTGAACATTTTCAAGCATGAGACATCGTCCAAGCAACAGATTTATTTAATTCAGCTTTTCAGTTTTATGATGTGTAATTCATTTTCAGTCACTTTCAATCAATTTAGAATTCAGTATTCAAGCACCAATTTCAGTTGAACTGTTGCGCAGATAACACATCATATTTATTGAGAGATTTTAATGCCAAGCATAGATGCAGTTGAGAAGCTATATGCATGAAATTTTGATTAACAAATCAAACATGATATGCAACTATCTAGACAACGTTATCAAAAACTCAAATGTCTACCAGCAGAGGTGGGGTTTTACCAAACTTTGGATGCCTTGGTTTATTTGACCCCCTTTTATTCCTCATCACCAAGGCATACCTGCAAAGCACAGATCTCATTTTGTGTTTCTAGGTACCCAAGATTTCTTGGGTCCTACATTGTTAGTAACACCTCTGATAGGTGCTTTCCACAATCTTTGGGCATGTAAGTCATCAGATTTCATTATATTACAATCACTCATGGAGTGCCCAAAGACTCCACAATAATGACATGAAATAGCAGATCTTGAATTCATTTTATGCACATCATTGTTAGCATGGAATTTGTGTGCATTATCATGAAAATTTTTGTTATTTGCATGAACATACTGTTTTCCATATCGTGCCAACCAGCATTCAGAAGCTCGGTGGTCAGGTTTTCCACATTCAAAACATCCAAGATTTTCTCTCTTAAGACTAGATTTATTTCTACCAAAAATATTTCTATTTGCAGGGAGTTTAGCATGTTTGAAATTCACATTCCTACCCTGGATATGCCAATAGTCCTTGACTGTATGGCCATACTTTCTACAGTGAGAGCATTTGAGAGATGTTTTCTTACCACTTTCAAACCAGCATTGTGTAATCGTGTATCCTAATTTTCCACAGTGAAAACATTCAATTTTCCTTTTCTGAGATGAAGAATTTTTATCATGAAATTTCCTAGCATTCAAATCATCTAGTTCCATTAATCTACACTCATGCATCAGATGGCCAATCTTGTGACAGTAATGGCAAATCATTTTCTTTTTAGATGCATGTGAGTGTGTGGGTGAAACATGCAAAGTGGGGAGAGAAACATGTTGGATCTTTTCTTTTTATTTTTCTGTTATTTTCTTTTGAGCAGATGACTGATAACCAGGAAGGTTCTGAGGGCTGTGAGAAGCTGAGCTGGACACAAAGGAAGTTTAAACTTTGTTTTTAAAACTCTTCTTGTTTGAAGGGTTATAGCCCAACCCTTCCTTCTGAAAATTAACCTTTGTTCCTAGAATCTTGTCCAGATTATCCTTTCCGTCCACAAATTTTGACAAGGAATTATTCAAGTCCTTAATTTCATTTTCCAGAGAAACGATGTGTATTTCATAACTGGCAATCTCTTGTTCATTGCAATTTACACATTCGCTTAGCACCTTGTTTGCAGTTTTATATTCCTCAACTTCATGTTCCAGATTTCTCAATTTTTCAGATTCTTCAATGTAAACAGATTTTTCTTTTTCTAAGAAAAGAAGTTTCTCTGACATAGCCGTGTTCAACTGCTTCAATCCTTCAACCTCTTTAGTTAATTTGTCATTTTTTGATTTCAGATTTTCAGTTTCTTCAACAGAGCCTTATCAATTTTCATTGAGCTCATTTTATCATTTAGCTCTTCCTCTATCTGTTCAAACTCCAAAATCTTGTTTAACAGATCTCTGTTTTCTTCCTTTAGGGAAACAATTAACTCCTTCTGCCATTCTAAATTTGAGTGAAGATTTTCATTTATTCCCTTGAGAAATGGACACTCATTGCATGCAGATTTACCAGAACATATTGTTTGAATCTGGAGTTTTTCACATTGTTTCTTAAGGCATTCATTTTCAGATTTTAGAACATCCAATTCAGAGCTAACACATTTAAATTCTTTCAATAGTTTTTCATTATGAACTAAGTTATTAAAATGAACCTGATCATCATCAATCGAGCTAAGTTTTTCTTTTAGTTCATAAATTTCACATACAAGTTCTTGATTTTTTTCTTTAAATAAGCCAATTTGTTTCTTAAGCACTTGGACTTCAGACAAGCATGCATCATAGGACTGTTTCCGTTTTAAGCAATTTTCACATGAGGACTCTGAACTATTCAGATCAATTTTTTTTTCAACTTTTTATATTGTTTTCTTAACATCTCATGTGACTCAAGTAACTCACCATATGCACCCTGCCAATCATCTAATGTATAATTCTCGAAGAGGTTTACCTCATCATCATCCTCTTCTTCATTTTGGCTGCCACTTTGATTACTTCTGTTAGCCATCATGCAGCTGTCCTCATTTATCCTGTAAGCTAGCTTCAGCTTATCCAGGATGTCTTTAGCGGACCTGCAATCATGAAGGCAAGAATGTAAGGCTTTGTCAGTAGCTGCTTTCATCAGATTCAGAGCTTTTTGATTTTCTCCATCCTTTGATCTGTGGCTGTCGGTCCATTTGGACACTTTCTTTGGTAATCTGTGAGGACCTTGTGAAATTAACTTCCACAGATCAGGATTAACTGATATAACATATTTACGCAGACTGACAAACCACACATCAAAATTAGAGCCGTTGAAAATCGGTGGATCACCCATGGAAACAGATCAGATTAATGCAACAGGAATAATGATGCACCAAAAGCGAGATAGCACCGAAGACTGCAGGATCGGATCTGCAGGTCGCTGGACCTTCTATGCAGACACCCGCTCTGATACCAATTGTTGGGACGGTGCGATGGATACAGAGGGGGGGTGAATGTATCCCTCTACAAAATTGCCCCACTTAAAAACAATAAGCCTGCTGCTAGACACAGTTGCGGAATAAAAGCTATAGAGCTCTTCAAGAAGAAATTCAAATAAACATTTGATCAATCAGTTGAACTGCTAACTATACTGGTGGAACCTGATCAAGACTAATGCCGAAGACAGAACTATGCAAACCAGACTCACTTAGCAAAATATGTAATGCTCAAGGTTACTTCAGATAGAAACAAGAATGCTCAGACAACCTGTGAAAAAGGTAGAAGACAAGGGGCAAACGCACAAGGTAAACCATGGCACAGTAGATTTTTTAGGTGGTTCGGTCCACAGACCTACGTCCACCCCTCACTCCAAACCGGAGTGAGGCTTCCACTAGCACAAGCTAGAACTGTAGACTCAGTCTGCAAACAAGTGCTGCCTAACAGCTTGACCAGGGGAACAACCTCCCCTCTTCCTCCAGACCGGAGGGAACCCACTAGTGACTACCCGTCACTAGCAACCATAGACCGAAGTCTCTCTTCCTCCACCCAGGAGGGAACCCACTAGTGACTACCCGTCACTAGCAACCAGAGACCGAAGTTTCCTCCACCCAAGAGGGAACCCACAAGCAACATCAGCCACTTGCAATCGGAGACACCAAGTCTCTCTTCCTCTGAAACCCAGAGGGAACACCGACCTCAAACCAGAGAATCGGAAAGTATATCGATCATATGAAAAGAACAAAGTAAAAATAAAACAAGAAAGGATGAAACATAGCGACTGAAAGCTGTAAAAGATGATAGCACAAATGTGGCTCTCAACGGAGCTGACTGGCCTAGATTTGATCCACGATCCAGCAGGAACAGATCTTCAAGCAGCTTCCCTTCTTCTCCTCTAACTCTCTATCTCTCTCTCTATCTCTCTTCTTCTCTTTTTCTTCTTCTAGCTCTTTCTGCTTCTGTCTGCTTCTTCGATCACTCTCTGCTCTCGAGCCTTCTTCTTCTTCACACTGGATCATGCAGGCTCCTCACTGCTTCTCGATCTCTTTCTCTCATTCTTTTTCTTCTTTTGCTCTCTGCCTCTCTGCTTCGATCACTTTTGCTCTCAGCACTATCTCACTTCTTCTGATGGAGGAGTCTTTCATTTATAGCGGCAGCAGCTAGGGTATGTGCCCCCTTTATCCAGAGAACACCTCGGATCACGTGCCAGGTGCCAACCTCGGATCACGTGCCACTCATCAGCTTGAATCATCCTGAATGAAGAGAAGAAAGGGATGCATCGAGTTAGTTCAGGATTTGAACTAAGCGTGTACAGACATGATGCAGCATATAGGCAAGTATGTACATTGACGATGAGTGTTCAGGCATGCTGTCAAGCAATGTACAGACTTGATGAGAAGGATGCATGAACAAGCCACAGCGAATGTATAGACTTGATACCAAAGTATGCACGACGTAAAATGATGTACAGACTATGTGAATGCATGAAGAGCATGAGCTGTACATACTTAATAGTCTGCAGCTGTGTACAGACTTGACCGATGCATAGACAGCAGAGAATGTGCAGACTTTGACGTTTACGTGCGTGAGAAAATAATGTACAGACTTGCTGTAATGAACAATGCCCAAATGCAGTGTATGGACTTAGCGTGAATGCGAGAAGACGCTAAGTGAGATGGATGTATAGACTTTGATGTATGCAGCGATAATGATGTACAGACTTGAATGCGTGCATGAGAAAACAATGTACAGACTTGAATGCTCCATGCACAAAGACGCTGAGTGAGACGCTAAGTGAGACGGATGTATAGGCTTTAGTGTATGCATTCTAGGCAAACGCTGTACAGACTTTGAGAGACGATGCATTCTAGGAATGTACAGACTTGGTCTTGCAATGTATAGACTTTGTGTGTGCATATGCCAAGACCATGTACAGACTTGAAGAAATGCATGCAGCGATGTATAGACTTGTCCGATGCAAAACATGCAGAACTCTGTACAGACTTTAAAAGTGTGTGCGAGACAATGTATAGACTTGATCTGAATGCATGGACTATGCCCTTGAAGAATGTACAGACTTTGAAAGCAAGAGGCAAGGCTGTCGGATGTATAGACTTGCTAAACGATGCACACACATAGCGGCAATGTGTAGACTTCAGTTCGTGCAATGCAGTGTACAGACTTTGCCAATGTACAGCCTTTGCCTGTAACGAACGATGCCCAAATGCATTGACTATGACTAATATATGTATGGACTGTGCAGACATTGTATAGACTTGGAAAGCTTGAACACGAACAGGCTGTAATGTATAGACTTGTGAGTGCAGCAGTCAATGTATAGACTTGCGAGTGTGTGAGCATGCGATGCAATGTATAGACTTTGAAAGACGATGCATGTACAAGCCAACAATGTACAGACTTTACCAATGAACAGACTTTGCCTGCATGCAATGTATAGACTTGATAGATGATGCATGCACAAGCCACAACAATGTATAGACTTGATGAACGATGCAATAAGACTCTGTACAGACTTGGCCAATGTACAGACTTAGCAGTATAGCATGAGACGCTAAGTGAGACGTGAAATGCATTGGCTTTGGCTGTATAGACTTGAAAATGCACTGATGTACAGACTCTTGATGAATGCATGTAATGCACGAAACGATGTGCAGATTTTGAATGAGTGACATGCAGTTTGCAACTGGAAAGTATGTACATTGAACATGCAATGCATGAGAGACAATGTACAGACTTGTTAAATGATGCACAAAATAATTTATGCACATTAGCTAAAGTATCATCAAGGCATAAGGCACTACAATTACCTGATCTGACAGTGCACTGATCTTACCTGTCACTGGTTGACCTTTTCATGACCCGTAAGTCATTCTTAAAAGCTGTTCTGTCAGTTTATCATAAACATCAAGATTATATCATCAAGGATGTAAACATAATGAGGCATAATATTTGTCATCATCAAAACTCCAGAACAACATGGGACACAACACGTACGGCACGAACTCGGCCTGTTGGTCCGACTCGGTACTATTCCAACTCGGTGCTGCGCCAACTCGGTTGCTGACTCGCTGGACAGCAAACAACGATTTCCAAAGGAGCGTCGCCTTCCTGAGATCTTCTGGAGGCGCCGCTTGGCTGGGACGATGGCAGGATGCCCCCGATCGACTCCCTGAAGGGGCGGTCGCTGAAGTTGACATTTGATATTTATTTCTAAATTTTCTCCTGGACTGAGTTGTGCTGGCTGAATTCAGATCTGCTCTGCACACCTTCATGAAAAGAATTCCTACGACCAGATCTGATGTCAGATTGATGCACAAGAGATACCGATGGATAGAGGACTCAGATATCTACAACATATATTTTTGGTGGCTCCATCCACAGAACGGATTAAAAATAAAAAATGACTGCAAACTGCCTTTTTTTTGACCCGGACTGACAGACACACAGGGCAGAGATAAATCTGCCTGAAACAGACCTTTGACCGAGAGCTCCATGATTTTTTTTGACTCAACGAAAATTATGGTTGAAGGGGGTATACATGAGGAGCACTAGGAAATTTTTGTGGAATTTAAAAAATTTTTTAAGTGGATGGGGAAATTGCAACAAAGAGACTCTGTCCCATAGGTCTGCAAAAGGGCAGATTACTGAGAGGACAAACAAAACTATGGGAAAATTATCAAATGGACTGCAAATGACACGAAATTTTAACTGGAGGTTAGGGGAGATGGACAGAACAAATCCTCAAAATTAGGGCTCAATCAGACAACAAGAACCAGAGATACAATTTCAGAGGATTGGTTCTGTCCTGATGGAGACAGAACTTCGATGACGGTGGCGGCGGCGCGACGGCGGTGCGATGGCGGCGGCAGCAGAAAGAGAACTCAGAGGGGCTAAGGAGAAGGGGCTTCACACCCTAGAGGACTGGAGGAGGAAGAAGAACCAGGGAGAGAGGAGAGAGGGGCCCACCCTTCCTTGGAGGTAAATGCCAATTTTCACTTCATTAATTCTAATAAATGTGAAATACATGGTATATATAAGAAATGTAAAAAGACCTAAACTAACCTCAGATCTAGGGTTGGAGGGGGTAAGCTAGGGATAGAACTAATTAGTTCTAATACAATTTTTACAAAAATTAAAAATAATCCAAAAGGGGAGGGCGCCCCCTTGACCATGAGGGCAAGGTAGGTAGCCTCCCTTTGACATTTTAACCCACTTGTCTCCCATGTGTCCCCATGTGTTCCATTGACCTTCTAGATGCCACTTAGGCTTTTGATCAGCCTCACATGGATGAGGTGGACCAATGGGGAAGGAGTGAGGGCTCCCTTGCTGGACCTACTGACAATTTGCACAAAAACCCAAAGAATTCAAGGGAATGCCACATTGGCTTATAAAGCCTTACAATTGCGTACATACTTTCCCGAGGATATAAAAGTAAACTAAAAGGACACAAGTGTAAAAATAAAAGTCAGTGCTCGACGTCGATTCCCATCGACTGAGGGGAGGAGAGACACAAGGGGTGCCCTTGGGCTTGTTCTTGGCAAAAATACTTAATTCTTCATTAAAATCTCTAATGACACTATACATAGGCTTATATAGAGAATGACAAGGGGTGGGGGGCTGAGAATTTCGTGGGAGAGAGGGGATTTTCTTCCCCATGTGGTCAAATGACCGCCGCACTCGCAGGAGGCGAGGGAAGCGAGCCGGAGCCGATCGGGTGGGCCGAATGGAAGTCGACTCGGTTCTGCCCGCGCTGCTCACCCTGCGCAGCGAACTTGCGAAGGCCGGTGCGCCAAGATCCGATGACCGATCAGAATTCCGTTTATTGGAGAACGTCGGCGACAGGACGAAGATCGTCTGCTCCGAAGGTCGCGATCAGATCTTTTCAGATCTGGGCACAGCAGTGACTGATCTGAGCTTCTAGTTTTATGCACTCAGAACTGCACAAGAAGACAAATAATTATCAAAAAATTGTCTCCCGATGTCGGATCGAGGCGCCGTTTGTGGGAGCTCGTCGGCGACGTCCAGAGGAAGACGTAGACCGAAGCGCTTGCACAGATCTACAGGGGATGAGGCGGGGTAGACTTGGGAAGTCGGCTCTGGTTCTGAGTCAGGTCTGCAGAGATGTACCGAATTTGGATAATCTACCGTTCGCGTCGCCAATGCTGCCCTGTGTGTCTGTCAGTAATCACTGATTAGTTTTCATTTTCCAACGGTAATCACTGATTAGTCTGTTGCCCAATGGGCAGCAATCACTGATTTTTGATATTTATTTCTGATTACCGAATTCGGACATCTGTCCGTTCGGTGGATGGAGCTGTCAAAATTATATGTTGTAGATCAATGAGTGCTCTTTCCAACGGTACCAGCCACGCCTCGATCGGCCTCCGGATCTGAGCGTCGTAATTCGTGTCACCGAGGCCTGCAGATCTGTTCCCTGTGTAGGTCCGAAATTGTAGTTCAGAAGATAATCAGAAATAAGTCCAGAAGATATTCAGAAATAAATATCAAAAATCAACTTCAGGAGCCGCTCCTTCAAGGAGTCGTTCAGGGACGCCCTGCCAACGTCCCAGCCAAGCGGCGCCTCCAGAAGATCTTAGGAAGGTGACGTTCCTTTGGAAACCTTTGTTTGCTGTCCAGCGAGTCAGCAACCGAGTTGGCGCAACACCGAGTTGGAATAGTGTCGAGTTGGACCAGCAGACCGAGTTCGTACCGTACGCACCTCCAGATCGAGGTGTGGCTAGTACCGTTGGAAAGAGCACTCATAGATCTACAACATATAATTTTGACAGCTCCATCAACCGAACGGACATATTGTCCAAATTCGGTAATCTGCCCCTTGGGCAACAATTGGATTAAACAGTGAATTGATGGGAATCTACACCGGGCACTAACTTTTATTTTTATATTTGTGTCCTTTTAGTTTGCATTTATATCCTTGGGAAGTAGGTTTGTAATTGTAAGGCTTTATAAGTCAATTTGTCATTCCTTAGGATTCTTTGGGTTTTTGTGCAAAAGTCCAGTAGGACCAGCAAGGGGCCCCCATCTCCTTTCCTATTGGTCCACTTAAGTCTTAGGGCCCATGTGGGGTCAGTCAAAGGTCCAAGGTGGGCTTCTAGATGGCTTGACCATTCAAGGGGACAATTGGATTAAAAAGTCAAATATTTCAACCCTTAAAGTCCAAGATGCTTCCCCCTTATAATATAGTTTATCCCGTGTTGTATTTTTTATTTTTTTTGGTCATTTGACCACATGGGGAAGAAAATCTCATCTCTCCACGAAATTCCCAGCCCCCCCTTGCCAACTCGGCACTATTCCAACTCGGTGCTGCGCCAACTCGGTTGCTGACTCACTGGAAAGCAAGCAACAGTTTCCAAAGGAACGTCATGTTCCTGAGATCTTCCGGAGGCGCCGCTTGGCTGGGACGATGGCAGGGCGTCCCTGAACGACTCCCTGAAGGGGCGGCTCCTGAAGTTGATTTTTGATATTTATTTCTGATTATCATCCCAATTCGGTAATCTGCAAGGAAGGGTGCGCCCCTCCCCTCTCTCTCCCTGGTTCATCTTCTTCCTCCAGCCCTCTAGGGTGTGAAGCCCATTCTCCTTAGCCCCTCTGAGTTCCCCTCTGCTGCCGCCGTCGCCGTTCGTGCCGCCATCGCGCCGCCACCGCCGCTACATCGGAGTTCTATCTCCATCAGGACAGAACCTCACCTCCAAATTTTTATCTCTGGTTCCTGTTGTCTGATCGAACCCTAATTTTGAGAGTTTGTTCTGTCCATCTTCCTTAACCTCAAGTTCAAATTTCGTGTCATTTGGAAGTCATTTGATATTTTTCCCTTATTTTTGTTTGTCCTCTCAGTAATCTGCCCTTTTGCAGACCTACGGGACATAGTCACCTTGTCGCATTTTCCCCACCCCCTTAAAAATTTTCCAAAAATCTCAAAAAATTACTCAGTGTTCCACACATATATCCCCTTCCACCATAATTTTCGTGGAGTCTAAAAAAATCACTTTCTCTTTGGTTAAAGGTCAGTTTCAGGCAGATTGTTTATCCTCTCATTAATCTGCCCATTTGCAGACCTATGGGACAGAGTCTCCTTGTTGCAATTTCCCCACCCACATAGAAAATTTTACAAAATCCACAAAAATTTCCTAATGCTCCTCACGTATACCCCCTTCCACCATAATTTTCGTTGAGTCAAAAAAAATCATTAAGCCCTCGGTCAAAGGTCTGTTTCAGGCAGACTCATCTCTGCCCTGTGTGTCTGTCAGTCCGGGTCAGGAAAAAAAGGTAATTTGTAGTCATTTTTATTTTTAATCCGTTCTGTGGATGGAGCCACCAAAAATATATGTTGTAGATATCTGAGTTCTCTATCCATCGGTACCTCTTGTGCATCAATCCGACATCGGATCTGGTCGTAAGAATTCTTTTCGTGAAGGTGTGCAGAGTAGATCCGAATTCAGCCAGCACAACTCAGTCTGGGAGAAAATTCAGAAATAAATATCAAAGGTCAACTTCAGCGACCGCCCCTTCAGGGAGTCGATCAGGGGCATCCCGCCATCGTCCCAGCCAAGCGGCGCCTCTAGAAGATCTCAGGAAGGTGACGGTCCTTTGGAAACTGTTGTTTGCTATCCAGCGAGTCAGCAACCGAGTTGGCGCAGCACCGAGTTGGAATAGTACTGAGTCGGACCAGCATGCCGAGTTTGAGCCGTACGCACCTCCAGATTGCTGCCCGTCAACCCAGCGTCGGTCCTCCCGGACCCCACTTGTAGCCCTTTACCTCTCTGCGTGGAGTGGGCAATAGATTTCACTGTTGTAATTAACTTTTACCGTTGTTACCGGGAGTTACCGTACTTGGCCGGGAACGTCTTCCCCACGCCCGGAGCGTAGAGGTACACTCGCTACCCTCCTCGTAGGTATTACTTTACTCGTATATTTTTGTATATGCCGCTGCATGAGTGATAGATTATCTAGCTTGTTATCATTTTATCACCGCTGCGAGAGCGAGAGTGAGTGACCGTCCCGTGACTCGACCCGAGTTAACGCGGAAAGGCCGATACCCGAGACTCACTACCGGTTTCTCAACCGTGCACGGTCTACGTCTTCCCTCGCTTAGGGGCGATCGCTAGCTAGAGTCCCAGGTCACGTGTCCGTCCCGCATCAATTTGGTATCAGAGCTAGAGTCCCCGGTCGCGTGTCCGTGCCGCCAATGGATATGCGAGGCCAATTCGGTAATCTTCCCTTTGGCGGTGGATGGAGCTATGATTATCGTCCCTAGGATATAAATCCAAATGCTTAATGAAGAATTAAGCATTTTTTCCAAGAGCAAGTCCAAGGGGCACCCCTTGTGTCTCTCCTCTCCCCCTTGCAGCAGTGATTGCTGCCCAATCTAGGGTGTGAAGCCCTCATCTTGGTGTGACTCCAAGTTCTCCAACCTCTGCTGGATGCGACTTTTGGCCGCCGCCTTCCGTTCGTGCCGCCATCGCGTCGCCACCACCATCGCCGGAGACTTCTCTCCATCATGACAGAACCTCTTCTCCGAAATTTTATCTTTTGTTCTTATTGTCTGTTTGAGCCCTAATTTTGAGGGTTTGATCTGTCCATCTCCCTTAACCTCCAGTTCACTCGGACTGACAGACACACAGGGCAGTAGGGGATCTGCCTGAAACTGACCTTTGACCGAGGGTCAAATGAATTTTATAGACTCCACAAAAATTATAGTGGAAGGGGATATATGTGTAGAACACTGAGTAATTTTTGCCAAGAGCGGATAGATTGTCCAAATTCGTCCCAAGGATCTGTGCAAGCAAGGATAGAGCACTCATAGAGGCTTGCAGATCTGTGCAAGCCCACCTCCAGATCGAGGCTCTTGGCAAAAAAATGGCCTCGCATATCCATTTGGACATTCCCGTCTGTCGTACGATAGCGTGCTA
Organism: Amorphophallus konjac; assembly: GCA_022559845.1. Classification (NCBI taxonomy): domain Eukaryota; kingdom Viridiplantae; phylum Streptophyta; class Magnoliopsida; order Alismatales; family Araceae; genus Amorphophallus; species Amorphophallus konjac. The sequence continues at coordinate 66,788,787 of CM040129.1, forward strand.
CGCCTATCGGGAGGTCCGCACACTCGCGTTGAGGAGACCCTCGGGTCGAACCTCCGCCACGTACCGAATCTTGGTTGTGTCTAGGTGTAGTCGAGTCTCATTCCAACCTTGCATTGTCTAGTGTTTGTCTCCACGTGTCGGCATGTCCACCCATTAGCTTCCCCGTGTCCCATGGAACCCCAAGGGCTCACATCATATGAATGGTGGCGACACACCCGAGGATGGGGAATCCAACCCCACCACATCCGTAGGCCCGAAGCCTTGGACTTCTATGGATCCAAGGTCCCGAGCGACTACCTCCAATGGGAAGCCGCTATGGACAAATACTTTGCATGTTATACTATGTCCGAGGCCAGGCAATTCTATTTTGCCAAGGAGATACTTCTACACGAGGCCGCCGAAAAATGGGACCACATTGAACGTTTGAGAGAGGTTAGGAGGAAATGGCCCATCGAGTCATGGTGGGACATGAAGAGAGAGCTTAGGAAGGTCTATGTTCCCCAATCGGTCACCTCCAATCGACCCCACCCAATCACCTCCAACCAAGTGGGTCCTAGTCGGAGGCAAAGAGCCCCACACGTAGATGAACCTAGACCCAAGCCTAGGCCGGATGATTACGGGCGAGTCCACTCCGATACCCCTACTCCAACCCGGACCGTTGCCGAAATTGTGCAAATGATTTCGGATCGGGTGGATAGAAGGTGCGTTTATTTGAGTCGTTGGTCTCCCCTTGCCCACCTTCGAGGAAGGAGGTAGCCATACCCGCGCCTAGGGAGGCCATAGCCCATAGCCCCAACCCGGTCCCATCTAAGGGATCCCCAAGCCCTCTCCCCATCATGGAGGCCCGTCCTTCGCCACCCGTGAGTGCTCCGTTACCACCCTTACCTTCCGATCCTCATCTGGAGCCATCATATTGGGAGCCACCTCCGTCCGAGCCACCCGTGTTTCTTACGGGAAATCTTTTCATCGCCGAGTCACTCCTTAGCTGGCTCAAAGATGGCTTGGTCCCACCTCCCTTCCCATCCATGGACCCCACACTACCTCTAGTGTCAAGTAACTCATTTCACACCACCTTCCGGTCTAGTCACTATGTGGATACATTGGACGACCTTCTTAAAGGGTTAGACCGACAGTTGGCATTTACGCACTTGTTGGCCAAAGGCTTCGACCGACCCCCCGGTCGTAGCTTCACCCATCCCACCTTAGGGTCCATTACCTCCATGTACACCGTGGGTCATGTTACCACGGAGGTTTTTCTACTCCTCCCGCTACCGGTCGAGCCCGACTTCACTCCTTTTATCCCGAGGGAGGAGCCCTATCTTCTATACACTGTCCCATCTACCACGATGGATGGAGGTGACCATCACCTTCATGAATTGAAAACATGGGACTATGTAATGGAGGAACCGAGGGGTCACACATTCATTGACCCATTTGACCCCTTCTCTAGTGGGCCTCGTGACCCATCACTTCCTTTATACCTTGTCGGGGAAGTCCACTTTCACACCCCTTTCCCACGGGCTGGGCCACCTATGCCCACCAAGCCCGATACACCTACATCCGGCCCTCCTAGCCCTCCCAAGTCTCCCAAATCCAATGGGCAGCCGCATGCTAGGGACAAAGTAGGATGTCTAGGAGTCCCACTTTCCGCCAACCACCGGTTGCCACTAGTGTATGCATGGCACATGTTCGGGTGTCCTGGTGCACCATCGCCTATGCGTAGGTCAGACTAACACTAGGTGTGTCTAGGGTCTTGTGTGTCTGTGCATACATTGAGTCAAGTCAGTCTTTTGTACGCTCGCGTTGTTAGTCCCTTTCGAGTATGAGACTTGTCGGACTATTGGGATCGGTTCTACTCCACATATCGGATCTAGTGACATAAGGGACCCGCGGTGATTCCTAGTGAGTCTTTGAGCCACCTCCCTCATTTGAGAGTGACCCTACCCCGGAGTGTCCACCTCTAGCCTCATTCCCATGGCAGCGTGTGTATATCGAATCTATACGAGATGAGCAGATGTCGATTACTTGGAGTGGAGTGTACTCCATGCTTCCAGGTTCGGTGAAGGATCCGCCGGAGCTACTCGAGCAGCCGTACCCCTTACTCGACGGGGTCGAGTTCTTCCCACCCGGGGAGAGTTGATGAGAATGGACGCCGAGCACTAATTTTTATTTTGCACTTGTGTCCTTTTAGTTTGCTTTTATATCCTTCGGAAAGTATGTACGTAATTGTAAGGCTTTATAAGCCACTTTGTCATTCCCTAGGATTCTTTGGGTTTTTGTGCAAAAGTGTAGTAGGTCCAGCAAGGGGCCCCCCAGTCCTTTTCCCATTGGTCCACCTAAGTCTTAGGGTCCCATGTGGGGCTGGTCAAAGGTCCAAGGTGGGCTTCTAGATGCTTGACCATTCAAGGGGAGAAGGTGGAAGAAAATTCAAAATTGGATCAAGCAAAGTCCAAGATGCTTCTGTTAGTGTTGGTGTGCTACAGGTCAATTTCAGGTTGGGTAGGCCCAATAGTTGTACGATCTTGTTCATTATTAATAAAGTGGTGTTTGAGCGTAAATATGTGATTGTGTTACTTTACGTTGTCCCTAGGATATGTGGTTGTAAAGTCAGCTCGAGATTGGATCTCGAACATGAGACTTACTTTACATGAACACATACCTTAAACTGTTCCTGATTGGAGGGTAATCACTCGGGGACTTTGATTACCTATTAAACCAGTACACATGATGTGTCAGTGACCAGTCTCATGGTCATTGGTGCGGGGCACCAACACATATGTGTAGGTGTATGTCCTTGGAGGATGTGCACTGAACTGATCCGCTATTGGATCTTCAGATGGTTGATTATACCTAATGTCAACTGAAGATCCAACGGTCACAGTAGCATCGTTGGTCCTTTGACCTGAGACATTGATCGGATCTTACACGAGGACTGGAATGGTTTAATTATTTAGCTAAGTGACTTTAACCATAAGTCATGAAATGCCGAGTCATTAACCACTCCAGGATACGTGTGAAGATCATCAATGGTCAAGAGGGGATCGCTCACTGTCAGGTATATATCAGACAGTTAATGGGTCATGACATTGACGCTCCGTTAAATCCCTGGCCAGGGTCGTGTGAGTTCGTTTAGAACGGACGTCATACACTTTAAGGAGGTCACAGTCAAATGACACGATCATGGGGTTTGATAGGAACCGTACCCTCGATCGTACCAGACTCATAGAAGGAGCGAGGGATTATATCGATGCGGTAACTGTGGACTTACAGGTACCAGATAAGCTGGTTTAAACCCGGCGTCCTCTAGGATCACGCGGATTTGCTTGACCCAACATGATCGAAGGTTCGGAATGAATTAAACTATTATTCGGCTCTTGTAGAAGCGAATAATATGTTTAATTTACTTCTAATTAGGAATTAGAAGTTAATGGGCCTTAAACTAGAGTGACTGTGGGCCTAGAGGATTACACACATTGGATTCTTGGGTGACAGTTTATTATTATACAATTGTATGTATTAATTCTATTTAATTCCTTTTGGAAAGGAGTGTAAATGGAGCTTAATACATATGTATAATATGAGATAGGACATATATACAGTTTCGGTCTTTTGGAGCCCTTTTGTAATAAGCCTAAACTCTATATATATGGCACCTACGTGAGTTCATTCGAACTCTTAGCTTCTTCCTTTCCTTCCCTTAAGCTAACCAAGCATTAAGCTTAAGGGAGAGGTTAAGCCTCCCCCCTTTCTCCCCCTTGCTCTCTCTCTCTCCAGAAGGTGTTAGAGCCGGGGAAAGTTGTGCCGGGGAGGTACCGTCGCTGCGCAAGGGTCCGTGTGGATCTGCTCTAGAGGCCGTACAGTTGTGCGGCTCGGTTTCTCTGCATCGGGCTTAGCGGACAGCGTTGTTCCGCGTAAGGTGAAATACGCAACCCGTAATTAGGGTATTAGAAACACCGATTAGAGCACAGATTAAGCTTTCCATAACACGGAATCGGGCAAATTAAATTTTTGTTATCCGCTGCGTCGCCCGTAGGTGCTGTGCGAAACCTTACAGTGGTATCAGAGACAGGTTCGCGCTCTGGTCGGTGTTTTTATCGCCGTTTAGAACCATATTTGAAAGGGGTTTAAATACTTCAATTGTTATTGTTAGAAGGGGATGTTGGACATCCCCGTTCTTCCAGGATGTTGAGAATCCCTGGAGCAAATTAAAAAAAAAAATTTAGTTGGCTCGTTTTGGGCGCACTGCGCCCTGGGCGCACTGCGCCTAGGGCGCTGTGCGCCCGCGGGCGCACCCGCGTGGGCGGGCGCCGCCCACGCGGAACGCCCGCGTGGCGGGCGCCCGCAGGCGGCGCCCGCAACGCGGGGGGGGGGGGGGGGGGGGGGGCGCCGCGTGGCGGCCCCCGCTGGGGCCCGCGTGGCGTGCGCCGTGCGCCCTGCGGGCGCGCGGGTCAACGCCCGCATGCACGGGGGCCGCCCGCGCGCGCGGGAAAGGGGCGGCCGCGCCATTTTTTTTAAATAAATAATTTTTTTTACGATTTTACCCTTTTTAATTTATTGTGCTCATATTAATAATATATATTAGATATATATATTAAAATGCACAGTAAATTAAATCGAATTTTATCTAGTAAATTAAATAGTGTTATCTCAATGGTAAATGTCAAATGTTAAATTTTATTTAACCGGGTTGAATTTACCGAGGTGAGATAATTATTATTTACCTTGGGATAAAATGGTAATAATTGAAGTTACTTCAGTAAATTTTAATTTTTAAATTTTTATTTATTAGATAATTAGAAAATTCAAATTTTGAATTTTATTGAAGTTAAATGTGAAAAATTCAATTATTTGAATTTTAATTATTAGATAATTATTAAATTCAAATTTTAAATTTTAAAAAATTACTAATTGAGGATAATTGCATTATTTTAAATTTATTTTCAAATAAAAATTATTAGATAATTAGTTTGAATTTAAATTTAAATTATTGACATGTTTAAATTTTGAATTTAAATTTGATTATTAGATAATTAAATTTAAATTTAAATTTAATTAATTATCTCAATTAGATGTCCCTGTAGAAAGTGATGGTTCTTTACGTACTTTACTTTATTTATCTTGTATTGGCCTGCTTGTGTGTTTAATTTTAGTTAATCATGCTTTGATTTTTAAAATTAAACAAAGCTGGCCTGTTTTTGTTTGCACATCCCATTTTTAAATTCAAAAGTAAGGATTATTTTCAGAAAATAACCCTTGATTGATTTTATTTGAATGGGTTGACAAGTGATCATAGACTTGGATTAATGTAATTAATTGGGGTCTGCGAACCTCCTTTCTCTCTCTGTTAAAATTTCAATGTACTTCTATCTTCCTCTGTTGTTGTACTCGCCCTAAGGGCTGCTGGAATTTGAGTCACATGTAATTTAATTTTTCCGACCTGCGTGCCGTGTAAAAGTTGTAATTGATGCGGCGTCGGAGTTTGAAAGCGCGGAGCACACCCGACGAGGACGATCCAGCTGCTTCGGAAGCGGGCCGGATATCTTAGTTACATTAGGGATTAAGTCCATGATCATTTACGTTTTATTTTTACATTGGATGCATTTATTTTTGTGCAAACTACTAGGTACGGTAAATATATTAGATATATTTATATTACCACCTAGGGTGAGATCAAGATAAAATTAAATTCCCTCGCGCTTAAATTTTAGATCTGGTAAGCGTGGGTCTAGGAGTCATCGTGGCCCTCCATCATTATGGAGTGAATGAACGTCTTCATTTCATGGATTTGTTGTGCTTTCCACAAGGTCCATGAGTTTGGGGGCGGGATTAAACTCCAAGGCTCGGCCTCAATGGGGTGAGGAATTGAACTCGGCTTTGTTGTGCTTTCCACAAGGGTCGGGTCATGAACTCATTGCTATGTAGTAATGATGGTTAGATCTAACCGAGAATATCCTTTGTTGTGCTTTCCACAAGGGGATGATTTCTCGGGGGCCGAATATCGGATATTGCATTAGATGCAAGTGCCTGTTGACTGTCCTTGAGATGGTGTATGGCTTGTTGTGCTTACCACAAGGTCGTACATCAATCTCGTTGGGATTCCGACCCACTAGGTTGATCTCGTTGATCTCCCGTTCTATATACTGAGGGTTATATAGTTCGATCGAAAAATAGTGGGACTAACTAAGATAGAAAACCACATCTAAGTTAGAATTTGAACACATGCTAAGTTGTCTTTTATTTCTTATCCAGATTACAATGTCGTCGTCCAACCCCCTCCGTGGCATCTTGGATGTAAATCGCTTAACTGGACCGAACTACTCGGATTGGCTGTGTAACCTACGCATAGTCCTTACCGCCGAAAAGATTACATACGTGTTAGACACGGTTCATTCTGAGCCGGCTCCTGATGCCGACGAGGGCGAGTTGTTGGCTTATGCCAAGTGGTCTGAGGACTCCTCCCTTGCCCAATGTTACATGTTGGCCTCTATGGCTCCCGAGCTACAGAGGCAATTTGAAAAGACTGATTGTAGAAGTATACTTCTCAATCTACGCCAGCTCTTTGGGGAGCAGGGTAGGATCGAGAGGTATGACATCTCCAAAAGGCTTTTCAGGACACGGATGTCTGAGGGTTCTTCAGTACAGGCTCATGTACTGAAAATGATGGAGTGGATAGATAGACTCAATGCACTGGGGTTCAAGTTGGATCTTGAACTGTGCATTGATCTTATACTCCAGTCATTGTCCGATTCCTTTTCTTCCTTCATCATAAACTTTAACATGAATAGAATTGATGCAACTCTCCCGGAGCTGCTCAACATGTTAAAGAGTGCTGCAGGAACTATGCAGAAAGATAAACCATCTTCTTCTGTAATGATTATTGGCCGGGCCAATAAGAAAAGGAAGGCCACCCAGATATCCACTACAAGTAACAAAGGGAAAGGAAAGAAAAAGGCCACGGGTAAGCAACTCGCCAAAGTTGACAAAGAGAAGGACAAGAAGAATGAAAAGGAAGACAAATGTTTTCGATGCGGGGAAACTGGGCATTGGAAAAGGAATTACAAGGCAATTCTAAATGAAGGTATTTTTGTCATAGACCTTAATTTGTCATATATGGAATCCACATCATGGGTATTAGATACTGGATGTGCATCTCATATCTGTAATTCTCTGCAGGTGCTGACAAATAGAAGGCAATTGGGCAAAAAGGAGATTGAACTGAGAATGGGAAATGGAGCTTTGGTTTCTGCCAAAGCTGTCGGGACTGCACGCCTCAGTTTACCTTCAGGAGTCATTTTGGAGCTGAATGACTGTTATTATGTTCCTAATATTATTAAGAACATTATTTCAATCTCTGACTTGTATAACATTGGATATACATTGACTTTTAATAGCACTGGGTGCTCTATAATGAATAATGATTTGATTATAGCCGATGGTTTATTAGTCAATGGTCTTTATGTATTAGATACACGTTCTAATGTTATGTAAATTTACAATACTGATGAAGTGAATTCTGCATATCTATGGCACTGCAGACTTGGTCATGTAGGTGAGAAAAGAGTCTCTCACTTACACTCAAATGGGTATTTGAATTCGTTCGAATACAAGCCATTTGATATCTGTGAGTCGTGTCTTATGGGGAAAATGACCAAGGCTCCTTTTGGTGGACATGGTGAGAGGGCTGTTGACCTTCTCGAGCTCATACACTCAGATGTGTGTGGACCCATGTCCATAGAAGCAAAAGGAGGTTATCTCTATTTCATTTCTTTATTGATGACTTCTCTAGATATGGCTATGTGTATTTAATGAGATATAAGTCACAAGCCTTTGAGAAGTTTAAGGAATACAAGAATGAAGTAGAGAAACAGACTGGCAAAAGTATTAAGGCTCTTCGATCGGATCGAGGAGGTGAATACTTAAGCCATGAATTCACTTCTTATCTTAAAGACCATGGAATAGTTTCTCAGTGGACTCCACCGTATACACCACAGCATAATGGTGTATCCGAGAGGAGAAACAAGACCTTGTTAAACATGGTCCGATCCATGATGTCTATGTCAGGACTACCCTTGTCTCTCTGGGGCTATGCGTTAGAGACTGCGGCTTATTTATTGAATAGGATCTCAAGTAAATCAGTTCCTTCTATACCATATGAGATATGGAAGGGCAAGAAACCAAATTTTAATCACATTAAAATTTGGGGGTGTCCTGCTCATGTAAAGAAGAACGAGAGTGATAAGCTTGAGTCGAGAACCGATAAGTGTAGGTTTGTGGGATATCCAAAGGAGACGTTTGGATATTATTTCTATCACCCTTCTGAGCAAAGGGTCTTAGTGGCCAAAAGAGTTGTATTTCTGAAAAGAGAATATCTACTCCAGAAAAATAGTGGGAGCCAGATAGAATTGGACGAGGTCCAAGAACCACAACCCATAGACACAAACTCGTTAGATGAGACGGTATCGGTTGATCCTATTCAAGGTGAAACACTGACACTACGGAGATCTGGTAGACTACCGAGAGAACCTGAGAGATATGTTGGACATGTCTCAGAGGGGTCCTCTAAGGTATGTATCGATGAGGATGATGATCCTCAGTCGTACCAGGAGGCGATCCATAGTGTAGACTCCGAGAAATGGCAAGAGGCAATGGATTCAGAAATCCAGTCCATGTACACCAATAAAATTTGGAACTTAGTTGATGTACCTGAAGGGAAGGTCCCTATCGGCTGCAAATGGATTTTCAAAAGGAAAATCGGTGCAGATGGACAGGTTGACACATACAAGGGTAGACTAGTGGCGAAAGGATATCGTCAAAGATAAGACATTGACTATGACGAGACGTTTTCGCCGGTAGCCATGGTTAAGTCAATCAGAATTCTCTTTGCCATTGATGCATACCTGGATTATGAGATCTGGCAAATGGATGTGAAGACAGCTTTTCTTAATGGAAACCTGTCAGAAGAGGTGTACATGGTACAGCATGAGGGATTCACCTCCAAGCCACATCCTAATAAGGTATGCAAACTTCAAAGGTCCATTTATGGATTAAAGCAGGCATCTAGAAGCTAGAACTTAAGATTTGACGAGGCTGTCAAATCTTTCAACTTCATTCGGAATGAAGATGAACCCTGTGTTTACAAGAAGGTCAGTGGGAGCTCAGTGACCTTCTTGGTCCTTTATGTTGATGACATCTTACTCATTGGGAATGATGTAGCGATGTTGACATCAACTAAGTCTTGGTTGTCCAAGACCTTCTCCGTGGAGGATTTGGGAGAAGCATCCTATGTGCTGGGCATAAGGATCTATCGAGATAGATCTAAAAGGATGCTAGGATTATCTCAATCCATGTACATAGACACTATCCTCAAAAGGTTTAGGATGGAAAATTCCAAGAGAGGTCTCATTCCCATGAGACATGGAATTTACCTATCCAAGGAGATGAGTCCTAAAACTTCTGAGGAGGTCGCACACATGAATAAGGTACCCTATGTTTTGGCGATAGGGTCAATCATGTATGCAATGCTATGTACACGGCCTGATGTTGCCAATGCTTTAAGCATTGTCAGCAGATATCAGGCAAATCCAGGCGAAGAGCACTGGAAGGCAGTAAAGGGTATCCTTAAGTACCTGCGAAGGGCTAAGGATCTTTTTCTGCTTTATGAAGAAGAGGACCTACAGCTTAGAGCTTACACAGATTCTAGTTTCCAGTCAGATCCAGATGACTGCAAATCTATGTCTGGATTTGTATTCATGTTGAATGGAGGGACAGTCAGTTGGAGAAGCTCCAAGCAAGACACGACTGTAGACTCGACGACGGAGGCGGAATATATTGCTGTAGCTGAAGCTGCTAAGGAAGCCGTCTGGATGAAGAAATTCATATTGGAACTTGGCGTAATTCCCGAGATATCAGCTCCCATCCCATTATTTTGTGATAATAATGGGGCCATCGCCCAGGCGAAGGAACCGAGATCTCACCAAAGGTCAAAGCATTTTCTCAGGCGCTTTCACCTTATTCGGGAGATTGTTGATCATGGAGATGTGACGGTAGAGCGTGTACCGTCAGAAGATAACATAGTAGATCCACTGACTAAGCCTTTGACACAGACTGTATTTGAGTGTCATCGGGATAAGATGGGCCTGAAAGTTGTGGGCAATTGGCTGTAGTTCAAGTGGGAGATTGTTAGTGTTGGTGTGCTACAGGTCAATTTCAGGTCGGGTAGGCCCAATAGTTGTATGATCTTGTTCATTATTAATAAAGCGGTGTTTGAGCGTAAATATGCGATTGTGTTACTTTACGTTGTCCCTAGGATATGTGGTTGTAAAGTCAGCTCGAGATTGGATCTCGAACATGAGACTTACTTTACATTAACACATACCTTAAATTGTTCCTGGTTGGAGGGTAATCACTCGGGGACTTTGATTACCTATTAAACCAGTACACATGATGTGTCAGTGACCAGTCGCATGGTCATTGGTGCGGGGCACCAACACATATGTGTAGGTGTATGTCCTTGGAAGATGTGCACTGAACTGATCCGCTATTAGATCTTCAGATGGTTGATTATACCTAATGTCAACTGAAGATCCAACGGTCACAGTAGCATCGTTGGTCCTTTGACCTGAGACATTGATCGGATCTTACACGAGGACTGGAATGGTTTAATTATTTAGCTAAGTGACTTTAACCATAAGTCATGAAATGCCGAGTCATTAACCAATCCAGGATACGTGTGAAGATCATCAATGGTCAAGAGGGGATCGCTCACTGTCAGGTATATATCAGACAGTTAATGGGTCATGACATTGACGCTCCGTTAAATCCCTGGCCAGGGTCGTGTGAGTTCGTTTAGAACAGACGTCATACACTTTAAGGAGGTCATAGTCAAATGGCACGATCATGGGGTTTGACAGGAACCATACCCTCGATCGTACCAGACTCATAAAAGGAGCGAGGGATTATATCGATGCGGTAACTGTGGACTTACATGTACCAGACAGGCTGGTTTAAACCCGGCGTCCTCTAGGATCACACGGATTTGCTTGACCCAACGTGATCGAAGGTTCGGAATGAATTAAACTATTATTTGGCTCTTGTAGAAGCGAATAATATGTTTAATTTACTTCTAATTAGGAATTAGAAGTTAATGGGCCTTAAACTAGAGTGACTGTGGGCCTAGAGGATCACACACATTGGATTCTTGGGTGACGGTTTATTATTATACAATTGTATGTATTAATTCTATTTAATTCTCTTTGGAAAGGAGTTTAAATGGAGCTTAATACATATGTATAATATGAGATAGGACATATAAACAGTTTCGGTCTTTTGGAGCCCTTTTGTAATAAGCCTAAACTCTATATATATGGCACCTACGTGAGTTCATTCGAACTCTTAGCTTCTTCCTTTCCTTCCCTTAAGCTAACCAAGCATTAAGCTTAAGGGAGAGGTTAAGCCTCCCCCTTTCTCCCCCTTGCTCTCTCTCTCTCCAGAAGGTGTTAGAGCCGGGGAAAGTTGTGCCGGGGAGGTACCGTCGCTGCGCAAGGATCCCTGTGGATCTGCTCTAGAGGCCGTATAGCTGTGCGGCTCGGTTTCTCTTCATCGGGCTTAGCAGACAGCGTTGTTCCGGGCAAGGTGAAACACGCAACCCATAATTAGGGTATTAGAAACACCGATTAGAGCACATATTAAGCTTTCCATAACATCGGAATCGGGCAAATTAAATTTTTGTTATCCGCTGCGTCGTCCGTAGGTGCTGTGTGAAACCTTACAGCTTCCCCCTTATAATATAGTTTATCCCATGTTGTATTTTTTATTTAATTTGGTCATTTGACCACATGGGGATGAAAATACCCTCTCTCCTATGAAATTCCCATCCCCCCACCCCTTGCCATTCTCTATATAAGCATATGTATAGTGTCATTAGAGAAATTAATGAAGAATTAAGTATTATTGCCAAGAGCAAGCCTAAGGGGCATCCCTTGTGTCTCTCCTCTCCCCCTTGCAGCAATGATTGCTGCCCATTCTAGGGTGTGAAGCCCTCATCTTGGTGTGACTCCATGATCTCCAACCTCTACTGGATGCGACTTCCGGCCGCCGCCTTCCGTTCGTGCCGCCATCGCGCCGCCACCACCATCGTCGGAGACTTGTCTCCATCATGACAGAACATCTTCTCTGAAATTTTATCTTTTGTTCTTGTTGTCTATTTGAGCCCTAATTTTGAGGGTTTGTTCTGTCCATCTCCCTTAACCTCCAGTTCACTTGGACTGACAGACACACAGGGCAGCAGGGGATCTGCCTGAAACTGACCTTTGACCGAGGGTCAAATGAATTTTATAGACTCCACAAAAATTATAGTGGAAGGGGATATGTGTGTAGAACACTGAGTAATTTTTGCCAAGAGCGGGTAGATTGTCCAAATTCATCCCAAGGATCTGTGCAAGCGCGGATAGAGCACTCATAGAGGCCTGCAGATCTGTGCAAGAAAATGGCCTCGCATATCCATTTGGACATTCCCGTCTGTCGTACGATAGCGTGCTACGCCTATCGGGAGGTCAGCACACTCGCGTTGAGGAGACCCTCGGGTCGAACCTCCGCCACGTACCGAATCTTGGTTGTGTCTAGGTGTAGTCGAGTCTCATTCCAACCTTGCATTGTCTAGTGTTTGTCTCCACGTGTCGGCATGTCCACCCATTAGCTTCCCCGTGTCCCATGGAACCCCAAGGGCCCACATCATATGAATGGTTGCGACACACCCGAGGATGGGGAATCCAACCCTACCACATCCGTAGGCCCAAAGCCTCGGACTTCTATGGATCCAAGGTCCCGAGCGACTACCTCCAATGGGAAGCCGCTATGGACAAATACTTTACATGTTATACTATGTCCGAGGCCAGGCAATTCTATTTTGCCAAGGAGATACTTCTACACGAGGCCGCCGAAAAATGGGACCACATTGAACGTTTGAGAGAGGTTAGGAGGAAATAGCCCATCGAGTCATGGTGGGACATGAAGAGAGAGCTTAGGAAGGTCTACGTTCCCCAACCGGTCACCTCCAATCGACCCCACCCAATCACCTCCAACCAAGTGGGTCCTAGTCGGAGGTAAAGAGCCCCACACATAGATGAACCTAGACCCAAGACTAGGCCGGATGATTACGGGCGAGTCCACTCCGATACCCCTACTCCAACCCGGACCGTTGCCGAACTTGTGCAAATGATTTCGGATCGGGTGGATAGGAGGTGCGTTTATTTGAGTCGTTGGTCTCCCCTTGCCCACCTTCGAGGCAGGAGGTAGCCATACCTACACCTAGGGAGGCCATAGCCCGTAGCCCCAACCCGGCCCCATCTAAGGGATCCCCAAGCCCTCTCCCCATCATGGAGGCCCCTCCTTCGCCACCCGTGAGTGCTCCGTTACCACCCTTACCTTCCGATCCTCATCCGGAGCCATCATATTGGGAGCCACCTCCGCCCGAGCCACCCGTGTTTCTTACGGGAATGCTTTTCATCGCCGAGTCACTCCTTAGCTGGCTCAAAGATGGCTTGGTCCCACCTCCCTTCCCATCCATGGACCCCACACTACCTCTAGTGCCAAGTAACTCATTTCACACCACCTTCCGGTCTAGTCACTATGTGGATACATTGGACGACCTTCTTAAAGGGTTAGACCAACAGTTGGCATTTACGCACTTGTTGGCCAAAGGCTTCGACCGACCCCCCGGTCGTAGCTTCACCCATCCCACCTTAGGGTCCATTACCTCCATGTACACCGTGGGTCATGTTACCACTGAGGTTTTTCTACTCCTCTCGCTACCGGCCGAGCCTGACTTCACTCCTTTTATCGCGAGGGAGGAGCCCTATCTTCTATACACTGTCCCATCTACCACGATGGATGGAGGTGACCATCACCTTCATGAATTTCAAACATGGGACTATGTAATGGAGGAACCGAGGGGTCACACATTCATTGACCCATTTGACCCCTTCTCTAGTGGGCCTCGTGACCCATCACTTCCTTTATACCTTGTCGGGGAAGTCCACTTTCACACCCCTTTCCCACGGGCCGGGCCACCTATGCCCACCAAGCCCGATACACCTACATCCGGCCCTCCTAGCCCTCCCAAGTCTCCCAAATCCAATGGGCAGCCACATGCTAGGGACAAAGTAGGATGTCTAGGAGTCCCACTTTCCGCCAACCACCAGTTGCCACTAGTGTATGCATGGCACATGTTCGGGTGTCCTGGTGCACCATCGCCTATGCGTAGGTCAGACTAACACTAGGTGTGTCTAGGGTCTTGTGTGTCTGTGCATACATTGAGTCAAGTCAGTCTTTTGTACGCTCGCGTTGTTAGTCCCTTTCGAGTATGAGACTTGTCGGACTATTGGGATCGGTTCTACTCCACATATCGGATCTAGTCACATAAGGGACCCACGGTGATTCCTAGTGAGTCTTTGAGCCGCCTCCCTCATTTGAGAGTGACCCCACCCCGGAGTGTCCACCTCTAGCCTCATTCCCATGGCAGCGTGCGCATATCGAATCTATACAGGATGAGCAGATGTCGATTACTTGGAGTGGAGCGTACTCTGCGCTTCCAGGTTCGGTGAAGGATCCGCCGGAGCTACTCGAGCAGCCGTACCCCTTACTCGACGGGGTCGAGTTCTTCCCACCCGGGGAGAGTTGATGAGAATCGACGCCGAGCACTAATTTTTATTTTACACTTGTGTCCTTTTAGTTTACTTTTATATCCTTGGGAAAGTATGTACGCAATTGTAAGGCTTTATAAGCCACTTTGTCATTCCCTAGGATTCTTTGAGTTTTTGTGCAAAAGTGTAGTAGGTCCAGCAAGGGGCCCCCCAGTCCTTTTCCCATTGGTCCACCTAAGCCTTAGGGTCCCATGTGGGGCTGGTCAAAGCTCCAAGGTGGGCTTCTAGATGCTTGACCATTCAAGGGGACAAGGTGGAAGAAAATTTAAAATTGGACCAAGCAAAGTCCAAGATGCTTCCCCCTTATAATATAGTTTATCCCATGTTGTATTTTTTATTTAATTTGGTCATTTGACCACATGGGGATGAAAATACCCTCTCTCCCATGAAATTCTCATCCCCCACCCCTTGCCATTCTCTATATAAGCCTATGTATAGTGTCATTAGAGAAATTAATGAAGAATTAAGCATTATTGCCAAGAGCAAGCCCAAGGGGCATCCCTTGTGTCTCTCCTCTCCCCCTTGCAGTAGTGATTGCTGCCCATTCTAGGGTGTGAAGCCCTCATCTTGGTGTGACTCCCAGATCTCCAACCTCTACTGGATGCGACTTCGGCCGCCACCTTCCGTTCGTGCCGCCATCGCACCACCACCGCCGTCGCCGGAGTTCTGTCTCCATCAGGACAGAACCTCTTCTCCAAAATTTTATCTTTTGTTCTTGTTGTCTGATTGAGCCCTAATTTGAGGGTTTGTTCTGTCCATCTCCCTTAACCTTCAGTTCAAGTTTCGTGTCATTTGAAAGTCATCAGGTATTTTTCCCATATTTTTGTTTGTCCTCTCAGTAATCTACCCTTTTGCAGATCTACGGGACAGAGTCACCTTGTCGCATTTTCCCCACCACCTTACAAATTTTCAGAAAATCCCAAAAAATTACTCAGTGTTCCACACATATATCCCCTTCCACTATAATTTTCTTGGAGTCTATAAAATTCATTTGACCCTCGGTCAAAGGTCAGTTTCAGGCAGATCCCCTGCTGCCCTGTGTGTCTGTCAGTCCGAGTCAGAAACAAAAATAGTGTTACATTAATATTCAATTTCAATCCGTTCGGTGGATGGAGCTGTGAAATATTTATGTTGTAGATCTATGAGTGCTCTTTCCAACGGTACCAGCCACGCCTCGATCGGCCTCCGGATCTGAGCGTCGTAATTCATGTAGCCGAGGCCTGCAGATCTGTTCCCTGTGCAGGTCTGAAATTGCAGTCCAGAAGATATTCAGAAATAAATATCAAAATCAACTTCAGGAGTCGCCCCTTCAGGGAGTCGTTCAGGGACGCCCTGCCAACGTCCCAGCCAAGCGGCGCCTCCGGAAGATCTTAGGAAGGCGATGTTGCTTTAGAAACCGTTGCTTGCTGTCCAGTGAGTCAGCAACCGAGTTGGCGCAGCACCGAGTTAGAATAGTGCCGAGTCGGACCAGCAGGCCGAGTTCGTGCTGTACGCACCTCCAGATTGCTGCCTGTCAACCCAGGGTCGGTCCTCCCAGGCCCCACTTGTAGCCCTTTACCTCCCTGCGTGGAGTGGGCAATAAAATTCACTGTTGTAATTAACTTTTACCGTTGTACCGGGAGTTACCGTACTTGGCCGGGAACGTCTTCCCCACGCCTGGAGCGTGGAGGTACACTCGCTACCCTCCCCGTAGGCATTGCTTTACTCACATATTTTTTTATATGCTACTGAATGATTGATAGATTATCTAGCTTGTTATCATTTTATCACCGCTGCGAGAGCGAGAGTGAGTGACCGTCCCGTGACTCGACCCGAGTTAACGCGGAAAGGCCGATACCCGAGACTCACTGCCAGTTTCTCAACCGCGCACGGTCCCACGCTTCCCTCGCTTAGGGACGATCGCAAGCTAGAGTCCCAGGTCGCGTGTCCGTCCCGCATCACAACCCGTAGACACAAACTCATTAGATGAGACTGTATCGGTTGATCCTATTCAGAGTGAAACACAAACACTACGGAGATCTGGTAGACTACCAAGAGAATATGAGAGATATGTTGGACATGTCTCGGAGAGGTCCTCTAAGGTATGTATCGATGAGGATGAAGATCTTCAATCGTACCAGGATACAATCCGTAGTGCGAACTCTAAGAAATGGCACGGGACAATAGATTCAGAGATCCAGTCCATGTACACCAACAAAGTTTGGAACTTGGTTGACGTACCTGAAGGGAAAGTCCCTATCGGCTGCAAATTGATTTTCAAAAGGAAAATCGGTGCAGATGGACAGATTGACACATACAAGGCTATACTAGTGGCGAAAGGATATCGTCAAAGGTAAGGCATTGACTATGACGCGACTTTTTCACCGGTAGCCATGGGTAAGTCAATCAGAATCCTCCTTGCCATTGCTGCATGCCTGGATTATGAGATTTGGCAAATGGATGTGAAGACAACTTTTCTGAATAGAAATATGTCAGAAGAGGTGTACATGGTACAACCTGAAGGATTCACCTCCAAGCTACATCCTAATAAAGTATGCAAACTTCAGAGGTCCATTTATGAATTGAAGCAGGCCTCTCGGAGTTGGAACTTAAGATTTGATGGAGCTGTCAAATCTTTCAACTTCATTCGGAATGAAGATGAACCCTGTGTTTACAAGAAGGTCAGTGGGAGCTCTGTGATCTTCTTGGTCCTTTATGTTGATGACATCTTACTCATTGGGAATGATGTAGGGATGTTGACATCAACTAAGTCTTGGTTGTCCAAGACCTTCTCCATGAAGGATTTGGGAGAAGCATCATATGTACTAGGCATAAAGATCTATCGAGATAGATCTAAAAGGATGCTAGGATTATCCCAATCCATGTACATAGATACTAACATCAAAAGGTTTAGGATGGAAAATTCCAAGAGAGGTCTCATTCCTATGAGACATGGAATTTACCTATTTAAGGGGATGAGCCCTAAAACATCTGAGGAGGTGGCACACATGAATAAGGTACCCTATGCTTCGGCTATAGGGTCAATCATGTATGCAATGCTATGTACACGACCTGATGTTGTCAATACTTTGAGCATTGTCAGTAGATATCAGGTAAATCCAGGCGAAGAGCACTGGAAGGTAGTAAATGACATCCTTAAGTACTTGCGAAGGACTAAGGATCTTTTTCTGCTTTATGGAGGAGAGGACCTACAGCTTAGAACTTACACAGACTCTAGTTTCTAAATCCATGTCTGGGTTTGTATTCATGTTGAATGGAGGGTAGTTAGTTGGAGAAGCTCCAAGCAAGATACGACTGCAGATTCGACGACGGAGGCAGAATATATTGCAACAGCTGAAGCTGCTACGGAAGCCGTCTGGATGAAAAAATTCATCTTGGAACTTGGCGTAGTTCCTGAGATATCAGCTCCCATCCCATTATTTTATGATAATAATGGGGCCATCGCCCAGGCGAAGGAACCGAGATCTCACCAAAGGTCGAAGCATATTCTCAGGTGCTTCCACCTTATTCGGGAGATTGTTGATCGTGGAGATGTGGCGGTAGAGCGTGTACCGTCAGAAGATAACATAGCAGATCCACTGACTAAGCCTTTGACACAGACTGTATTTGAGCGCCATCGGGATAAGATGGGCCTCAAAGTTGTGGGCAATTGGCTGTAGTTCAAGTAGGAGATTGTTAGTGTTGGTGTGCTACATGCCAATTTAGGGTCGGGTAGACCCGATATATATACGATCTTGTTCATAATTAATAAAGTGGTATTTGAGCGTAAATATGTGATTGTATATTACTTTATGATGTCCCTAGGATATGTGGTTGTAAGTCAACTCGAGATGAGATCTCGATCATGAGACTGACTTTACATGGATACATACCTTAAACTGTTCCTGGTTGGAGGGTAATCACTCGGGGACTTTGATTATCTATTAAACCAGTACACATGATGTGTGACTGACCACTCTCATGGTCATTGGTGCGGGGCACCAACACATATGTGTAGGTGTATGTCCTTAGAGGATGTACACTGAACTGATCCGCTATTGGATCTTCAGATGGTTGATTATACCTAATGTCAACTGAAGATCCAACTGTCTCAATAGTATCGTTGGTCCTTTGACCTGAGACATTGATCGGATCTTACACGAGGACTGGGATGATTTAATTACTTGGCTAAGTGACTTTAACCATAAGTCACGAATTACCGAGTCATTAACCATTTCAGGATACGTGTGAAGATCATCAATGGTCAAGAGGGGATTGCTCACTCTCAGGTATATATCAGACAGTTAATGGGTCATGACACTGACGCTCCATTAAATCCCTGGCCAGGGTTGTGTGAGTTCGTTTAGAACGGAC
Organism: Amorphophallus konjac; assembly: GCA_022559845.1. Lineage (NCBI taxonomy): Eukaryota > Viridiplantae > Streptophyta > Magnoliopsida > Alismatales > Araceae > Amorphophallus > Amorphophallus konjac. Next base: position 66,807,839 of record CM040129.1, read on the forward strand.
GTCATACACTTTAAAGGAGGTCATGTCAAATGGCACGATTATCAGGTTTGACAGAAACCATACCCTCGATCGAACCAGACTCATAGAATGAGCGAGGGATTATAGTGATGCGGCAACTGTAGACTTATAGGTACCAGACATGCTGGTTTAAACCTGGCCTCCTCTAGGATCACACGGATTTGCTTGACCCAATGTGATCAAGGGTTCGGAATAAATTAAACTATTATTCGGCTCTAGTAGAAGTGAATAATAAGTTTAATTTACTTCTAATTGGGAATTAGAAATTAATGGGCCTTAAACTAGAGCGACTAATGGCCTAGAGGATCACACACAATGGATTCTTGGGTGACGGATTATTATTGTACAAATGTATATATTAATTCCCTTGAAATCCTTTTGGAAAGGCATATAAGAGGGGCTTAATATATATGTACAATAATGAAAATGATATATATACAATTTTGATCCTTATGGGCTCTTTTGAAAAGGTCATAAATCTATATATATGATCCTACGAGAGCTCTCTTCCCCCTTGGCTTAAGCAAGCACTAATAGCAAGTGAAGAAGAGATTAACTCTCCCCCTTCCTCCCTCTTGCTCTCTCTCTCTCTCTCCTTGGAAGCTCTCTCTCTCCAGAAAGGGAAAGAAAAGGAAAGATAAGGGATGGGAGACGCCGTCGCTGCGCAAGGATCCATGTGGATCTACTCTAGAGGCCGTACTTCTGTGCGGCTCAGTGTCCGTGAGATTCTGTATCAGACATAGCGGACAGCGACGTTTCGCACAAGGTGAAATCTGCAACCCGTAGTTAGGGGTTGGGTTATTAATGCATCGATTAGAGCACAGATCTAGGATTCCATCTAGCTGGGTTCGGGTAAATAATTTTTTGTTATCCGCTGCGTTACTCGTACTATGCTGTGTGGAACCTTACAAAGGGAGTGATAAATAAAATGAAGGCTTGCTAAGCTTCGTCCAGCGGGAAAGAGATGAGGAACCAGACCCAACCAAGGAGACATGACCCATGAAATAAACCACAAATTGACCAAGATGGCCCAATAAGGGTGAACAACTCAGAGCATCATTTAAAATGAATAAGGAGATAACCCAACTTATTGGTCATAAAACGGGTGTCAACAGCAGGTTCAATAGAAAAGAAGAAGAAGAAGAAAGAATTGAGGTGCCGGTTCTGACACCTCGCAGACCGGCCTTCCGGGCCTACGGCCGACAGGCGAATGTTTATGCACACAACAGAAGATGCGGCAAGATAGCTGAACAACGACGCCTCGCTTACAGGACCCCGACTCAACACAAGATGTCACCATGTGCACTTTGCCCCACAGACAGGCACGATGATATTACCCAAGCCTTCTGAGGATATTTTCGGGGTCTCGGGAACACCCCTCAAGGTGCGCAATGGCGCTTAGAAGCTATGAGCGCTGCAGAAGATGAAGATCGGGGAGAGCAAGTCAACATGGAGAAAATTGCAGATGAAGGGTCCGGTTGCTATGGACCATCTTTCCACGAACAAGCCACACCAAGGGTCTCGGTGTTCGACAGGCTAGCCTTCCCTGGGCAGCCAGCCAGGAGGGTGATACGGAGGAACAAGCACCTCCAGATATTCAACTGCAACGTGGCCAGAGTAATTGGCCGCTATGAGTCCTTACCCAAAGAATCTGAAGAGCTGATTAGGCTCGCCAAGAGGCCCGGTCTGGTCACCAGAAGGAAGAAGGCTGCAGCTGATGCAATGCAAGCCCTTGTTAGGGAAACAAGCACGGATGTAGTCACCATGACTACAAACGTGATCACCACCGAAGACGAGGGTGAGAGGCCAGCCCTTGCTTCAGATGCTCCGTTGGAGGGAGCAGGCCAGACACCTAGCCCTTCCACCCTCGATCCAACGATGATGATGTTGCTCCTGAAGTATCAACAGGATATGGAGATGTTGAAGAAACAATTGAGCGAGCTGAGCATGCAAGCGTCAGCCTCGAAGCAGGTGGAAGCCCCTCCTGACACATCCCGGCAAGACGCCCATGAGCTCGAGGGTTCACCTCAGATGATGGCTTCTCAGCCATTACACAACTCTGCTGGGGGCATGGCCCCGATACCACCACCGTCTCCTCAGCCTCAGGGGACTGTCGCTACTGTGCCTCAAGCCACGGTGTTGGCAACACCGCAGATGCAGCAAGCACACTTCTATCCAAATTCGGTGGACCCGACGATGGTGAGCAAGCTGATGGTTGAACAAATAATAGATATGAAGCTGGCAGATCGAGGCGATGATGATTATGCCTCGTTCGATATATATAAGGTGCCGTATCCGGCACATCATGCTACTAAAAGATTGCCTCCCGGCATCAACAAGCCACCAAAGTTTGACAAGTTCAATGGGCAAGGATCCCTGAAGGAGCACATAGCCTATTACATGAATGTGATGGGCGATCTAGCAGTAGATGAGTCCTACATGCTGAAGTTCTTTGGGTCTTCTCTTATGGGACTCGCATTCGAGTGGTACTCGAACTTGCCGACCAGATCCATTAGCGACTGGCCAGATATGTAGCGGTAGTTCTGAGAGTGCTTCCATGTTGCTGAAAGAGAGGTCACCGTGGCCAAATTGTATGCTTCCAGAGAGAAAAATGATGAAACAGCCCTAGAGTATATCAAAAGGTGGCGCAATCTCAGCATGAGATGTAGGCGTCCACTGCATCAAGAATATACTGTGCAGATTTGTAAACAAAATCTGAAGTGGGAAGTCCTTGAGAGGATGATAGGAATGGAAATCAGGTCTTTCGACCGAATAAATAATGTGGTGACGTAAATCAAGACTTACCTCTCAAGATATTCTTCTGCCCTTGCCGTCTCCAGTTAAAAAACCAAAGCCGCTGATAAGCGGCCTGCGCCCAAGGAAGTTCACATTGTAGACTTCAAGGCGTTCGAGTAGTAGAAAGACAAGGAGAAGGGAGTTGCTGACACTCCTCCTGCTAAGCCAACCGAATGCCAGGAGGGCCCCTCCCTGCAGAACAAAATGAAGAAGCTATACTCCTTCCCTAAGGAGAAGACACGGGTCCTGTTCGAATGGCCAACCCGCTACAACAAGATTATACTACCAGACCCGAAGAGGCCAGGTGATGCCAGGAGGAAGGATGATCCTCGCTTCTGCTTGTACCATCAAATGCTTGGGCACCCCATCGAAGACTGCTATGTCTTTAAGGACGTTATTCTGTTAAGTCTCTCCAGGTGATTTTGATGATAACAAAACCCCGGTATGGCAAACAGTTTAAGTACATCCATTCTTACAGATGTAATTGCTCATATAGGTTCTCAAAGTTATTTTTATATCAAAAGAATATGCTCAAAAGGATCATGTTTCAAAAAGCCCAGAATAAGTCAAAACCAACCCAAATTGAATGCAACAAAATGTGGTCTCACAGCATATTGTATAAGGATATGATTTATGGGCTAACAATGCTATTTTTGTAGGTTTTTTAGAGTTCCGTCGACCTGGCCAACAGGAGCGGTCGGCCTAATCTCCCAAAGCTCAAAACTCTGTAAATTTACAGAGTTCGGTCGACCGCCCCCCTTGGACTAGTCGACCGCCCCCCTTGGACTGGTCGACCGATTCTCCCAGCGCTCAAAGTTTCAGAACCTGTAAAAGTTAGGTCGACCGCCCAGCCCTATCCGGTCGACCGAACCCTTCGAAGCCTCCATTTTGACTTTATTTTCTTCACGAGGAAAAAGCATCTATCAAGGATTTTTTAATCCCAAAAGTCTCCAGACATCCTTGGAATTGTGGATATGTGTCTTGGCTTGTCCTTGACCATTCAAGTGTTATAAAAACACCTCTTAGGGCCAAGGAACCTTAATTACACAAGGGAGATCTAAGGAGGCTGCCAAGGGAGAAAAAGGGCATGTAGGAAGAACTCCGTGAATAGTGTTTCGTCCAAGCACTCTTCATCAAATCTCAAGCATTTGAAGATCATCCTGAAGCCATTCAAGTGGAAATCAAGCTGAGAAGCAAGCTTCATCAAAAACCTTCTTCATCCACTAAGGGGGAGCCTAAATCTAGAGTTTTTTCATATGTGTTTCTACTTCTACTTTCATTGAGCTTTAAGTGTGTGTTCTTGTAATCTCTAAACACGTGTGTGTGTGGATCTACCTAGATCTACGTGTGTGTGTGTGTGTGTGTGTGTGTGTTGTGTGTGTGTGTGTGTTCAGATCTTGTAATCCTCTACAAGATAGTGTGTGAATCCTCACAGTTTGTGAGGGGTGGACGTAGGTTGCCGTCGTTGCATCCGAACCACCTAAAAATCTCTATCTTTTGTGTGTTTGATTCTTTTCTTCTACCCCCGTTCTATGCTAGCACACAATATATCACTCTCATTCGTTTTCCTTTCAGATCTAGCATAACTTGTCATTTATACATTAGATCTTTGGTATATCAAAAGGTACATTCAGATTGACAAGGCCATTCTTTTCAGGAAGATAATACCTTGTGTGAGCAGAATCTTCAGATTTATATCTCCGCCATAGTACCACGGATTTGTTGTGTGTGATAGGTTTTGATAGATCTATTTGTTATTTCATGAGATCTAGTCTCTTAAAGATTGTTTCCTCATATCTGTTTATTTTTTGTATAAGTTTTGTAAAATTTGTAATCACCCAATTCACCCCCTCCTCTTGGGTGTCATTGATCGCGGGACTTCAGATTCAAAGTCTAATTAAAAAGGGGGAGCTACAGATGGGCGAGTACGAGGTGGATCCTCCATGCCGTATGAAATGCCCGCACTGTGGGCAACTATTAATATGATATCACTGTATCAGCAATTGCCCGAGGAGGTGACAGAAGCTTGCACAAAGCACACTTACGAAGCTTTTGTGCTGACCCCAGCAAAAGACCAGGAGAATTGACAGATGATGCCTACAAAGGGAAAAAGAAGACTGGCATCCCGCCCTACTCTGGGAGTCTGAATTCATGGCATTACACCTCAGCCAGCTCTACCATCTGTGACCCCGATCTGGCATGATACGGCCCCCCGAATGGTCATCATGGTGCCAACCAAAAAGAAGCAAGTCCCCTTGCGGGTACATCAAGAAGTCAGCCTGGCCGTCAAGCGGCTGCAAAAGATTATAAATGGCTTAGATGAATATGAACAACCCAAGCTCCAGCCAGTGCAGCTAAAAGAATATGTCCCTTGGGAACATCTAGAGTCCCTCGGGCTAGAACAAGAAGCTGAAGATGAATTTTGGGGAGGGGCTGCCTCGAAAGATGCTCCACCCGAGCAGATGCCTGCAGAGAAAATAAATAAAAAGAGGAAATCAAAGAATAAAAAGAAAGGTAGCATCGTCTCCTGCAATACTTTGTCGGCTTTGTTCAACTTAGCCCAAAGCTCTGAAGAAGGTGATGAAGAAATCTGCTTTACGCCAGCTGAAGCAAACCAGGCTGAAACTTTCACCTCTCATCATACCACCAACTCTGGGAGAAAGTGGGGACGTCTGCCCCCGGCTAACCATAATATTATGTTCAGGGGTGAACAACCGTACCAAATCCTCGAACCTGAGATAAAGGGCGCAAGAGTCCCGCCTCCACCGGGCCTTTACCCAGAAGATACAAGCGGCCAGGGAGTCCCCTCATTCACTGAATTTTTGATGCCAAAGAAGGGCAAGCAGCCATGCCAGTAGTCTAAATCAAAGGCTAAAAACACTTCCACCCAGGTCTCGGGTGAGCCGTTTTTGGCAGATGAAAGGGGTGAAGGCATCGCCCCTGTTGCCAAACCCATCCAAATAAAAGAACCAGCTAATCAGATGTGTCAGGAGCAGACAATTCCCGAAGAATAAGATAGACCGCCTGCTGAGCCGACTGCTCCGACACCAGGCTGTAGCAAGCACAACAGAGCTAAAGAAGCAAGACTGCTTAATGTAAGAGCCGACTCTCGAATATTGAAATAACTGAAAAGAATTCCAGCAAGATTCAACATCTGGAAGATACTCTCCATAGATGAAGAAACTCGACAAGCCGTCATTACAGCCTTGCAAATCCCGGCATACTTCGAGAGCCACTTTGCCGAGATGTGTTTGGTAGCAGCTGTCAACATTGCCGATGAAGATATGCTCCGGCTGTTGAATCTAAAAGATGGTGCAGATCGGATTCAGAGGGGGGGGGGGAGGTGAATGAATCCCCTTTAAAAAATTTGCCCAAATAAATTGAATTAGAAAATATTACGGACCTAAACTCTATGGTTCGGTAAAACAGTTGTTCAAATAAGATTCACAGTCAAACACTTAATCTGTTAATCTTATTTGAATCTCACTCGAACACTTAACATGCACAACCAGCCAGCTCACTTAGACACTCAACAGGGATCAAACTGTAAATGATTGAACCACACAGTAAATTCAACGTAATCTAAACTAATCAGATGAGATCAAATGCTAACTGTAGAATAGCAAATAAAGCGAGCCTAATCAAGCATCTATCGTGAATCAATAGCAGATTGAAAACATAGCAATCACACAAGGCTCAAGGATTTTTAGGTGGTTCGGTTTTCACCTACATCCACCCAACACTCAGACCTGAGTGTGGCTTACTGCTGTCACACAGCTTGAACCGTTGAGCATCACAGCTTGCTTACATCCGCTGAGCATCACAGCTTGCTATCCCGCTGAGCATCACAACTTACTATCCGAGGTATCCACCTCGCCTGCTGAGGATCACAGCTTGCTCTGCTAACTCACAGCTTGATGTTTAAAAGAGACACTAAAAATAAGACACAACAACGAAAAGCTGGAAATGAAAGCACATATAAACTGTAGCTCTCGCAAGAGCAGACTGGCTTGGATCTGATCCGAGGGCCAGTAGGGCAGATCTTTAGGATCTTCAAATTCCTCTCGTCATGCTTGCTCTCTTTCTTCCTCTTCCTTCTCTGCTCATTCTCTCTTTTCTCTTTCTCTCGAGCTCTCTTTTTCTTCTTCTCTGCAACTCTATCTCACAGACTGCTTCTCTCTGCTGCTCTCTCTTTTCTCTCAGAGTTTTTTCTCTCTCACTCACGCTCTCGCTTTCTTCCTGATCTTCTCTTTTTCTTCTCCGTTCTCTTCTATCTTCCTATGCTGCTCTCTCTATGCTATTTCCCTCGCTGTTCTCCCCCTTTTCTCCACAACATTTTCTTCTACGTAGAAGTCTTCTTATACAGGAATAGGGGCACCAGATGAAAAATGAACTAGGAATATGATTCCCCTTTCTTTAGATTCTCCCACGTGGCAAGATCATGCTTTGATCCTGTGGTCCCTACACGATTCGCCCAGGAGGCGTGTGGAAGGAACACTCCCGCCAATTCCTTTTCCAGAAACATGTTTCGCTGAAGTACTGTTGGAGTCCACGTGGCAAACTCTCTAGACGTGACTCCTCCTTGGATCATGTGCCTATAGCTACCTTGGATCACGTGTCTGTTTAAGTTGAGTCTTGAGCCTCGTGACTTGACCCTCTGCACACTTAAGTTCTTGTCAAAAGAGTAAAAAGTATTTTGTCAAACACATTATAGCCATGAATGGATAGCTAATGAGCATTGACCTATTGATATGAAAGTCACTGTACATAAACGAATTTTCAGTTAAGTGTGAAAGATGCACAGACTTCATAGTGCGATATACAAACATGCACAGACTTATGAACATGCATAGACTATATGTGCATAGACTCAAAATGCTGCAGGTGCTCAGACTCTAGATGCACTTATGACAATGTGCACCGACCTTACTTGCCATCGCTAACATGTGCATAGACTTTGGTCTATACATGTGCATCGACCTTGATGCAACATGTATACAAACTTAAAAACATGCACCGACCTTCTATATGCCCAAGGAGAATGTGCATCGACCTTCTATATGCACAATACAATATGTGCATCGACCCTTGCTAGCATTTAGAAAATGTGCACAGACCTTATAGGCAGTTAAGCAGAAATGTGCACCGACCTTATATGCAGCTAAACAGAATGTGCACCGACCTTGAAGTCACATGTGCTCTGACCTTGTGCGTTGAATCAAAAATTGCACCGACCTTGAAGTCACATGTGCTTAGGCTTCTGTGAGTCGAAGCAAAACATGTACCGACCTTGTATGCAGTTAGGCAACATGTGCACCGACCTACATGCAGACCAGCATAATGTGCACTGACCTTTGTGAAGGTGTGAACAGGATGTGCATCGACCTTAGTATGACTAAGAGACGATGTGAATCGACCTTACATGCATGTGAACAATGATATGCACCGACTTGTCTAACACATATGCAAACAAGCATCGACTTTAGATCTGCTACATTAGATGTGTACAAACTATGCATTGACCTTTGTACCCTAGCTACAGTACATGCATCGACCTCTTAATGCAAGACCTCACATATGCATTGACCTTAACATGCAAACTTTAATGATAAAAAGTGTATGCACTGACCTGTATGCTTTAGACTGAAATGTCCATCGACCTTACCTGTTCTTGACAGATGATTTATGCACTAGTTACCTGGTGTTGACCTTCTTGTCACCAGCGTTGACAATTTATCACCTTTTTGAACAGTCATTGCTTTGAGTCATTTTAAAACATGTTCTGACGGACCTCTATACTGATATATAAAGATAATGAGATTAGTAATAAATCCATCAAAGTTATATAATGAATCATAATATTTGTCATCATCAAAATTTTTGAACCATAGGGACACAACAATCTCCCCCTTTTCGATGATGGCAATATTATGAGTCATTGCAATAATTCAGCATGATGATCAAGTCAGTATAAACAATGAACAATGAATAATTCTGTTAGATTGCGGCAACAAACTGATAACCAACTAGTCAACAGACAGAATGACCAACATAACCAACTAATGACTCACAAAAATTCTCCCCCTTTGACAACATCAAAAAGGAAGAAACATTTAGGATGCAGATAAGATCTCCCCCTTTATGTATAATATGCAATATGATTCATTGACAATTGAACTCCTCTTGAACAGATGCTTCATCGACAGATGCTCTGTACAGAGCAGATAGAGTGGAATGAAATAAATGATCAGTGAACCACAGGGACATTCAATTTGAAGTAGATAGCCATCCATTCATATTGAAATAGGTCACATGTGCAGTCAAGAGTAAGCTCAGGTCGTAAGGAATGTATGAAGAATAGTGTGCATAATCTGAGTTTTGAAATATCAATCAGTAAATGCAAACTGAGCACATGATGATCAAATAAGCTTCAAACACATGAGAAATTCAATAAGATTTTCAAAGAATATACCAATTTCATAAATCCAAATGTAGGAATTTTTTAGAATCTCCCATTATAAGGGTTTATGAATGAACTTTATTAAACTGCATGGTTTAAAGATGATGTATACATGGTTTGACAAAAAGTTCTGTACTCATATCTGAAATCAAGATTTAATAAAAATGAACCAAATCCTCATATTAACATCTTGATTAATCTCCCTTCATCTTACTCAATCAATTTCAATGACTTCTTTAGGAATTACAATCATAAGTATTGAGGTTAAACAGTCATGAAACCATTTGATTTTATCCAGGGTTATAGCAATTTATTCTTTGCATTCATTTTCATATTTTTCATTTAATCAAGCAGATACTTTTTTTTGCTATCAAATCTTACGAGCAATCTAGTTCAGTACACACCTTGTAACTAAAGGATATACATTGTTTAGATGCCAATATCCCTAAGTACTTAGTGTGACTAACAGTCATGCTTTAAAATAAATAGAGTTAACTTTTCACCTCATGACATATCTCATCTCATTTCTTTGATGAGTGAGATATGTTTCTCAGTGTGCCAGCCATTGCTCTGCCTATTTTTCAATCATTTTTAAGCAGAGTTAACTAAGACACCTCATGACACAGCCCTTTGGACATGTGTTTCTCAGTGACCAAAGTCATTGCTCTTACAAAATTTGACCCTTAGACATTTTCAGAAAAGTCAGATGTTTAAAAATAATACAGATTTCATGTATTTCAACCAAATAAAGTCATGATTTCAACATTTTCAGATTTCAGCAGATTTGACAAGATTTAACATGAAGCAGTTGGTTAAGGTTTATTAAAGTTGATTCAAATATTTTCAAGGCATTTATAACCAACCTTAATGAATACATTAAACTTAAACCAATCTGATCTTTCAGACATTCATAAATATGTATACTAGAAGATTCCTTATTGAATTAGTTTTTTAGATTTATGAGCAAGGTACATAGATTGAAATCTTCTTGAAATTTAGAGATATGAAAGAATGCTTAAAGAAACAATCAATTTATCAATAGAAGCAGTAGCAGGAATATGCACCAAATGCAAGAGACTTGAAGTTCAAACATAAGATAGGATCTTGCAAACATTCAAGATTTAGCAGATAAGCAGTGTTTTCAGACAAGTTTAAGAATATGACAAGAATTCCAAGCAAATGACCATCATTGAATAGAAACTTACAACCTCAGAGGTATGACAATGAGATTCAAGAAAGCAAGAGCAGATAATTTTAGAGAGATAGTCACATAATTGAAGTTATGAAATAGTGAAGACATCAATTGACCAATCAAGGCAGAAAGATGATCAGAAGTACATCAATGAATGTGTCGACTCTTTGTGTCGACATCTACTCACAAACTCCATAATATAGAACACTTTCAAGATAATGTCAACTCATGGTGTCGACACTTCTAATCAGGACTATTAAGAAGTGCAACAACTTAGGTCAATGGTTTAGAGGGTATGAGAATTATTTAAAATCAATGACCTGAGAGTATAACAAATGTTCAAAGTTTAGTAAAAAGAAGATTCAGACATACCAGCTTGATACATAAGTGACAGAAAATGTCAGTCACAAAAATGTGAATTGCAAGGTAAGCTGATAAACAAAATCACATCTAGAAATAGTACTTGGCGGAGGTTGGATCCAAGGATCTACTCATGCAAGGGTTAACCTTCCAGATAGGCCTGACCAATCTTTCCAACTAGACCTTTTATATACTGTCTAGTTATTACAAGAAAGCACAAGAATCTTTCAAGGTTGCTCCCCCTCAATAAATGCAGCTAAGTAGATTTTTTGAATGATGAGAAAGATTAGCTCAAGGGGATATAGAGCATATAGTCAATTTGATCAGACTTGCAGTGTTTGGAGAGAGCCAACATTCAGAGTTCAACAGTTGAGAATTAAACCAAGAAGCAAAACATCAGTTATTCAGATGAGAATTCTGAGCATCGGTTGACCAGAATGGGAAATGTTGGTCGACCGAACTGGACTGAAATGCAACAATGTGTTCTCTTGGTATCAATCTATCTTTTTGGTATTTTCTGTGTGATCTACATGTATACATATGCATTGACTCCCCCTAACTAAATGCATGTACTCAAACAATCTTTTTGGAATTTTTAATAATGATGATATGTAATGAAATATGTATGCATATGCATTGACTATTTTTCACAGAATGCATTAATCCATCATACATGAATTGTAAAAATTTGTTTGATAGACTCCCCCTGACTTCATACAATATATGCAATGGAGGCTAAGCATATGATTTTATGATTCATGCTCATGATCATTCAGACTGCCCTATATGCAATATGACCCATGGTACCAGGCAGAGGACTTGGTCTAAAGGACCACCTCACATATGATGTGGGTTTCCAGACAGAAGGCATCTGCCCTTCTCCCAGCATCATTTAATATACCACTGGGTCATGCATGGAAAGATTAGATTCACATGTAGTCCTGTATGCATGACAATTTTGCTGAGCATGAGTATGTGTATATGAGCCTTATATGCAGCAAGTCATCAAACAACCATAGAATTAAGGTAATTCAGATTTTTGAGAGGAGCAATTTATTTTCAGTGTCTTTGCATTATGACAAATATCAAACAAATGTAATTGACAAATGTATGCATCAAATTCAGACAATTCTGATTTTCAATGAAAGATATCCAATTCTTTTTCATTCTCACCTATGCACAAATATGCAGACTCTGCTCATGAGTTTCTAAACTTTTCTATGTGCACATTCGACCCATGGTACTAGGTGGAGAACTTGGTCTAGAGACCATCTCACACATGGTTAGAACTTCCAGACAGACTTAATCTATCCTTTAGAGCTAAACCATTTGATATACCATGAAATCATGCATGAAAATGCATAACAGTTTCAGAACATGCAAGACAATTCAATTCGATATGCATATGTGAAACTGTATGCAGACATGAAATTCCATGCATTTGAATTTATTTCACCTCCCTCTCAACATGCAACCAGTTGAAGCATAATTAAATGACAAAACACAAATGCATGTGTATGAAAAATGAATTCAGCATGTATTCAGTAAATATGTGCACAGACAATGCAATATATGAAGAAACTCAGATTGTGCAATGCAAATGTCAAAGCAGTTAAGAACATGTATGCATGAGATTTTATTTAATAGATTAAGCATGAAATGCAGCTATCTGAGAGAGATTAAAATAATTCAAATGAACATCCTTGTAACCAGCAGAAATGGGGTTTTACCTTACTTGGGTGCCTTGGTTTATTCAACCCCTTTTTTATTTCCTTCCAAGGCACACTTGCAGAAATTGAACCTCATTTTGTATAGACAGGTACCCAAGATGCCTTGGGTCCTGAAATGACATTGGCACCTCTGAGTGGTGCACTCACAAATTTTTGAGCATTCAAATCATCAATTATCATTTGAGAGCAATCATTCATAGAGTGCCCAGACTGTCCACAGTAATGATAAAAAATAATAGATTTCATGTTCTTCTTATATGGATTAGCATGAGCATGAAATCGATGTGAGTAAACATGATTGTTTCTGTTATTAACATGGAAGTTTATCTTTTCATTACCAGCCAGCCAACAGTTAGCAGCTCTGTGGCCTGACTTTCCACAATTAAAATATGCACTGAATTTTCCTTTGACAACAGATTTGTTTCTATCAAACATGTTTTGATTTCCAAGAAAATTAACATGTTTAGAATTAACTTCCTTTCTCTGATCATGCCAACAGTTCTTCACTGTGTGGCCATGCTTTCCACATTCGAAGCACATAATGTGCTTACTTCTAGAACCCAAATCATTTCTATCAAAAATATTTTTGTTAATAGGGAAATCAACAAATCCAGAATGAAATTTCTTTCCCTGATCATGCCAACATTGAGCAACAATGTGGCCTATCTTGACACAGCAATAACATTGAATCCCCTTTTTCTGAAAAGCATGAGTTTGTTTTGGAAGAATTTAGCATTTAAGTTTCTAGAATGTATTGTTTTGACATTTAGATCATCCTTTTTCATCAGTCTACATTCATGCATAAGATGGCCAATTTTATGGCAGTAAAAATATTGAATCCTTTTGTTCTGAACAGAAGAGGATTTCTTAACATGAGAATTCCTAGCATGAATTCTACCAACATTAAAATCATCCTTCTTCATTATCAAACAGTCATTCATCACATGGCCAGAATTCCCACAATAAAAGTATTCAATATTCTTTCTTTGAATAGATGGGAATTTCTTAGCCTTAGACTTGTTTGCATGCAATTTGTTATTCTTTTTTAGTGTTGTCATTTTCACATTTTTATTATGGTTTTGAATTTTTTGATCAGCAGACTGTTTTGAAGAAGATGCAGAAGTGCTAGCTATATTTGAGCTACTCACAAATGTTGTGTACAGTTTATCCCTTATAGCATGCTTAATTTGAGAATTTCTGCCTTTCTCAATTTTAGAAGCTTCATCTCTAGAGACTTCTTTCAGCTTTTGTTTATTCTTAGCAAATTCAGACAATGATGTATTCAATTCTTGAACTTCAGTTTGGAGAGAGGATATAAGCAATTCTGAACTTGTTACTTTATCATTCAATATAACATTGATGGTTTTATAACTGTCAATTTCCTGCATCAATGTACTCACTCTCGTAGTCTCATCAGATGAGCATTTTCCCTTTTCCAATATCAAGAGTCTTTCAAATATAACAGTGTTCAACTACTTCAGTTCTTCATTTTCTTTTATTAATTCTTCATTCTAAACTAGTTCATTGATTAACACATGATCATCATTACTTGAACTCAAATTTTCTTCCAATTCAAAATTTTCAGATCAAGTTCTTGGTTTTCATCTTTTAATGAACATAATTGTTTCTTGTATGTATAAACATTAGACAAGCACTAATCAAAGGATTGTTTCAGTTTCGGACAATCTTCACAAGAAACATTAGAACTAATCTGATCAATTTTCTTCTTCAATTTTTTATTTTCTGTTTTCATTTTCTTATGTCTATCAGAAAGTTCTTCATACATTCTTACTAATTCATCAAACGAAATATCTTCAGATCCGGAGCTTACCTGTGATGATGTCTCCTCCTGTTGATCACTGCTGTGATCACTTCTTCTTGCCATTAGACATCGTTCTTCCTCCTTTTTATGACTAGCAATCACCTTGTCCAGAATTTCTTTTCCAGATGTGCACCTGAAAGCAAATAGAAATAAATCAGTATTTACTGTAGCTTTCAAAATATTAAGAACTGTGATATTATCATGGTTCTTCAACCTGTCCTCATTAGACCACCTGGTCTGATCATGAGGCAGTTCATGTGGGCCTTTAGAAACTAAATTCCATAGATTAGAGTCGATAGAATTCATGTAAACGCATAGGCCGCCTAGCCAACTACTAAAATTAGAACCATCAAAAACCAAAGGAGACGCCATTGAAAAATAGTTAAACAAATTAAGATTAATAAGTTGAAAATAGTAATGCACCAGAAAACTAGCAGGATCCTCTGCAGATCGTTGGATCTAGACAATCAGAGACCCGCTCTGATACCAATTGAGGAATCTAAAAGATGGTGCAGATTGGATTCAGAGGGGGGGTGAATGAATCCCCTTTAAGATTTTTGCCCAAATAAACTGAATTAGAAAATATTGTGGAATTAAACTCTATGGTTCGGTAAAACGGTTGTTCTAATAAGATTCACACTCAAACACTTAATCTGTTAATCTTATGTGAATCTCACTCGAACACTTAACATGCACAACCAGCCAGCTCACTTAGACACTCAGCAGTGATCAAACTGTAAATGATTGAACCACACAGTAAATTCAACGTAATCTAAACTAATCAGATGAGATCAAATGTTAACTGTCGAATAGCAAATAAAGCGAGCCTAATCAAGCATCTATCGTGAATCAATAGCAGATTGAAAACATAGCAATCACACGAGGCTCAAGGATTTTTAGGTGGTTCGGTTTTCACCTACATCCACCCCACACTCAGACCTGAGTGTGGCTTACTGTTGTCACACAGTTTGAACCGTTGAGCATCACAGCTTGCTTACATCCACTGAGCATCACAGCTTGCTATCCCGCTGAGCATCACAACTTGCTGTCCGAGGTATCCACCTCGCCTACTGAGGATCACAGCTTGCTCTGCTGACTCACAGCTTGATGTTTAAAAGAGAAACTAAAAACAAGACACAACAACGAAAAGCTGGAAATGAAAGCACATATAAACTGTAGCTCTCGTAGGAGCAGACTGGCTTGGATCTGATCCAAGGGCCAGTAGGGCAGATCTTCAGGATCTTCAAATTCCTCTCGTCATGCTTGCTCTCTTTCTTCCTCTTCCTTCTCTGCTCATTATCTCTTTTCTCTCTGATCTTTTCTCTTTCTCTCGAGCTCTCTTTTTCTTCTTCTCTGCAACTCTATCTCACAGACTTCTTCTCTTTGCTGCTCTCTCTTTTCTCTCAGAGTTTTTTCTCTCACTCGCGCTCTCGCTTTCTTCCTGATCTTCTCTTTTTCTTCTCCGTTCTCTTCTATCTTCCTCTGCTGCTCTCTCTATGCTATTTCCCTCGCTATTCTCCCCCTTTTCTCCACTACATTTTCTTCTCCGTAGAAGTCTTCTTATACAAGAATAGGGGCACCGGATGAAAAATGAACCAAGACTATGATTCCCCTTTCTTCTGATTCTCCCACGTGGCAGGATCACACTTTGATCCTGTGGTCCCTACACGATTCACCCAGGAGGCGTGTGGAGGGAACACTCCCGCCAATTCCTTTTCCAGAAACATGTTTCGCTGAAGTACCATTGGAGTCCACGTGGCAAACTCTCTAGACGTGACTCCTCCTTGGATCATGTGCCTATAGCTACCTTGGATCACGTGTCTGTTTAAGTTGAGTCTCGAGCCTCATGACTTGACCCTCTGCACACTTATGTTCCCGTCAAAAGAGTAAAAAGTATTTTGTCAAACACATTGTAACCATGAATGGATAGCTAATGAGCATTGACCTATTGATATGAAAGTCACTGTACATAAACGAATTTTCAGTTAAGTGTAAAAGATGCACAGACTACATAGTGCGATATACAAACATGCTCGACTTATGAACATGCATAGACTATATGTGCATAGACTCAAAATGCTGCAGGTGCTTAGACTCTAGATGCACTTATGACAATGTGCATCGACCTTACTTGCCATCGCTAACATGTACAAAGACTTTGGTCTATACATGTGAATCGACCTTGATGCAATATGTATACAAACTTAAAAACATGCATCGACCTTCTATATGCCCAAGGAGAATGTGCATCGACCTTCTATATGCACAATATAATATGTGCATCAACCCTTGCTAGCATTTAGAAAATGTGCACAGACCTTATAGGCAGTTAAGCAGAAATGTGCACCGACCTTATATGCAGCTAAACAGAATGTGCACCGACCTTGAAGTCACATGTGCTCAGACCTTGTGCGTTGAATCAAAAACTACACCGACCTTGAAGTCACATGTGCTTAGGCTTCTGTGAGTCAAAGCAAAACTTGTACCGACCTTGTATGCAGTTAGGCAACATGTGCATCGACCTACATGCAGACTAGCAAAATGTGCACTGACCTGTGTGAAGGTGTGAACAGGATGTGCATCGACCTTAGTATGACTAAGAGACGATGTGCATTGACCTTACATGCATGTGAACAGTGATATGCACTGACTTGTCTAACACATATGCAAACAAGCACCGACCATAGATATGCTACATTAGATGTGTACCAACTATGCATTGACCTTTGTACCCTAGCTACAGTACATGCATCGACCTCTTAATGCAAGACCTCACATATGCAATTGACCGTAACATGCAAACTTTAATGATAAAAAGTGTATGCACTGACCTGTATGCTTTAGACTAAAATGTCCATCGACCTTACTTGTTCTTGACAGATGATTTATGCACTAGTTACCTGGTGTTGACCTTCTTGTCACATGCGTTGACAATTTATCACCTTTTTGAACAGTCATTGCTTTGAGTCATTTTAAAACCTGTTCTGACAGACCTCTATACTGATATATGAAGATAATGAGATTAGTAATAAATCCATCAAAGTTATATAATGAATCATAATATTTGTCATCATCAAAATTTCAGAACCACAGGGACACAACACCTGCCAACGGCCAACCACAATAGACCCTTATACATGAAGGGGCAATTAAATGGCCAGCCTATCAATAGAATTCTAATTGACCCAGGGGCAGTGGTAAACATACTCCTTTACTGGGTCTATCAGAAGCATTACTTCAATGTGCACCTGATCGGGGTCAGGGATATGAAGATTGTTAGTTTCAACCAGAAATTCAAAGTCCCCATGGGTGTGGTGGAGTCCAAGCTTTCATTGGCAGATTTCACCACTAAAGTGCAGTTCCATGTCATCAACTCCGACACCTCGTACAAGGCACTGCTTGGCCAGCCGTTGCTGCATCAGAACCAAGTGGTGCCATCTACTTTGCACCAATGCATTAAGCACCCCCGGGATGGAAAGGTTGAAAGAATCTTTGTTGATTTACACCCCGTTGAGGTGTTTGTGTAAGATCTGGTAGTTAATGGATTCTCATCGGATCCTTTTCGGTATTGAAGTATGTCCAGAGGCGTGAATTTTGGCTATTTTATCGGGTTTATTGGGCCTAGTTTAGTGGGCTTTGTGCTTTTATATAAGGTTTTTAGAAATTAAATGGGCCATTTATACAATTTTGCTTAACTTAAGGTCTTTTAGCAATTAGAGGTCTTTTTTTTTAAAATAATAATATCACAAGTTTTTTTTCTCTGAGAAGAGAACCGACGGTTCTCTCTCTCACTCCCTAACCCCCTTTCGACCGAACACCGCGAACTCTCTCCCGCTTTCTCCCTTCTCGGCGCGCGGCGATCCAGGGCCATGGCGGAGGCGCCGGTGGCTTTGCCGGCGACCTTGCAGGGTGAGGAGCACGGCGGCGACCTCGTCGGAGCCAGACCGCGGAGTGGATGCGGATCCCGCTGCGAAGACGGGCGGCCCTCTCTCCCCTTCTCGCGGCGAAATCACCGTCCTCGGCTTGTAAATCTGGAGGGGGGCGGCCTTCTTGCCTTGCTAGGACCGACGGAAGGTTCCCCGCGATGCGAGGAACGCCGTGGCATCAACCCTGAGATGAACCACGGAGCGTTGTGACGACCGGACAAAGGTGAGCCGCGGTGACCCTCGGCTTGCTTGCGGTCGGAACTGAGTTTTCATCACGATTAAGGTAGGGGGATTGATGCCCTAGCTCGCCATGCCCATCGTCTTTATGTTATAAACGGCATGCCCGTCGTCTTTATGTTTTAAACGGCATGCCCATCGTCTTTATATTTTTGAAGCATGCCCATCATCTTTATGTTTTTGGACCATGCCCATCGTTGCTGAGTTCATAGGCGATGAATTGTTGTATTATGGCGGTGGAATGGCAGGGAACATGTTAAAAGTTATGATTCCCGTCGATTTGGGTCGACCGGGAGGGGGTCCGGTTATGATTCCCGTGGATTCGGTTCTCCGGTAAGGACCATGTTTAGATTATTTCATATTTTGTAACGGTCCGCCATAAACCGTTTACTGACCTGAGTGGCTAACATTTCGACCACATAAATATTTTAAATCTGTATGGCGGTGGAAGCTTCACTGCCAGACCGTTTAACAGCACACATCAGTTCGTTATTCGACCGCCTAAGACTATAGTGGCCCTAGTTCGATCACTTGTTCTGTAATTTATGCGTGTTCGTTTATTTATGCATTTAATATTGCATCTTCGCCATGTTTAAATATTTTACAAACTGTCGCATGTTTTTAGATCCCAATAGAATTATTTTCTCTTTCCTTGTGATGGAGCCACTAGTCGTAGCCCGACGACCTCTAGTGTCGGCCCACCTGGGAGAGATGGCGGGGTAGTCCCGGTTTACGGTTTTAAAGCTAGTTCTCGTGGGCCCCCTTGCTTGGCAGTAGCATCCTATTGGGGGGGAAAAGTAGCAAGAGGCCTGGCTCAAGGCATTGAGCATGTGTGTGCACACTTGGTTAGGGGCTTGGACTGGCGCCGACGGGCGTGACCCTGACTAGTTCTTGTTGTCTAGTACTGTTACGCATCTCACTTGTTGTGTTCCAGGCTTGTGTAGATGCTTGAGACGCAGTGTAAGCCGTCAGTGGACGCATCTGGTTTCTCTTTCTGGTGGTCTTCCACTCTCTCCTGTCGCTTGGAAATGCTGAGATTTATTATATTGGTAGATTTAGTCACTGATACTCGCGTTTAAATTATAATTGGCATATTTGTTAGCTGTTCTTAAACTATGTAGTTACTTCAGTTAGATTGTCAATTATTATGCCAATGCATGCTTTACTGCTTTCCTTTAGTTAGTTGCGAGGTAGGGATCCGCGTGAACCCTACTGAGTCTCTGTTGTGAGACTCACCCCTTCCTTTTCAGGTGAGGCGGAGCAACATACTGTAGGATTCTCTCATGCTTTTGGTGAAAAGTCTTAGAGCCAGCAGTGGTCTATCAGTGGTCGGTTAGTAGTCAGTCTGTCTTTTTTTCTTCTTTTGGCCGGGGTATGCCCCGTGTAGTTATTTATTTTGACCATTATATAATGTGGGACTTGTGATATATTGATGAGGGCATCTCACAGCGCCCACTTTGGCTCGGATCACCTGCATCATTTGGATGAAGCCCGGCTATGTGTTCACATGTTATTTTCCTTTTCTTTGAGTCATATCTTATGTACTTTCCTTTATTGAGTCATGCTATCTTAGTCATTTCCCTTGTTATGCTTATTTGGGCCCAAGTACCTTAGTTATGGGCCCATAAGAGTGAGTCTAGGATATGCTCGGTCTTTTGTCCAAATGTCAAGGGTACTATGGTCATGTAAAGAGTGGATGCCTATATACAGGCCCCATCTCCCCTCATGTACTGAACTTTTGATGAATAAATTTGACTAGAATCATTTTCCACCTCCACTCTCTTCTACTAAAGCTATTCTCTCTCTCCCTCTCTCTCATTATATATATATATCTCTCTCTCTTCAAGAAGGGGGCGAACCTCCCTCTCTCTCCTCCTTCTCCCACCTGCCACCTAACTCCCCTCCCTCATTCAAAGTTCTCCCCAACTACCCACCACCCCCATAAACTCACCCCAGCCCCAAGGCACCCTCCACCAATCCAAGCCCCACCTCCCAACCACCACCTACCCCATCCACTTCCCTAAGCACCTCCCCACCTCCCCAAGGCTGAAGGAGCTACTCCCAAGGCCCATTTTTGAATTTCCCTCCCATCTTCCACCCCCCATAGCACCCTTGGTCGCCCAACACCAGCCCCAACCCAGCCAAGGTCGCCCCCCCACTCCCCTCTCCATTGTCCACCTTGTGCAGCCCTCCCCATCCCCTCTCACCCACAGCCAGCTGCAGCCCCCTTCACCCACCCCCTCCTTGTTTCTCCAGCCACCACAACAGCCCTCCATCAACCTCCTCCACTCCCCACAACCTCCAGCCACCCCATTTCCCCCACTACACCCCCACCACCCCTCCACTCATATCCATTTCCTTTGCAGATCAAGTTCTGGTTGCAGGTAGCAGATTGGCCGCAGGTTGCAGAGGCCACCCCATCGTCCCCTGGGAGCTTCTGGTGACCTACCTTACATCTTTGGAATCGTCCCCGAGTCATCTTTCCAACGGAGGTGGTCCCACATCCATCCGAGCTCAGAGCTGATTGGAGGAGTCGTTCTCGCCAGACTGCGCTCTCCGACTCCGGTTGGTGATCTGAGACTGAGAGCAGAGGCCGCCACGACCTATTCTGGAAAGTTCTGGGCGCCATTTTCGAAGGAGAGGAACTACGACCAGTCCCCTTTCAGTACGAGGAACAACGAAGTCAATCGCCCTCCCGAGCTCTCAGTTCCAAATTTTCCCGTCGAATCCCATCAGTTCCTGCTCGAAGCTGCTCCAGCCACGGTCGCGTCAACGCCAATTTTGTCTCAATCGGAGTTCGGTAGCCTCCGTGGCATCATCTGCAACCAACCTCATCAGTTCTGCACCAGACAGAGATAGAACCACTCAGTCTGGTTCCAGACTCTGCCCCGGCCAGCAACGACTTCACGAAGCTCACCCAAAATTCAAGCGTCATCCCTGGTCAGTGCAGAAAGTTTTGGCAGTGGTTTCGTCACATTTTGAGCTCCGCTGAGTCCGTGGCGGCGCCTACATCAGTAACCTGTCCAGTTGTTCCTGAAGCTAGCAGAATCGATGCAACTCGGCAAGTCGGCTTTTCTCACTTATTTTCCCCACCCCTCCTGACCGGCTTACAGCCCCTCCATGCGTGGAGGTAGTGTTTGGTTGTAACACTTTAACCCCGACCCCCTTGATCCACCCGCCTGCGTGAGGAGTAGTGTTGTACTTCTAAAATTTTCAGGTCAAGCGGCATCGACGTGGCGTGCGGGTGCATACCCACGCCTCCCCGCTCGCCCTCGTCTTCGGCCGGGATCGGTGTCTTCACACCGATCAGGTGAGTGACTGGTCCCTACCTTGTGTTCCATGCTTTGCTAGTGTAGTATTGCTTCTTATGCTCGTCGGCCGGTGAGAGAGCGCTCGGACCCGTAATTGCTCGATTTGAGTGCCCACCGCGGATTGTAAGTGAGAACCACCCAACCCCACACCCCGGCTTGCCATCTGCCCACTAAATTGGGAATTCCCAGACCCTTAGGGGTCAGCCTAAGCCCACCTAGTCTTTAGAATACTTGGGTCCCACCTCGGACCCTCACCACCATCCCCCGGCCCCACCGGGTGATCTCGTGTGTGCCGTGTGAGTGAGCCGCTATCGTGAGATCATTAAAAGTGCTTGTATGCTTGCGGGTGTAAGTCCTAGGGTCAAAGAGTCTCTCATTAGCACCTTTGGGCTGTGCCACATCAAGTGGTATCAGAGCGGTCATAGGCTTGTTCTTACAAGTCTAGTCTTGGGTTGTCTTCACACTAAGTCATTCATAGGTGCATTCGCACACCCGTGCATAGCCCACCCAACTTTGCATGACCACTCATAGTGGAACTCATTATCAAACCAATCCATCCTCTTCCAATTCCACAATGAATCCCAATCCCCAAGGGAATCCCGCCAACAACGAGCATGAGCTCCCCGATCATATGAGATTCCTAGTGGAGGGTATGGCTAGTATCTTAGGACGGCTTGATGACATAACAACCCGGCTTGAGCAACTTGAGGAGAATAGGCCCGCCCCAAGGGTAGGTGATAGGAGGGCACCTCCCCCACATGAGGAACCAGCCATAGGAGAGCTCAACCTTGACCCTCCTCCCGAATTGGAAAGAGACCCACCTCCAAGGAGGAATGAAAGACCCCCCCGGGACAACCCGGATGACCACCTTATGAGACTTGTGAAAGTAGATGCCCCCACCTTTGATGGATCTCATCACCCAAGCATCTATTTAGATTGGGAGGCGGCTATGGACCAATATTTTGATTGGTACCCAATGACCGAGGATAGGAGAGTCCGGCTTGCAAAAATACAACTTACCAAATTAGCTAAGACTCATTGGATGAACATTGAGGCATTAAGGATAGTTAGGAGGGAAGCCCCCATCACCACATGGGGGGCCATGAAGGAACAACTCAAACTCAAATATGTCCCTCCCTCCTACCATCAAAACCTCCTAGATGAGTGCAAGCCTTAACACAAGAAGGGAAGACCGTTATGGAGTACATTGAGAAATTTGACTACTACCTTCTTAAGTGTGGAGTCCAAGAGGACCCCGCCATCACACTATCCCGCTTTAGGAATGGGCTTCAATTCCACATAAAAAAGGAGCTATTCATGCGTCAAGTAGCCACTCTAGAGCAAGCCTACCAAGTGGCCCGAGATGCCGAGAAATTCTCTCGATACACCCAAATGTTTCCCCCTCGGGGAATGGACCCAAAATCCATGGTACCTAGGACCAACCCCTCACCTCCTCAACGAGGACTCCTCCCCACCCCCATGGGAACTCCTCCCACCCGGGCAGCCCCTCCTAGTGGCACCCCTCCTCCTCGCCCCACAAGTGGGCCCCCCAACCCCACTCCCAATAGACCAAATCCGGCACCCACTCCCCCTCACACTAGGGCTGCCCCAAACCAGCAAAGTGGGCAGCAATGCTTTAAGTGCCTTGGGTATGGACACTTCGCCAATCAATGCCCCACCAAGGGCGCATCTAGCTTGCTCATTGAGGAGACAACCTCCTTGCCCCAAGATGAAGTTATAGAAGAGGTTGAGGTGTACGAGGCCTCTCCCGATTGGGAGGAGGAGTATGAGAACCACTACATGGAGACCAATCAAGAATAAAACCCTCCATCTACCAACTCTCACCTTGGAGTAGTTAGGTGCACCCTCACTCAAACCCAAGAACATGATTGGAGAAGAAACACCATCTTCCATACCTACATCCGGATAGGGAGTCATGCTAGGAAGGTCATCTTGGACAACGGGAGTAGTGTGAATGTGGTGTCACCCGACACCATCAAACTTTTGGGCCTTACCATCTCCCCACACTCACACCCATATCGGGTAGCTTGGATTGATGCCACATCCGTACCTGTTAGCACTCGTTGCCTTGTCCCTATCACATTTCAATCCTACCAAGGCCAAGTTTGGTGTGACATTCTACCAATGGAAGTTGGAAGTATACTCCTAGGACGGTCTTGGATCTACGATGTAGATGCCACCTTCCTTGGAAGGACTAATACTTGCATTTTCACTCATGAAGGGAAGAGAATCCAACTCAACCCCTCTCCACCCCGTTCCCTTCCCAAGAAGGCATCTCCCTCCCTTGAGGGATCTCCTACCCCTCCCACTATTCAAAACCCACCAAACCCCACCCCATCAAGTCCTAATTTGACCATTGGGACTATTAGGAACCTACACCTCATCACTAGGAAAGAACTTGAGGAAGAAGTCAACCAAGGGGGACAAGTGTGTGCCATTGTTATTTGCCTTGGGGAATCCACCCTAACCGACCCACACCCAATAGAAATTCAACAAATCCTTGAGGACTTCCATGATGTGTTCCCCAATGTGCTATCGGATAAGCTACCACCCATGCGCGATGTGCAACATGCCATCGGCTTTGTGCCCGGAGCTACCTTACCCAACCCACCTCACTATCGCCTCAACCCCACCGAGCATGCTAAACTTAGGAGGCAAATTGAGGAGCTCATCAAGAAGGGCTTTCTCCGCATTAGCAAAAGCCCATGTGCCGTCCCGGCCCTCCTCACACCCAAAAAAGACGGAACTTGGCGCATGTGTGTGGATAGCCGGGCCATCAACAAAATCACGGTCAAATATAGGTTTCCCATCCCTCGGCTAGATGACATGCTAGACATGCTTGCTGGAGCCACCATCTTCTCTAAGATCGATCTCAAAAGTGGCTACCACCAAGTTCGCATTAGGCCCAGGGACGAGTGGAAAACCGCCTTTAAAACTAAGGACGGTCTCTATGAATGGCTTGTCATGCCTTTCGGCCTTTCCAATGCACCTAGCACATTCATGCGCCTCATGACCGAGGTCCTCCGGCCCTTCATTGGCATCTTCCTTGTCGTCTACTTTGATGACATTCTCATATATAGCCAAACCAAGGAAGCCCACCTAGATCATCTCAAACAAGTTTGCACCGTTCTTAGGAAAGAAAGTCTCTTTGCCAATCCCGGGAAGTGTCATTTCTTAACCAATCAACTAGCCTTCCTAGGATTTATTGTCTCATCCCAAGGGGTATCCATGGACCCCGAGAAGGTCCAAGCCATTCTTGAGTGGCCCGAGCCCAAGACCCTCCACGAGGCCCGAAGCTTTCACGGACTAGCCACTTTCTATAGGAGATTCATCCGTGGGTTTAGCACTATCACCGCTCCTATCACGGATTGCCTCAAGAAGGGCACTTTTATGTGGACTAGGGCAGCCTCCAAAGCGTTCCTAGAGCTTAAAGAAAAGATGACCCAAGCCCCGGTCTTGTGCCTACCCGACTTCTCAAAGGTCTTCTAAGTCACTTGTGATGCATCCGGGGTAGGGATTGGAGGCATTCTTAGCCAAGAGGGTCACCCAGTAGCCTATTTTAGTGAGAAACTTTGTGAGGCTAGGACTAGGTACTCCACATATGACAAAGAGCTTTACGCTGTGGTTCAATCCCTTCGGCATTGGAGGCACTATCTCCTCCCCAAGGAGTTTGTGATCTTCTCGGACCACGAGGCCTTGAAGTACCTCAACACCCAACAAAAGCTCAATGCCCGCCATGCCCGTTGGGTAGAATACATTCAAGCCTATACCTTTGTCCTCAAGTACAAGATGGGTAGTGAGAATCGCACCGCCGATGCGCTTAGTAGGCGGGTAGCCTTACTTTCCACTATCCAGGTGGAAGTCACCGGGTTTGAGAGAATCAAAGGGGAATACCCAAATTGCCCCGACTTTGGGACTCACTACAACACCCTCTCCACTCAGCCCCACAAGGAACATGAGGGATTCATACTCCAGGAGGGGTATCTTTTCAAGGGAGCTAGGCTATGCATACCCTGGACTTCACTTCGGGACTTCTTAGTTTGGGAGTTACACAGTGGTGGCCTAGCTGGTCACTTTGGGGTCCAAAAGACCATAGAGCTAATTGAGAGGCAATTCCATTAGCCCAGTCTCAAGAAGGATGTGGCCCACATTGTGGGACAATGTCGCATTTGTGCCTCAGCAAAATAAGTGAGGCAAAACACTGGGCTTTACACACCCCTACCCATCCCAGACCGACCTTGGGAGGATTTGAGCATGGACTTTATCCTTGGCCTACCTAGGACCTTACGCAAACATGATTCCATCTTTGTCGTTGTTGACAGGTTCTCTAGGATGGCCCACTTTATCCCATGTGCCAAGACTTCGGATGCTTCTAGGGTCGCCCGATTGTTCTTTGATGAGGTGGTCCGACGCCATGGACTACCCAAAACCATTGTGTCTGACCGAGATGTGAAATTCACCAGTTACTTTTGGAAAACTCTCTGACATTTGATGGTAACCCTCCTCAAATTCTCCACCGCTTACCATCCTCAAACCGATGGCCAGACTGAAGTCGTCAACCAAAGCCTTGGGAACTTGCTCCGTTGTCTTGTAGGGGACCACCCTAGGAATTGGGATCTCCTCTTATCTCAGGCCGAGTTTGCCTACAATGATTCCATCAATAGGTCCATAGGCAAGAGTCCATTTGAGGTAGTACATGGTTATAGGCCTAGAAAACCCTCAGATCTTATTCCCCTTCCCCCACATGCTAGAGTGTTAGTCTCAGCTGAGTCCTTTGCACAGCATATCAAAGAGTTGCATGATGACATCCGCAAGCATATAGGGAAAAGTAATGAGGCTTACAAAAGGTGGGCAGATGCTCATCGGCGCCATTGCGAGTTCCAAGTGGGAGACTCGGTGATGGTGAGGACGGAGCGGCTCCTTCCGGGGCCTGCCTCCAAATTGAGGGCACGAGGGTCGGGACCCTTTCGAATTCTGAGATGACTAGGTAGTAACGCTTATGAGCTGGACCTACCTGAGGGTTTTGGGATACACCCTACTTTCAATGTGGCAGACCTGGTACCCTACAAGGGCCCCACGGTGGAACCTAGTGAGGAGCTTGAGCCTTTACCCTCCCTTGAGAGAGACACCCACGGTGTGACTTTACCTCCTAGCTTGAGAGGCCGACGTGAGCAAGTGGAGGCAATACTGGATGAGCAGACTACCATTACCAGGAACAGGGTATACCAGCGTTACCTAGTGAGGTGGAAGGGCCGTCCCCCGATCGAGGACACTTGGGTGAGCCGGGAAGACTTGCTGCGCCTTGACCCGGACATTTTGGAGCACTACCATAGTCAGGCGGACCCATACTCGACGGGGTCGAGTTCTCCCCACCCCGGGGGATTTGATGAGGGCATCTCACAGCGCTCACTTTGGCTCGGATCACCTGCATCATTTGGATGAAGCCCGGCTATGTGTTCACATGTTATTTTCCTTTTCTTTGAGTCATATCTTATGTACTTTCCTTTATTGAGTCATGTTATCTTAGTCATTTCCC
Organism: Amorphophallus konjac; assembly: GCA_022559845.1. Classification (NCBI taxonomy): domain Eukaryota; kingdom Viridiplantae; phylum Streptophyta; class Magnoliopsida; order Alismatales; family Araceae; genus Amorphophallus; species Amorphophallus konjac. The sequence goes on from CM040129.1 coordinate 66,835,248, forward strand.
TTGTTATGCTTATTTGGGCCCAAGTACTTTAGTTATGGGCCCATAAGAGTGAGTCTAGGATATGCTCGGTCTTTTGTCCAAATGTCAAGGGTACTATGGTCATGTAAAGAGTGGATGCCTATATATAGGCCCCATCTCCCCTCATGTACTAAACTTTTGATGAATGAATTTGACTAGAATCATTTTCCACCTCCACTCTCTTCTACCAAAGCTATTCTCTCTCTCCCTCTCTCTCATTATCTCTCTCTCTCTCTCTCTCTCTTCAAGAAGGGGGCGAACCTCCCTCTCTCTCCTCCTTCTCCCACCTACCACCTAACTCCCCTCCCTCATTCAAAGTCCTCCCCAACTACCCACCACCCCCATAAACTCACCCCATCCCCAAGGCACCCTCCACCAATCCAAGCCCCACCTCCCAACCACCACCTACCCCATCCACTTCCCTAAGCACCTCCCCACCTCCCCAAGGCTGAAGGAGCTACTCCCAAGGCCCATTTTTGAATTTCCCTCCCATCTACCACCCCCCATAGCACCCTTGGTCGCCCAACACCAGCCCCAACCCAGCCAAGGTCGCTCCCCCCACTCCCCTCTCCATTGTCCACCTTGTGCAGCCCTCCCCATCCCCTCTCACCCACAGCCAGCTGCAGCCCCCTTCACCCACCCCCTCCTTATTTCTCCAGCCACCACAACAGCCCTCCATCAACCTCCTCCACTCCCCACAACCTCCAGCCACCCCATTTCCCCCACTACACCCCCACCACCCCTCCACTCATATCCATTTCCTTTGTAGATCAAGTTCTGGTTGCAGGTAGCAGATTGGCCGCAGGTTGCAGAGGCCACCCCATCGTCCCCTGGGAGCTTCTAGCGACCTACCTTACATCGTTGGAATCGTTCCCGAGTCAGCTTTCCAACAGAGGTGGTCCCGCATCCATCCGAGCTCGGAGCTGAATGGAGGAGCCGTTCTCGCCAGACTGCGCTCTTCGACTCCGGTTGGTGATCTGAGGCTGAGAGCAGAGGCCGCCACGACCTGTTCGGGATAGTTTTGGGCGCCATTTTTGGAGGAGAGGAACTACGACCAGTCCCCTTTCAGTACGAGGAAGAACGAAGTCAATCGCCCTCCCGAGCTCTCAGTTCCAAATTTTCCCATCGAATCCCGTCAGCTCCTGCTCGAAGCTGCTCCAGCCACGGTCGCGTCAACGCCAATTTCGTCTCAATCGGAGTTCGGTAGCCTTCGTGGCATCATCTGCAACCAACCTCATCAGTTCTGCACCAGACAGAGACAGAACCACTCAGTCTGGTTCCAGACTCTACCCTGGCCAGCAACGACTTCACGAAGCTCACCCAAAATTCAAGCGTCATCCCTGGTCAGTGCAGAAAGTTTTGGCAGTGGTTTTGTCGCATTCTGAGCTCCGCTGAGTCCGTGGCGGCGCCAACATCAGCAACCTGTCCAGTTGTTTCTGAAGCTAGCAGAATCGGTGCAACTCGGCAAGTCGGCTTTTCTCGCTTATTTTCCCCACCTCGCCTGGCTGGCTTACAGCCCCTCCCTGTGTGGAGGTAGTGTTTGGTGGTAACACTTTAGCCCCGACCCCCTTGATCCACCCTCCTGCGTGAGGAGTAGTGTTGTACTTCTAAATTTTTCAGGTCAAGCGGCATCGACGCGGCGTGCGGGTGCATACCCACGCCTCCCTGCTCGCCCTCGTCTTCGGCCGGGATCGGTGTCTTCACACCGATCAGGTGAGTGACTGGTCCCTACCTTGTGTTCCATGCTTTGCTAGTGTAGTATTGCTTCTTATGCTCGTCGGCCGGTGAGAGAGCGCTCGGACCCGTAATTGCTCGATTTGAGTGCCCACCGCGGATTGTGAGTGAGAACCACCCAACCCCACGCCCCGGCATGCCATCTGCCCACTAAATTGGAATTCCCAGACCCTTAGGGGTCAGCCTAAGCCCACCTAGTCTTTAGAATACTTGGGTCCCACCTCGGACCCTCACCACCATCCCCCGGCCCCACCGGGTGATCTCGTGTGTGCCGTGTGAGTGAGCCGCTATCGTGAGATCATTGAAAGTGCTTGTATGCTTGCGGGTCTAAGTCCTAGGGTCAAAGAGTCTCTCATTAGCACCTTTGGGCTGTGCCACATCATATATGGATCTGGACTACTTGTATAAATATACCACTCTGATAAATAAATTACTTCCGTTTAAAGTTATTGCTTTAAAAATGCGCATGTGATTGCAATTCGTTATGCATCACCTCAACCAAACCTCCCAACCCTTACGGGGCCTCATCAGCCTCTTGGGTGGCTTCCCCGAGTTCTTGGTAACGGTTTACCGATATTTGGATCTCTGAGTCGTTACAGTTGGTATCAGAGCTAAGTTGAGGGTGTGTATAAGAAATTGAAATTGCAATAGTCTAGAACAAGTCCATGTGTACCACTATTGCTGGCTTAGGTTGTTTTCCATGATGACTTATGATTTTCTGTTGTTTTTGTGTTTCCGTTTAGTTTAAAATGCCGCCTAGACGGAGAGCCTGTGTTCCAAGGGAGGAAAGTGGTACTTTTCCTCCTCAGGTTAATGTGCCAGCGCCAATTCAAGCTGATCCTGCTCCTGGAGATGACTTGCCTCAAGGTGGGTGTGGCAGGGCACTGAAGGAATTTTTGCTATTCCACCCACCAACATATGAAGGTCAGGCAGATCCTGATGCATCCAGAGTGTGGCTTGATGCGACTGAACGTGTGTTCCATTCTATGGAGTGAACGGAGGATGAAAAAGTGATGCTAGCCACCTCCCAACTGCAAGGGGCAGCACTCGCGTGGTGGACCACGGAGTGGGAGGTGACTTTCAGGTCTCGTCCTCTTCGACAGATTACATGGCGAGAGTTCGTCACTTCGTTTGAACGTGTGTATAGTCCAGCCTATCTCAGAATGGACAAAATGCACCAATTTATGGAGTTGACTCAAGGCAAGATGACAGTCCTACAATATCGCAACAAGTTTATGGAGTTAGGTCGATATGCTCCTCATATTCTTGCTGATGAAGGGCTCAAGACTGAGCAATTCTTGTGTGGGCTGAAGCCGGAGCTGAGACAGCCACTTATTGTAACAAGGGTGGCCGAAATGGATTTGGCTTATCAAGCCGCAACAGCATTAGAACTGGATATCACAAGAACTCAAAGGCGATCCCAGGCTGAGCCAGTACAGCTGAATGTGTAGCATCAGCAGGCTAGCAGTCAGCCGGGTGTACAGGGAGTGCTATCTACTACTTCTTCTGCCAGTGGAACTTCTTTTGGAAAATCCAGATGGATGTTCAAGAAATCTAAGAAGCAGTTTGATCGGCAAGCTTCTTCTGGTACTGTGCAGCAATCAGCACCATCTTCTTTCCGGCAGCAGAGTTCTATTGTGAGTCAACCGAGAAACTATCCGAGATGTGGTCAAAACCATTTGGGTAGACCGTGTTCGCTGCCAGTGGTGTGTTTCATGTGTGATCAGCCAGGTCACGTGGTTCGTGATTGTCTGCTAAGGCCTAAGCAGCCTGTTCCATTTTCACAGCCACAATAGTTTTGACCTCCACCACCACCAATGCAGTCACAACAATTTCTTCAAACATCAGCGGCATCACAACAATCTACTACAGGTAGCGGAAAGAAAGCAAAAGGGAAAGTCATGCACATGACTCGTCAGAAGCGGTGGCATCCCATCTTGTCAAAGGTACAATAATGCTTTATGGTCATGCTGCTCGTGTTTTATTTGACTCAAGTGCTTCTCATTCATTCAATTCTGAAGATTTTGTTGCTTGTATTGAAGAGCCGGCATCTGAGATGTAGTGATGACCCGGACTCCGGATTCTGGATATACCCGATAGGAGCACCGAGCAGACCCGATACCACTTGAAACCCGTGAAGCCTCCCAAGAGCTGTAAAGCTCCGAAGGGAAAAAGGATTGTCGTGTAGTACATTGAAGTCACAGAAATTACAGTAAGCAATTAACGTTCATTAATCAGGTTTGCTAAAGTAGCAAAAATAAAATCACTTTTTAATTAGCAGTTAAAATTAACAATTATACCAGAGTCCAGTCCAACGGAAAGATAAGTACAGTCCAACAGAAAGAAGACGTACGCTGAGGTCGGGGGAAGCCCGACGTAGGTACCTGCTGGCAACTACGAACACGCCACGCCAGGAACTGTAAGGAAGAAGAGACGTGACACCTGCAAAGCAGGGGTGAGCCTCGTTCCACTGGCCCAGTAGGAGTCACGTGGATCCCCTCTGAAAAACACGCAGTGACACAGAACAACAGCTAAAACAGCAAGGCCCACTTTGACAATCGAATAGGGTCGAGGCAGATGTGCATTCGTCAGTTTCTCGCCGGTTTAACCGGTTGTAGTCGTAATCGGCTTTGATAGATCACTGGGGTACAGGTCGGTTAAGACTCTTACAAGAGTTTTTGCATGGATAAGCCACCCGAGCGTCACGAGTCGAATGGCGCATTCGCACAAATATACCATTCTACCTTGTTCTACACGATTGTCAAAGTGACCCCAAGAGTAGTAAAGCAGGAAAAGCTAAACTACATCTAGAAAGCTATAAAAGAAAGCCGCAACAGGAGTAGAACAGCTAAAAGAAAAGGGAAAGAGAAGGGGAAGAGAAAGATACCGTACCTGATAAAACACGACTGCCGAAGGAAGTACGGCTCCCCTAAACTACTCTGAAAAATGACAGAAGGGCGAACCCTGATCACGCAAAGTCAAGAGTTACCGATCCATCGATAAGACACCAGCCTCCAAACTAAGGCCGACGAAAACAGATAAAAAGGCCTAAAAAGACCTAGACAGACACGGAACACTAAAGCCTACACGACTGGATTGTCGTGCACGCTCCCTGAACGCAACCACATACACGACTGGAGCGTCGTGTACGCTACACAACACTGACCTCGGGTATAACAAAAAAAAAACTAACCCGGGAAGGTCATGACGCTAAGTGCGAGAAACGCGAGAGTCACGTGTCACGTGACGGAAGCACCTCCTCACTAGAAAAATAGCCAGATGCGTCCACAGACATCTTATACTGCGCCACAAGTATCTCGCTACGGACGTCGAGAACGACGGAGACTGAGATATACACAGAACTAGAACAGGAACTACAGTAACGAGTGACTAGTCAGGGTCACGCCCGTCGGCGTCAGTCCTAAACGTCCCTGACCACGTGTGCACACACCGACTCTTGCCTAGAGCCAGGCCTCTAGCTAGTTTTCCCCCGCAGCAGGACGCTACGGTAAGGCAGGGGCCCACATAAATTAGCTTAAAAATGGTATCTCGGGAACTGCCCCACCACCACTCCCAGGTGGGCCGACACTCGAGGTCGTGAGGCTACGACTAGTGGAGGCTCACTAGACACAGAGACTCTAAAACACGAGTGCTGGAGTACAGATAGGCCAAGAAAGCACTATCGCACGTACTACGAAGCACCAAGGCAGCATACCAACCACCAACAGACTCAGGACAGGACAACTAGACCTGCTAATACGTTGATCCTTGAGTCTCACGACCCAGAGTCAAGATCGTCGCACAAAGCGGAACGAGCCGCCAATCGGTCTAATCGTAAGTCAGAAGAAACGACACATTCGTAGGAAACGACATGCGGAGACTTGAGGGATCACCAAGACCCTCCACACACCTGGACACATAAACCGAGGTAAGATGATACCTCAAGGCATCCAGAACCACTATCTCGATCTATCCAGAACAGCCGAGACATACACAAGGTCACGTGTCAGCCACTGGGTCACACCGGGTTGACCAGAACCTGACAACGACTCTAAAGTAGTGCAGAAACCTAGCCAATAACAAAGTACGCCTGGCTACCTGATAACATGGTCATAGCCCTCATAGAACATCAAAAGATGTCACGGAACAATGGGCATACCACGAGGTCAAGCCAAGGCACTCGAAAATCGAAATACCGGTAACCCATCCTCTGAGACGCAAGCGATACATCACTCGGCCGTTAAGCAACGCAAGCAGCCAAGGAAGAAGCCGCTACACACGCAAAGGCAAAGACTCTGGCGGTCTTACATTGGGCCACGAGATGACTGTGGCGGTCAAAGCTATGGCCGCTACACCCAGTCAACCCTCGAACCGACCTACCCAGTTAAACCACCGTAGAGGTCTAATATAGACGTGCTACACGGACTAAGGCGGTCTAGATATAAGCCACCACACAAATAGCCCTAAAATGTTGACCTAAGTCAAACGGACTGTAGCGGCCTAAGAAGGGCGCGCTACAAGGAAGAAGCGGTTGAAGATTGGGCCGCCAAGGCCAACCGACTTAAAACATTGACCCGGTCAAACGGACAATAGAGGCCTAAGAAAGGCGTGCTACAGCACAATGGCGGTCAAAGCTTGGGCCGCCAACTCGAATCGACATACACTACTTTCGAGACACGACTGAGCTTGGCGCACCACCATAGGGCCGCCAGAGGCACATGGCGGTCAGAGGTTGGGCCGCCAACCTCAGTCGACCTAAAACTAATCGACACACTATGGAGTTTGGCGGTCCATCGTGGGGCTGCCAGAGACCTGTAGCGGTCTCTGAAACGACCGCAAGCACGATTACGGCGGGAAAACAGGGGAATTGCCAGATCCGGCCGTTCCACGCCCCATACGCATCTAAACGTAGGGGAAACAATCCTAATTGACAAAAATAACCTTCCACAGGTCGGAAGGAGTCCATGCAACATTTAAAACGCAAGAAACATTTGATTCTAACGAATCAACCCTAATTGGGGTCACTAGTGTTCCCGGGCTTGTACCGGCCCCAAATGACGATCAATCAACACGAAATCAGCAGAAATGGAATACAGACATGCTGGGGGTCATAATGAAACTACTTTAGCTAAAAACCATCGCCATTTTTCGGCGAACCCAATGAACACCCCAAAAGCATGAATTTCCCGAACTTGAAAGAAACCTACTCGGATGCTCACCGTTCGGCGTGAAACTGTGAGGGAACGTAGCAGAGAAGTAGGCGATCTGTCTCCTTACCTCCATCGAAGATTCCGTGTGCCGAAGCGACTAAACTGAGCTGAAAACCGCCAAAACAACGAACCGCACCGGCTTTGAATCCACCGAGGGATCGCGCCGCGCCACGCTCAATCCGTCGCCCCATCACGCATCCCGATCACTCCATCGCGTCCCCGCCTCGATCAGGTCGCCAACGGTGTGCACCCCATGCCGAGAGAACCAGAGGGGAGAGAGAATGAAGAGAGAGGGAGGGACGTGAGAAATGAGAGGGAGGAGAGAGGAAGAAGAAATAAAAAGAAAGAAATTAGGAAATTGTTCTTAATTTCTGAAAATTTGATAATTGGTCTGAAAATGGACTAATTCAGAAAAATATAGAAAAATAGTCGAAACGATCCTCTCAACGAGTACATCGCAACTATAGCATCCTCGAGTCGATGAACTGAAAAATAAACTCTCCACTAGGTTCCGTAACTTATACGAGAGAAAAACTCACGTGGATCGTAAAACTCAACTCAGGACCCACAAAAACGATCTGAAACGCTCCACTAAGGATCCGAAAGATCCGATAAGAATCCAGGGTATTACAGTCTCCCCTCCTTCAAGAAATTTCATCCTTGAAATTGAAGGAACGAATAAGAAGGAGCAGGGACGAACAAACCCCAAGACACAAACACGGAAACAACACGAATCTCAAAAAACACAATTCAGGGGAACACTGCCAGACCATCATCACAAGCACACTCTCTGGATCTCAAGGGAAATTGATCCAAGGGACAAGCATGGCACCCAAGTGAACACAAGTCTGACACCTCCGAAACAAGGCAACGTCGCTTACGTCTCACAGGAATGGAGACACGACTCATGCCACGACAATAGCTATCGGGAAAACAAAATGATAGACACAGCAAGCATCAGCTTAAACAAGGAAGCATAGTCCTCTTACCTGACAACTCGACAGCATCATCGGCTCTAGTGCCATGGGCAACAAGGAAAGCCTGGCACACAGGACGCCAACGACAGCATTGGACCACAAACACAATTAAGTTAGTCCTCACTCAGATATTACCTTTGATTCGAGTCCATGCTAACTCTACCAGGAAAGAAGAGTACATCACAACTAACTGACAAGGTCATGGTCCACACAATGCCAAGACAGATTCACAGGGAAACAATGACAAAACGACAATGACAGCAGCATCAACACTTGCAGGATCCGGGTTCCATACTGAACACAGAACCACGGAACACAACTGCAAGCTGGGTCACCTCAAGGCACAACAACAGCTGAGCACACAACTATAATGGACTAGTCATGCAATGAGCAGCTTACCAAGAAAAGACCCATGACAACGAGAAGGACAATCTTGGGAAACAAATCTCAAGGACCACGATCACGTCCCGAGAGCACAACACCCAAGAAAGAATTACAGAGCAGAGGGTACTCAACCAGCAAAAATGCTGACAGATTCCCCAATACTCACAAATGCTAGTGCCAACACCAGAATGCCTTCAAGAACAACGGCACGGCAATAGACAACATCCAGGCACAGGAAGCCAAAATGAAGTCACATCGAGGAAAATAATTCTCTCGATCGGTCAGAATCTTACAACCATCGATCCTCGACCTGTGGGTTATCAGCCCACACGCTCCCGCTGCGCACTCATACAACGCACACAGGCATCAGAAAATATCTCGATATCCGCATCTCAGTACACACACGGCACCATCACAATTCATAAAAATCGCAATATAATACACCATGAGTACTGATCCTGCTAACAACCGATCACAAGTCACCTAAGTGCAAACCAAGGAGAGCACTAGCTTCAGCACAAAGCACAAAGAAGGCTAATCTCAGCTTACCATTACGTCCTGAAAGAATAAATGAGCCTTCACAACACGTCGGCCGCTAGACACAGCACGACAAACACGATACACAACGGCTCTTAACACATAGATTAGGTCCAAAGCCAAGCAACCGTAGAACAAAGAGTAGATCAGGCTCAGAATAAACACTGTCCACACTTAAGCAGACACAGGACAAAGGTCTCACTAAGACAACACTTCTAAGGCTTACCTCGAAAAAGACTCCAGCAACCAGGATGAGAAGCATCAAGCTCACTAACAATAGCTCACCAAGAAGGAAAATCCTAGGTTCGCTTGAGCATCTTCTCAATCAAGGCAATAAAGCAAGCACTTCAACAGAAGAGAAACACCTCAGGAGCTGCACAGACTTAAGCTGGGACGACCAAAACAATGTAAGAACGTGTACGACCATCACACCAACTCGAAAAGTTGCCAGCCACTTGAACAACCCACGGAAAAATCTCGAACAATGTACTACAGATTCAAGCCTATCGGCGAACTCTGCCAAGTACAGCATGATCGAGACAAATATCACGACGAAGAAGAGCATTCCGTCACATCCTGACGAGAGCAAAACCATCTCGTAAAGTGCTGACATAGCACGCACAAGATAACACACGGAAAAAAACGCGACAAAGAATCGTGAAACCTAAGCCAGCAAAAGACTGTACTGGGCTTTCAGGACTCTGGACACTATATATCTCGAATTCCCATGTACTTCACACAACAATGCTCTGATATCACCTGTTACGACCCAGACTCCGAATACCGGATATACCCGATAGGAGCACCGAGCAGACCCGATACCACTTGGAACCCGTGAAGCCTCCCAAGAGCTGTAAAGCTCTGAAGGGAAAAAGGATTGTCGTGTAGTACATTGAAGTCACAGATATAACAGTAAGCAATGAAATTTCATTAATCAGGTTTGCTAAAGTAGCAGAAATAAAATCACTTTTTAATTAACAGTTAAAACTAACAATTATACCAGAGTCCAGTCCAAAGGAAAGACAAGTACAATCCAACAGAAAGAAGACGTACGCTGAGGTCGGGGGAAGCCCGACGCAGGTACCACTGGCAACTACGAACACGCCACACCAGGAACCGCAAGGAAGAAGAGACGCCACACCTGCAAAGCAGGGGTGAGCCTTGTGTCACTGGCCCAGTAGGGGTCACGCGGATCCCCACTGAAAAACACGCACTAACACAGAACAATAGCTAAAATAGCAAGAGTAGTAAAACAGGAAAAGCTAAACTACAACTAGAAAGCTGTAAAAGAAAGCCGCAACAACAGGAGTAGAACAACTAAAAGAAAAGGGAGAGAGAAGGGGAAGAGAAAGAGACTGTACCTGACAAAACACGACTGCCGAAGGAAGTACGGCTCCCCTAAACTACTCTGAAGAATGACAGAAGGGCGAACCCTGATCATGCAAAGTCAAGAGTTACCGATCCGTCGATAAGACACCAGCCTCCAAACTAAGGCCGACGAAAATAGACAAAAAGGCCTAGAAAAGACCTAGACAGGCACGGAACACTAAAGCCTACACGACTGGATTGCCATGCACGCTCCCTGAATGCAACCACATACACGACTGGAGCGTCGTGCACGCTACACAACACTGACCTCGGGTATAGCCAAGAAAAGACTAACCCGGGAAGGTCACGATGCTAAGTGCGAGAAACGCGAAAGTCACGTGTCACGTGATGGAAGCACCTCCTCACTATAAGAACAGCCAGATGCGTCCACTGACGTCTTATACTGCGCCACAAGTATCTCGCTACGGACGCTGAGAACGATGGAGACTGAGATACACATAGAACTAGAGCAGGACCTACAGTAACGAGTGACTAGTCAGGGTCACGCCCGTCGGTGTCAGTCCTAAACGTCCCTGACCACGTGTGCACACACCGACTCTTACCTAGAGCCAGGCCTCTAGCTAGTTTTCCCCCCCAGTAGGATGCTACCGTAAGGCAGGGGCCCACAGAAACTAGCTTAAAAACCATATCTCAGGAACTGCCCCACCACCACTCCAAGGTGGGCCGACACTCGAGGTCGTGAGGCTATGACTAGTGGAGGCTCACTAGACATAGAGACTCTAAAACACGACTGCTGAAGTACAGACATACCAAGAAAGCACTGTTGCACGTACTACAAAGCACCAAGGCAGCATACCAACTGCCAACAGACTCAGGACAGGACAACTAGACCTGCTAATACGTCGATCCTTGAGTCTCACGACTTAGAGTCAAGATCGTCGCACAAAGCAGAACGAGCCGCCAATCGGTCTAATCGTAAATCAGAAGAAATGACACATTCGTAGGAAACGACATGCGGAGACTTGAGGGATCACCAAGAGCCTCAACACACCTGGACACACAGATCGAGGTAAGATGATACCTCAAGACATCCAGAACCACTGTCTCGATCTATCCAGAATAGCCAAGACACACACAAGGTCACGTGTCAACCACTGGGTCACACCAGGTTGACCAGAACCTGACAACGACTCTAAAGTAGTGAAGAAACCTAGCCAATAACAAAGTAGGCCTGGCTACCTGATAACATGGTCATAGCCCTCATAAGACATCAAAAGATGTCCACGGGACAATGGGCATACCACGAGGTCAAGCCAAGGCACTCAAAAATCGAAATACCGGTAACCCATCCTCTGAGACGCAAGCGATACATCACTCGGCCGTTAAGCAACGCAAGCAGCCAAGGAAGAAGCCGCTATACACACAGAGGCAAAGACTCTGGCAGTCTTACACTAGGCCACGAGATGACTGTGGCGGTCAAAGCTATGGCTGCTACACCCAGTCAACCCTCGAACTGACCTACCCAGTTAAACCACCGTAGCGCTCTAATATAGACACGCTACATGGACTAAGGCGGTCTAGATATAAGCCGCCACACAAACCACCCTTAAACGTTGACCTACGTCAAACGGACTGTAGCGGCCTAAGAAGGGCGCGCTACAAGGAAGAAGCGGTTGAAGATTGGGCCGCCAAGGCCAACCGACTTAAAACATTGACCCGGTCAAACGGACAGTTGCAGCCTAAGAAAGGCGCGCTACAGCACAATGGCGGTCAAAGCTTGGGCCGCCAACTCGAACCGACATACACTACTTTCGAGACACGACTGAGCTTGGCGCACCACCATAGGGCCGCCAGAGGCACATGGCGATCAGAGGTTGGGTCGCCAACCTCAGCCGACCTAAAACTAACCGACACACTATGGAGTGTGGCGGTCCATCGTGGGGCGACCAGAGACCTGTAGCGGTCTCTGAAACGACCGCAAGCACGATTACGGCAGAAAACAGGGGAATTGCCAGATTCAGCCGTTCCACGCCCTATAAGCGTCTAAACGCAGGGGAAACAAACCTAATTGACAAAAATAACCTTCCACAGGCCGGAAGGGGTCCATGCAACATTTAAAACGTAAGAAACGGGCGATTCTAACGAATCGACCCTAATTGGGTCACCGGGGTTCCCGGGCTTTTATCGGCCCCAAATGATGACCAATCAACACGAAATCAGCAGAAATGGAATATAGACAAGCTGGGGGTCATAATGAAACTACTTTAGCTAAAAACTGTCACCGTTTTCTGGCAAACCCAATGAACACCCCAAAAGCATGATTTTCCAGAACTTGAAAGAAACCTACTGGGATGCTCACCGTTCGGCGTGAAATTGCGAGGGAATGTAGAAGAGAAGTAGGCGATCCATCTCCCTACCTCCACCGAAGATTTCGTCCGCCGAAGCGACTAAACCGCGCCGAAAATCACCAAAACAACGAACCGCGTCAGCTTGGAATCCACCGAGGGATCACACCGCGCCACGCTCAATCCGTCACCCCATCACGCATCCCGATCACTCCATCGCGTCCCCGCCTCGGTCAGCTCGCCAACGGTGTTCACCCCGCGCCGATAGAACCAGAGGGGAGAGAGAACAAGGAGAGAGGGAGGGACGTGAGAAATAAGAGGGAGGAGAGAGGAAGAAGAAATAAAAAGAAAAAAATTAGGAAATTTTCCTAATTTCTGAAAATTTGATAATTGGTCCGAAAATAGACTAATTCAGAAAAATACGAAAAAATAGTCGAAACGATGCTCTCAACGAGTACATCGCAACTGTAGCGTCCTCGAGTCGATGAACTGAAAAATAAACTCTCCATTGGGTTCCGTAACTTATACGAGAGAAAAACCCACGTGGATCGTAAAACTCAACTCAGGACCTACAAAAGCGATCCGAAATGCTCCACTAAGGATCCGAAAGACCGATAAGAGTCCAGGGTATTATAGATGTCCTATGAGTTAATTGTTGAATTACCTTCGGGAGATATCATGTATACTCTTTATTGTCTTGACAAGACTCCTATAGTGATTGGTAATCATCAGTTGCCAGCTAGGTTATATGCCTTGAAGCTGGTAGACTATGATATTATTCTGGGCATGGATTGGTTAACAGATCATGGAGCCATGGTTGATTGTAAAATGAAGAAGTTTTATTTTTAGCCATCAAGGGAAATCTGCATTCTATTTCCAAGGTATTTGATCTCGTTCTTCTCGCTTGCTTATTTCCGCTATTCGAGCCTGTAGATTACTTAATTCAAGTTGTCAGGGATTCCTTGCTTCCGCAGTTGTTGTTGAGGCACCGCAGCAGGAGATGAATAATATCCTTGTGGTTTGTGAATTTCTTGATGTGTTTCCTGAGGAATTTCTAGGCTTACCTCCACAGCGAGAGATCGAGATGGCAATTGAATTGATTCCTGGTACGGTACCTTTAGCGAAGGCACCTTACCGTATGGCTCTAGCAGAATTGAAGGAACTGAGAGCATACTTGTTAGAATTGTTGGAAAAAGGCTATATTCGTCCTAACTTTTCTCCCTGGGGTGCTCCTGTATTATTTGTGAAGAAAAATGATGGAAGTCTGAGGCTATGTATTGATTACAGGTAATCAAATCAAGTAACTATCAAGAATAAGTATCCTTTGCTCAGGATCGATGATTTATTTGACCAACTTCAGTCGGTAAGTGTCTTTTCATGAATCGATCTTTGATATGGTTATTACCAATTGAGGATTCGGGAATCTGATGTAGAGAAGACTGCCTTTAGCACGAGGTATGGTCATTATGAATTCCTGGTTATGCCGTTTGGGCTAACCAATGCTCCAGCAGCTTTTATGGACTTAATGCATCGCGTGTTTCGTCTGTATTTGGACCAGTTTGTGGTGATCTTTGTGAATGACATTCTAGTCTATTCTGCCTCTGAGGAAGAACATGTTCGGCATCTGAGGATAGTATTGCAAACTCTGCGAGATCACGAACTCTATGCTAAATTCAGTAAATGTGAGTTTTGGCTTCGAGAAATTCATTTTCTAGGCCATGTAATTTCTGGCGATGGAGTTGCAGTTGATCCTGTTAAGATTGACGCTATTCTTCAGTGGCAAAGTCCGAAGACTGTGACAGAGATCAGGAGTTTCTTGGGTCTTGCTGGATATTATAGAAGATTCATTCAAGATTTTGCACGAATTGCCACGTCAATGACAAGGTTGACTCGCAAAGATGTGCCATTTGTGTGGTCGGATAAGTGTGAACAGAGCTTCAATGAATTGAAAAGGCTGCTCACTACTTCTCCAGTGCTTGTTTTGCCTTCTAACTCGGGTGGGTTCATTGTATGTACGGATGCTTCTCGAGTAGGTTTGGGTGCAGTGCTTATGCAGCATGGTAAAGTTGTGGCATATGCGTCCCGGCAATTAAAGCAACAGGAAGAAAATTACCCCACTCATGATTTAGAGTTGGCGGTGGTGATCTTTGCATTGAAAATCTGGAGGCACTATTTGTATGGTGAGAAATTTGAGATCTTTACAGATCATCAAAGCTTGAAGTATGTATTCACCCAAAAAGATTTAAATCTTCGTCAGCGCAGGTGGATGGAGTATATGAAAGATTATGATTTTACTCTGTCTTATCAACCTGACAAGATGAATGTAGTGACTGATGCACTAAGCAGGAAAGTATAGATCAGTCATCTATTGATTCAAGAACGAAATTATGGGAACAATTTCCATGTGAGACATTCAGATTGAAAATTCCTCGTGATCCGATGGTAGCTGTTCTTGCTAGTCTTGTAATGACTCCAGCTATTTATCAGCAGATCAGAGAAGCACAACAGGCAGATTTTGAGTTGTCTCGTATTGTGTTAATGCCAGATGTGGAGTTCGGCGATGATTCAATGGTCAGATTCCGATGTAGACTTTATGTTCCAGCTGATGATTTGTTGAGAAATGTTATTTTGCGTGAGGCCCATGGATCCCGTTATGCTATTCATCCCGGCACTACCAAGATGTATCATAATGTGAAAAGGCAATTTTGGTGGCCAAGCATGAAGAGGGATGTAGCTGATTTTGTGTCCAAGTGCTTGACATGTCAACAGGTCAAAGCTGAGCATCAGAAACCTGGAGGAATGCTTCAACCTTTAGAGATTCCGATGTGCTATTCATCCCGGCACTACTGATTTTATCGTGGGTTTACCCCGCACTTCACAAGGCTTTGATGGTATATGGCCGTTAGTAGATCGATTAACTAAGACAGTGAGATTGTTACCGATCAAGGTGACGTGGAATGTTCAGAAATTGGCTGAGCTTTATGTTGCAAAGATTGTGCCATTGCATGGAATTCCAATATCTATTGTGTCAGATCGTGACCCGCGTTTTACTTCTGGCTTTTGGCAGAGCTTTCAAAAGGTGTTGGGTACGGAATTGGCATTCAGTTCTGCGTATCATCCTCAATCTGATGGTCAGTCCGAAAGGACTATTCAAACATTAGAGAATATACTGTGATCATGTTGTCTGGATTGGCAGGGTTCATGGAGTCAACACTTACCATTAGTGGAATTCTCATATAATAACAGTTATCATTCCAGTATTGATATGGCTCGTATGAAGCTTTGTATGGGCGTCCTTGTCGTACACCATTAAACTGGTTTGAGACTGGTGACAGGTTGTTGACAGGACCGGAGATGATTCAGCAATGTGTTGATGTGGTACGCCTGATCAGACAGAAAATGTTGACAGCTCAAAGTCGACAGAAAAGCTATGCAGATCGGCGTAGAAGACCATTGCAGTTTGAGTCTAGAGATTCTGTTTTTGTGAGGGTATCTCCGATGAAAGGTGTGATGAGATTTGGGAATCGTGGAAAGCTTAGTCCCCGTTATGTTGGTCCGTTTCCTATTCTGGAACGTGTGGGCCAAGTGGCTTATCGACTTCAGTTGCCAGTGGCGATGCAAGCAATCCATGATGTATTTCATGTTTCTCAGTTGAGGAATTATATTCCTAATGCATCCCACGTGGTGGATAATTCAGTGTGGCCTGAAGTGACAGTAGATCTATCCATGCCAGAGTATCCGATTTGAATTGATGATCATCGTGAACAACGACTGAGAAGTAAGGTAATTCCTCTGGTTAAGGTAGTTTGGCAACGTCATTCGGGTAATGAAGCTACTTGGGAACGTGAGGATGAAATGCATCAGCAATTTCCGTTTTTATTCGAGTGAGGTAAAAATTCTTTCAGTTCGCTCCTTGTTCTTCCTTTTAAATTTCAAGGATGAAATTTCTATTAGGAGGGAGGGACTGCAAGATCTGGTAGTTAATGGATTCTCATCGGATCCTTCTCGATATTGAAGTATGTCCAGAGGCATGAATTTTGGCTATTTTATCAGGTTTATTGGGCCTAGTTTAGTGGGCTTTATGCTTTTATATAAGGTTTTTAGAAATTAAATGGGCCATTTATACAATTTTGCTTAACTTAAGGTCTTTTACCAATTAGATTTTTTTTAAAAAATAATAATATCGCAAGTTTTTTTTCTCTGAGAAGAGAACCGACGGTTCTCTCTCTCACTCCCTAACCCCCTTTCGATCGAACACCGCGAACCCTCTCCCCCTTTCTCCCTTCTCGGCGCGCGGCAATCCAGGGCCACGGCGGAGGCGCCGGTGGCTTCGCCGGCGACCTTGCAAGGTGAGGAGGGTGGCGGCGACCTCGTCGGAGCTAGACCGCGGTGCGGAGGCGGATCCCGCGGCAGAAGACGGGCGGCCTCTCTCCCCTTCTCGCGGAGAAATCGCCGTCCTCGGCTTGTAAATCCGGAGGGGGGCGGCCTTCTTGCCTTGCTAGGACCGACGGAAGGTTCCCTGTGACGTGAGGAATGCCGTGGCATCAACCACGAGACGAACCATGGAGCATGGTGACGATCGGGCAAAGGCGAACAGTGGCGACCCTCGGCTTGCTTGCTGTCGGAACAGAGTTTTCGTCACGATTAAGGTAGGGGGATCGATGCCCTAGCTCGCCATGCCCATCGTCGTTATGTTTTAAACGGCATGCCCATCGTCTTTATGTTTTTGAAGCATGCCCATCATCTTTATATTTTTGGAGCATGCCCATCGTTGCTGAGTTCAAAGGTGATGAATTGTCGTATTATGATGGTGGAATGGCAGGGAACAGGTTAAAAGGTATGATTCCCGTCGATTTGGGTCGATGATGGCGGGAAAACGCACGTCGTTAATATGCTTGCTACCAAATTTAAATGTCCGGCCCACAAATTTAAGAGAGTAGTTAAGTGGCGAGACCGAGTCGAACCCACGAGAAGTTTCAGATCTTAGAGTTGAAAATCTTGAGTTTTTAAGATCGAAAACCATGAGAGTTGGGTTGAACACTTGATTTTGAAATTGAGAAATTAAGTGAAGGAACGATGAAAATCCAGGCTTAAGAATGAATGAGGCAATTGAACGGAAAGTGACAGAATGATCACAATCACCAAACTTTTAGCCAGAAAAATAAACAGATGAGTCAAAGAAGTAGACAAGAAGTATGACAATATCAATACCACTCAACTAAAGAGATAAGATTATAATTGCATATCAAGAAAACTTAAATCATAGACAAAATAACTAACACAATCTAACAGAAGAAATATTGCAAGAGATAAAGAAAGAAATTTAAACAGAACAATAAGAGTGACAGAGATTGTAGCATGAAGGGACCCTTGCCCCCCCTCTCTCTCTCTTCCTCCTTCTCAAATCTCTACAAACAGAACTCAAACAAGCTTCTCAAAGTAACTTAGAATAGCAACCACCGAACCCCACAGCACGTGCACATAAAGCAATCCCCGAAAACTCTCTAAAACATAACAATCGAACCCCACAAACTATCTGCCAAAACTCTCACAAAGCTCTCCTTAACCCTGCCAACCTCCTCTCTTTCCATCCCGGGGCCCCTTTTATAGGGTCATCTTAAGCCCTCTCTCTGCTTCTTTTCCGTGTGAATGAGCCTGCATGAATAGTGATTGCTTTTGTTGAAGATGTGTTGGCGTAAAGGGTCAGGCGTTGAAGATGGTGGTTGGCCACTTGCGTGAAGAGGCCGCTGTTGAAAAGGAGGAGCCGCCCATATGCTCGTCAACTGTCCTGCTGTCACGCTTGTCGGCTGCTTGCCTTTTTTCTTTCCCCACGTGAGCCCAAGCCTCTGGACACCGCAACTGCATGTGGAGCCTCCAGCCATGTGAAGCTTTGTCGTTGAAGCCATTCGCTTGGTCGCTTGGCCCATCCGCTTGGCCTCACTCAACCTGGCTTCGCCGTATGAGTCATCTTCTGCTGCCTTGGCCCGCCATGCACCATATGCCATGGAGCCCATGCACGTGACGCTGCCTTTTGGCTCCTGAAGCCTACGCAAGGCCATGCATGCTTTATATATTATGCTTTGTTGAAAGCCTTACGTGAGAAGCCTTTCGTGAACCTCCTTTAACCACCTGCATATAAACATATAGATATGTTATATATAAAACACATGGTGATATAGATATCGCAGGAGGGGTTATATATATAAAGATATTAAGATTATATGTATGATGTATAGCTTATATGAATATATATAGTATATATATATATATTATGAATATATATATATATTATAGATAAGTGAATATATAGTATATGAATCTATATCATAATATTTATATAGAGATATTAATGTTTTGATTTTTATTTATTTTTATTTCTATTTCTTTCTCATTGTATTCTCCTTTATTCCTGCAAAATAGTATCAATATTTAACTAAATCCCACAATTAAACATTTTGATATAAAATTATAATTATGTGTGATAAATATATAGTGATGAATATTAAAGCTCATAAAAGTGTGTTATAACATAAATTAACATGTAAAAATACACACTTATCACACCCCCCAACTTACTCATTGCTAGTCCATTAGCAATACAAACAATTTAAAATGTTAGGACCAACAAGAGTTTATAAAGTTCATACCTTCATATCAAGTTCTTCCTTCATAGTTTTAACTAAAGATTAGGAATTTGGAAGCATTAACGCACACTAACCTTAAATTTAGAAATTAAGATACATGATCAACAATTCTAATCAAAATTCAGTAGCACTTGTGCATGTGAAATGCTAAGTCCACAGCGAAGATAATTGCATCCCCCATTTGCTATTCTGAACAAGTGCCTTTCAACCCTGCACTTCTTAATCAGATCATTAAGAATACTAGCTTTTTGTCTGCCTTATTATTTTGTCCCTTAGGGATCTTTTTATTTTTCTACACACATGATGCTGCACTACCCTTCACTGTTTAACGCGAACCTCGAAGTAGGCCCGATTTCGCAGATCAAGATTCCCATTTCCTTTTGACGTGAATCTCAACACGTCTTAGGTGAAGTAGGCCCGGTTACTCAGATTTAGAGCATTTTTCATGGTGTTTTCTTTTCTCAATTTTTTTCAATTGTGCTTTTGTACTATTTTTTGATAGATAACTTGGCAGAAAGCTTATAAAAGATATCTTCTTTACGAAGTGCAGAATTTCAGGCAATATACCTAAAATAGCAGAAGACTTGTCCGGTCATGTTTCATTAGCGTGCAAGTGATTTTTATTTTTCTAAAGTGCACATGAACTTTAAAGAGATTCTTAAATCAGTTTTCTATGCCAAGATTAGATAAATTTTCCATCATCCTTAGTCAGTCATTTCTATTCCAGAATTACTTTCAATGGAAGCATGAATCATGAAACTCAAAATGAGTTTTATTTTTATTTTTATTTGTTGTATATTTTTTATTTCTTTATTTTGGCTAAATATGGTATTTTGACTAAATGAGGTTGTATATGAATGCAACATGTGTAAGGCATGATTTCCGTCCCCCCAACTTAAATGACATTGTCCTCAATGGCACTGACAATATGGAATAATAGAATAATGTAGACATGAAATGTGTGAAGGAACGGTACAACCTGAGGGTGGTGTACTTCGACGGGTTTGGCTTATGACAGCTTGGCAGTGTAAGCAATCTCCTCTCTCTCCCCCCAACTTATCCTTTTATTCACACCTGTAAAATAAAAATAAAATCACAATAAAAACTTGGGTTACCTCTCATAAAGCGCTAAGTTTTACGTCTTCAGCCAGACGCAATGCAGCTCATAGTGAGTTTGCGAAGTGTACCTCATCAATGTGCATGTCAACTGAAACTCCCTCAATATAAGGTTTGAGTCTCTGGCCATTTACTTTAAAAATATTCCCACTCTTAGGATCAAGAATTTCAACTGTACCGTGGGGGGACACTGAGTGCACTATGAAAGGACCGTCCCATCTAGATCTAAGCTTTCCAAGAAAAAGTTTGAGCCTGGAGTTGAACAGCCAAACTCGTTAGTTAGGCTCAAAAGTTTTTCGAGAGATGTGTTTGTCATGAAAAGCTTTCATTTTGGCCTTGTAAATCCTAGATTTCTCATAAGATTCTTTCCGTAACTCATCCAGCTCATTTAATTGTAATGCCCGATTTTCTCCTGCTTGGGCCAAGTCCAAATTGAATTGCTTTACAGCCCAGTATGCTTTGTGTTCCAATTCTACCAGAAGGTGACATACTTTCCTGTAGATCAACCTAAAAGGTGACATCCCAATGGGGGTCTTGTAGGTTGTCCTATAAGCCCATAGAGTATCATCCAGTATCTCTGACCAATCCTTTCTATCAGGTCTGACTATTTTTTGTAGAATGTTCTTGATCTCTCTATTAGAGACTTCCACTTGTCCACTTGTTTGAGGATGGTAAGGTGTGGCTACCTTGTGGTTGATCCCATATTTTCTAAGCAAGGTTTTGAACTGGGAGTTGGTGAAATGGCTACCCCCATCACTGATTATTGCTCTCGGGAACCCAAACTTAGAAAAGATATTTTTCTGGATGAACTTTGTAACCACTTTATGATCATTGGTTCTAGTAGCCACTGCCTCAATCCATTTAGAGACATAATCAACAGCCACAAGTATGTACTCATGTCCAAAGGATAGTGGAAATGGACCCATGAAATCAATCCCCCAAACATCAAAGATTTCAACCACAAGGATGCGGTTTAATGGCATCATTTCTCCCTTTGAAATGTTTCCCATGGTTTGACACTTGGGACAAGATTGACTGAATGTGTGGGCATCCTTGTAGAGAGTGGGCCAGTAGAAGCCACTTTGTAGGATTTTTGCTGCAGTTTTCTTCCTTGAAAAATGTCCCCCGCATGAAAGAGTATGACAAAAGATTGATATGCGCAGCGTAGAGTGATATAGAAGGGGGGGGGATGAATAGATCACTCCCTAAAATTAAATTCTCAGCGGTAAATCACAACTTCCGTTTCTCAACTCTTCAGATACAGCGAAAGCAATAGTTAAGGCAGACAATAACCAAGGCAGAAGAAAGAAGTGAGATCGAGAGAGCTGTTCACAGTGAAATAAAATGCCAAACAGAAGGAGAGCAACACAACGATAACAGGCAAACCACAGAAGAGGCAGGGAGTTTTTAATGTGGTTCGATTGCAGTCCACAATCTACATCCACCCCTCACTCCAAACCAGAGTGAGGCTTCCACTAGCGAAGGCTAGAACAGCAGACTCAGTCTGCAAACATATGCTGTCGAACAGCTTGACAAACCAAGGGAAATAAATCCCTCAACCCAAGCTCTGTAACCCACAGAAGCTTGACACCTGGACCTGCTTCCCGCAAGACCAGAACCGGAGACGAATCTCCCTTCCTCCAAACCGGAGGGAACCTACTAGTGACAGCCCGTCACTGGCAAACCAGAGATCACAGATCTCTCTTCCTCTGAAGCCCAGAGGGAAATCGGAGAATCTCTCCCTTCCTCCGAACACTGGAGGGTAACAAGATGGAATAAAAAAGATGAAGTGAAAAACAGAAAAACAAGACAATCGATGAAGACAATCGTTTCTGAAAACCAAGAACAATGTAGCTTCCGAAGAAGCAGATCTTCACAGTCACATACTCTTCTCTCTCTCTCTCAAATACTTTTCTCTCAGATCAATTCTCTCAAATTCTTCTCTCTGTCTTGTCTATGGAACGTGGAGGCTCTCTCTATTCTTCTTCTGCTCAGGCACTAATTCTTCTCAGCTTCTCTCCAATTCTAGTTCTTCTGATCACAGAGGACATCCTTTTATATGGCTTCCGACCTGAATTCCATGACTTCACTCGTGTGGCGTGAGTGGGGCTCGTGCCCTCCTTTTCCAGAGAGACATCGGATCACGTGCCAGGCATCAACCTCGGATCACGTGTCCAATCATCAGCCTGAATCATCTGCAAGAAGAGAAGAAAGGGATGCAATTAGTTAGTTCAGGTTTTGAACTAGGCGTGTACAGACTTTAAATGCAGCATTTAGGCAAGTATGTACAATGTGAGAATGTGTAGACTTGAATGCCTGCATGCGACCTCAATGTACAGACTTGCGGGATGCAATGTAGTATGCATATAGTGAAGTATGCACATTGTAAATGGATGCACTTAGATGCCGTCAATAAGATAATGTACAGACTTGACAAATGATGCATGAACATAACAGAAGGAATGTGTAGACTTTTGTGTGCGAGCATGCTGCAAGGCAACGTATAGACACTGGCTGTATAGACTTGCATATGCATGGAGGAATGTATGGACTTGCTATGTCGTGTGGCGTGCAACTAGACAATGTTTAGACTTGTAAGCTGATGCACAAAGATATCAGCAGAGATTGTATAGACTTGGACGTTTATGAGCATGACAAAACAATGTACAGACTTGACCGATGCGAACACATGATGTACACACTTTGCTTGCGTGCATGAGAAAGTAGTGTACAGACTTGCTGTAATGAACAATGCCCAAATGTAGTGTATGGACTTAGCGTGAATGCGAGAAGACACTAAGTGAGACGAATGTATAGACTTGATGTATGCAGCGTTAATGATGTACAGACTTGAATGCTCCATGCACAAAGACGCTGAGTGAGACGGATGTATAGACTTTAGTGAATGCATTCTAGGCAAACACTGTACAGACTTTGAGAGACGATGTATAGACTTTAATGCAAAGGCTGGAGTTAAGCAAACAATGTATAGACTTCAAAGTATGTGCAATGCAAAGGCTGTACAGACTTCAATGTAAAGACTTTGAACGTGTGTGCTGGCAATGTATAGACTTGATCTGAAGGATTGCACAGCCATTGGAATGTACAGACTTTGAATGCGTGTACAGACTTTGATGCCCAAATGCAATGTATGGACTTGTGTGTGCAGGGCAGACAATGTATAGACGTGCAACCTAGATAATGTATAGACTTGCAGTGCGTGCAGGGCAGACAGTGTATAGACTTGCAATGCGTGAGATGCTGAATGAGACAGTCGGATGTACAGACTTGGCTAATGCATGAAGCACATGATGCAACAATGTATAGACTTGACGCAGCATCAAAGTAAGCATGTGTAGACTTTGTGCAGTCTACAAGCAATGTGTAGACTTGCACATATGCATGAACAACACTGTCCTAAATGATCAAGCATGAATTGATCTAGAGATAAAAACAGATTGATTTATAGTGTGAGACATCATCAAAACCGTAGGGATGCAACAATCTCCCCCTTTTTGATGATGGCAACACTATGAATCAAGTAATATCAAGGCTTAAAAAGAAATAACAGCAGCTTTAACAATCAAAGCAAATTCAAAGCAAGCGCATGCAGACAAATTAAACACTACTGCTGAAACTCTTCTTTCTCCAAAACCACTCCCCCACAACACACTCTCAGCTCCCCCACAACTCACTCTCAGATATTATCATGACAAACTATTCTCCCCCACCGCTCATGAACAATTCTCCTCCAAAACTCATGACAACTCATGACCTACTGATATTGCAAAACCTCTCTCCCCCTTTGACATCATCAAAAGGAAATGAAGGATATATGAAAGTGCTGGAGACATGAGGAAGAAGTACAGTAACATCTTAGTGTATAAAGACACGAGCAAGTCTTAAGAGAATAAGTGAGGTGCTAAACTCAAGTGAAGATTCTTGAACTCCAGTAAACAATAGAGAGCTAGAATAAGAGAAAAGTTTATCAACATACATAGTGTATGATTTAGAACAGGGGTGAACAAGTAGGGCATGACATAGCTGAACAAGCAACTATCCCAGAGGACAACACGAGACAAAGTCAGAGAAGGTGTTCTCAAGGTATTGAGGACAAGCAATCCATTAAAGTGTATAACGACAAGGGATTTTGAGGTGATTTTCAAGAAGACCAGTAAGTAAGTTGGTAATTCACTCTTTTGACATTAGGGAGACACCTTGATTAGAGGCCTGAATCCCCAGTTACTCATTGTGAGTACCTCATTACCTCCTCTCTTTTTTTTTAAAAAAAAGGAACAGAGTTAGTAACTGTGGCTTTTGACATGAGGAAACACCTTGATTAGAGGCCAGAGTCCCCAGTTACTCACTAGCTAGCCACCATTGCTCTGTGATGGTCAGAATATTAATGTCATTTCTTTTCATTTTTTTTCGTTAAGCATTTGACACCTCATGACATAGGAGAAAACTTCATTTCATTGATGAAGCTCCCAGTTTCTCAGTGACCAAATCAGGACCTTTGTTCATTCGGTTTATCCCTTGTGTTGAGGAGATGGAATGATTGAAAATAATACCAGTAGGACTATTTCTTGAAGTGAATCTTGAAGTCTAGATTTCAAGTTGTTTTGGTCAGATATCAAGACATACAGGTTTTGGCCTGAACCGGAATCACTGACAATGTAGGAAGATATACTTTATACAATTAATCCAGATCTCTGATAGACTACCAGAGGAAAGATTCTAGCTGGACTTTAGTATCACAGACTTATAGACTTAAGAGATGAGTGAGATTCTACTGTCTGAGAGAACCACAGTTGTTCAGTCATGAGAACCAGCAATGACACACATCTGGTCAGTCTTTTTGAATCAGTCAAAGAACTCCCCCTCTCACAGCTCAACCAGCTCCCCCTTAACCATAGCAATACAGAAAGCTAACCATCAGACACACAGAACTCCCCCTCACAAAGGAACAGACTTCACAATTAAGACAACTTGAATAAGCCTAATTCTCTTCTCAGTGAAGTGAGTTTTTCATTGTCTAGAGGTTTAGTGAAGATGTCAGCAATCTGATTAGCAGTGCCTACATGAATCCGTTCAAAGTTATTCTTAGAAACCTCATCTCTTATGAAATGATGCCTTATCTCTATGTGTTTGGTGCGAGAATGCAAAACATGGTTCTTGGCTAGATTAATGGCACTGGTATTATCACAATAGATAGGTGTGCACCCCAGGTCTACTTGGTAGTCCTGAAGCTGATGTTTAATCCAAATGACTTGTGTACCACAACTCCCTGCAGTTACATATTCAGCCTCTGCAGTGGAGAGGGCCACAGAATGTTGTTTCTTGGAGCCCCAAGACACTAAACACCCACCCAAAAATTCACAGTGACCACTAGTGCTTTTCCTGTCTAGTTTACACCCTACATAATTTGCATCTGTGTATGCAACTAAATCAAGTGTGTGTGATGCAGGAAACCATAAACCAAGAGAGTGTGTAGCTGACAGATATCTGAAAATTCTTTTCACTGCAGCTAAATGTAATTCAGTGGGTCTAGACTGATACCTTGCACACATTCCTACACTGAACTGTATATCAGGTCTAGAGGCTGTCAAGTAAAGTAGAGATCCAATCATACCTCGATAGAGCTTGGCATCTACCTCTTTACCTGTCTCATCTGCATCCAGTGAGGTATTGGTACCCATGGGTGTTGTAATGTGCTTCAGGTTATTCATACCAAACCTCTTGAATAGTTCCATTGTGTATTTGGTCTGGTTGATGAAGCATCCATCCTCTAACTGTTGTACCTGCAAGCCAAGAAAATACTTTAGTTCACCTACCAAACTCATCTCAAATTCAGCAGACATCATTTTAGAGAATTCATCACATAGTTCACAGTTAGTTGATCCAAACACAATGTCATCTACATATACCTGAACTATGATGAGATCGTTATTTGTACCCTTGGTAAATAAGGTTTGATCAACTTTACCTCTGTTGTAGCCCTTGCTGATCAGAAATTCAGTCAGTCTTTCATACCATGCTCGAGGAGCTTGCTTTAGACCATACAGGGCTGTGTTTAACCTGAAAACTTGGTTAGGTTGAAATTATGACCAGGGTTATGTCCAGCTGGTCTGGAGAAGTAAGCTCTATTCCAGTCATTGGACTTCTCATTCCTGGGATATCTCCTGTGAGCTTGTTGATTAACAGATTTTTGAGGATGATAGTTATTTCTCCAGTAGGTCCTGTTTGGACCCATCTGTTTGTAGTAATTCCAGCTTTTATTATGATCCATTTGCTTGGTCCATCTTCCATTTATGTTCTGGTGAGTGGGCTTAGTGAAGTTCTTCATAAAATTCATTCCCATTTTAAGTGGTCGACCAGCACTGTTTGTTAAATTTTCTTTCAGGCGTTGAGCTCCTTGACTACTATTTGAGCTGGATGGTGTGTCCAGCTTCTCTTTTCCCTTCTCTGGACAGAAGGTGGTGGTTTTGAATTGAAAGGGTCTCTTGTTAGTTGGGTCATAGCCGAGACCCTCCCTATTGAAGTTAACCCTTGTCCCTAGTATATCATCCAGACTTGTTTTTCCTTGGACAAATTTTTCCAAAACCTTCTGTTTATCTTCCAGCTCTTTTTGAAGAGACTCAGAATTTTTTAGAAGTTCAGCGTTCACTTTCTTAACGGCTTCATATTTCTCTGAGTTCACTCTATTTTCATTCAGGCTTTCTTCAATTTTGATTTTCAGTTCGTTGAGCTGGGTGTGACTCTCCTGGTTTTCTCCCTTGAGCTTTTCATTTTCTTTTCTTAGGGAAGTCATTTCTTCTAGTTCTTCTTTTAGTTTCTGATTTTCCTCACAGACTTGGGTTTGTTCTTCAACATTGGTATTGAATTTTCTCTTCAGAATCCTATGCTCTTTACTAAGTGAATTGAACTTATCTAATAGTTCAGCATAGGCATCTTCCCAGTCATCAATAGAAAAATTTTCAAAGACATTTGTTACCTCCTCTTCGCTGTTTGCCATTAGGCAAATTCCTTCTTCATCTTCCTCCGAGGAAGTGCTTTCTGGATCTTCTTCCTCATCGCTCCACGTGCAGGCCATTGCCTATGGCTTCTTCTTTTTCTGCACCTTTGAGCTCTTCTTCTGAAAGTGGGGACCCTTCTTCTGGAGATCTGGGCATTCCCCTTTCATGTGTCCCTATTTGTTGCAATGAAAATAAGTCATTCTCTTAGTATTTCTGTCCTTATTATTGCTAGATTCAACGTTCTTACTAAAGGAGTATGGCTTCTTCCTCCTAAAGGTCTTCCCCTTAGTCTTTAAAATTTTTTTGAACTGTCGAGTGAGCATTGCCTGCTCCTCCTGATCGAGATCGGAAAAACCATCGGACTCAGAGCTACTGCTCCCGTTGCTGCTACCCTTGTTGCGGGATGCCTTGAGAGAAACATTCTTGCCCTTCCTGTCACTTCCTTCACCACCTCTTTTAAAGTTCATCTCATAGGTCATGAGGGATCCTATGAGTCCATTCACTGTCAAAGTCGTCAGATCCTTTGACTCTTCTATCACGATGGCCTTAGTGTGCCATGCTGGGGTTAGAGATCTAAGAATCTTCCTGACTACATCTGCCTCAGCTATCTCTTTCCCTAGCCCCTTAAGAGTGTTCGTGATCAAGGACAACCTGGCATACATTTCAGTGATGGTCTCCTCTGGTTTCATCTTAAACAATTCATACTCAGAGGTGAAGAGATTTACCTTCGTGGCTCTCACTTGAGCTGTACCTTCGTAGATTAGTTCCAGCTCATCCCACATTCGCTTGGCCGTCCTATAGGCTGATATGCGGGCATATTCGTCTGGGTGAACAGCACACTGGATGATGTTCATGGCCGTCCAGTTAAGTGAAGATAACTTGACATGATCATCTGTCCATGCGTCCTCGTTCGGTGGCAGGTCATACGGCCCTGTAGTGATTACCCTCCATAGCTTGTGGCTCTATGCCCTGATGAACACCTCCATCCTATTTTTCCAGAAGAGATAATTATTACCATCAAAGAATGGAGGGCGACTAATGGATTGTCCCTCAGGCATGAAACTTCTAGGACCAGTAGGATTACCCTGACCGTTTGCCCACATGATGCAAACCTGCTCTGATACCAATTGATATGCGTAGCGTAGAGTGATATAGAAGGGAGGGGATGAATAGATCACTCCCTAAAATTAAATTCTCAGCGGTAAATCACAACTTCCGTTTCTCAACCCTTCAGATACAGCGAAATCAATAGCTAAAGCAGACAATAACCAAGATAGAAGAAAGAAGTGAGATCGAGAGAGTTGTTCACAGTGAAACAAAATGCCAAATAGAAGGAGAGCAACACAACGATAACAGGCAAACCACAAAAGAGGCAGGGAGTTTTTAAGGTGGTTCGATTGCAGTCCACAATCTACATCCACCCCTCACTCCAAACCAGAGTGAGGCTTCCACTAGCGAAGGCTAGAACAGCAGACTCAGTCTGCAAACATATGCTGCCGAACAGCTTGACAAACCAAGGGAAACAAATCCCTCAACCCAAGCTCTGCAACCCACAGAAGCTTGACACCTGGACCTGCTTCCCGCAAGACCAGAACCGAAGACGAATCTCCCTTCCTCCAAACCGGAGGGAACCTGCTAGTGACAGCCCGTCACTGGCAAACCAGAGATCACAGATCTTTCTTCCTCTGAAGCCCAGAGGGAAACCGGAGAATCTCTCCCTTCCTCCGAACACTGGAGGGTAACAAGATGGAATAAGAAAGATGAAGTGAAAAACAGAAAAATAAGACAATCGATGAAGCAATCGTTTCTGAAAACCAAGAACAATGTAGCTTTCGAAGAAGCAGATCTTCACAGTCACAGACTCTTCTCTCTCTCTCAAATACTATTCTCTCAGATCAATTCTCTCAAATTCTTCTCTCTGTCTTCTCTCTGGAACATGGAGGCTCTCTCTATTCTTCTTCTGCTCAGGCACTGATTTTTCTCAGCTTTTCTCCAGTTCTAGTTCTTCTGATCGCAGAGGACATCCTTTTATATGGCTTCCGACCTGAATTCCATGACTTCACTCGTGTGGCGTGAGTGGGGCTCGTGCCCTCCTTTTCCAGAGAGACCTCGGATCACGTGCCAAGCATCAACCTCGGATCACATGTCCAATCATCAGCCTGAATCATCTGCAGGAAGAGAAGAAAGGGATGCAATTAGTTAGTTCAGGTTTTGAACTAGGCGTGTACAGACTTTAAATGCAGCATTTAGGCAAGTATGTACAATGTGAGAATGTGTAGACTTGAATGCCTGCATGCGACCTCAATGTACAGACTTGCGGGATGCAATGTAGTATGCATATAGTGAAGTATGCACATTGTAAATGGATGCACTTAGATGCCGTCAATAAGACAATGTACAGACTTGACAAATGATGCATGAACATAACAGAAGGAATGTGCAGACTTTTGTGTGCGAGCATGCTGCAAGGCAACGTATAGACACTGGCTGTATAGACTTGCATATGCATGGAGGAATGTATGGACTTGCTATGTCGTGTGGCGTGCAACTAGACAATGTTCAGACTTGTGAGCTGATGCACAAAGATATCAGCAGAGATTGTATAGACTTGGACGTTTATGAGCATGACAAAACAATGTAAAGACTTGACCGATGCGAACATAGGCTGTACACACTTTGATTGCGTGCATGAGAAAGTAGTGTACAGACTTGCTATAATGAACAATGCCCAAATGAAGTGTATGGACTTAGCGTGAATGCGAGAAGACACTAAGTGAGACGAATGTATAGACTTGATGTATGCAGCGTTAATGATGTACAGACTTGAATGCTCCATGCACAAAGACGCTGAGTGAGACGGATGTATAGACTTTAGTGAATGCATTTTAGGCAAACGTTGTACAGACTTTGAGAGACGATGTATAGACTTTAATGCAAAGGCTGGAGTTAAGCAAACAATGTATAGACTTCAAAGTATGCGCAATGCAAAGGCTGTACAGACTTCAATGTAAAGACTTTGAACGTGTGTGCTGGCAATGTATAGACTTGATCTGAAGGATTGCACAGCCATTGGAATGTACAGACTTTGAACGCGTGTATAGACTTTGATGCCCAAATGCAATGTATGGACTTGTGTGTGCAGGGCAGACAATGTATAGACTTGCAACCTAGACAATGTACAGACTTGCAGTGCGTGCAGGGCAGACAGTGTATAGACTTGCAATGCGTGAGACGCTGAATGAGACAGTCGGATGTACAGACTTGGCTAATGCATGAAGCACATGATGCAACAATGTATAGACTTGACGCAGCATCAAAGTAACCATGTGTAGACTTTGTGCAGTCTACAAGCAATGTGTAGACTTGCACATATGCATGAACAGCACTGTCCTAAATGATCAAGCATGAATTGATCTAGAGATAAAAACAGATTGATTTATAGTGTGAGACATCATCAAAACCGTAAGGATGCAACAAAGATGAGAATGCTTTGATGTTCATTTTCTGGGATGCACCTTCTTATGACATTATCAGCACAGATTTGGAAAAGTTCCAGGTCCTCCCAAAAGTAATATTTTATCTGAGCGAGAAATCGATCTTTCTCCTATTTGGACCATCCATCAGGGATTAATCCTATAGCCAAATAGTTAACAGTATCAGCAAACCATGGAGGTTTCATCTGTGAAATGCTCAGGAGTTGTTCATCAGGGAAGGATTCTTGAACATGTTCACTTTCTTGCACGAGGATCCTGGATAAGTGATCTGCTACAACATTTTCTGACCCCCTTTTTGTCCCGAATCTCAATGTCAAATTCTTGCAAAAGCAAGATCCACCTGATCAAACGGGGTTTGGCCTCTTTTTTGGATAATAGGTATCTTAAAGCAGAATGGTCAGAATAGATGATGACTTTGGATCCTAAAAGATAGGATCGGAACTTCTCTAGTGCAAAGACCACAACCAACAGTTCTTTCTCAGTTGTGGTATAGTTCTTTTGAGCATCAGCCATGGTTTGACTGGCATAGTAAATCACAACTGGGCTTTTGTTTACCCTTTGGCCCAATACAGCCCCCATAGCATAGTCAGAAGCATCACACATGATTTCAAAAGGTAGTGACCAATCTGGGGGTTGTAGGATTGGAGCTTGAGTCACCACCTTTTTTAAAAAGTTATATGCTTGAAGGTATGAATCATCAAAATGGAAAGGCATATCCTTGGCCAACAAGTTGCACAAAGGTCGAGAGATCTTTGAAAAGTCCTTAATGAATCGTCGGTAGAAACCAACGTGGCCCAGTAAGGATCAAATTTGTTTGACTGATGTTGGGGGAGGCAAATTAGAAATCAAATTAATTTTAGATTTATCTACCTCGATTCCCCTCTCAGAAATAACATGTCCTAACACAATCCCTTCCTTTACCATAAAATGGCTCTTTTCCCAACTCAAAACCAGATATGTCTCTAGACACCTCTTCAGAATTTTTTCCAAATTTTTTAAACACGTCCCAAATGAATCCCCAAAGACAGAGAAATCATCCACAAATATTTCCAGAAAATCCCCCACCATGTCAGAAAAGATAGCCATCATGCACCTCTGAAAAGTGGCTGGTGCATTACACAACCCGAAAGGTATTCTTCTAAAAGCAAATGTACCATATGGACATGTGAAGGTGGTCTTCTCTTGATCTTTTAGGTAAATGACCACTTGATTGTATCCTGAATAACCGTCCAAAAAGTAAAAGTACTTTTGTCCAGCAAGTTTTTCCAAGATTTGGTCAATGAAAGGTAAAGGGAAGTGATCTTTCTTGGTGACTGCATTTAATTTTCTGTAATCTATACACACCCTCCATCCCGTAGTCAATCGGATAGGCAAAGGTTCACCTTGTTCATTTTGGATGACTGTGCGTCCTGACTTCTTGGGAACAACTTGTGTAGGGCTCACCCAACTACTATCAGAGATGGGGTAAATGATTCCAGCATCTAACCATTTGACCACCTCCTTCTTCACCACTTCTCTCATGTTGGGATTTAGTCTTCTTTGTAACTCTCTAACAGGCTTGGCATTTTACTCAGAGTAGATGTGATGCATGCAAATTGAGGGGCTAATGCCTTTGATGTCAGCCACGGTCCATCCAATGGCAGCTTTATGAGCTT
Organism: Amorphophallus konjac; assembly: GCA_022559845.1. Lineage (NCBI taxonomy): Eukaryota > Viridiplantae > Streptophyta > Magnoliopsida > Alismatales > Araceae > Amorphophallus > Amorphophallus konjac. The sequence continues at coordinate 66,867,707 of CM040129.1, forward strand.
TTAGGACATCATGTAATTGGGTCTCTTGTGTGGGAGACAAATCAGAAGTAATTATCACGGGTAGAGTCTCCTTGGGTCCTAGAAATACATATTTCAAAGACTTAGGCAAGGGTTTGAGTTCCAACTGTAGGGGGGCCTGGATTGAAGGCAACGCAGGCTCAATGTTGAGTTTTGGAAAATGTTCAACTTTGATGGGCCACAGTGCCTTGTTCCTTTAGTCAATCATATGGACATCATCAGTGGATTCATTATCATGAGGCTCATCTGAATCAGAGGGTTCATCTAGGACCAAGAGAGAACAAATTTCAAGTAGGTCCTCAATAACATTAACTGTGTAACAGCCCTCCTCGTTCCCCATGTGTTTAGAGGCCTTGAAGACATTGAGAGTGATCTTCTGATCTCCAAAAGAGATATCCATAAGTCCCGACTTACAATTGATATTAGCATTGACAGTGGCCAAGAAGGGTCGACCCAATATGATAGGACTTTGAGCTAGATCATGGCTCGGCTCCATGTCAAGGATCAAAAAGTCTACAGGAAAGTAGCAAGTGTCTATCCTTAAACCAACCCCCTAGGTGTCCTAACAGATCTATCTACTAATTGGAGAATCACCGGGGTTGGTTTAAGCTCTCCTATCCCAAACTTTTGATAAACAGATGTCGACAGTAAATTCACACTAGCCCCTAAGTCCTGTAGGGCTTTTTCAAAGGTGATGCCCCCAATGACAGAAGAGATGAGTGGTGCACCAGGATCTTTCATTTTCTGTGGGAGTTGGTTCAATAAGACAGCACTCACATCCTCTGACAGTAGAATTTTTCTAGTGGCTATCCTAGGCTCCCTCTTTTGTGTGCACAGATCTTTGAGGAATTTAGCATAAGCAGGCACATGTTGGATGGCATCTAAAAGTGGGATGTTGATGTGGACTTGCTTAAATAGTTCCATCATTTGTTCATTACGGGCCTGAGCCCGTTGTTCCTTTTTCTCCTTTCTTGTTCCTAGGGCTGATGGAAAAGGGATTTTGGGTTGATAAATCTTAGGGGTATCCTCAACTTGAGCCTTCCCTTTTTCCTTCTTATTCCCCTCTTGACCCACTGTAGTGGTGGAAGTAGGCACGAACTCCTTATCCTTAAGGTCTGAAATCTTGGGTTTGCTTGAGCTGGCTTCACCTCTTCCCTCTTCATATGGGTCCTCAAGAATCTTTCTACTTCTTAATGTAGTGACAGCCTTAGCATTCTCAACATGAGGGTTCTTGGGTTGCAAGGTTGGTTGTGGATCAAATCCAGGGGGGTGGTTCCTAGGATTTGCTATGGGTTGGCTAGGTAATTGGCCTGGTTCCCTCCTCATATTTGCCTCAACCATCTGACCAACCTGGGCCTCCATCCTAGAAATAGCTTGTTGAAGCTGGGTAGTAAAGGATTGTTGTTGAGCTGAAAGAAGTTTTTGGACTTGTTGTAAAAGCCTATCATCATTTTGCGTGGATGGCTGAGAGTGAGATGATTGGCCATAAGTGGGCGGGACAAATTATTGATGCGGTTGTGTAGGTAGTGGGTGTGCAGGTTGACCTTTGTTAAAGGCCTGGTTTTGGAAGTTGGTCTGATATTGGGCCTTATTTGGAAAATGATGGGCTTGGGAATTTTGGGCCTGAGCCTGTTGGGACTTCCAAGAGAAGTTGGGATAGTTCCTCCAACCAGGGTTATATGTGTCACTATAGGGATTGTTGTTAGGTCTTTGATATGAATTGACTTGTGCCCTAGTCTCCCTAAAGGTTTGGATTTTGGAGTAATTTTCAACTAGGTGATCCGAACCATTGCATAACACACACATAGAAGGCTCAATATTTTTGGCAGTTTCATAAGTTTTCCCAATTCTTGTCATTTCTAAGGCTTCCAGTCTTTTTGCCAATGCTCCCATTTTGACCTCCATATCAACTTCTTTGTCCACCTGGAACAAACCTCCCCTCGTGATTACCTTTCTAGGATCCCTAACAGTTTCCCACTGTTGTAATTTTTCATCAATTTCATCTAAAAATGCCCAAGCTTCTTCCGCTCCCTTATTGGTGAACCCCCCATTACACATGGACTCCACCATAGTCCGAGTATTGAAATCCAGTCCTTCATACATAATTTGGACTAATCTCCATTGTTCAAATCCATGATGAGGGCATTGCAGTAAAAGATCATTGAATCTCTCCATGTATCTCCACAGAGTTTCACCATCAAGTTGGATAAAGCTATTGAGTTTTTGTCTAATGGTGGCAGTCTTGTGGTTTGGAAAAAATTTCTCAAGAATTCGGTGGAGAGGCCATCCCATGTTGTAATCGACCGAGGCCATAATGAGTACAACTAATTCTTGGCTTTATCCCTTAAAGAAAAGGGGAACAATCTTAACTTAAGGGACTCATCACTTAGGTGAGTGAAGCTCATTGTACTGCAAATTTCCTCGAAGTCTCTCACATGATGATATGGGTTCTCAGCTTCCACCCCTCTAAAGACAGGCAACATCTGGATAATTCCTGATTTAAGCACACAATACCCATTATTTTCAGGTAACTGGATGCAAGAGGGTTGGCTAGCCCTTGAAGGATATATGTAATCTTTCAATGTTCTAGGATGGGCGACAATTCCTTCTTCTTGGGCCTCCATCTCCACAGACTCAACCCTAGTGTTTCTAAGGCTGTGATGTAGGGTTCTCTCAATCTCACAATTAGGCTGAGCTAGGTCAGGACGAAGAGACCTCCTACCATGCATACACTCGAGCTCCTTAAATCAAAGTTGGACTGAATTATGTCCAAAATATCTGCCCCCCTCTTTTTGTTGTTGCCCTTTTTATTGAATTTTTTTTGTTATTTGTTTTGTGAAGACAAAAATAAGTTATCAAACAATTTAACCTATGACACCTAGGGGTACTCTGAATCTTCAAGTGGGGTTTCACAAAGTGAGCAAAATACAATGTAAGTTCATCCTCAAAATTTTCACCAGCCAGGTAAGGGGTGGGGTAGTGGGAGGCTCCCCCTACTTTTGTAGGGACCTAATTAAATAACCACTAGCCCGCTTAAGGCATTTGCCGTCCAACCGTCTTACCTTAGACACCGGTTTCCACAAGATGATAAACTCAAATCGTACTAAAATCACAGTGTGATTTCCTAGGGCCAATGTCTACTGATTTTTATTAGGCTAGGGACGATGCAAAAGATGCAAAGAAGTTTGTGATTTGTGGGCCAAGGAAGGGTGATGAAATCTCCACCTTATGTTATTTAGGGGTATTGCCCTTAGAGTGTTTTGAAAAATGGCATGCAACAAACAAACTCAAAACAAGGTGTTCTATGCAATCATGGAAAATGCATGATCATTTTTTTTATTTTTTTATTTAGTAGAACATGTAGAGATCTTACCTTCTCCCCAACAATTGTCAACAACAAGAATTTAGAAAATAATAACAACTAAAAAATGCAATCCTAAATGATGCATGCCCTAAAACAAGGTGTGTGGTTTCTAATCTTGGAATGCATTTATTTCAAGTGCCTATTTTTTTTATTAATGAACCTATCTAACCAACAAGATTATTTTTTTTTAAATTTTTTTAACTATGGAAGTCAATAATAATAATAAAAAAAATTAGATCAAGAGAGAGAAAATTAGGATACTTACTTGGTAGCGATCCCTCGTGCTCTTTTTTTTTAAAAAGAGGCAAAGGGAGAGAAGACTTACCTCGACATATTTCTTTTTTTTTTTTTGATTTTTCTAGGATTGATTTCCCTTTTTTTGTTTTTCTGTAAAATAAAAATAAAAATTGTTAATGTCAATTTATGTACAAAAACATAAAATAATCAACTTAAAAAATCATAAACTCCACGACAACGGCGCCAAAATTGATGGCGGGAAAACGCACGTCGTTAATACACCCGCTACCAAATTTAAATGTTCGGCCCTCAAATTTAAGAGAGTAGTTAAGTGGCGAGACCGAGTCGAACCCACGAGAAGTTTGAGATCTTAGAGTTGAAAATCTTGAGTTTTTAAGATTGAAAACCGTGAGAGTTGGGTTGAACACTTGATTTTGAAATTGAGAAATTAAGTGAAGGAGCGATGAAAACCCATGCTTAAGAATGAATGAGGCAATTGAACGGAAAGTGATAGAATGATCACAATCACCAAACTTTTAGCCAGAAAAATAAACAGATGAGTCAAAGAAATAGACAAGAAGTACGACAATATCAATACCACTCAACTCAAGAGACAAGATTATAATTACATATCAAGAAAACTTAAATCATAGACAAAATAACTAACACAATCTAACAGAAGAAATATTGCAAGAGACAAAGAAAGAAATTTAAACAAAACAATAAGAGTGATAGAGATTGTAGCATGAAGGGACCCTTGCCCCCCCTCTCTCTCTTCCTCCTTCTCAAAACTCTACAAACAGAACTCAAACAAGCTTCTCAAAGTAACTTTGCCAAAACTCTCACAAAGCTCTCCTTAACCTTGTCAACCTCCTCTCTTTCCATCCCGGGGCCCCTTTTATAGGGTCATCTTAAGCCCTCTCTCTGCTACTTTTCCGTGTGAATGAGCCTGCATGAATAGCGATTGCTTTTGTTGAAGATGTGTTGGCGTGAAGGGTCAGGCGTTGAAGATGGTGGTTGGCCGCTTGTGTGAAGAGGCCGCTGTTGAAAAGGAGGAGCCGCCCATATGCTCGTCAACTGTCCTGCTGCCACGCTTGTCGGCTGCTTGTTTTTTTTCTTTCCCCACGTGAGCACAAGCCTCTGGACACCGCAACTGCATGTGGAGCCTCCAGCCATGTGAAGCTTTGCCGTTGAAGCCATTTGCCTGGTTGCTTGGCCCATCTGCTTGGCCTCACTCGACCTGGCTTCGGCGTATGAGCCATCTTCTACTGCCTTGGCCCGCCATGCACCATATGCCATGGAGCCCATGCATGTGACGCTGCCTTTTGGCTCCTGAAGCCTACGCAAGGCCATGCATGCTTTATATATTATGCTTTGTTGAAAGCCTTACGTGAGAAGCCTTTCGTGAACCTCCTTTAGCCACCTGCATATAAACATATAGATATGTTATATATAAAACACATGGTGATATAGATATCGTAGGAGGGGTTATATATATAAAGATATTAATATTATATGTATGATGTATAGCTTATATGAATATATATAGTATATATATATTATGAATATATATATATATATATTATAGATAAGTGAATATATATTATATGAATCTACATCATAATATTTATATAGAGATATTAATGTTTTGATTTTGATTTATTTTTATTTCTTTTTCTTTCTTGTTGTATTCTCCTTTATTCTTGCAAAATAGTATCAATATTTAATTAAATCCCACAATTAAACATTTTGATATAAAATTGTAATTAGGTGTGATAAATATATAGTGATGAATATTAAGGCTCATAAAAGTGTGTTATAACATAAATTAACATGTAAAAATACACACTTATCAATCGACCGGGAGGGGGTCCGGTTATGATCCCCGTGGATTCAGTTCTCTGGTAAGGACCATGTTTAGATTATTTCAGATTTTGTAACGGTCCGCCATAAACCGTTTACTGACCCGAGCGGTTGACATTTCGACCACGTAAATATTTTAAATCTGTATGGCGGTGGAAGCTTCACGGCCAGACCGTTTAGTAGCACGCAGTGGTCCGTTATTCGACCGCCTAAGACTATAGCGGCCCTAGTTCGATCACTTGTTCTATAATTTATGCGTGTTCGTTTAATTATGCATTTAATATTGCATCTTCGCCATGTTTAAATATTTTACAAACTGTGACATGTTTTTAGATCCCAATAGAATTATTTTCTCTTTCCTTGTGATGGAGCCACTAGTCGTAGCCCGACGACCTCTAGTGTCGGCCCACCTGGGAGAGGTGGCGGGGTAGTCCCGGTTTACAATTTTTAAGCTAGTTCCTGTGGGCCCCCTTGCTTGGTAGTAGCGTCCTACTAGGGGGGAAAAACTAGCTAGAGGCCTGGCTCAAGGCATTGAGCCTGTGTGTGCACACGTGGTTAGGGGCTTGGACTGGCGCCAACGGGCATGACCCTGACTAGTTCTTGTTGTCTAGTACTATTACGCATCTCACTTGCCGCGTTCCAGGCTTGTGTAGATGCTTGAGACGCAGTGTAAGCCGTCAGTGGACGCATCTGGTTTCTCTTTCTGGTGGTCTTCCTCTCTCTCCTGTCGCTTGGAAATGCTGAGATTTATTCTATTGGTAGATTTACTATTGGTAGATTTAGTCACTGATACTCGCGTTTAAATTATAATTGGCATATTTGTTAGCTGTTCTTAAACTGTGTAGTTACTTCAGTTAGATTGTCAATTATTATGCCAATGCATGCTTTACTGCTTTCCTTTAGTTAGTTGCGAGGTAGGGATCCGCATGAACCCTACTGAGTCTCTGTTGTGAGACTCACCCCTTCCTTTTTAGGTGAGGCAGAGCAACAGGCTGCAGGATTCTCTCATGGTTTTGGCGAAAAGTCTTAGAGCCAGTAGTGGTCTGTCAGTGGTCGGTTAGTAGTCAGTCTGTCTTTTTTTCTTCTTTTGGCTGAGATATGCCCCGTGTAGTTATTTATTTTGACCATTGTATAGTGTGGGACTTGTGATATATGGATATGGACTACTTGTATAAATATACCACTCTGATATATATAAATTGCTTCCGTTTAAAATTATTGCTTTAAAAATGCGTGTGTGATTGCAATTCGTTATGCATCGCCTCAACAAAACCTCCCAACCCTTACGGGGCCTCATCAGCCTCTTGGGTGACTTCCCCGAGTTCTTGGTATCGATTTACCGGTATCTGGATCTCCGGATCGTTACAGTTTGAGTGCCATCTACTTGATGTCTCGCTTTACTTGGAGAAGTAAAAGCAGACTTCTCGACCAGATCAGAATAAAGAAAAGGCTCAGCCAGCCCAGAATAAAGAAAAGAAGGTAGCAGGAACCGACGCCTAGTTCCCTCCACCTCCGCCCGGTTACGTGGCTCAACAGGAGGTGTCACACATTGCTGAAGTTCAAGGAGTGCTCAGGGCAATCCCAGCTAATATCTACCCCGAGCCAGAAGCCCCAGAGCTCAAAGATTTTCTTGGTTGCGTGAAAGTCCCTCCGAGAATCACAAGATCCTCACAGATATAGACTGTCCAACAGTCGAATTACTAAAACCCCTTGAGGTTCCCAATCCCGAGGGGCAGCCAACAATGTTTTACTCGACTAATGAACAGTCGGTGAAAGGGGATGATGATTGCAAACTCCCCAAAGAAATCAAGGACCCGTCGTCCCGATCATGGGGCTGCCCGATATAATTGGCAAGATGATAAAAATGGCCAGAGGGTAGCAAATTCCCTTCTATCAAGCTGAAAGGCAGAACCAAATGTTCAAGAAGTTGTGGTATCCACCCAACTTAAACAAAGAATTGCTGCAGATTACCCGGCACCCTGGCCTGGGCTTCTCCATAGAAGAATTCTATGAAGCAGATATAATATCTATCTCTATCCCAGCAGGCGATGGCCCTCCAGAAGATCCAGCTATGCAAGAAGCTAAAAGCCAGGAGCAACACATGTCTCTAGACGGTGAAGTACAAGATGAAGAAATACACCTTTGGAGGCCATCTCCACACAGGGATGTGGGCGCGTCCACTTCTGAAGGACCGGTCCCAGCTGTTCATGGTGATAGGGTGCTGCTGCCCCTGCCTGATGTTACAACGGGGGATGATGGTGAAGTACAAGATGAAGAAATACACCTTTGGAGGCCATCTCCACACAGGGATGTGGGTGCGTCCACTTCTAAAGGACCGGTCCCAGCTGTTCATGGTGATAGGGTGCTGCTGCCCCTGCCCGATGTTACAACGGGGGACGATGGCTCGAGCCACGCCCCGGATTTCTCCAAATATAAGCCTGCCATGCTAGCGTTACCATACGAGCAACATCAAGAGATTAAAATATTGAAGAAGCAACTAGCTGAAGTAACCAGATGTCTGTCTGAATTAACAAGGGGCGTTCTTCCCTAGCAAGGCGTTCCTATAGCACCGAGGCATTCTCCCGTGACCAAAGTAGAGCTGTTTATGAGTAGGCAGGGAGATGGTGAACCCGTCCTGCATTATATCCAAAGATGGAGAGGCCTTTGTGCAAGGTGCGAACCTCCACTAAGCCATGAGACTGCTATCCAGATCTGTAGATAAGGTCTAAAGAAGGAAATCCAGCAAAGGATAATCGGTATCAAAGTCTGAATCTTTGACCAGCTCAATACGGTAGTTGTTGATGTTGAAGCCTTTCTGCCAAAATATTGCCCCACTGCCCCTACGGCAAGGCGGGAGAACAAATCTGAAGGCGTTAGCCTCAATGCTTTCGAGCAAATGAAAATGAGAACTCAAGAGGTGGCCGGGTCTTCGACCAGTGAACCTGTAAAACCAAGCTCCTCGCTGTGGGGGAAGATGAAGAAGCCCCACTCTTTTCCAAGGGGTACTGGATGCTATCTCCGATTTTGGTGTCAACTGTCCTGGACGCTAATTCCAAACAGTGACAGGACTCTCATAGAACACCTGAAATAGCGCTCCATGATGGCTAGGGCGTCATGTTTCTTCTGAGTGACATGACAAAGCAAGGGGTTAAGGGTTTTTAGAATACAAGATGCTCGGCTTCCTTGAGGGATTCCAAGGCTAGTGGAGACTTGCGGAGGCCTTAGAGAAAGAATTTCCAACCTGGTGGAAGGAATATCTGGCGGAGGGTCATTCAATCTCCAAGAAATAGGGTATCATCATAAAACTTGTGAAACAGGGACTCCATCTCAGCCATGAGACAACAATGCTAAAAAGACCTACGGTATGGGTCAAAACACGTAATAAAACTGTGAGATAGAAAATTCACGTCTGTTCAAGAAGGCATTAATTAAAGAATTCGTGTCTCTTTGAAGAGGTGCCAATTCTAGATTTTTCCATAATTAAATAAAAACTATGTTAATTGGCGTCTGTGTACGGAGGCGCCATTTCTTTAAGTTGCATCTATGTATATGGATGTTAATTCCTTGATTTTCATGTTATTTTATTTTAATAAATAAAATAGGAATTTACGTCTCTTTTAAAAGAGGTAAATTCATATTTTTATTTCTATTTAATTTAATAATTCAAAAAAATAGCATCTCTTTGAGTAGACGTCAATTCATATCTTATTTTTATTTAATTTAATAATTCAAAAAATAACGTCTGTTTGAGAACATGTCAATTCATATCTTATTTCTATTTAATTTATTAATTTAAAAAATAACGTCTCTTTAAAAGGACGCATATTATTAAATATATATATATATATATTTTTATGAAAGAATGAGGATAAAGATAAGGTTTTTAAAAGAATAAAGATAGAAGGGGAAAATAAATAGGGCATAAAGGATAATAAGGTGTTTTACGAGGTTAGAAGTAAATTTTCACAAGAATTGACGTCAATTCTTTTATTGATGAATAGTGCCACTTTTTATTTAGTCTAAATTTAGTGAAATGAAATATATGATAAATAGGAGAAAAATATATGGATTCTAACCATATGCACATCAAGATTTTATCTTGCCCGGTTCAATAGATATAAAATTTTAAAGTTCATACGGGAATTTACCCCAAATAAATTGGGTCACTTTTATTTCGACGGGATTTTAATCAAAACCAATGTAATGAAGATATGAGAAAAATCTAAGGATCTCAAAAACATGCATATTATAATTTTATTTTACATGGTTTCCTCATTATAGATTTTCAAAAATGTGTGTATTTAATAATTAACCAAAATTGACGTCAGACTAGTCACTATTTTCAAACATGCAGAATAGTAAATACGTAGGAAAACTTTACATAAGCATGAGGTGATGTACATGATGATCTATGCCTCATGCATGTTGGGTTTAGTGTTTGATATGGATAGAGAAAACCTACTTTGCTTGTGAAGGAAGAAGAAAAATAGTGCCGACGTGATACCACGTCAACGCAGAGAAGATGTAGATGAAGAAGGAAGTAGACGACGTCAACACAGGAACAGGAAGGAGTTAGCAACCCCACGCACGCTCCCTTCAATCGCAGCAACATCAGTAACTTCTGTTGTGCTCCGCAAGGGCTCTTATTTATAAGGCTTTGGCCATCGCAGAGTCATAAGCGGGCATGGAATCTTAATCCTAGTGAAAACTTGCCGTGATACATCCTCATCCTTCTGAGTTAATACCCGTTGTCCTCTTTTACGATTATTCCATCCTAAAACCCTGGCACCACCTTTTCGATCATGGCTTATGGGTTGTAGCATTAAGTCCATTAATAGTCTTTTAGTTGGCTATGTTTTAGAATGAATTGTTATTTATTTCCTTATGTATTCTAGTGTTAGAGTCCTTTAACAATCTTTTAGCCCATTATTAATTTACAAATTTAAGATTTAAGTCATATTTTAAATATATTTATATATTATTATTGTTAAACTCATTTATTTATCTACCTTATTGATTTTATCGTCGTCTGGGGAATCAGAGACAGGTTTTCATCCGGTGAAAGTTTTTATTTTATTTATTTAAGGGAACAGTCATTAGCTAGCCGCATTTTATGAAATTTATTCTAAAGGTGAATACCCGAGTTTTATTTTTAAATCTTAAATATTAAATTTAAGTCACTAGCGATTTCTTAGACATAATTTAATATCCAATTGTCTTTTAATCTTCCCACATAGGTCGTCATTTATTTATATGATGACCCCATTTTATTTTATCTTTAAGAAGAAGATTACAGTTTATTCTTCGTAAGATTCATGGTTATCTTTTCTTTTTTTTCTAAAATATAGGTAATTATTTCTATTTTAACTTTCCTAATTTGTCGGGTGTTACATCCTGTCCCACTAAAAAGAATTTAGTCCCCAAATTCACCACCTTCTACTCTAGAACTGGGAACTACAAATCACTAAGGTAACTCCGCAAGCAAAAGAATTTAAGAGGTACAAAATGAGAAAAGAACTCACTCAAGGTTAAGGATGAGGGGTACCTTCTACCATTCCCTTTTTAGCAGGCTTGGCTTCCACTAAAGCTTGAGACTCTTCTTGGCGCTTCTTGGTCGTAATAGGGCATCGGGCTATCTTATGGTCGAAACTCCCGCAATGAAGACACACCATTGACTTTCGCCAACAAACGTCTAATTGATGATTATCCTTGCCACAAAACTTACACCTTTCTCGAGATGAATCGATAGGAGCTACCCAACCATCCTCCCCCTTAAACTTCTTACCCTTTTGTGTGCTACAACCCTTATTAGGTCTCTTCTTAGTCGAGTTAAACTTTCTAGAATTTGTGGCTTGTTCCTTCTCGTCAACTCTCTCTCTCTCTCTCTCTCTTCCGTGGCCTTTTCTAATAGCTGGACTCTCCTAACTAGGTCCGCATAAACTTGGATATCTATGAGTGCTACTTCAGGAACAAAACCAGACCTAATTTCCTCCATCGAATCTAAGTTCCTGCAAGAATTATTATAAAGGTTAATTATTTTATTCAAGAATTACGATGAAAGTTAGTTATCTTGTTTAAGAATAATTAGAGTTAATTATCTTTATCCTTCTTATAAATACACCTTTTAATATTTAGTCCCAAGCTCTACCCATTCTCACTGGTGACAATAAGCAAAAGGACCTAATGACACATACTCACGGCCTAACCTAGGGTTTAAGAAGACCTAGGCTCTGATACCACTCCTTTCACGTCCTGAACTGATAGCAGCGGAACGCATTACTCAGATCGTGGCAGCGATACAGTCGTGTCAATCAGAGCAATAACTTAAGACACATAGGAGACCAGTAATTGACGAAAATAAAATTTTATTGATATAAACTTGTTATTACAACTTATTGACTCAATTATAATTTCCAAAAGGAAAATAAAAGACACACTAGTCAGACTTAATACAAAATTCTAATCTAGACTCAAGAAATAGGAAAGACATGGGCCTTCTACCTTCAAGATTACTCATGCACACTTTGCCCTTCCCGGTTAGAGTAAGTGTCCTCACTCGTCACCTGATTACCTAAAAAATAGGGGAAAATCCTAGATGAGCGAATGCTCAGTAAGAATTATATCTTTAATCCAGACTTGCTTAAGGTAATTAACGATTTATACAATGTGCCATGATCATGCATGATAGAATGTAGGATAACATCGAGAGTGAAATAACAAGAAATAATAAGGATGAACTAGCACGATCTCGAGATATATCAAGCAAAGTTAACAAGGATATCAAGCATGTAATATCGAGTCATGTCATGAGATATTGGCTATTTAAAGTTCTAGCAAGTATCATGTCAAGTCAAGCATGTCAAGTATTATCATGTATTTTCATGTCACGAGAGAATTGAATGTCATAGAAAAATCTAGAAAGTCATGCATGTCACGCCCCGAGATTTATGTAGCGGAAACAATCGGGAACGTGAACACCCGGCATGGTAAGTCTCTTTCAAGCAATATAATCAGAGCGCCAGATGATCACACAAAGTAAGTGCACAAGTAATTCACTAAAACCTTCATCTTTGTTTCATATAAATAACCATCAAAATACATAAGATCTTTGACTCTTAACATTCTTACACCATAGACTCAAGAAAACAAAAATTTACATAATGACTTGACTAGACATTAGAAAACTAAGGCTTCTCTCGTCCATATAACCTTCAATTGCTCTCGGACTCGCTACTTGTATAATCCGAATCCGATTCACTAGTCCTTCCTGAAACATTGATAAAATAGGTAATGAACACACTTGCCCAGTAGGTATCTTCGTATCAACATGAAGGCGAGTTTAAGTGATTAGCATTTTAACTCTAGAGAAAAAGATAAATCATGCAAATACGAAAAACATGTGGAAATAACCAAAGTAACCAGATACGATCATGACGAGATATGAGAATATGATTGATCAAGTATATAACAAGAATGTAAATTTGACATTTCCATGAACAAGAATGCAACAAGATTGTACTTTTCATAACCATGGAGGCTATGCACTAGAAAGTCATGTAACAAACAAGAAAGTAATTTTCGCTTAATAGCAAGAACTTCATGAATTTACGTGGATCTTTATTCATGTCCGTGGATTTTCACTTATTTATAAAGAAAGTACTCCTAGCGTAATGCGACGCTAGTAGCATCATACCCCATGGTTTACAGTATGTTTCCGACAATCAACCGAGGGGACTAGCATAGAACCCTTAAACACAATCAGTGCTCGAACTGCATCTTCAAGTATAAATCAAACTACTTTCACGATTATAACAATAATGTAGCCAATAATGTACAAGATCAACAATAATTTCATGATAAGGTAACCAAGGTATAGAACGTACCAATAATCGATCATGAGAATTCTAGAAATACATTAATAACTAGGTTATGTTATGGAGATAATTCGACAGCATAACGGTACATTCTTTATTTTTATAATTTATTAATGGCCTATTTGAATCAAGATAAGTTCTAGAAAATCAATGGATCATCTAGGATCATAGGATACTCAACCCAAATGTAAAACCATGGGTTAAACATAATTAGATTTGATGAAAAAGAAGCTGGACCCATGCGATCTAGGTCCGGGCCCCTCGGTGTCACTAGCGGTCATTCATTCGGCCGCTAAGGTCCAGAGCTTCATTAAAACACCGGTAAAAGTGCTCTCTATACAATGGGGTTTTAATGGTACAACCTGCTCGGCGTCCTAGTGGGAATCCCAGGCTCGCGGAGACTTATAGAGGCCTTGAAATAAGATTACCTAGTCCGTTGGAAGGAATATCTAATTGAGATGTTTTCAAGTCCAAGAAAAATGTGCCTATAAGTGCAATCTGTAACTAATGACAACATGCCGGGATATGTGCCATGTACTTAAAAAAATGACTCTTAGATAAGAGAGATCATGATAAAATAGTGATCAAATAAGTCCATAAACCTTATGAAAACGTGCCTATAAATACAAGAGTATAAGATTTTGGCCATAAAAATAACATAGGTTAAAAATAATCCCAAGTACACAAAGAACATGAAATCTCCTAAAGTACCACTAGTCATAAGAAAATAACACTTGAAACAGGAATAATAACATTCTTAACTAAGCTTAGCATATAATAATTTGGGCTAATCTGCAATATGTTTCGGGTTAACAATATTACAGAAATCAGAAACTCAAACAGTCTAGTGGGTGACCGTTTCATGGGTGCTAACGGTCTGTCATAGGACTGCTAAAGATTTCTAGCAGTCTAAAGGATGACCGTGTATTCCTATATTGCAGACAGATCTAGAACCAAAGTTCAGACCTAATCTATAGCCAAGAAAGGTGTGAAGTCATGCTAGAGCGGGATATGTAAAACATGCTGCAAGGGTATAACATCATAAAGATGCAGGGATTTTGCATAGATTTTAGCTAAGATCATTATTTTTGTAAGTAGTGTTTGGAATGACACATGCTTCATAACCTACATGCGCAATGATACCAAATCATTAAATACGACATGTACCATTCATAAAATTTCGTGAAACAAGAGGGCTTTTACCACTAACATTAAGTTTAAGCCTTTCATGAGATCACTTACCTTTGTTTTGGGCTTTAGGCTTTGAATTTAGGGCTGGAAGTTAACCCTAATTTTCTACTCGTCCTGAACCGAAGTAGTAACTTCTTGCCCCTCTATCTCTCGATTCTCTTGACTTAAAGATGTGAAATTTAGAGGGTAAGAAGAGGGTACTAAAATGAATAAATCGTTCTAAAGAAACTCTATCTAATTACCTTTTTTGGGGCTTCTATTTTCCTGATCTTCCTAGGTCAGTCGCACCATTCCCTGAGTTTCTTTCACCGAACCAGCGTATTTAAAGGCTTCTATCTGCCTGTAGGCTTGATCTCCTAGAACAAAATTTTGTGAAAAGTTATATCTAGCTAAGATGAACAAATTCCTAGAAGAAACTTACCTCTAATTCGACCTCTTTACCTTAGTTCTACGTGAGCCAAAAGTAAGGGTCGTGCAGGTTGGTTATGGGGGCTATTTATAGGGTTTAGCTAGGGTTTCTTGGATTAGAACGATTCTAGAGTCCTAATTAAGTTTTAGATTGATCTCTGAGAGTTCCAACCCTGATTATACTTCTAGCCATATCGATTTATGGGAGTTTGGATGATAAAAATCCAACCCTTTTATACTTCCTTTTATTCACGAAAATCTGGAGAGCTTAGCGGTCATTTGGGAGACCGTTTTCCAGTGGCTGGCGGTCTCGCGATAGACCGTTTTCGATTTTGGGTGCCGAATTTGAAACCAGTTCAAACTCTTGTATTATTGTCCACCTCTTTATCCTAAAATTTTCCTACTTATCTCCTTAATTCCGTAAATACATAAATTCCAAGCTTCTAGAACATGGGCCAAAGTTTAAAATTATAATTTCGGCCAATTGGATGTGTCAAAATGGGCCTAATCCTCTTGGATTAGTATAAGGCCGAAATCATTAGTTTTAATTAACCATAATTCAATCAATAGCCCATTTAAATGCTTAATACTTATATTTTTAATCCCGAAAAAGTCTTTGAAAATTCTCGGGCATTACACCCTCCCCCACTTAAAAGAATTTGGTCCCCAAATTCTTTGTAATAACATTTGCTAAGGAGTGTGTACTTACATTCAAATATCTTTGGAAACATTTTGCGCATGGCTTCTTCAGTTTCCCATGTTGCTTCATGTGGCCATTGTTGACACCTTTTTTGCCGATAAGTTGAGTCATTTCTCTTACTATCATTTGTTGATGCCTCGAGTTGTCCGTTACTCGTTGGGTTATTTTTTTCTGGCACATCTTTGGGCCTATTTTATGGGTAGCCTCCCTCCCTGGCTGGGTCTGTTCAATTCAGGGCTTAATGGGCCTTAGTGCTGCTTGACTTTTCGAATTTTACAAACGTTCAGGCTTGCACGGTCAGTCTCCGACCGCTCACACCATAGGCGGTTGATCTTGAGCCGTTTATATATGTATTGGATATTTAGCTAATTTTGTGAATTTCCACCGACAAGCTGTCACACGGTCTGAGTATAGCCGTTCAAGTTAATTGAACAGTCTGACCTTAGCCCTTCTTCTCCCAGAGTCCTATCATCGTTGGTTCGTTAAGATAATTATCTAATTATTTATTTATTTATTCTGATTTATCACCGATAGGACATAAGCGGTTGGCCCTTGGCCGCTCTTATGGATGAAAGGTTCGCAAGTAGCCGTTCATCTCATGAGATTCCAACGGCGCCATTTTCGGTAAGTTCGATGGATAATTTGTTTATATTTTCTATTTATTGAATTTCCACCGACAGGGATAGATGACCTATCGATAGACCGCCCAACCTGATGAGTGGTCTATCGTGCGACCGTTCATCTGCTGAATTCCTGAAGGTTTTAAGAGTTTTCTCTCTCCATTCGTAGTTTTATTATCAACTTTCTCCATCATTATCTCCACGAATTTCCCACCAAATTGTGTGCCGTTTCTTCTGGTTGTGAGATAATTCAATTATCTACACCTTATATTTTATTATCTCGACCTAAAAATGGCTGAAAACCCTAATTTCGAGCTTGGACTTGTGGGCTCTATAAATAGACCCTAAGGCCAAGCTTGAGAAGGGGGGAGAATTTTAAGGTCACGTCGAAGCCCTGCCGAACTTTTGAGCGACCTACGACCAGGGAGGTAGGCCTTCTATGTCTGTCCAGGCCTCCGGTTTAAGTATCTCGTTGTTTGTGTTTTGGTTTCATTAATCCCACCGTTCTCTTCTCATTTGCATGCATCATTACTTCTTCTATCTACATTTTCTCTACTCTCATACACCATTTACACACACCCTCCTATGTTTTTTTTTGACGCCCCGAGGGGTTTAAAAACTCCCAGGTATCCCCCACACCAGTTACTTTATGTTTATTTCTCTTCCTCCTTATAGTTACTACACTTAATAGTTCTAATATTGGGTTTTTTCTTGTGTTTTCTACATTTCTTTACAGGTCAGCGACGCACTAGCACGAGGCCCATCCTTTCTGGCCGGCCGGAAATGGTGGAGGTTGAGCTTTTACATCTTAAGGTGTGGTGGCATTGGGCGGTTCCATCCCGTCTGTTCTAAGGGAAGTGCGGCCGATATTGCACCGTTCGTCTCCTTCCCGCGGCCGGTCCTGAACCGTTCTTACTCCATCGCACTTCATCCCGCGTTCCACCCCAGCACTGACGAGTGGTCTGTCGAGCGGCCGCGCATCCTTAAGGCGGTTCTTCACTGGCTGCGCATCCCTGCAGTGCTGGTTAAAGGTGTGTGTCTCCCTCTCTTTTCCAAGGTACGGCGTGTTCATCGCGTTTGGCATCTTGGTGGCGATCACATAGGTTCACATACTTCTGTCCCCTTCTACCTTTCATTTATTTCTCATATTGATTTAGTAGAAGGGATAGGAAGGACTTTTAAGCCGGTAAGGAAATAAATATCTACATCCCCATTTTCTGGCGATCACAGTGGGATGCCTAGTGCCCATCGTGTTATTGTTGTGCTGACCTGCTCTTGTTCCTGTTAAGGTTGTGTTTTGAGTTGTTTCAGGTTACTTTCGAGTTCCCTTTGTTTCTGTCTCCTGGCACATGAACGGTTTCTACAGAATCATCCATCCTCAAGAGCGGTGCTGAAGAAGCCGTTCTTCCCTGATCACCATCATTGATTACTTTGCGAGCCTGCTGTCTTCAGTGGTTTATCTCACGCCGTGCAACAATTTCATGGCCTGATATAGGCCGTTCATCCAGCTGGCTCAGGTACGTCTCTGTCTTTATATTGGTGGTCTGTGCTGACATTCTGCGGTTGTTTCAGATCCGTTCCGGAGGACGCACGGCCTCTCGTCAGACCGTGCATCCAGGTACGCCCACTGTGTTCACCTTGTCTCTGTCTGTTCATCTCCGTTTCTATCTTCTTAGTTTATATTACACCCTACTGTTGAACGATCCTCCATAGACCATCGACCATTATTCACGGTCTATTGTAGACCGTCCATGTTGTGCTACAGTGCACCCGAGCCTCCATGTTGATTATCATTTCATATCATATTATACTATCTTGGTGCTGTTAGTGATCTCCCCTTATTGTCATTATTTGTTTGCATGCTTGTTGTCATACTTTTCATATTTTTGTTTGGTCATCGATTGCTAGTTTTAGTTTAGACTTTGCATGCACTCCGGTGCGCATAGGACTCGTGCATCCTATCCATAGTAGTTGCATTCCTACCAAGGTAGGGTCTCCTCTCATCTCCATAGTCCTTGGAGCCGACTAGGTGACCTTACCGAGGACCTCCGTAAGTCTCCGTGAGATGTGGATTCCCACACGGACGCCAGGCAGGTTGTACCGTACCACCCCCCAGTCTAGGGTTTGTATCCGTGAGAGAGGGAGAGTCCCTTAGAGTCAGCCAGTTTTCCATTCCTACCCTGGTTAGGTACCTTGTGGTCGAGTGAATTCATATATTAATTAATCCACTAAGGTCCTAAAGGGGAACTTATAAATTTTTTCGCGCATCATTCATAACTTGGGTGGTTCATTGGTTGATTCTTCTCTCATCTCCTCCCACCATTGTGTGTTGCAGTATCATCATTTGCACCATTCTGTCAGATTAGGCCCATTTAGACTAGTTCATCTTTGCGTGTCTTCATTTAGTCACAGTTGTCTTAGGTTCCTTCCCTCTTTGTGTTTTCTCCCATTCTTTACTGTATAACGCCTCCATTTTCCCCCATGGAGCATTTTTCTCCTGTGTCTTATCCCTCATCTTCTCTATCCTCTTATCCCCGCGTGGATTCCTCTTCCCATGCGGGCCCATCACCTCATTCTTCTAACGGGCCCTATTCTCTTCACAGGCCCTCTTCTTTCAATGGGCCCACTCCTTTTAACGGGCCCTCTTATCCCGCCCGTGCTGTTGCTAGCCCAGTCAATCCTCATTCCCCCATTTATGATTCTTCCATGATGTGAAACGACCCCTCGGACCTAGAATAGCAAGCAACACAACAATTTAGGCAACGTGACACAAGCGGACTCACTCGCGTTGGCACACTCGGGTCCGTAGGAGGACCGGCGATGGCGGTGAGGGTCCGAGGTTGGACCTCAATGCTCCAAGGGTATGGCCAGCTAAGGTTGGACCCCAATGGGCCAGGGATGCCCCAATTCCGTGGGCGGCCAGCACGCCAAGGGCGTGGGATGTAGCGGCTCTCTCACAACTCGCTCCGCGGCGGACACTCGAACTGATTGATTTGGGTCGGGCGCTCGCCTCACCACCGACGGGCAACTAAGAACGATACTAAGCTAAGCAATGGTAATAAACCAGCAACGATGAGTGGCCAGAAGCTCACCTGATCAGCGTGGGGACGCCGATCCCGGCCGGAGACGAGGGCGAGCGGGGAAGCGTGGGCTACCCGCACGCCGCGCTGATGAAGCTTCAACCTGTTCAACTTAATACAATCACTACACCTCGCGCAGGAGGGTGACCTCGGGGAAGGGATGATCAAATACAATCAAACACTACCTCCACACAGGGAGGGGCGGTAAGCCGGCCAGGCGGGGACGGGAAACCGTCGGAGAACGGAAGAAGGAAGCCGAAGTTGTTTCCACTTGCAGGCTGTGGTGGCTGACAGCCAGACGGTCCCGGGGCTGTAGATCACGTTCCTGAATTTTTATGGAGGCGAGACCAGTGTGGGGTTCTTCGTATCTGGCACGCGGATGGCTCAGAATTTTCCCGATTTCTTCTGCTGCAGCTGCTGGTCCTGGTCGAGCGATGAACAGGGTGCCAGATTCTGGCCGCAGCAGCTACCAGATATGAACAGCCACTTGCAGAAGCTACCCCGGCCGCTCCAGAACCCTGAATCATGAGCCGTCAGAGTTTCTGGAATCGTGGTCGAGTCTCCTTCGCAGCAGAATCTACGGGGAAGCCAGATGAGGTCGGAGGAGACCGAGGGACCTAAGAAGGTACTGACAGGTCGTAGCAGACTTGGGGAGGCCGCTTGGAGCAGTCGGAGGAGAATCCCTATAACTCTGTCTCACAGAACCCGAACGCAGTTCCGCTTCCTGGTCCTGGAAGAGGACAGGACGTGGAAGAACTTTGATGAAGAGGCCTCGGCCTGGTTCTGCTAGGGTTCGCCGTGGCACAGCTTCCTTTCAGGTTCAGGTACTTGGTGACAGTAACTCGGCAGCAGCTACTTGATACGAACAGTGACTTGCAGAAGTTGCCCCGGCCGCTCCCGAGCTCTGAATCACGAGCCGCCAGAGTTTCTGGAACCGTGGTCGAGCCCTCTTTGCAGAAAAACTGACGGGGCAGCCGTCTGATGTGGTGCGGACAGGGAGACTCAGAAGAGTAGAGGCAGGTCGCTGCAGGTTGTGGGAGGCAGACCCGACCAGCCGAGGGAGAAAAATGAGAACTCCGGCCTCCGGACACCGAACGCAGTTCCGCCTTTTGATCCTGGTAGAGGACTAGAGGAAGAAGAACTTTTCAGAAGGGCTCATAGTCTGAATCTTCCACCGTTTGTTGTGGTACAGCTTCAAATCGGGTTCTGGTACTCTGCAGGGGGAGCCTAGCGCAGTAAGGGGAGAACGGCTCTCCCAGACAGCCCCGAACTCGGAATGGGATGAGATCACCTCGCCTGCGAAGCCGACTGGACGACCTTTCCAGAAATGTATGGTACGTCTTCATAGGCTGCCGTATGACTCCGTGACAGCTTCTGCAAGATGACTCTTTCTCTGCCACTTGCAGACTGATCAAAGGGGAAGAGAAGGGTGGAGGAACTAGGTGGGAGTAGGTGGGGGTTAGCAATGGAAGTGGAGGGGTGCTGATGGTGGGTGTGGAGGGATGTCTCTTGGGTGGTGAGGGGGTTTGAGCAGGGGGAGAAGAGAGTCAAGAGCGAGGTGGGGATGTAAGGGGACGCAAATGGGTTTTGGGGCAGGTGGAGGTGGTGGTCGGCCAAGGCTAAGGGAGGGAGTGAGGGGTTCGAACTTGGCTGGATGGGAAGGGCCAAGGGCGGGCTTGGGGGATGGAGGAGTTGTCTAGGGGAGGGGAAGGGGCTCTTGGGAGATGGGAAATTGCTTGGGGAAGGGAGAGGGGCGCCTTGGAAGGTGGAGGGGTGCCTAGGGAATATGAAGAGTTGCTTGGGAAGGGGAGGGAATTGAAGGGGTATTAAGTGGCTTAGGGAAGGTGAAGGGGTGGAGGGTGAGGTGGCAGCTGAGGTGGCAGGGGGAGGGGGAGGTGAAGGGGCTAGTTCGCCCAAGGGAGGGGGAAGAGAGAGAGTGGGGTTCGCCCCCTAGAGAGAGAGAGGGAGAGAGAGAGCTAGTGAGAGAGAGAGAGAGAACTAGAGAGAGGGGGGGCACAATTCTTGTGGCAAGTTTTTCTTTTTACTCAAAAATTCATTAGCTTACAACTGAGGGATTGGGGTCCTATTTATAGGAAACCCACTTTTACATATAAGACCCTGACTTTTACCATACTAACAGATAACCAAGGAAGGGGGGGTGCGCCCATGGGCCTAGCCCAAAGAAATAGGCCCAATAGCAAGCACCATAGCCTAACCAGACTTGAACTTAGGGAAATGACTTAATAACCTAGGTGCAAGACTCAAATAAAAGGCAAATTACATGAGTAGAAAATGAAAATTACATCATAGGACTCGAAATAACGTGGTGAACAAGATGTAGCTTAGGCGGCGAGTATCGGGATCCTCGATCATATGAAATTGCTGGTGATGTCCTCATCATACCCTCGGGGTGCGGAAAACTTGACTCTGTCGAGTATGGGCCCACCGGGGATGTGGTCCTCTCCAGAAACTCAGAGTGAGCCTCAACTTCCAAACTCAACCCTGCGTCCGCGACCAGGGGACGGTCCCTCATCCTCTCGAGGTGGCTCAGGCGCACCCTCTTGCTGGTGATGGGACCCTGCTTGCCTAGTATTGCCTTCGTGTGCACACGTCGGACTCTCAGGCCATTTTTTGGTGGCTCTCCGAGGGTGTCCCTCTCAAAGGAAGATAAAGGCTCGAGGCACTCACTAGGATCCACCGCGGTGCCCATATAGGGTGCCGGATCCGCCATGTGGATAATGGGGTGAATCCCAAAACCCATTAGTAAGTCCAACCCGATGGCCGGGTTGCCAAAATCACTTGGAACTTGGGAAGGTCCAAGTCCACGTGCCCTCGAATTGGAGGTGACCCTAGGGTAGAGCCACTCCAATGCCATCATCACCAGATTGCCTACTTGGAGTTCCAAGTGGCGCTTGCGAGCTCTTATCCGCTCTTTGTGAACCTCACCGCTCATTGCGAATTGCTTGCGTGTATGCGTATGCCATGTACTATGATGCGGTGTGGGTGTGAAAAGCTTGGTGTGTAAAGGTGGACCGGGGCAACCGTAAATTGACCTATCATGTTGTGATGCCATGTGGACCTTGATGCACTTAGGTGGACCGGGGCAGCCACAAATGGCCCTATCATGCCTGAGGTGGATGAAGAGTGGGGGAGGACCAGCATGACCAAATGTGAACCTGTCATGCACTGGACCTAGTGTGTATGTGACACAAATGAGATGACTAGCCCTACCAGGTGGGGCAAAATGTTGTGGCACATGCATTACAATCAAGATGGTCCCATCTTTAGGTGGGGGTGGATTTGGGGGTTTCCACTCATACGGGTCGAAGGGGTCCAAGAAGGTGGACATTTTGGGATAGGTCACTTCCTCATTTCCTAGGTGGATGTCACCCTCGGTCATGGCTCTCATAGTGTGAACTAAGTAGTGGATTGGGTGGGTTGGGTTCAACATGGTGGGTGAGGGTAGGAGGGAGTGGGTGGTGGGTAAGGCGGCTAGGTCCCATGGGTTCAATGTCTTCCATAGGGAGGGATCAAAGGGGTCATGGAATGTGTTACCAAGGAAGGGGTATTCTATCTCCTCAAGGTCTTCAAATGATGGTGAGTCCTCCTCCTCAAATGAAGTAATTGAACCGAAGTCCTTGGCGGGTTGGTTGGCCATGAATGGAGGGCTTGGCATCCTACCCGAAATAAGCAACTCTAATTCGCGGATAGCATCGGGCTCTTCGGGTGTTGGGAGGAATAAAAGAAGGTCGCTAGTGTAGCAACCCACAGTGTATATCGAGGAGATGGACCCGACACATAGGTGTAGGAGGTCAAGGCTCCTAGGTTGGTCGGCTACAGTGGTCAACATGCCAGTTAACTCCATTTGCCAAGATAGCCCCTTAAGAAAATCCCCTAATGTTTTCACTTGATAGGATGATTGGATTGTGGTGTGATAGGTGGGTAAGGGTACTATAGGAAGGTTTTGTTCCATAGGAGGGCAAACATGAGCCATGAGATCTCTAAATGGGTTCTCTTTTAGCCAACGTGAAAGAGGTTCTCCTAAGATGAGCTCGGCCCCTACTAGGGAGGGTGGTGTAAGGTGAAGACCACCATGTGAAGTTTCTTCTTCTTCCTGGACATGGGTGATCTCCATCGCGGGGGTTGGGTCCGGAGTATTCACCACTATGGGGTCGGGTATGGGGATCATGGTTTCCTCTACTAAGGAGGTGAGTAAGTCCATTGTTTGTGGAGTGATGATGACTGGCATATGGCTCTTTTGGGGTGGTGGGTAATTGGGGACTTGGGATAGGATGGGGAGGGGTAGAAGTGGAGGCCTAGGTTGGGCATCTTGTAACTCATGGGGGAGGGTGCACCCCATTTGGCCCAATGGGTCTTCTTTGGGTAGGAATGAGTTCTCTTGACCTATTTGGGCCTCATATTCTTCTTCTCAATCTAGGGGAGCCTCATAGTCTTCGGTCACCTCCGTAAGTTCCTTTTGGAAATGGGTGGGATGAGGATTTGTGGAAGCTTGTGGGGTGTGGGTTTGATGGGGAATGTTGGGTTGGGTGGTGGCCAATTTGGTTTTAATGGTGGTGGTGATCGGGATTGGAATCATTTGGGGTGGTGGAGATTGGACCCTAAGGGAGGTCTTGGGTTGACGGGGAGGGAAAGGTGGAGTGGGAGTGCTCCTTGGGCTATGGGTTCTTGAGTTGGAAGAGTGGGAAGGTTTGGAATGAGGATCTTCCTAAGTTCTACCTTCATCTCTTCCCATGAGTGAATGGGCTCTTGTCTCTCAATCCCCCTTCGAATCTCAAGCTTTCTCCATTCTGTCTCGCCGAAGGGACCAAGGTCGAGGATCACCAGCAATTTCATATGATCGAGGATCCCGATACTCGCCGCCTAAGCTACATCTTGTTCACCACGTTATTTCGAGTCCTATGATGTAATTTTCATTTTCTACTCATGTAATTTACCTTTTATTTGAGTCTTGTACCTAGGTTATTAAGTCATTTCCCTAAGTTCGAGTCTCATTAGGCTATGGTGCTTGCTATTGGGCCTATTTCTTTGGGCTAGGCCCATGGGCGCACCCCCCTTCCTTGGTTATATGTTAGTATGGTAAAAGTCAGGGTCTTATATGTAAAAGTGGGTTTCCTATAAATAGGACCCCAATCCCTCAGTTGTAAGCTAATGAATTTTTGAGTAAAAAGAAAAACTTGCCACAAGAATTGTGCACCCCCCTCTCTCTAGTTCTCTCTCTGTCTCACTAGCTCTCTCTCTCCCTCTCTCTCTAGGGGGCGAACCCCACTCTCTCTCTTCCCCCTCCCTTCGGCGAACTAGCCCCTTCACCTCCCCCTCCCCCTGCCACCTCAGCTGCCACCTCACCCTCCACCCCTTCACCTTCCCTAGGCCACTTAATACCCCTTCAATTCCCTCCCCTTCCCAAGCAACTCTTCATATTCCCTAGGCACCCCTCCACCTTCCAAGGCGCCCCTCTCCCTTCCCCAAGCAGTTTCCCATCTCCCAAGAGCCCCTTCCCCTCCCCTAGACAACTCCTCCATCTCCCAAGGCCGCCCTTGGCCCTTCCCATCCAGCCAAGTTCGAACCCCTCACTCCCTCCCTTAGCCTTGGCCGACCACCACCTCCACCTGCCCCCAAAACCCATTTGCGTCCCCTTCCATCCCCACCTCCCTCTTGACTCTCTTCTCCCCCTGCTCAAACCCCCTCACCACCCAAGAGACATCCCTCCACACCCACCATCAGCACCCCTCCACTTCCATTGCTAACCCCCACCTACTCCCACCTAGTTCCTCCACCCTTCTCTTCCCCTTTGATCAGTCTGCAGGTGGCAGAGAAAGAGTCGTCTTGCAGAAGCTGTCACGGAGTTATACGGCGGCCTCTGAAGGCGTACCATACATTTCTGGAAAGGTCGTCCAGTCGGCTTCGCAGGCGAGGTGATCTCATCCCATTCCGAGTTTGGGGCTGTCCGGGAGAGCCGTTCTCCCCTGACTGCGCTAGGCTCCCCCTGCAGAGTACCAGAACCCGATTTGAAGCTGTACCACAATAAACGGAGGAAGATTCAGACTATGAGATCTTCTGCAAAGTTATTCTTCCTCCAGTCCTCTACCAGGATCAAAAGGCGGAACTGCGTTCGGTGTCCGGAGGCCAGAGTTCTCATTTTTCTCCCTCGGCTGGTCGGGTCTGCCTCCCACAACCTGCAGCGACCTACCTCCACTCTTCTGAGTCTCCCTGTCCGCACCGACATCAGACGGCTGCCCCGTCAGTTTTGCTGCAAAGAGGGCTTGCCCACGGTTCCAGAAACTCTGGCATCTCATGATTCAGAGCTTGGGAGCGGCTGGGGCAACTTCTGCAAGTCACTGTTAGTATCAAGTAGCTGCTGCCGAGTTACTGTCACCAAGTACCTGAACCTGAAAGGAAGCTGTGCCACGGCGAACCCTAGCAGAACCAGGCCGAGGCCTCTTCATCAAAGTTCTTCCATGTTCTGTCCTCTTCTAGGATCAAGAAGTAGAACTGCGTTCGGGTTCCGTGAGACAGAGTTATAGGGATTCTCCTCCGACTGCTCCAAGCGGCCTCCCCAAGTCTGCTACGACCTGTCAGCACCTTCTTGGGTCCCCCGGTCTCCTCCGACCTCATCTGGCTTCCCCGTCAATTCTGCTGCGAAGGAGACTCGACCACGATTCCAGAAACTCTGACAGCTCATGATTCAGGGTTGGGGAGCGGCCGGGGTAGCTTCTGCAAGTGGCTGTTCATATCTGGTAGCTGCTACGGCCAGAATCTGCCACCCTATTCATAGCTCGACCCGGACCAGCAGCTGCAGCAGAAGAAATCGGGAAAATTCTGAGCCATCCGCGTGCCAGATACGAAGAACCCCACGCTGGTCTCGCCTCCAGCAAAATTCAGGAATGTGATCTACAGCCCCGGGACCGTCTGGCTGTCAGCCACCACAGCCTGCAAGTGGAAACAACTTCGACTTCCTTCTTCCATTCTCCGACGGTTTCCCGTCCCCGCCTGGCCGGCTTACCGCCCCTCCCTGTGTGGAGGTAGTGTTTGATTGTATTTGATCATCCCTTCCCCGAGGTCACCCTCATGCGCTAGGTGTAGTGATTGTATTGAGTTGAACAGGTTGAAGCTTCATCGGCGCGGCGTGCGGGTAGCCCACGCTTCCCCGCTCGCCCTCATCTCCGACCGGGATCGGCGTCCCCACGCTGATCAGGTGAGCTTCTGGCCACTCATCGTTGCTAGTTTATTACCATTGCTTAGCTTAGTATCGTTCTTAGTTGCCCGTCGGTGGTGAGGCGAGCGCCCGACCCAAATCAATCAGTTCGAGTGTCCGCCGCGGAGCGAGTTGTGAGAGAGCCGCTACATCCCACGCCCTTGGCGTGCTGGCCGCCCACGGAATTGGGGCATCCCTGGCCCATTGGGGTCCAACCTTAGCTGGCCATACCCTTGGAGCATTGAGGTCCAACCTCGGACCCTCACCGCCATCGCCGGTCCTCCTACGGACCCGAGTGTGCCAACGCGAGTGAGTCCGCTTGTGTCACGTTGCCTAAATTGTTGTGTTGCTTGCTATTCTAGGTCCGAGGGGTCGTTTCACATCATTCCAGGCCCATACCTCCTTCCATCTCTAGAATGGGCTATCCTCCTTTTCAGGTCGGATCCCTTTATTTGGCCCATCATCATCCTAGTTTAAGCTCCCCCTCTCTTGCTCAGGCTGGCCCACATTCTTCTCGAACTCTTCCCACTGAGGAGATGATCGCTCAGGCCCAACGCTAGCTTGATGAATTGCAACACCGAATCAATCCTCCAACTTCTTTGAGTGTCCCATTTTCCTTTCAAGGTCTTCAGTTTCCACCACACTCTCAAATTCCTACTTATCGGCGTTACGGTGGAGTCGGTGACCCCTATGTGCACTTGAAGGAGTTCTTATACGAGTCGGGCCCAATTTCGACATGACCAACATTTAATGGCTTACCTGTTTGGTCTGTCTTTAGAAGGCCTCTCTCGGGATTGGTTCTTTTCATTACCGCAAGAGCAAGTTGTGGATCTTCAAGCCGTTCAGAAAAGATTTATTCAGCAATTTCAAGACTAGGTGGGGCCCAAGTACTCCATCGTAGATCTGGCCCATGAGAAGATGAAGTCCGACGAGGAATTCTCAACCTTCGCTGACCGCTGGCGTCAGCTGGCCGTGCAAATCCCGGGGCATATCCCGGAGGGTGAACACATCAAGATGGTTATTTCTAATGCCACGCCCGAGCTTAGGTGCATCTTAGCCTTGAATGATATCACTTTCTGGCAACAACTGTATAGTCGAGCCAGCATCGTTAGCCAACAACTGCTAAAACCCCGTGACTCTGTGTCTCCTCCACCTTCGCCTCCCACATTCACCTCCTATTCACCGCCTCCCACGAGTCAACCCTCAACCACGTATACCTCCACCAGTCAACCTCCCACCCCCACTTACTCACATACCTCCACACACCAACTTACCGCCTCCCATGGTCAGTCTCCTTCGCCCTCAGTCAAGGGGATCCCATGCCCAGAGCGAGTGGATGTTTTCCATTTCATTCCCACTCCTGGCACTCCTTCACCACATTTACCTACTAGCCATGCGCCATTGCCTACGCAACCTCCACTACCATTACCTTCCCACACCCCTCGGCATCCACCTTGCCCGGGGTGGGCTTCTTATTCTCTGTTGCCATAATCTTTTACAGATGTGTTCAGGGCTTTGATGGCTACCCGAGCATTGCAACCCCCTCCGATAATGCCTCGCCAACCCGCGGTCGAGAATCTGCTCCATTTTTGTGAATTTCATCGCCAGCATGGGCATTTGGTCGAGAATTACCCTGAGTTTCGGGAGGTCGTTTATAGCCTGGAGAACAGTAAGGTGATTGATTGGGCTGTCACATGCCAAGTTATTGTAGATCTTCACAGCAAGTAGCAGCAAGTGGTGCCGCCTAAGCAGTAGGCTCCAGCTCAAGACCAGGGGCACCCTGGTGATTCTCTAGTTAACAAACCACATGCTCAATCGCCTACTTCTTCTCCTATCCCATCTCCTCCCACTCAAGCCTCTGCTCAGGCTAGTACCCCTCTTTCACCCTCCGTTTCCACTGCCACACCTGTCCCCAACACCTCTCAACATGTCATAAAGATACGCCGAAGAGCGCCGCCACCTATCGCTCCCTCCGTTTCATCGTCACCATCTCCAACAACTACATCACCCCCTTCGCCACCTTCATTACCTTCGCCATCCCCTACACCATCACCATCACCTTCACTACCCCTTTTGCCATCATCGTCTGAGCCTGAGCAGGCCGAACCCGAACCTACATCCCCACCTTTACCTTCACCCCCACCCAGACCTTTCATTACCATTATCCCTCCGTCACTCGCATTACCTCCATCAACGCCCTTTAAACCTCTTCCTTTTAACCTCTCTTTGACACTTCCCGCCTCCCGGAGCAGGCGCATGTTACCTTTGGTGCCCCTCGGATCCAGTTCTTGAGGAAATGATAGGTCAAGCCGGGCTTGGATCGTGCATAGCAAGGTTCAAGAGTTCATCTGTCGCATGCCGGTCCGGGTCCAGGACCCTGGTTGTTTTGGGAGCAAGGAGCATTCATGTTTGAAGACAGTTGTCGAGAGAAGCTCCTTGGCGCTAGTACCAGTTTCTTCCCAAGCGAGGCCGATGGCAATCTCATTACTCATCAGAGATTTTGCTATTGATGTTGTTATCTCCCCTCGCTTGGTTGGCATTCAGTTCAGTAGCTAGACCGGGGCTTCCACTTAGATGGTGCTAGCCTATGCGGCCACCACGAGTTAGATGAATTATATGTTCAAGGGGCAATTGGCCGTGCCTTTAAGATTGACCAGGGGCATTCTGCACTTGTTAGTTAATCTCCCTTGGTTTATCGGTGAGACGGTCACGTCAACGCCGTGCATCGCCCTCCCTCAATTCCGTCCTGCACTTCCGACGAGGGAGTTATGCTTCATGTCTAATTACCGAGAGGAGATGCCGAATCTTATGCTGTTGACACCAAGCAACATAGCTCCCTATTTTTCTAATAAACAACACGAGGAGTTGACTGTTCTGGAATGTCCTTCTATGGTTAGCACCGCACAACTAGGGGCAACCGTCCCGATGAAGCTACATATTCATGATCGGGCCAGGCCGTCTGCCAGGTGGGCCCGTTACTTGAGAAAACATTGCAAGGCAAGAAGCCCGAAGGCCCGAGTCCGTGCCAGGCAGAGTTTTTGCAAGCAGATTTCGGCCAAGAAGAGGTGGCGGCGCAGGTTCAGGGGCCGTCAGTTGTGCATTCAGGGGTCCACTTCCTTCGCTTCTTCTTCCTTTCATTCATCTTTTCTTCTACTCAGCTCCCACCCTTGGGTGGTGTACCTTCCCTTGTCCAATCCAGTTTCCGTGATTTTCTCTTTTCTTTTCGTGTCCGCAAACCCTCACTCTTCTTTTCCTCCCCATTTGGAACCTCCAGGTTCTCCATTCCTTCATATCCTCAGGCCTCGGCCTATGTCTCCCTTTCACCCCACTTGCAACACCTCTTTTGATCCTTCTCCTCCAACATCTCTAGGTTCCACTTCTCATTCCCCTTCCCCGACCTTGTCGGGCGTTGCTGATTCCTCTTCCCCGGGACTTCTGGGTGTTTCCTCTGATTCTCCCCCGGGGCTTCCGGGTCTTACTCCTGATTCTTCCCCGGCCTTGCCGAGGTTTTACGCATCTTCTTCCCCGCCTTTCGTGGGTGATCATTATTTCGCTTCTCCGATTACGTCGGATGCCTCTCACTCTCCTCTCTCGATTTGCTCATCCTTACCCTTCCTACATTCTTATCCTTTTTCTTGCTGCTCTCGAGGCTTTAGCCCGCCTTGATCCCAGTTAATCATGTTCATTCTGTATTTGGTTCCTTATTATCAGGGCCTCAGTGCCTTAATGAGGTAGTTCTAGCCCTCGTCTCTCTTCCTTTTTATCCCTCTTTCGTCCAGTGTAGGGTCTATCACCCCTCCATGTTTAAAGAACATGAACCATTACTCTCCATTCATTTAAAGCAAGAAAACAAAAGATTTTAAGCTTTCATAATGCTGGTTTTTACGAAATATGGAGATGTTTTTTAAAGCACAGTTGGGTGGCTTAGATAGCATAGGTTTATTTAAAGAGAATCGGCTTCTACAGCATCCTAGGCTGGCAACAAGCCTCGCGTTGGGAGCCCAGTTCTTCCCCGAATTTTAAGGGTAACCCTTAGGCACGATTTCTCACACACCTCACGGCAAGCCGTAACCGATCCCCTCTCGGGTAACACCGTTGCTACTTTGGCCATGTTTAGGTATGCACGAGAGTCTTTCTCCGCTTTGCTCGGCTAAGTGCAGGGGCAAGAGATTGATGGGAAAAATGACCAACCTAGGGACTCCCCAATACGGGAGCGGTCTCAATAGGGGCAGTTCTAAAGGAAAGAAAAATCAAGAGCAAAGAAAAAGAAAACCCCCATGAAAAATGCCCCTAATCCTAGTAACCGGGCATGCTTCTCCCAACAAGAGTTATGGTTTAAAAACGGTGAAGGGTAGTGCAGCATCGTGGGAGAAAATCATGGAATGAAAAAGCATGACAGGAGGGCAAAGTCCCCGTGGGTTACCCAACCCGAGCGTAAGCGTGCCAATCAATCGCAAATCCCCAAGTACAATACACCGACTCTTTGAGGGGTAGTGCCCTAGAAGGAAATTGAACCATGAATGTCTCCCATCTTGCATAAAGCTTATCCACCAATTTGTCTTCCAAACTTCCCCCTTATACTTGGTTGTACCCCGAGCATGGCCATGGTAGGGGCATCGTTCCTAGGGGGTAGATGGTTGTGGCAAGCCACCCTCACATGCGCGTCCTGCCTAAGGGAAACTCTTAAAAAGAGGGGTAGGAATGACGATTCTTGGCTAAAGGTTTTAGCCTGCCTAGGGGTGCCGTAGGCAGCAATGTTTTCCAAATGTTTGTTCCTCAAAATACTTCAAACAAACAAAACAAACAAAATCCCAAAAAATTTTTGAATATTTCCATAATCCCAAAAAAATTGAATATTTCCAAAACCCAAAAAATTGAATATTTCCAAACACAAAAAATAAATATTGTCAAAACTCAAAAAATCAAATATTTGTCAAAACTCCAAAAAAATCAAATATTCTCAAAAACTCCAAAAAATCAGATATTTTCAAAAACCCATAAAAATCATTCATCATCCATCATTTGCATTCATTGCATCTGTCTTACGAACGGTAAGATTTCAACCGCCCAATTCATCGCGCCAGGTGCACGGTTTCATAGTTGCGCTGTCAAAATTGATCGTTCATTGAGTTGGACAGATTACTGAGAACCAGTTCATATCCTGGTGTTGGCTCTGACCGACTGGCATTAAAGCGGACCATCTGGGGCCGTACATGCCGTTGGGCAGCCTCCTGATGACTGTTCATCCCCCTGCCAAACTAGTTAAAGTCCTTTCTTTTTATCATTTTGTGCTAGAGTCAGTCTCTCTCCCACTCGCGTCCCTCTCTCTCTCTCATGAGTCAGTTCATCCCTCCTCTCCCGTATCTCTCACTCTAAGTCGGCGTCTCACTCTCACTCTGAGTCGGCGTCTCTCTCTAGCTCGTAAGTCGGAGTCTCTCTCTCGATCGTAAGTCGGCGTCTCTCTCTCCGCTCCGCTCTCTCGTAAGTCAGTATGTCTCTCTCTCCCAGTCAGTCGTAAGTTAGTTAGTTAGCATTTGCATCTACATTCATACATTCGCATTTATAACAAAAGAAAAAATAACTAAAAACCAAAACATATCATATCACTATCATGTACAAAGTCGAGTCATAGGACAAAAGTCAGGCATGTCCCCCTCCCTGGCCCCCGTCACTGTCATCAACGCCCTCATGCCTCTTTGGTGGAGGCATCACCAAGGTCGCCTCGTCGCGATGTCGCCGGCGCCGCTCCTCGTCCTCATTTCGCCGGTGGCCGGAGGAACCCGTAAAGTAACTCCTCACGGAGCCGTGAGTTCCGTGAGTGCTGCCGCTCGAAGTCCTGCTGCACGCTGACCGTCGGCTCATCTCCTTGTAGGCCCGCAGCTCCCCACTCAGCCCAGACGCCTCGATCAATGCACGGTCCCACTCCGACCGGTAGTGCTCTGCCTCGGCTCGGGCTTGGATCAGCTCCTCCGCTCCAGCCCGAAGACGCTCTATCTCTGCATGGAGAAGTGCTATCTCCAGCGCGTCCATCGGTTGGCTCTGCACCACCTCCTCTCGCAAGCGCGCCACCTTCTCCCGAGCCACTGCTCGGCTCTGCTCAAACTCTGCCCTCAGTCGGGTCAGCTCAGTCATATGCATATGCATTTTTATGGTCAGTCAAATTGCATTTCATAATCATAAGCATAAGGATTAAGGGAAAGTGTAGTGGTTGCGTACCCTCTCAGTGAGCGCCACCTCCGCCGCCTTGGCCTGTGCTACCATCCGCGCGAAATCAGCATCTCGCTCGGCTCGGTCCGCGGGAGTCTACGAGGAGGAAGAAGGAGCGTCGGCCCCCTATCGCTGGGCTCCCTCGGCACGCTGCATCCAAAACTCCAGGTCAGTCACAAGCATAATCATAATTAAGTGCATAATTTTAGAGTTCAAGAGTTAGAAAACTCACCAGCAGGGCCAGGGCCTGTCGAGCATCGTCTCGCTCCCTGATCGTAGAGTGTAGGAGCCCCTATAGCTCCGCAAGCCGTCCCCCAGGGTCGATTTGCATTTAGAAGTCCAAATGTCAGTACGTCATCATATAGAAATCATAAGCATAATAGACAAGGTTTCAGTTTAGAGGTCGTACCGGTCGGTGGGCACCCCAGAACACCTGGTCCCAGTAGTGTCTGGCGTACGCAGTGTAGTACGCCGAGTCGCTCTCTGCTTGGGCGGTCACCACCCGCCCGAGTGCTGTCCAATCGGCAATTTGCGCGGCATTCCGCACCGTCCAGTCGAAAGTCACTGCCCGGCCCCGCATGGTCCATGTGACACACTCCCCCGGCTTCTCCGGCGTCGGCAAATCTACTACTAGATGATGGACCCCAATGGTCCTCATCACCAGTCGGAAGTAGAGTGGCTCCACCACGTTCATGCAGTGAAGCCACACACCCTGCCCATAGAAGGCGAGGGTCCCTGCCACCCAGGGCTGGCCCTCCTGTCCCTCCTCTACGTATGGTGTCCACCGTACCTACAAAATAGAAAGTTGCATCAGCATCATCGGCATATAGAGCTGCATTTAATTAAAGATTCTAAAATCGTACCGAGGTGTACGGTAGGGCGTCCAGGTCATCCTGTAGATCCTGGACCTATCTCCTGAGGGCCCCAGTCTCTCAAGGTGTGGTCCACCTCTGGGCAATGGGCAGTAAGTCCGGGGAGGTCTCATCACCTCTCCCCACTCCGCGAAGTCTCACATAGGCCCAAACCTACGTCACATCACACCGCGTCAGCATATAGGAAGCATATAGCAATTGCATAATCAAGTCTAAGGTAGAGTTGTACCTGGAGAAGCGGAGAGAAGCCCTCGAGCATGGTCCGCTTGCCGGTCGAACTCAGGGTCTCGAAGAGGAAAGCCAGGACCGCCGCTCCCCACGCGTAGTCGCCGACGTGGTCAAGCTCCTGGAGTAGTGGAAGGAAGCGGCAGTGGATCACGTCCGCAAGCGTCGAGAAGAGCAGTCGTCTGAACAGCAACATCAGGAATCTCCTTAGCACTCTGTCTGCCTCAGCTCCCGGCTCTGCCGCAACTCTCGGTCTGGCCAGGTCCACCAACCTCTAGAGGTGCTGCTTCGGCTGCTCCCCCGTCGCTGTCCTGGCTCGCCTCAGTCCCACGCTGTCCTAAAGCGTCGCTTTGGTCAAGGTGGTTGACTGTCGCTCTGGATGCAGCAAACCCAAGCCCAGTAGCTCCTGGGCCATCTCACGGTAGTCGGGGTAAGTGCTCCCGCTGACCAGCCTCCCATGCACCCGTAGGCCCGTGAGTCGAGCCACGTCCTCCAACGTGGGGACCATATGCCCCCATGGAAAAAGGAAGGCACGACTCACTGGGTCCCAGCGATCGTGCAGAGCGTAACGGAGAACGGTGTCAAATCGGCTCACCTCAATGCTCAGGAATGGGGAGAATCCCATGGCAGTCAACCGCTCTCGCTTAATGTCGGGCAGTGCCGAGTACACCGCCCGGACCTGCAGCCATGAGATGCGAGTCCTACGCTTCCCCTGCATTTATTTTATAATTGCACACATTTAATGATAGTTTCATGCATTGTGACCAGCAAATAAGTGAAAAACAATAAAAATTGCATTTTTTGCCAGTAGAGCGGTTCACCCTGGACCACTCTACCTCATAAACGGTTCTATTTTGACCACTCTACTTTGTCAGAAGGGCGGCTCCCCATGGACCACTCTTCCTGTTGCACGGACCGATATGGGCCGTTTAATTCTCAACCCCTCGTGTTGTGAACGGATCACTGCGGCCCGTCCATCTCTCCCACGGTGACACTCTCATCATTTTTCTTTTTCTTAGCACTATCGATTTCTAAGGTTAGACGGCCACCCCTGGGCCGCATGTGTCCTAGGCGGCTCTATTTGAGCCGCATGTCTCCTTTTGAGCGGTTCGTGTTGAACTGTTCGTCCATCGTCTTCCCCGACGATGGCGAACCTCCCCCACCGGCGGTGAGGGTACCGTAGCCCCCCAAACTGGTCCCGGTGAGGCCGTTTGCCTTCTTCATCACCCTAGGACTAACATGCACGAGCTAAAAATGAAAATGGCTAAGGGTTGGGTGACTTACCTCATCGGTTATGGGAGGCTTGGTCGCCACTATGGATGCCTCCGGTGGCTCGTCGGTTGCCCCTTCTCCCTCCGACGCGAGCACGGTCGTTTCCTCGACCTCCGGCGGGCCTTCCCCCACCTCAGGAACGGCTGGTGGTAACTCCGCGGCGGGTGCCGTCGGTGGCAGCGGTGCTTCTCTCCTCTGACCATTCGCAGACGCCACGATTGGTGCTTCGTGCACATAAACGAAGGCGAGAGCGAGGGGAGAACGAAGGATTAGAGTGAGAGAGATTGAGAATGAGAGAGAAGGGGGGAAATGGATGGGGTGTCTCGGTTGCTTCTCTCCCTCTTCCACCGTAGGTTACGGTAGAGGGAGGGAGACGAAGGGTTTAAGCTTTCGAAACCCCAGTCGTTGAACGGTCTATCGCAGGGCCGTGTAACCTAAGGACGGTTTGTTTCTGGCCGTTTGAACCTCAACGGTATTTCATCATGAGCGGTAGTTGTCTAGCCGTTCTTCATTTTGACGGTTTAAGATGAGCCGTTCATCCGCCTATTCCACTTTCAAAATTTCTGCTTTTGAGCGGCTTGTCATTAGCCATCCTTTAACATAAGCGGCCCCTCATCGGCCGTTCATATAGTGAAATAATGATTGCTGCATCATATGGTTAAACTGTTAAATGTGATTACTTGATATTGAAAGTCTTATTAATGATCGTATTTGCAACGTCACCTTCACTTGCCGTTTCGCCTGCACAGGTAAGTCAGGTATGGTCTTCTATCCCTATATCCCTTATTGCATTATTATATGGTAATATACTATATTATCTCGAGAACCAGTTGGTTATCTACATGTTCTAGGATCTGATGTTCCCCTTTAACAAAAATGATGATGATCTAGGTTCACGTGTTTAATCAGCAGATAGGCCATTAGGTTGGGAAAATTTAGGGAGGATGGTTCTATCCTACACGCCGTGGTTGCGGATAGTATCTTGACTCTGATTATCCCAGCCTAGCAATATTATTCTCGAGTATTTTCTATTTTATGGCTTTCTTTGCATTTGATTTATGATTTCTTTCATTTTAGCCCAGCATGCATCATACGCATCTTTTGAGCATTCATGACCCGTGGTTTCCCAGTTAATGTCCCACCAGTGATGGATGGCTGCGTGTTCGGTGTTCGAGTAAGAGGAATAATTCCACTCTGAATTAGAAGGTCCTCTCTGGTCGGTTCACCTGATTTGGTTGATTAAGAGATCCTTGTCTGGAGATTTAGTCCGTTTCTTTACTTTTTGCTGCTTATTCCGGTCTCCTCATTGGTCCGAGGTTTTGTGTCCCCCATGAGGGTGATCATATGTTTTCTTTTATTTAGTTAGTTCCTCTAGACTGGTGTCGCTTTTTGTCTGACTATTCCTTATGGGTGATTTAGAGTTTTCTGGAAGATTCCTATCACTCGTTGGCGAGAAAACGGGTGTCTTTTACCTTAACGCCCGCTTTTCAGTCGCTCCGCTTCATTTCTACTTCATCTCTATGTTCCACCTCACTTCCGATTCATCTCCGCTCGCTCCCCTGCAAAGAGGACGTTAAGGAGGCGCATCTGTTGACACCCATTTTTTGCCGATAAGTTGAGTCATTTCTCTTACTCTCATTTGTTGATGCCTCGAGTTGTCCGTTACTCGTTGGGTTAATTTTTTCTGGCACATCTTTGGGCCTATTTTATGGGTAGCCTCCCTCCCTGGCTGGGTCTGTTCAATTCAGGGCTTAATGGGCCTTAGTGCTGATTGACTTTTCGCATTTTACAAACATCCAGGCTTACACAGTTAGTCTCCGGCCGCTCACACCATAGGCAGTTGATCTTGAGCCGTTTATATATTTATTGGATATTTAGCTGATTTTTTGAATTTCCACCGACAAGCTGTCACACGGTCTGAGTATAGCCGTTCAAGTTAATTGAACAGTCTGACCTTAGCCCTTCTTCTCCCAAAGTCCTAACATCGTTGGTTCCTTCAGATAATTATCTAATTATTTATTTATTTATTCTGATTTATCACCGACAGGACATAAGCGGTTGGCCCTTGGCCGCTCTTATGGATGAAAGGTTCGCAAGTAGCCGTTCATCTCATGAGAGTCCAACGGTGACATTTTCGGTCAATTCGATGGATAATTTGTTTATATTTTCTATTTATTGAATTTCCACCGACAGGGATGGACGGCCTAGCGATAGACCGCCCAACCTGATGAGTCGTCTATCGTGCGACCGTTCATCTACTGAATTCCTGAAGGTTTTAAGGGTTTTCTCTCTCCATTTGTGGTTTTATGATCAACTTTGTCCATCATTTTCTCCGCGAATATCCCACCAAATTACGTGTCAGTTCTTTAGGTTGTGAGATAATTCAATTATCTACGCCTTATATTTTATTATCTCGACCTAAAAATGGTTGAAAACCCTAATTTCGAGCTGGGACTTGTGGGCTCTATAAATAGACCCTAAGGCCAAGCTTGTGAAGGGGGGGGGGGATTTTAAGGTCACGACGAAGCCCTGCCGAACTTTTGAGTGACCTACGACCAGGGAGGGAGTCCTTCTACGTCCGTCCAGGCCTCCGATTTAAGAGAGTATCTCGTTGTGTGTGTTTTGGTTTCATTAATCCCACCGTTCTCTTCTCATTTGCATGCATCATTGCTTCTTCTATCTACATTTTCTCTACTCTCATACACCATTTACACACACCCTCCTATATTTTTTTTTGACGCCCCTAGGGGTTTAAAAACTCCTAGGTATCCCCCGCTCCAGTTACTTTATGTTTATTTCTCTTCCTCCTTATAGTTACTATGCTTCATAGTTCTAATATTAGGTTTTTTCTTATGTTTTCTACATTTCTTTGCAAATCAGTGACGCACTAGCACGAGGCCCATCCTTTCTGGCCGACCAAAAATGGTGGAGGTTGAGCTTTTACATCTTAAGGCGTGGTGGCGTTGGGCAGTTCCATCCTGTCCGTTCTAAGGGAATTGCGGCTGATATTGCACCGTTCATCTCCTTCCCGCGGCCGGTCTTGAACCGTTCTTACTCCATCGTACTTCATCCCGCGTTCCACCCCAGCACTGACGAGCGGTCTGTCGAGCGGCCGCGCATCCTTAAGGTGGTTCTTCACGGGCCGCGCATCCCTGCAGTGCTGGTTAAAGGTGAGTGTCTCCCTCTCATTTCTAAGGTACGGCATGTTCATCGCGTTTGGCATCTTGGTGGCGATCACACAGGTTCACATACTTCTGTCCCCTTCTACCTTTCATTTATTTCTCATATTGATTTAGTAGAAGGGATAGGAACGACTTTTAAGCCGGTAAAGTCCATTGGATCTTGACCATAGGAATAGTCTTATTCTGAAGTTGACGCACTTCTCATTCAATGATCTTTATTGACTTTTGTTCGTACATCAAGTTCTTTTGAATTTCCAAGTTGTCATAAGTTATGATATGGAAAGGATCAGAAACATATCTTTTGAGCATTGAGACGTGAAGTACATCAAGAACTCCTGATAATTGAGGGGGCAAAGCTATTCGATACGCGACTTCACCCACCCTGTCGAGAATTTCGAAGGGGCCAATGAATCTTGGAGTAAGCTTGCCTTTGATACCGAATCTTCGAATACCTCGACCTAGAGAAACTTTAAGGAATACATGGTCTCATACTTGAAATTTTAGGTCGCGCCTTCGATTATCAGCATATGATTTCTATCTATCTTGAGCCATCTGGAGTCTTTCCCGAATAAGTTTTATCTTCTCGGTAGTATCCCTGATGATATCGGGACCGAGAAATTGCCTTTCTCCTACTTCACTCCAACAAATAGGTGAACGACAGCTTCTTCCATATAGAGCCTCAAATGGTGCCATATGCTAGCTTGGTCGTTATCATTGTATGAAAATTCTATTAGAGGTAAATAGTCGTGCCAACTCCCTCCAAAATCAATAGCACAAGCTCTGAGCATATCTTCCACCACCTGATTTGTCCTTTCAGTTTGACCATCAGTTTGTGGATAGAACGCAATGCTGAAGTTGAGTCAGGTTCCTAATGAATGTTGAAGACCCTTCCAGAACTGTGATGTAAACCGAGGGTCTCGGTCAGATATAATGGTAATAGGGACACCATGTAATTTGATAATTTCTCTCATATATAGTGCCGCTAATACATCCACAGACCATCGACTTTTGATTGGTAGAAAATGTGCAAATTTAGTCAATCCGTCTATGATCACCCATATGCCATCATGTCCACCTCTTGTCTTAAGTAAAGCCATGATGAAATCCATCCCTATACTTTCCCATTTCCACTCGAGAATATTCAAGGGGTGTAATTTCCCAGCAAGCTTTAAATGTTCTGCCTTTACTTGCAGACAAGTGAGACAGCGAGATACAAAGTCTGCTACTTCTCTTTTCATGTGGGCCACCAGAAGCTTCTTTTCAAATCTTGATACATCTTAGTAGTACCAGGGTGAATAGCATACTGTGACTTATGAGCCTCTTCCATGATCAATTTCTTGGTGTCGGCATGATTCAGCACACAGATTCGATCCTTAAATAATAGTCTTCCATCATTTGTGATAGAGAATTCCATCATGTGATCAATATTATCCTTGATTTCCATCAATGTAGGGTCATTTTCTTACAATTTGACTATATCTTCAATCAATGTAGGTTGAGATCTTATATTGGCAATCATACATCCTTCTCCTTCTCTATCAATATCAAAATTTAAGTGAGAAAAATCCTCAATAAGACATATCATACCTTTTCTGAGCCTTACTAATGTTGCCATTGATCTTCTGCTAAGAGCGTCAGCTACTGCATTGGCTTTGTCTGGATGATACTAGATAGTAAAATCAAAATCTTTGAGATACTCTAACCATCTACATTGTCGCATATTTAATTCCTTCTGGGTGAAGAGATATTTCAGACTTTTATGATCTGAAAATATAGTGAATTTCTCCCCATAAAGGTAATGCTGCCAAAATTTTAAGGCTAATATAACAGCTGCCAATTCCAGATCATGCACAGGGTAGTTTTTTTCATGACGCTTCAACTGTCTTGATGAATAGCAAATCACCTTTCCATTTTACATAAGAACGCATCCTAGGCCAATGCCAGATGCATCCGTATAAACTTCAAAACCCCCACCTTCAATGGGCAATGCCAAAATAGGGGCTGTAGTAAGGTGATCTTTAAGAGTTATAAAACTATCTTCGCAATCCTTCGACCATATAAAAGGGTTCTCCTTTCTAGTGAGTCTAGTCAAAGAGATGGCGATCTTAGAGAAGTCTTTAATAAACCTTCCGTAATAACTAGCCAGACCTAGAAAACTTCTAACTTCTGTCACGATTGTCGGTTGGCTCCAATTCTTAACAGCTTCAACTTTAGAAGGATCAACAGCGATACCCTCTCTTGAAATAAAATGGCCAAGGAAAGAGACCTCCTTTAGCCAGAACTCGCACTTGCTAAGCTTTACGTAAAGTTTGTGCTCTCTTAATGTCTGCAAGGCTATTTTTAAGTGCTCTTCATGTTCCTCCTTAGGTTTGGAGTATATAAGAATATCATCAATGAATACGACCATAAATCGGTCGAGATAAGTTCTGAAGACATTATTCATAAGTTGCATAAATGCTATCGGGGTATTGGTTAACCCGAACAGCATTACAACGAACTCATAGTGGCCATATAGGCTTCGAAAAGCCGTCTTGTGTATGTCTTCATTCTCGATTCGGAGCTGATGATAACCTGACCTGAGGTCTATTTTCGATAAGTATTCTGCTCCCGAAATTTGATCAAAGAGCTCATCGATACGTCGCAACAGATATTTATTCTTGATAGTGAGTTGATTCAGTCACCGGTAATCGATGCATAGCTTGAGAGATCCATCATTCTTTTTGACAAATAAAACTGGCGCACCCCAAGGGGATCTGCTAGGTTGAATGAAACCCTTATCTAATAACTCCTGAAGTTGTCTCTTTAATTCTTTGAGTTCTGTGGGGGACATCCTGTAGGGAGCTATTGAAACGGGTGCTGCTCTGGGTAGTAATTCAATGGAGAAGTTTACTTCCCTTTCAGGTGGTAAACTGGGTAAATATGATGGGAATACATCAAGAAACTCATTCATCATGGGAATATCTTCTAAGATGATCTCCTTGGACTCGGTAATAATTACGGAACCAAGGAAAGCTTCACATCCTTGTGAAATGAGTTTGCAAGCGTGAAGAGATGAAATAATAGTAGGATATTTCCTATACTTGATACCAAGGAAAGAAAACCTTGGAAGAGCTGGTTTCCAAAAAGAGATAATCATGTTGCGGCAGTTTATATAGGCGTCGTGGTCCACAAGTCAATCTACACCAAAGATAGCATCATAGCCTTCCATGTCAAGGCATACGAGATTGGCTAGAAGATTATGACCTTCTACCATTACCTCACTATCGGGGTAGTAGGTTGTAAGTTTGGTTCCGGGACCTAATGGTGTAATGATTGCTAGGTCTGAAGGTAGAGGAACTGATGAAATTGGCAAGGTTTTTACAAAAGTAGTAGATATAAAGGAATGAGAAGCACTAGTAACAAATAACACGAATGCAGGATGTGAATAGACTTGAATGGCACCTTCCATTAACCCATCATCCTTGGGTGCTTCTTCATCATTCATAATAGCATTAAGACGAGCCTATCGTTTGCGTCCACCATTGGAAATTTGATCCTTCATGAGGGGGCAATCTGGCATGCGCTGCTCCCGGCCGCCACATCGTAAACAAGTGCCGAGACGCTTCCAGCATTCTTCGGCTAAGTGGCCAAACATCTCGCAGAAAGTACAAGCCGGCATGACTTGCTTTTCTTCTTCTTTAACCTTCTTATTCTTGTGGTAGCCACTACCACTCCCGTTCCGGGATCTCTTCTTTCTATCACGGGATTTGTAAGGTTCTGTGATACTAAACTTTTACTTCTTTTCATGTCGATCAGACCATTGGCTCGCCTCCTCTCCTTTACCTTTAAGTTTTTTGATCTTCTCCAAGGTCCTTTCACATAGATGTGCCGGTTGGACCATCTTCGCATATGTACGGATGTTCTGAGACCCTAGTTGTTGAATAAAGCCAGGCCTTAAACCGTCCATAAATCGGTTAGCTTTCAATAAGTCGGTACTAACCAGATGAGGAGCATAAGGCGCCAGCCTAGAAAACTGGAGTTCATACTCCAGTACTATCATCATGCCTTGGCGTAACGAAGCAAATTCCATAGCTTTCCTCTCCTTGACATGTTCGAAGAAGTATTTTGCTCGGAAGAGTTGAGGAATCCCTCCCAAGTATGTGGTGCATCTTGAGGCAGTGCAAGAATTGGCTTCCACCATGTACGGGCATCTTTCTTGAGTTGGAACGTGGCAAGGCGAACCTTCTCTTGGTCGGCACATTGCATAACCTCAAATATGCGATTCATTTCATTAATCAAATTCTCTACTTTATCTGGATTAGAGGAACCATAAAATCATGGAGGATTTAGGCTTCTGAAGTTGTGGTGAAAATCACCAGCACCAGCTCTTGCGCCGACTTGAGCCATGTTTTTCAATACCCGCAACGGTCTGTTGCATTCCACCCCAATCAACACGGTGAGCCATCGTAAGAATGAGGTACTTGAGAAAAGTGATAGGTTTGTTAGTCTTCATAGAATTTAAAGGAAGTTAGCTTAAAGATATATCCTAAACAACTAGCTCATCCTGG
The DNA here is from genome assembly GCA_022559845.1 of Amorphophallus konjac. NCBI lineage: Eukaryota > Viridiplantae > Streptophyta > Magnoliopsida > Alismatales > Araceae > Amorphophallus > Amorphophallus konjac. The sequence goes on from CM040129.1 coordinate 66,910,580, forward strand.
GTTCTACCCAATTCTCACATGGGTTGCGGAATTTTTTCTAGTTTCATAGGTGTGGGTCCTTAAACCTTTGACATAGCCTATGATATGATATATACTTCCTAGAAATAAGTAAGTCCTTGGACTTACACTCTGATACCACCTTCACTTTCACGCCCCGAGATTTATGCAGTGGAAACAATCGGGCACGTGAACAGCCGACATGGTAAGCCTCTTGCAAGCAATATAATCAGAACGCCAGATGATCACACAAAGTAAGTGCACAAGTAATTCACTAAAACCTTCATCTTTATTTCATATAAATAACCATCAAAATACATAAGATCTTTGACTCTTAACATTCTTACACCATAGACTCAAGAAAATAAAAATTTACATAATGACTTGGCTATACATTAGAAAACTAAGGCTTCTCTCGTTCATATAACCTTCAATTGCTCTCGGACCCGCTACTTGTATCATCCGAATCCGATTCACTAGTCCTTCCTGAAACATTGAGAAAATAGGTAATGAGCACACTTGCCCAGTAGGTATCTTCGTATCAATATGAAGGTGAGTTTAAGTGATTAGCATTTTATATCTAGAGAATAAGATAAATCATGTAAATACGGTAAAACATGTGGAAATAACCAAAGTAAGAAGATACGATCATGACGAGATACAAGAATATGATTGATCAAGTATATAACAAGAATATAAATTTGGCCTTTCCATAAACAAGAATGCAACAAGAATGTACTTTTCATAACCATGGAGGCTATGTACTAGAAAGTCATGTAACAAGAAAGAAAGTACTTTTCGCTTAATAGCAAGTACTTCGTGAATTTACGTAGATATTTATTCATACCCGTGAATTTTCACTTATTTATAAAGAAAGTACTCCCAGCGCAATGCGATGCCAGTAGCATCATACCCCATGGTTTACAATATGTTTCCGACAATCAGCCGAGGGGACTAGCATAGAGCCCTTGAACACAATCAGTGCTCAAACTACATCTTCAAGTATAAATCAAGCTACTTCCACGATTATAACAGTAATGTGGCCAATAATATACAAGTTCAACAATAATTCTATGATAAGGTTACCAAGGTATAGAATGTACCAATAATCGATCATGAGAATTCAAGAAATGCATTAATAACAAGGTTATGTTATGGAGACAATTTGGCAGCATAACGGTACATTCTTTATTTCCATAATTTATTACTTATTTGAATCAAGATAAGTTCTAGAAAATCAATGGATCATCTAGGATCATAGGATACTCAATCCAAAGGTAAAACCATGGGTTAAACATTATTAGATTTGATGAAAAAGAAGCTGGACCCATGCGGTCTAGGTCCGGGCCGCTAGGTGTCACTGGCGGTCATTCATTAGGCCGCTAAGGTCTAGAGCTTCATTAAAACACCGGTAAAAGTGCTCTCTAGACAATGGGGTTTTAATGATACAACCCGGTTGGCATCCTAGTGGCAATCTCAGGCTCGCAGAGACTTATGGAGGCCTTGAAACAAGATTACCTAGTCTATTGGAAGGAATATCCAATGGAGATATTTTCAAGTCCAAGAAAAATGTTCCTATAAGTGCAATGTGTAACTAATGACAACATACCGGGATATGTGCCATATACTTAAGAAAATGACTCTTAGATAAGAGATATCATGATAAAACAGTGATCAAATAAGTTCATAAACCTTATGAAAACGTGCCTATAAATACAAGAGTATAAGTTTTTGGCCATAAAAATAACATAGGTTAAAAATAATCCCAAGTACACAAAGAACATGAAATCTCCTGGACTACCACTAGTCATAAGAAAATAACACTTGAAACAAGAGTAATAACCTTATTAACTAAGCTTAGCAAATAATAATTTCGGCTAACCTGCAATATGTTTCGGGTTAATAATATTACAGAAATCAGAAACTCAAACGGTCTAGTGGGTGACCGTTTCATGGGTGCTAACGGCCTGTTGTAGGACCGCTAAAGGTTTTTGGCGGTCTAAAGGATGACCATTTCTTCCTATATTACAGACAGATCCAGAATCGAAGTTCAGACCTAATCTATAGCCAAGAAAGGTGTGAAGTCATGCTAGAGCAGAATATATAAAACATGCTGCAAGGCTATAACATCATAAAGATGCAAGGATTTTGCATAGATTTTAGCTAAGATCATTATCTTTGTAAGTAGTGTTTGGAATGACACATGCTTCATAACCTACATGCGCAATGATACCAAATCATTAAATACGACATGTACCATGCATGAAATTTCATGAAACAAGAGGGCTTTTACCCCTAACATTAAGTTTAAGCCTTTCATGAGATAACCTACCTTTGTTTTGGGCTTTAGGCTTTGAATTTAGGGCTGGAAGTTAACCCTAATTTTCTGCTCATCCTGAACCGAAGTAGTAACTTCTTGCCCCTCTATCTCCCGATTCTCTTGACCTAAAGATGTGAAATTTGGAGGGTAAGAAGAGGGTAATAAAGGGAACAAATCATTATAAAGAACCTCTATCAAATTACCTCGTTTGGGGCTTCGATTGTCCTGATCTTCTTTGGTCGGTTGCACAGTTCCCTGAGTTTCTTTCACCGAACCAGCGTCTTTGCAAGCTTCTATCTCACTGTAGGTTTGATCTCCTAGAACAGAATTTTGAGAAAAGTTAGATCTAACTAAGATGAACAAATTCCTAGAAGAAACTTATCTTTAATTCGACCTCTTTACCTTAGTTCCACGTGAGCCAAAAGTAAGGGTCGTGTAGGTTGGTTCTGGGGGCTATTTATAGGGTTTAGCTAGGGTTTCTTGGATTAGAACGATTCTAGAGTCCTGATTAGATATTAGATTGATCTCTGAGAGTTCCAAGCCTGATTTTACTTCTATCCACTTCGATTTATGGGAGTTTGGATGATAAAAATCTAACCTTTTTATACTTCCTTTTATTCACGGAAATCTGCAGAGCTTAGCGGTCATTTGGGAGACTGTTTTCCAGTGGCTGGCGGTCTTTCGATAGGCCGTTTTCGATTTTGGGCGCCGAATTTGAAACTAGTTCAAACTCTTGTATTTTTATCCACCTCTTTATCCTAAAATTTTCCTACTTATCTTCTTAATTCCGTAAATACATAAATTCCAAGCTTCTAGAACATGGGCCAAAGTTTAAAATTATAATTTGTGCCAATTGGATCCGTCAAAATGGGCCTAGTCCTCTTGGATTAGTATAAGGCCTAAATCATTAGTTTTAATTAACCACAATTCAATCAATAGCCCATTTAAATGCTTAATACTTATATTTTTAATCCCAAAAAATTCTTAGAAAATCCTCGGGCGTTACAATGCACTTCGGTGCAATGCCACACCGTGGTCAATATAGCTCCCATGGGCTAAAGTACTTTTGGGTGCTCCTCCTAGGACCAGACCTGGCCCCATTAACGTCGGGCATTAGGTTATATAAATATCTAGACATCCACTATAGTTTATAGCCAATAGAGTTCCAAAGGGCCATTGTAGGAACATTAAGGTAGATTCACGGACTAAAGAGTTCAAGGACAGAACTTTGTGTAAGCATAATATAACGATAAATCGCTCATGAAAACAAGGCGCTCATGAATCTGGTGTTAGCGCAGCAAGAGTGATATAGAAGGGGGGGATGAATAGATCACTCCCAATTTGTAGAAACTCAGGCGGAAAATAGATTCTACTGCTAACGCACCTCCTTAACCCGTACACAGAGAAATATAGATGAGAGTGAAGAACTGATCACTTGAAGGCAAAGGGACAAGCAGATGAATGTTGTGCATCCCTTGGTTTTGATGATGACAATAGGATATGTTTGATTAATCAAGTTCTATATTGTTTCATAACAAATACAAGTGGTTTGATTGTTCCTTCAAAGTATTGGACTCATGACTATTTGATGATGACAAATAATGTTTCTGATCAACTCAATATAAATCTGATAGTTCAATTTATTTCTGATAAGTTAAGTAATTTCAGGTCCACTGAAATCCAAGTGGAATCAACAAATCAGAAGAAGTGTCAAAGGCCGCTTGTCGACCAGGGAAGTGGTTATGGTCGACCAACGAACCCAGCCAGAAACGTTTCAAGTCATCCGTCTTCTGCATGTGCCTTGGCTGTCGACCAAAGCCCCACTTCTGGTCGACCACAGAACAGCCAGAACATCAGACAGAACTGACGGCCATCTGTAATTCGCCCCTTGTCGACCAGCGACAAGGCTGTGGTCGACCACGGGGGACGCGAGTGTCAGCCAGAATGGAACCGCCATCAGGACACTGCTTGTTGTCGACCAGGGACCGTGTCATGGTCGACCACGGGCGTTATAGCGTCCAGAACCGAACTGTAACCGAATTCTATTTTGGTTCCTTAAAACCTGCAGATTGTTGTTGCAGGTTGTTGGGCAGTTCAAATGATGAGATTCCGCACAGGAATCAAGGAGAGAATCGTGCTTAGAAGTGGTCAAACTTATTGTAGTCATTGGATTTAACCTTCTCCCTGCTTTTTAGCAGATTGATGCGCGATCTGAATTTTGAGCGGGAAAAGCTTCAGACTTGGAAAAGAATCTGCATAAAAGTAGAAGGCCACGGATCGCGAAGGAAGGCACACAGAGGGAGCATAGAACCGAAGCTAAGAAACACACCTACATCACAGGACGAAGTAGCTCACCATCAATCAGATATCTGCAGAAGACTGAAGGCGTTCTCATTTACTGCAGAAGAAAGACTGGGCTTCAAGCTGTGCGACCTCCAGCAACAAAGCAGCTGAAGGCATCCGATTGGAAGCTCTACAGGGAGTCTAGTCTTGTTATTTATGTGATTAAGTCCCAGGCTGAATTCTTTACTTTGTTACAAAAGTCCATATTCAGTCCTGTTGCATCATCCCACCTTCACATCATTTCTATTCATCCTTACACCAAGTGTCAAGCTGTGAGGCAGCGGATTCAAGCTGTGTGTCAGCTGGTACAAGCTGTGTGTCAGCAGGAACAAGCTGTGTGACAGCGGTGTCTTGTGTTTTGGATTGAGATCAGAGGTTCTCATAAGTGAAGCCTTGCTTGAGTTAAGCAAGGGGTGGATGTAAGTCTCGGGAAGAGACTGAACCACCTTAAAAATCCTATCTTGTGGTTTGCTTATGTGTGTGCGTGCTTCTCTATGTGTTTGTTTTCTTCATTGATATCAACATCAGTTCTGTAATTCGTCAATCACCTGCAACTCATTTAGTCAATAGATATTAAATCGAAAAAGGGGGAAAGATCTATTCACCCCCCCTCTAGATCTATTCAGTCCGTACTCAACACGTGGTATCAGAGCCAGACTCTCCAAAAATGTGGTCTAACAACCAGGAGAGGCCTGCCGGACTGAACTCTAGAAGTTTAATGGCTGAGGGACACTCAGTAACTAGACCACCATATTTCGATGGAAATGATTTCTCATACTGGAAAAATCGTATGCAGGTGTTCTTGAGAGCACAAGATCATGAGATGTGGAGAGTAGTAAGCCGAGGACCCTACGAGCTGCCCGATGATGAGGATACCTGGACCCGAGAACAAGTCAGAAAATCAACCATCAACTGGGGAGCCATGAATGTAATGCAATGCGCACTACACCCCACGGAGTTCTCACGAGTTTCACAATGTGCAACGGCCAAGGAAATGTGGGATCGACTAGTAGTAATCTATGAAGGTACTTCAGAGGTAAGGGAGTCAAAAGCAAATATGCTAGTTTCAGAATATGAAATGTTTAGAATGAAAACTGACGAAAATATTTCTGAAATGTATGCTAGACTAGTGCAATTAACGAATAGTTTAAAAAGTCTAGGGAAAACCTACAAGGAACAGGAATTAGTAAGGAAGATCCTAAGATCCCTCACTCCTATGTGGCATACCAAGGCCACAGTAATTGAGGACTCAAAGAACCTCACAACTATGACTGTGGATGAACTGGTAGGTTCCCTAATGGCATATGAGGTCAACCTAAAGAGAAAGGAAGATGAGGGCAAGAAAAAGAAGCAGCTCGCCCTGAAAACTAAAGTAGGCACCTCTGAATTATCTGACACTGATAACTCATCTAGCACAGGTGATGAAACTGGCGAACTATCCATGTTAACAAGAAAGTTCAGAAGGTTCCTGCGGAAGGAAGGTAAGGGATTTAAAAATCCTAAGGGCACGGTAAGGAAATCATCCCGGTTTAAGTTTGACAAAAACAAAGCTTCATCTAACAAGCTTGTTTGCTACAACTGCAGGAAGCCAGGACACGTGAAGGCAGAATGTCCAGAGGCTCCTAAGAAATCAAGCTACAAGTGGAAAGGCAAGAAACCAAAGGCAATGATAAGCACATGGAGCGAGGAAGAGGAAAGCAGCGAAGAGGAAACAACCTCCGAAGAAGAAGAAGGAAACACATGTTTAATGGCCAAAGGAGACAGTAACGATCTTGAGGTAACCTCCCCTTTTCAAGATTTTTCTAGCTCAGATTGGGAAGGAGTCTACTCAGACTTACTTGATGCATATGAAAGAATTAGAAAGGAAAATAAGAGTTTGAAGAAAAAACTTAATCAGGTCAACAATGACAGCATCCCATTTGTCAACAGAACTGAACTAGAATTAGAAATCACCACCTTGAAAAATAAGCTGAAACAATACGAGACAGATGAAGAAACTGTCAAAGGGCTGTTAGAAGAAAATGAGTCACTGAAAAACACAATTGATGAGGTAAAATTAAAGACTCAAGAAAGTGAACAACAAACTAAGGAAACTCAAGAAAGAAACAACTCACTCAAGGAGGAAAACTGTAAACTTCTGGAAGAAATAGAAAGAATCCAGAGTGAACTGAAAAAGAAACAGGAAACCTTGGAAAAAATGACTAAAGGTCAAGAAAACTTAAATGCTGTCTTGGGAATAAAAGTAAACTTTCAAAAAGAAGGATTAGGATACAATCCTACGGCTAAAAAGGAATTCCAAACAAAAACCATAACTGGGACTGCTGACTCAAAAGGAAAAGGGCCCCTAATCAATCTATATCAAAACAAACAAGAGGATGTAGCTGAATGCTCCTCCAAAAGGAATAATGTCACCAAGGAAGAGAGAAACATTAAAGAGAAAACAGTCAATCAACATAAGCTTAAAAATAATAGACAAGAAACTCAAATTCACAGAAATAACCAAACAAACCAAGCACTAAATCAAGTTAAAAGACATAAATCTGAAAAACAAGGTGTCTGGAGACAGGCTGATCGACAACCGACCCCTCCTCTGTCGACCAGAGGATCTGCCAGAACAGGCGCTGGCGTCTGGAGAAGCAGTGGTCGACCACAGGCATACCAGATGTCGACCAGAGGAACTGCCAGAACAAGCGCTAGCTTCTGGAAAAGCGATGGTCGACCACAGACACACCAGATGTCGACCATGACCAGACACGCAAACAGAAACCACAGATTTTCTCAGGTGAAACAAAATGAAAATTGGAAATCAAAAAGGTGGATTCAGATTAAAGAAACATTAGAACAAAAGCCACCCAATCTGAACAAGTTCAGAAACGAAAAATTAAAATGCTCTAACAAAATCTGGGTTCCCAAAGGATTGTTACAGCAATTTCATAATTTTACAAGGTATCTTGGACCCGGGTATCATTGGGGTCCAAAAATTTCTGTGTAATTCATGATGCAGGAATGTCTGGCAGCCATGCACAATAAATGGTACTTAGATAGTGGTTGCTCAAGACACATGACGGGAGACAAGACCAAGTTCTTCCAACTAAGCTCAAAAGATGGAGGCTATGTGACCTTTGGAGGAAATAACAAAGGTAAGATCATTGGGACAGGTAAAATAGGTAAGAACTCCTCTAACTGTATTGAAAATGTACTGCTGGTAGATGGACTGGAATATAATTTGCTGAGCATCAGTCAGCTTTGCGACAAAGGCCATAAAGTAATATTTGACTCCAAGATCTGCAAGATTATTGAACCAAATTCAGAAACAGTCAAGTTTATGGGCCAGAGAGTAAACAATGTCTACATAATAGACTTGGATGATCCAGCCCACTCCAACCTGTGCCTAACCGCCAAGAAAGAGGACCTGACCTGGCTGTGGCACCGAAGGCTAGGGCATGTTAGCTATAGGGTGTTGCATAAACTTGTGAAGAATAAGATGGTTCTTGGTTTGCCTGAAATTTCGTTTGCTCAAAATGTCAAAGTATGTGAATCATGTACCCAAGGTAAGCAAACAAGAAAATCATTCAAAGGTAGAACTGAAAGTCAATCTTCTAGACCACTAGAACTTGTGCACATGGACCTTTTTGGCCCAACAAGAACTGCTAGTCTTAGTGGTAAGAGGTACGGTTATGTACTAGTTGATGATTTCTCTAGATTCACATGGGTAATATTTCTATCTCATAAAAGTGATGCTTTTTCTGAGTTTCAGGAATTCTACAAAAGAATGAAGCAGGATGGCAAGTCCAAAGTGTGTACAATCATATCTGACCATGGGGGAGAGTTTGAAAATTCTGACTTTGACTTATTCTGCAGAAACAAGGGCATAACCCACAGATTTTCCTCACCAAGGACTCCAGAACAAAATGGAGTTGTGGAGAGAAGGAACCGCACTCTTGTCGAGATGGCTAGAACCATGCTGGTTGAAGCTAAACTTCCAAGGAGATTTTGGGCAGAGGCAGTCAACACAGCATGTTACATTGTAAACCGAGCAATGGTAAGACCGGCTAGTGAAAATACACCATATGAAATGTTCAAAGGTAAGAAACCATCCCTAGCTCATTTTAGAATTTTCGGGTCAAAATGCTTTATCCATAACAATGATAAAAGGGCCTTGGACAAATTTGAACCGAAGAGTGATCCAGGAATATTCTTGGGCTATTCGGACCGATCAAGAGCCTATAGGGTCTTTAACACCAAAGATCAAGTTGTTGAAGAATCCCCTCATATTTCATTTGATGAAATCAATGATTTTGGCAAAAATGAACAGGTTTGCAAGGAAGAAGAAGATGGAGAATTTCTGAATGACAAAGAAGAACAGATGGAGAATGAAGAAGCACAGAATCAAGAAAGCAATCAAGGTAATTCCAATGATCAAACCGAAGGAGAGGTCAACTCAGGTAACAATCTTGAAAACTTAAGACTTCTTAGAGATCATCCCATAGAAAACATCATTGGTGGAATTCATGATCCTAGGAAGACTAGATCTCAATTAAAAGAAATCAATGAACTAGATCAACTTGCACTTGTGTCCCAAATAGAGCCCAAATCAGTAGAGGAAGCATTAAAAGATGACTCATGGATAAATGCTATGCATGAAGAACTAAATCAATTTGAAAGAAATCAGGTGTGGAGTCTTGTCCCTAGACCTTCATCTCACCCCGTTATTGGAACCAAATGGGTCTATAAAAACAAGCTAAGTGAAGAAGGGGTTGTAATGAGAAACAAGGCTCGGCTGGTGGCTAAAGGGTACAACCAGGAATTTGGGGTTGATTTTGAAGAATCATATGCTCCAGTTGCTAGATTAGAAGCCATCAGGATATTGTTAGCCTTTGCAGCATCTCATGGAATCAAACTACAACAAATGGATGTAAAAAGTGCATTTCTAAATGGAATAATAAAAGAAGAAGTCTATGTGGAACAACCCCCTGGTTTTGAAAATGATGAACTTGCTAATCATGTTTTCAAATTGCATAAAGCTTTGTATGGATTAAAGCAGGCTCCACGGGCGTGGTATGAAAGGTTGAGCTCCTTTCTCACCAAGAAGGGGTACATAAGAGGTAAAATTGATCAAACATTGTTTTCCAAGACCCAAGGTAAGCATATACTAATTGTACAAATCTATGTGGATGATATTGTGTTTGGATCTACCGAAGCTTCTTTATGTACTGAATTTGCAAACTTAATGACCAATGAGTTTGAAATGAGTTTAATGGGTGATTTACAATTTTTTCTTGGATTGCAGATCGTACAATGTAGAGAAGGATACTTCATAAATCAATCCAAGTACATAAAGGAGATGCTGAAGAAGTTTGGCATGGAAAGCTGCAAACCAATTGAGTCACCCATGGGTACAAATGCAACATTGGAAGCTGATGTAAAAGGTAACATGGTAGATGCCAAGAAATACAGAGGTATGATCGGGTCCCTGCTATATTTAATTGCTTCAAGGCCAGATATTCAGTTTAGTGTATGCATGTGTGCTAGATATCAGTCTAGCCCTAGAGAATCACATTTAGGGGCTGTCAAGCGTATCCTTCGATACATTGCCGGCACCCAAGAATTGGGTTTATGGTATCCTACTTACTGCAAACTAGATTTGATTTCATATTCAGATGCTGATTATGCTGGTTGCAAAATTGATAGGAAGAGTACTAGTGGTTATTGTCAAATATTAGGTGGATGTTTAATATCATGGGCTTCTAAAAAACAGCATTCTGTGGCACTCTCCACTGCTGAGGCTGAGTATGTCGCAGTAGGGAGCTGTGGTACACAGGTTTTATGGATAAAACATCAACTCCAAGACTACAATGTAGATCTTGGATGTGCACCTATTTTCTGTGACAACACTAGTGCTATTAATTTGTCTAAAAACCCCATTCAACACTCTAGGACAAAACATATTGAAATCCGTCATCACTTTCTAAGAGATGAGGTCTCCAAAGGAAATTTCATGCTTCATTTTGTAGAAACTGAAAAACAACTGGCAGACATTTTCACAAAACCCCTTAACAATGACAGATTTTCAACTCTAAGAAGGGAGTTAGGAATTTGTAGAATTTCTCCTGAAAATTCTTGAAATAATCATATTCATGTGTACACTGCATAGATTCTGTCATTTCTGTCTGAGTTATGTCAACTAGGTCTCTAGTACTGGTCAAGTTTTTGAGTTTGGAAGTCTTGTGTCGGGTGCTACTTCAGCAAGTTCTACAGAATACTAGTTCTCTACGGCTCATCTCTTGTGGTCGACCACAGACATGGCGCTGGTCGACCAAGGCATCAGGACAGGAAATAGTTGGTTCTGTGACTTCGCAGTTGTCGACCACAGGCAAGGCGCTGGTCGACCAAGGCATCAGGACAGGAAATAGTTGGTTCTGTGACAGCACAGAGGTCGACCAAAGGCACCTCTATGGTCGACAAAGGATCTGAACAAGGGAAAATGGATCTAAAAAGGCTACTGGTTCTGCTAGGAAATCCTCTGATCTAAGTGAACTTTTGTGCTCAGTTTCTTCACTCATTCATCCTTATCCATACTTCCCATCCCTTGTGTCTCTATATCTCTTCATGGCCAACATTTTTTTTTTTCTTCAGCAAGGACTCATAAATTGAGGGGGAGAAAAAGTGTAAACTCATTCCTTGATAAAACATTGAAAAACCTAACCATATCCTTCAATAAAATCACCAAGGTAATCATTAAGAGTAGAGGTTGAGTGTAGTAATGAGAATTTGAACTGTACTACTGCAATAAATTCAAACCATAACTATGACTCTGTCACAAGATTTTGAGGACTTATGATTTTTAGTAATGAGACTGTTTCTCTACCTGTGTTTGTGCTGAACAGTAAAAATAAACTTAAATTTAACATGTATGTACATGGAATACGCCATAATTCTGCCTTCATGGTAGAGCAATGGATTGAGGTCTGAGAAACTACTGTTCTTCATCTCAAAGCAAAAAATCAGCTGAAAAATAGATGGGAGACCAGTGTGTCATGAAGATCCAATCTAACTCTGCTGATATTGATTGGGCATACTGAGTAACTGGGGATATTGGCGTCTGATAAACGTATATCCTCACGGATAAAAGGTGTGTCCCAGTCATTTGTGGAATGGTTAGGCATGCTAAGTAGCCGGGGTTTCTGGCGTGTACAAAGCGTGTCTCCTCGTGTAGAAAAGCATGTGATCAACCTGACCACAGCTCTCAAATGATTCAAAAAGAAAAATTTAAAGCATCACAAAGGCAGAGAAAATGGTTGACCTAAAGCATAGCATGCAAATACAAGTTTAAAAACACTGTTCAGCTAGCATAGTTAGTCCAATTATCTCTTGAAATATATTATAAGTTCAAGGAGCCATGTGAAAGAAATTGGATATGGGGAGTCAATTTATTGGTGCAATACTTTCAAATTCATTGAACCACTATACCCACTCTATTTGGTCACAAGGTGGTCTTTGCATAAGGGTGGAAAGGTTCCATAAGTGTTCTGTTAAAGAAAGGGCGTACACTTTAATACCTTCCAAAAAGTTGAGTAATGCTGATTAAATCCTGACCGCTCGTTTTCTGCATCGTGATGGTTCACTGTCCCAGTTCCTTTAAGACCCAGCCCTACTGCCCTATCCTATAAATTGCCACGGCTGGGTCCCTATTTTTTCTCATCCGCCGCCCTGTACTTCTTTCGCATTCTTCCTCTCCCGTTCTCTCTCGTCTTTCTCTCACATCCCTCCACCATGTCTCCAAAGCTCGCTCCCCGGTCTACCAAGAGAACACGAGAGAAGGCCCCTGCTGAATCCTCGACGCCGTCCAAGCGTTTCAAGCCAAGGGCTGCGCAGGGTCCGCCATCGGCCCCTCAAAAGTCGACCACGGCTGAGGCGGCTGACTCAGGCAGGAAGGTACCAGCTTCAGAAGAACCCATCGTCCATCCAGTGTCAGGAGTTCTCAAGCCACGGACCGTTCTGCCACCAAGGATTGTTGATTTCTCTGATGAGAAGCTGATGGAGATGTTCCCTGAACTACTGCCAATTTTTGAAGCTCAAGAGTGGACAGCGTTTGTCTCGGCACATACTCAGTATTCGCCTCAGCTTGTGCAAGAATTCTACCACAACTTGCAAATAGTGGATGGTCAGGTCTACACCGTAGTTCACGGCATCGTCATCCGCCTCGACATCAAACTGCTCCACAAAGTGTTGAAGATTCCCAGACATGGCGCCATCTTCAATCCTGAGGATTTTGACTTCCGAGCTGCATACGCCGTCGTCACTGGCCAGCCAGCTCCTGAGGTTCTCCCTAAGTATCTGAATGCCAACACCTTCCCTCCTCTTCATAGATTGCTTCATCACATTCTTACCACCATTATCCAACCAAGAGGAGGCGCCAGAGATCAAGTAAGTCGCCTCCATCTATTTTTGCTCCATGGCCTCATCACTTGTCAACCTATTCGCCTCATCACGCTCCTCCTAAACACCTTCCAAAACATCCTACATTACCCCCAGAATTCTCTTCCATTTGCTGCCCACATATCTGCCATTCTGGAAGCAGCAAAAATACCATTTCCCCATGCTCCGCGCATTGTAATTTCCAAATGGCACATCTACAACTTTCACTTCGTGACCACATTTTTGGGGTTTAAGAAGGTAGGAGACCAAATTCAGCGCACTCTACCATCCAAGGGCAAATCCACGGCTCCATTGCCACCCTCTTCTCCACCACATACACCTATACAAGTTAGTCCTACTGTCACACCTCCACTTGTGGTGTCTCAAGCTACCCCTACTACCACCACTACTGCCCATCCTTCAGCTTCCCTTTCTATAGTGCCCTGGCATCCAGGCATTGCTGCCACTCATGCTCAATCTACTTCTGTTCCACCTACCCAAGCTCCATCTCATTCTGTTCCACCTACCCAAGTTCCACCTACCTCCACTCCTTCTACTTTTGCTCCACCACCGTCCTTCACATCCAACACTGAGTCTCACGGAGTGCTTCTCCAGATAGCATCTCAGTTGTCCTCTCTCACCACCCAATTCCATTCCTTTCAAGAGAATATGAATGCTGCCACCGGGCGCCTGGAGCAGAAAGTCCAAAGGCTGGAACAACAGATGGAGGCTAGGTTCATCAAGCAAAAGGAATACACTGACCATGCTAGTTCTCGGTTCAACAGACTAGTTGGCACCTTAGGTCAAGTGTCAGAAGAAATGGGAAACCGCATAGAGTTCACCACCAAGCAGAATGAAAAGTATCACAATGCTACTATCTCCGAGATCCAGAAGCTCAGGCTCTCTTATGCCCACATTGTTGACAAGCTGGATCGCATGGCAGAGAACGTGAAGCCAGAGACCTCCTCATCCTCCTCAGAGGGATTGTTCAAATGATCTTCTTTTTGCTGTTGACAAAGGGGGAGATAGGACTTTATGTGTCATTGTGTGTCTAGTTGTGTGTCTAGATGTGAGTCTAGATTGTCAAGTTTACTTTGTCTACGTGTCCTTAGTGTCTTAATTCTTTTTTGAGTCTCTCATGTAAGTAGTGCTATAGTTTTTGAAAGGCACATCAAACGAATTGTTTGAATGAAATCTGTGCTATGATAGCCTTGAATGCAATATCAAATGAATTTTATAGTCTGTTGTTTGTCACAATGACTCATGGTTGTCATCATCAAAAAGGGGGAGAATGTTGTGCATCCCTTGGTTTTGATGATGACAATAGGATATGTTTGATTAATCAAGTTCTATATTGTTTCATAACAAATACAAGTGGTTTGATTGTTCCTTCAAAGTATTGGACTCATGACTATTTGATGATGACAAATAATGTTTCTGATCAACTCAATATAAATCTGATAGTTCAATTTATTTCTGATAAGTTAAGTAATTTCAGGTCCACTGAAATCCAAGTGGAATCAACAAATCAGAAGAAGTGTCAAAGGCCGCTTGTCGACCAGGGAAGTGGTTATGGTCGACCAACGAACCCAGCCAGAAATGTTTCAAGTCATCCGTCTTCTGCATGTGCCTTGGCTGTCGACCAAAGCCCCACTTCTGGTCGACCACAGAACAGCCAGAACATCAGACAGAACTGACGGCCATCTGTAATTCGCCCCTTGTCGACCAGCGCCAAGGCTGTGGTCGACCACGGGGGACGCGAGTGTCAGCCAGAATGGAACCGCCATCAGGACACTGCTTGTTGTCGACCAGGGACCGTGTCATGGTCGACCACGGGCGTTATAGCGTCCAGAACCGAACTGTAACCGAATTCTATTTTGGTTCCTTAAAACCTGCAGATTGTTGTTGCAGGTTGTTGGGCAGTTCAAATGATGAGATTCCGCACGGGAATCAAGGAGAGAATCGTGCTTAGAAGTGGTCAAACTTATTGTAGTCATTGGATTTAACCTTCTCCCTGCTTTTTAGCAGATTGATGCGCGATCTGAATTTTGAGCGGGAAAAGCTTCAGACTTGGAAAAGAATCTGCATAAAAGTAGAAGGCCACGGATCGCGAAGGAAGGCACACAGAGGGAGCATAGAACCGAAGCTAAGAAACACACCTACATCACAGGACGAAGTAGCTCACCATCAATCAGATATCTGCAGAAGACTGAAGGCGTTCTCATTTACTGCAGAAGAAAGACTGGGCTTCAAGCTGTGCGACCTCCAGCAACAAAGCAGCTGAAGGCATCCGATTGGAAGCTCTACAGGGAGTCTAGTCTTGCTATTTATGTGATTAAGTCCCAGGCTGAATTCTTTACTTTGTTACAAAAGTCCATATTCAGTCCTGTTGCATCATCCCACCTTCACATCATTTCTATTCATCCTTACACCAAGTGTCAAGCTGTGAGGCAGCGGATTCAAGCTGTGTGTCAGCTGGTACAAGCTGTGTGTCAGCAGGAACAAGCTGTGTGACAGCGGTGTCTTGTGTTTTGGATTGAGATCAGAGGTTCTCATAAGTGAAGCCTTGCTTGAGTTAAGCAAGGGGTGGATGTAAGTCTCGGGAAGAGACTGAACCACCTTAAAAATCCTATCTTGTGGTTTGCTTATGTGTGTGCGTGCTTCTCTATGTGTTTGTTTTCTTCATTGATATCAACATCAGTTCTGTAATTCGTCAATCACCTGCAACTCATTTAGTCAATAGATATTAAATCGAAAAAGGGGGAAAGATCTATTCACCCCCCCTCTAGATCTATTCAGTCCGTACTCAACAATGAAGAGCACAGAAATCAATAGCAAACCACAGAGGAGGCACTCGGTTTTTAGGTGGTTCGATTGCAGTCCGCAATCTACATCCACCCCTCACTCCAACTAGAGTGAGGATTCCACTAGGCAAAGCTAGATCACAGCAGACTCAGTCTGCGTACAACATGCTGCCACATAGCTTGAACACCCAAGAGAAATAAATCCCTCGACCAAGCTCTGCTACCCACAGAACTTGAAGCCTGTTCTAGCTCCCAGCTAGAACACAACCAGAGAATCCTCTCCCTTTCTCCACACACGGAGGAAAACTGTTAATGACAACCTGTCACTAACAACACCAGAGATCACCGATCTCTCTTCCTCTGCAACTCAGAGGGAAACTGGAGTAGTACTCCCTTCCTCCACACACCGGAGGGAAACCAATTCAAATCAGAATGGAAGAACAAAATAAACGAAAATAAAATAGAAAGAAAAACCAATGAAGAAGAAATCGGTTCTGAAACCCAATACAAATGTAGCTTCAAATGAAGCAATTCATCAATCCACACACACTCTCTCTCTCTCGAGCAAACTCCTCTCAGATATGGAACTCTCTGCTCCTTTTCTTTTCTAGATCGTGCAGACTCTGATCAATGGCTTCTGCTTTTTCTTTTCACGATCGAGCTTCTGCTGAAGGATGAAGCTCTATATTTATAGCAGATATTGGCGTGTGACTGCCAGGTTCCTGCCCATGCACTTTTGGCCAGATCATTTGAATTTCGACCACATGGCAGCATCCTGACAAGGTTGCCATCCACGTGTCATGCGCCTGTTGTCTTGGATCACGTGTCAGGTGCCAACCTCGATTCACGTGCCCAATCATCAGCCTGAATCGCCTGCAGACAGACAGATGGAATGTATAGACTTAGTTAGTTCAGGCTTTCAACATGAATGTATATACTTTAGAAACACAACAGAGTAAGTGTGCACACCGTGAGAGAGTGTACAGACTTACTGAATAAAATGCACATGAAGGCAGTGTATAGACATGAACACTGCAAACGATTGTTACCAATGTGTACACTTTACAAGGCTCAGCCACTGTGTAGACTTCACGAAGCCTAAGCAGTGTACAGACTTGAAACGATAGTTAGCCAAGTGTGTATCATGTGAGAGTGTATTCACTTGGAGGTCTTCAGCATCTTCAGTGTATGGACTTAAGCATTTCAGGGCAATCCATAGCAATGTATAGACTTAGACGTTCTGTTCAAATCAAAACCAATGTACAGACTTCATGCTGTACAGACTTGATGTTGATCAACAGATCTTTGAACATCAGCCCAAGGCGTCAACGCTTCCATCGAGCAGCGTCGCCTCAGCTTCCTCAAGCAAGATGCTCACGCCCTTGGTAACAGGCCAATGCGTCAACGCATCCAGTGTCAGCGTCGACGCAGTGAGCAAGATAGAAAGGTGTGCGTCTACACAGTCAGCCAAGTGCGTCAACGCACGAAAGGCACACAATCCATGAAGACAGACAGGCAGTACAGACTTTGAAGCTTGCTGAATGAAACGATCGGCTGATGGACCAATGTACAGACTCTGAATGTAAAGGCAGTCTGTATAGACTTGAATCGCTTGAAGTGATGTATGGACTTTGTGAAGCTCAAGCACTGTACTGACTTGTGAAGACTTCAGCGATGTACATACTTGGTGTAACTCAAGTGAATGTATAGACTTGTGAAAGCACTGTGGATGTGTGGATTTGAGCGAATGAAGCCGATGTACAAACTTGCCTAAGACGCAGCTTGAGACGCTGGCTGAGACGAATGTTGTACAGACTTTGAAGAACATTGAACGTTTGAGCAGCATGCAATGTACACACTTAGTGGTGTACAGACTTGGCCTGGAAAGCGTAGGGAAAAGTTGAATGTATGGACTTAGCCAATGCGTAGGAAAAGATATCGAATGTACAGAGTTGGTGAATCACAGACCAGTGTATAGACTTAGAGAAATGAGGTCTAGTGTATGGACTTGGAGAACTGTTCAATGTGTTGGGTTGGCGTTGTATAGACTTGGCTTTGAGCACTTGGGCTGAAGGCAATGTGCAGACTAAGCGATGTATAGACTTTGCCCAAGGAACCGAATGTGTAGACTTTGCTGAAGCTAACTCTGAAGCAATGTTCAGACTTTGCAAACGAGACTCTGGGCGATGTATAGACTTACACTATCGGATGTGTAGACTTCAAGACAATGCAGCAGCCAGTGTATAGACATGAAGTTTGACAATCCAATGTATAGAGTTGAAGCTTGGAAGGATGTATAGGGTTGAGCTGAACTGGCTTTGGCAATGTGCAGACTTGACTGGTCGGGCAGTGTACAGACTAGAGTATTAGGATCAATGTGTAGACTTCAGTAAGAAGGTGCCCGATGTACAGACTTAAGGAAGATATGCCAATGTACAGACTAAATGGATCCAGCTGGTGTATAGACTTTGTGCCCAAGCTATCAATGCTCTGATGTGTCGACCCACCCTTTCTGATGAGTCGACCCACTGCTGTTCATATTAACCAAACAGTGCATATAGAATCAAGATAGCATGCATATCTGACAGCCAAATGAACTGTGCTCACTCACATGATGAAACAACATTAATCTAGAGATAGATGATTGATTTATAGTGTGAGACATCATCAAAACCATAGGGATGCAACAATCTCCCCCTTTTTGATGATGACAACACTATGAGTCAACCAATATCAAGTTTCAACAAGAAGTTAATACCAGCTGCAACAAGCAGAATAAATTCAAGGCATGCTCATGCAAATGAATTAAACATTCCCTTCAACACACTCTCTTCTCCCCCACAACTCATAACCATGACTTCCACGAAGCAACATGACTCCCCTCAAAGCTCAAGATAAAACCAATACTCACTGATATTGCAAACTTCTCTCAAGATAAAACCAATACTCACTGATATTGCAAACTTCTCTCAAGATAAAACCAATACTCACTGATATTGCAAACTTCTCTCAAGATAAAACCAATACTCACTGATATTGCAAACTTCTCTCAAGATAAAACCAATACTCACTGATATTGCAAACTTCTCTCCCCCTTTGACATCAGCAAAAAGAACTACAGAATGTATGACAGTGCTAGAAACATGAGGACTCAGGGCAGTAACTTCTTAGTGCAGAAAGTCACGAGTAGGTCTTAAGAGAATAAGTGAGTTTCTAATCTCAAGAGAAGATTCTTTAGACTTCAGTACACAATAGAGAAGTATAATGATAGACAAGTTTATCAGCATACATAGTGGATGATTTAGAGCAGGAGTTCACAAGTATGGCCAAATATAGCTGATCATTCAACTATTCCACAAGACAGCAAGAGACTAAATCAGAGAGGTGTTCTCAAGGTATTGAAGGCAAGCAATCCATTAGTTGCATAACAACAAGTAATTTTTGTTGGAGATGATTTTCAAGAAGATCAATGAGTAAGTTGGTAGTTCACTTCCTTTGACATTAGGGAGACACCTTGATTAGAGGCCTGAATCACCAGTTACTCAGAGTGAGTACCTCATTACTTCCTTCCTTTTTTTTTATTAAGGAGCAGAGTTAGTAACTATGGCTTTTGACATGAGGAAACACCTTGATTAGAGGCCAGAGTCCCCAGTTACTCACCAGCAAGCCACCATTGCTCTGTCACGACTTTTCATTCATTTTAAGTATTTGACACCTCATGACTTGGGAGAAATATTCATTTCATTGATGAAGCTCCCAGTTTCTCAGTGATCAAAACGGAACATGTTTGTTCAGTTAAGCCCTTGAGTTAAAGAAATAGAATGATTGAAGACAATACTAAAAAGGACTTTTCTTGAATTGAGTCTTGAAGTCTAGATTTCAAGTTGATTGGGTCAGATATCAAGACATACAAGTTTTTGGCCTGAACCATAATCAATGACAATGTAGGAAGATATACTTTATGCAATTAGTCCAGATCTCTGAAGGAGTACCAAAGGAAATATTCTTACTTGGAGATTAGAGTCACTGACTTATAGACTTAAGAGATAAGTGACACTCTACTTTCTGAGAGAACCACACTAAATCAGTCATGCAAGACCAGCAAAGGTACACATCTGGACAGCCCTTTTGAATCTGTCAAAGAACTTCTCTTCTCACATCACAACTCAGCTCCCCCTAAGACGTAGCATTCCTCAATAAAACATTCTAGCAAAATCTCAAGGCTTTCCTTTATTTAGGGCATTCCTGAAATCTAACCAGTAAGCATTCTGAACTCCCCCTTAAACCAGCATGCAAGAAGGCTAAACATCAGATAGACACAACTCCCCCTCACAACAAGAGCAGGCTTCATAATTAAGACAATTTGTATAAGCCTAATTCTCTTCTCAATGTGGTGAATTTTTTATTATCCAGAGGTTTTATGAATATGTCAGCAATCTGATTATCTGTCCCTACATGAATCAGTTCAAAATTATTCTTAGACACCTCATCTCTTATAAAATGATGTCTTATCTCTATGTGTTTGGTTCGTGAATGCAAAATAGGATTTTTAGCAAGATTGATGGCACTAGTATTATCACAGTAAATAGGTGTGCACCCCAGGTCTACTTGGTAGTCCTGAAGCTGGTGTTTAATCCATATGACTTGTGTTTCACAACTCCCTACAGCCACATATTCAGCTTCTGCAGTGGAGAGGGCCACAGAATGTTGTTTCTTGGAGCCCCAAGACACTAAACACCCACCCAAAAATTCACAATGGCCACTTGTGCTTTTCCTGTCTAGTTTACAGCCTGCATAGTCAGCATCTGTGTATGCTACTAGGTTAAGTGTGAGAGATGCAGGAAACCATAAACCAAGAGAGTGACTAGCTGACAAATATCTGAAGATTCTTTTAACTGCAGCTAAGTGTAGTTCAGTAGGTCTAGACTGATACCTTGCACACATTCCTGCACTGAATTGTATATCAGGTCGAGAGACTGTCAAGTAAAGTAGTGATCCAATCATACCTCTATAAAGTTTGGCATTTACTTCTTTACCTGTCTCATATGCATCCAATGAAGTATTGGTGCCCATGGGTGTAGTAATGTGCTTTAAGTTTTCCATGCCAAACCTTTTGAACAGTTCCATTATGTATTTGGTTTGGTTGATGAAGCACCCATCTTCTAGCTGCTGTACCTGCAATCCAAGAAAATATTTTAGTTCACCAACCAAGCTCATTTCAAATTCAACAGACATCATGGTAGAAAATTCATCACATAGTTCATGCTTAGTAGATCCAAATACAATGTCATCTACATATACCTGAACTATGATGAGATCTTTATTTATGTCCTTGGTAAATAAAGTTTGATCAACTTTACCTCTTTTGTAGCCCTTGCTAATCAGAAATTCAGATAATCTTTCATACCAAGCTCTTGGAGCCTGCTTTAGACCATACAAGGCTTTGTTTAACCTGAAAACTTGGTTAGGTTGAGGAGAATATTGAAATCCAGGAGGTTGTTCAACAAAAACTTCTTCTTTAATGACTCCATTTAAAAAGACACTTTTAACATCCATTTGTTGGAGTTTTATGTTCTTTGAGCAAGCAAAGGCAAGCAACAATCTTATAGCTTCCATCCTAGCAACAGGTGCATAGGATTCATCAAAGTCTACACCGAATTCCTGACAGTAGCCTTTGGCTACTAGTCTGGCCTTATTCCTCGAGATAATTCCATCTTCATTCATCTTATTTTTGAACACCCACTTGGTTCCTATGACATTAATACCATCTGGTCTTGGGACAAGCTCCCAGACATTATTCCTTTCAAACTGACCTAATTCCTCACTCATAGCATTGACCCAAGCTTGATCAGCTAAGGCCTCTTCTACTGTTTTGGGTTCAATTTGTGAGACTAAAGCAATTAAGTCATCATTATTCACATTTCTAAAATGAGATCTAGTCCGAAGAGGATCTTCAGGATTGCCTATTACATTATCTAAAGGATGGTCTTTAAGAAATCTGATATTTGTTGAAGACTCACCTGTTTCTCTTGCCCCTTCCTGATTGGGGAATTTGTTTCTCCATTTGGCTGAGTCTTCTCTTCTTCCTGTTGGTCTTCTAGAAAGTCTCCACCATGATTGGAATCCCTGTCAAGATTTTCAACATTAGAGACATCTTTCTTTTCACTAAAAAGGATGTGTGGAGATTCTTCCACTTTCTGATCTGATATGTTAAATACCCTATATGCCCTTGACACTTCAGAGTAACCCAAGAATATTCCAGGTGAACTCTTGGCTTCAAACTTGTCTAAATCTTTCTTATCATTGTTATGAATAAAACATTTTGCTCAAAAAATTCTGAAATGAAACAAGTTTGGTTTCTTACCTTTTAGAAGCTCATATGGTGTTTTCTTGTGTATGGGTCTTACCATGGCCCTGTTGATTATGTAGGTTGCTGTATTGGCCGCTTCTGCCCAAAACCTTCTAGGTAATTTACTTTCAATCAACATGGTTCGGGCCATTTCCACCACTGTTCTATTTCTTCTTTCCACAATCCCATTTTGTTCAGGTGTCATGGGAGAAGAAAACCTGTGAGTTAGTCCTTCTTTGTCACAAAGATCAGTAAACATGGAGTTTTCAAACTCACCTCCATGGTCAGATTGAATAGAACTAACCTTGTACTTCCCTTCTTGTTTGACCTTATTGAAAAACAGATTAAACATTTGAAATGCATCACTCTTATTTGCTAAGAAAAATATCCATGAATATCTAGAGAAGTCATCTATGATGACATAGCAAACCTGTTTCCATTAAGACTCTGAGTTCTAGTTGGACCGAAAAGGTCCATATGAAGACGTTCCATTGGTCTAGAAGATAATGGCTCAGATCTTAATTTAAAAGAATTTCTGGTCTGTTTGCCTAGAGCACATGCATCACATGCTTTTGATATTGAGTTGAATTTAATTCTAGGCATGACTCTAACTAAATCATGCTTGACCAATTTATTTAAGGTTGAAAAGCTAGCATGACCTAGACGTCTATGCCATTCAAAGGCATCATTTTCAGAATTAGCAGATAAGTAAATAGTAGATTCAGATTTCTCATCTAAGTCTACAATGTAGACATTATTAATCCTGTTGGCTACAAATTTAACCATGTCAAAATTTGTTTCAAGGATTTTGCATGAACAATCATCAAATACAACCTTGTGACCCCTGTCACATAACTGACTTATGCTGATCAGGTTGTTTTGAAGCCCTTCCACAAGTAATACTTTTTCAATGGAATTTGTGGAAGACTTACCTACTGTGCCAACTCCAATTATTTTACCTTTGTTCTTTCCTCCAAACTTGACCAGACCCCCTGGCTTCATTTCTATCTTGCTAAACTTGGATCGGTCTCCTGTCATATGCCTGGAACAGCCACTGTCGAGGTACCACTTGTTGTCTTCAGCTGCCAGGCCGACCTACACAAATATATCAAGCAGAGTGATTTGGAACCCAAGATGAGTTGGGTCCAAGGACATTG
The DNA here is from genome assembly GCA_022559845.1 of Amorphophallus konjac. Taxonomy (NCBI): domain Eukaryota; kingdom Viridiplantae; phylum Streptophyta; class Magnoliopsida; order Alismatales; family Araceae; genus Amorphophallus; species Amorphophallus konjac. The sequence goes on from CM040129.1 coordinate 66,933,968, forward strand.
TTCAAATCTCTGATCAAGTGTTTAGGTATCCATATTTGTTTCAGCATGGTTTTCTCTGGCACCTTCCTTTCTGGTTTATTAAAGTTGAATTCAGCTGAACTGGAGAAGTGAGTTCTATTCCATTCATTAGTCTTCCTATTCCTAGGAAATTTCTTGTAGGCTTGTTGATTAGCATATCTTTGACCAAGAAAGTTATTTCTCCAGTAGGTCCTGTTTGGACCCATCTGATTGTTGTAATTCTAGCTCTTATTCTGATTTACTTTCTTGGTCCATCTACCATTTGTGTTCTGGTAAGTGGGCTTAGTGTTATTCTTCATAAAATTCATTCCCATCTTAAATGGTTGTCCAGTACTGATTTTCGTGTTTTCTTTAGGACTTTGAATTCCCTTAGAGCTGTTTGAGCTGGATGGTGTGTCCAGCTTTTCTTTTCCCTTCTCTAGACAGAAGGTGATGGTCTTGAATTGCAAGGGTCTCTTGTTGGTTGGGTCATAGCCTAGACCTTCCTTATTG